>QXEO01000545.1:2436969-3036969 GCA_007115705.1 Dactylis glomerata | reverse complement strand
TGACCAGCTCCCTTGCAAAATTAATGATGAGGAGATGAAGCTGCCTAGTCGAGGGGTACTCAATTTATGCACATTCCTTGAAGATAGCAATTCCGACCACTACGTCCCCATGAGCTAAAAACAATGGCACAAAATGAGAAGTAGTTGAAAGTTTTGAAAGGTAGCACATGAAAATTTACTTGGAATGGCTTACAAATACCATGCATAGGAATTTATAGTGGACTCTTTGGAAGACTTGGTTTTCGGTAATTGGATGTACGAGTAGAGCTCATACTCAGTACAAGTGAAGGCTAGCAAATGACTGGGAAGCGACAATCGAGAGAGCAATAACTGTCATAATCATGCTTGCGACAAAACAAAAATAATATTGGCATAAAAATGATACAAGAACTCTAAGGCAAAGTAAATCATCGAGGCTTATGTAACATCCCAATTTTTCAAAAATAAAAATTCTCATCATGCATTCATGGCATTTTGCATTTCAAGATCATTTCCATAGTTTTGAATCTTGTTCTTTCATAGAAAATGGTTTTCAAATGCCTTTTACCCCAAATTTTAGAAACAAAAGATTTCAGAAAGAAAGTATTTAAAATGAGTTCCATTGTTATGGAGCTATTTTATTTTTCCTCTAGTAAATTTTCTTTTGAAAAACCAATAGTGGGAAGATATTAATCTTACCCACTAATTATTTGGACTTTATATTTAAAGTTCTTACAAATTGTTTCTTTTCCATCTTATTACAAAACCTCTGGTCTATAGATTTTGAACACACTCTTTAAAGACCAGAAGTGGTCAGCTTTGAATTTATTTAAATCTGAACGAAAGAGCTTTTTCAATACTCAAAACAGAAATCAGAACAAAAGGAAAAATAAAGCAGAAGGAAAAAAAATAAAGGAAAGAGGCCAGGAGACCAACTGGGCCGCACCCAGGAGGCCAGCCGGCCCAGACTGCCCCGAGCCGACCCAAACCGCTCCTTTCCCCCTCTCTCCCTCCGACAGCCGGGTCCCACCTGTCATCACCCTCCCCGGAAATCTCTCCCTCTCTCTTCACTCCGCAGTAACCTCACCGGTGTTACTCCCCCGGGCGTTACTCACGCCTTAACTGGCCATCAAGCCCGCCCCTATAAAGCCTGACACTCCCTCCCCTTCCCCTCCCTTTTCCCTCTGCAGAAGACGCCGCCGGGCTGCTCAATTTCACCGCCGGGGCTCGCAGGTGCCGCCGCCAGTCATCGTCGATTCCGACGCGGTGAAGCCTCCCCCATCCCTCTCAAACCTCCTAACCTCCTCCCCTCTCTCGGGCGCGTCGAATAACACCATTGCCCCGCTTTCATCTGCAGCATTTCGAGCTCTCCGACGATCACCGAGGCCGCCGTCGTCTCCAGCCGCGCATCGCCGTCGCCTCGGGAAACTCCAGTCATCAATGACCAAGGATTCGAGATCGCCGTCGTCTGCTGAGCCTCGTCTGCTACTTCATCGCCGTCGCCGCTCGCTGGAACCTCGCCGACGACGAGCTCCAGTACCACCTCGCCGAAAAAACCTTCGCGCCGGTGAGCAATCCCCCGCTGACCATCCGCATCCCTCAGATCCAAATCCAATGGCCGAAAATAGATCCCTTTACCGAATCGGTATCGACCTATGGGACTGCGCCACGTCGCCCCGGGCCAGTCAGCCCCTGGTCAATCTAGTCAAAACCGATTTCAAATTCAAATTCAAATCCCTGTTTTGTTGCAGATCTTGTAAAATCGATAGAAAATAAAATACTTAGCCAAAAATTACAAATAATACCTCGTTGGAATCCTTAGGATGTGTAGAATCCAATGATCCAATAAAACCTGTTATTTTATGGGTTCATTTTGAATCCATCGTCAGATCTGAATCAAACCCTTGGTTTCATAATAAATTCATAACTTTTGTTCTGTGAGTCCAAATGCTACAAATTTGTAGTCTATGGAATCCTTGGAACATTTAGAACACTCCAGAAGCAAAAGTTTTCAAAGTTATTACGTGCACAAACTTGCTACTGTTAAATATGTCCAAATCACCATTTTCCTTACCATTTGTTTTCTAAAAACTATATTTGAGTGAAACCACTTGCAGTGGCTTCAAGCTACTGTCACCTAACCAGTGGTAGCTCAAACATATTTTTTGCAGTATAGTACCAACCAGAACTTATTTTTTTCCAAAGTGTTACCCTATTGCATCAATGAAACTTTTGTTAATACCTTGTTATTTATTTATTAAAAATCCTTTCTAACACCACACTTGTTTTCAAAAGCCTCATGTTCCATCTTATACAACGTTTCACACACTCACTTAGTGTGTGAAAATAAAATGACCTTTGCATACGTGCATACATGCATACATGTCTATGATTGTCATTAGAAATAGAATATTGATTGCTTGATTGTTTGAATTGAATAGATTTTGAGGAGGAGCAAGGCTACTATTGTGACTGTTGTGAGTGTGCAAGCTGTTACCAAGGCAAGTGACACACATGTCCCTCACCCATTTTACTTATGCATTAGTATGTTCACCTCTTGTAGTATGCATGATAGGTGATTTATTCAACTGTTTTATCAAATGCTTAGATCCTAGTAGTGTGTAGCAATCCCTCAAACCCCACCTGTTAGGATGCTAAATACTTTGAAAAACATGATACCATGCTAAGATCACTTGAAAAGTGTTTTGTGAACAAATTAAGAACTTCAACTAAAATGAAACACCTGGGTGGATTGGTTTGATAAGAGGCGGCGAAGTAGGTGGGTTCTGGGACGCATGCCTCGTCGAGAGGGTGTGGGTTCATGTAACGACCCAAGATTTTATCAAATTTTGGGGGAAATTTTTTGCTTTTGTTTTGCTTGAGATGATTGGAAATTCACTAAGATTTAAAACTTCTGAGTCTATTTGAAGGCTTTATTAGAAAACTATTTTAAACTTTCTATTGTTCTTAAAGAACTCATTTGAGAAAACAAGATTTCAAAGTATTATTTTGTTGTTATTTAAAACCTATGCAAGCTTGCTCGCAAAGGAGTGATTTTCAAAATGTGATATCCTTTAAAGGATTACATTTCTAAAGCATTGTTTGAAAATAGATTTCAAAATGTTATTCATAAAATATATCCTCTATTTTAAAAAGGATTAGTTGAAAACCCTATATCTATTTTTGTATTATGCAAGCCAAGCCTTTGGCTAAATTTATAAAGCTTTTTGAAAATCTTGTTTTATTTTGGGAAAACATGTTTGTTACTATTCTGGAATGTTGGTTGGAATTTTAGAAAAATTTACATTTTGGTTTGAAGCCATTTGAATTCAATATGCAAAATCTATACAGAAATAAAGAAACCAGAAAAGGAAAAGAAAGAGAGAAGGAAAAAAAATATAAAAAGGGCCTCCGGGAACCCTTCGGCCCAGTACGGAGAAGCAGCCCGCAGCCCAGCAAGAAAACCGAACCGGTATCTCCCTCTCCCTCACACCTCGCTGACACGCGGGCCCGCGTTGTCAGCATCTCCTCCTTTCTCCAGCCGCTAATCACGCCGTGACCGTTCCGTCCACGCGTAGTAACTCGCCCCCCCTCTCTTAATCCCTCATTACCCCCTACCGTTTCAAGCTCTCTCCATGCCTATAAGTACCCCACGCACTCCTCTCTCATCTCCCTTTGATCCATCTCAAAAACCGCCGTCGAATCAATGATGATTTCTCGCCGGAGTCCATAGCACCCGCCTCTGTAAACCGCCGATTCCGACTCGGCCAAGGTACTCCAAGCTCCCTCTCTCGCCCCACTGTCTTCCTTTAGCTCCATCGCATCCGATGATACCCTCTACTTGACCTAATTCGCAGAGAACCGAGCCAATCATCCTCGGCCGAACCTCGACGTCGCCTGGAGCCGCTCCGGTCTCTTCTTCTCGACGCTACTGGATGCATTCGATCCTTCCGTTCACGCAGACGAGATCACCGTGACCAGCCGCGCGCCGTCCACCTCTTCCCCAGCTCCGGGAAGCCACAGAACATCGTCGCCGACCGATTCCAGTGCGCACCTCGCCGGAGATCCACCGCCGGAACCCTAGCCTATGAGCTCTCTCCCCTCTTCTTCTTTTCGACCGTGAGATCTAGATCCAGTGGCTACGATTAGATCACTTAACGAACAGGTACCCTTAGATCTGGTGCGTTCATTCTCCTTTAAATCCTACGGCCCAAATCGTCGATCCGGCCGAACCGGTACCGGCGAATCACAAGCCGCCACGCATCGGCCTCCGGTTAAAACAGAAACTCGAATTAGATTTTGAAATCAGATTTGATCTGAATCTTCAAAAATTCATAACTTTTGATCTATAACTCGAAAAATAACAAATAAGATACCGTTGGAATCCTTGAGACTTCTAGAATCCAGTAGAACCATAATATCTTATATTTTATGGGTTCAATTTGAAACTATTTTCAATTTGGAATCAAACCTTCTGTTAGCTTGTCAAATTCATATCTTTAGTTCTGTTAATCCAAAAATTACAAATTTGTAGTCCTTGGAATCCTCCCAACTTGTAGAACACCATATGATCAAGAAAATCCAAATTTGATATGTGCACACACTTTGTGCATTCAAATTTGTCCAAATCACTATTTCGGTGATAATTCAATTTCTATAACTTATTTTAGAATGATTCCAATTGCAGTGACTTTGTATTACTACAAGCTATCCAGTAGCATCACTCCCATAATTTCTTGAACCATATCACAATTATTCAAATTCTAATATGAGGATTTGAGTAATTTCTACTATAGGAATAAAGCTAATCCTTTTAGCAATGTTTCCTTCTATCATAGCAAATCTCATAATCATACCTAGTCATCGATGTTATCTGAATAACATCTTGATCAAGATCATATCTACTTAGACCTATCTTGTCTAGTTCACACATATTCAAATTACAATTGTGTTGTTTGAGTAAAGTGTGATACATCTCAATCATAGATTCTATTCTTGCTATATTGATCTAATCGACACTATAGCACCTATCCAATACTCCATGTACCCAATCGAAACCTTGAACCATAATCCCAAATGTTATCTACCTATACTCAATCCTCTGTCCACTTGATCCTGATCTCATGTATAGAACTATTCAATTAACAAATGAGTTAATTGAGTAAAATCAATATATCACAAACCCCTACCCAAGCCTATGTGTAACTTATACCATTATGAATAAGTGTTGTCACACTTTATTCAGTAGTGTTTTGTTGCACTATTGCATACTCATGTGAATCCATCCACATGAGTCATCTCTAAACTCTACCTTTGCTTATGCCAAGCACAAGATTTATATCACTACATTGTACCTTGGAGGACCAATCCTTTCCAATCATTTGATCTTGCCACTCAAGCTCTCAAAATCCATATCTCACAATCCATAATTCTTTTTCCATATCTCTCTTATCACAGTATCTTAATAAATCCAAAATATAAAACAAACCCTTTTCAATTGTTTGTCTTGTTGTTTATGTTTGGATTGTATAGTGTGTTTATGTTGTGTTACTTCTATTGCTATAGATTGAATGGAGAGAACGTATCTTGTTGAGAGAAGTGAAAGAGTTTGAACTTCAAAAGGCAAGTGACACACATGTCCCTTTACCCATCTTACTTATGCATTAGTGTATTCACCTTTTGTAGTATGCATGATAGGTGATTTATTCAACTGTTTTATCAAATGCTTAGATCCTAGTAGTGTGTAGCAATCCCCCCAAAACCCCACCTGTTAGGATGCTAAATACTTTGAAAAATATTGATGCCATACTTTATTGGAGATTTTGCTCTGAAAATTAAATTACAACTTCAATGAACTACCTGGGTGGATTGGTGTGGCTTTGGGTGTGTTGAGTGTCTACTTAGGAGTCACATATCTTGGAAGTGAAAACCATGGTATGTGTTAGTGGCCTAAGTAGTATACTTGTGGTTTGCCACCCAGGAACAAAGAGATGGCTATGTCTTCCATGCTTAGAGTGCTTCCAGTGCAGCCTTATGACATTATGGGCTCTGTCTTGACTGATTAGATGTGAAGGTGCAACTTGCGTGCAAAAAGTGGTGGTAGTTGAATTGTAGGTTGGGAACGGAGCTTGCTAAGTTAGTTGCCCTCTCCTTCTAAAAGGTCTCGTTTCATTTTATGTATGGGCATAAAATGAATCGTAAGGTGAAAGTGCACAACCCTTGCAAGGTGTTAAAAACTAATCGATTAGCCGTGTCCTCGGTTATGGACAACTTGAGTCTCTAGACATGGAATGTACGGAAGAATCTCATCACCTTTTTGAAATAATTAAAAATTGTGTAGAAAGAGGGGATGCCTCAGGGCTACATGCCTGGCAGTGAAAACCATGTATGTGGTGGTGACCTGAGGGATTAACCTGGAATTGTAGTGACTACCCGGGGCTACATACTGGCAGTGAAAACCATGTATGTGGTGGTGACCTGAGGTATTAACCAAGTTTTATAGAGTGACTACCCGGGGCTACATACTGGCAGTGAAAACCATGTATGTGGTGGTGACCTGAGGTATTAACCAAGTTTTATAGAGTGACTACCCGGGGCTACATACTGGCAGTGAAAACCATGTATGTGATGGTGACCTGAGGTATTAACCAAGTTTTGTAGAGTAACTACCCGGGGCTACATACTGGCAGTGAAAACCATGTATGTGGTGGTGACCTAGGAGTTATCTCGATATTAAAGAAATTTCAGAATGCTTTAAAATGTATTGGTTTTGGAAAATATAGGATGAAACTGCTTTATGCAAATTAATCTTTGAGATCCACTAGCCAAATATCATGTAGTATAGTCTTTCCACAAAATGCCACCAAATATGTGTCATTTGCCAGTACATCATTGTACTGACCCCTTTGGGGCTACATATTCAAACGTGTAGGTTGTTCTGATGAGGAGTAGATGGAGGAGTCTCGAGCCTGCATACCAACATGACTGCCTGTGGCACATTGCTGAAGATGGAGGCTCATTGCAATTTACTTTCCGTTGTGTTAGTTTGTGTTAAACTCTGGTATTCGAGCAAGTCCAAGTGGCTAAGCTATTTCTGTAAGGTTTAAAGACCATTGTATCTGGATTTGCGATGTAATAAATGACACTATCTGCAATGATTACTATATTTTGTACTGTGGTGCTATCTATTGATCCAGGGAGTAGCACATTAACACAGGAGTTCTACCTTGGTAAAAGGTGGGGCGTTACAAAATGGTATCAGAGCATAGTGTTGCCTGTAGGATCGAGACCCTAGGTTTGGAATTAGAGATAGGAAGACCCTAGGACAAAAATCTCTATCTCATCTTACTTCTATTTAAAAAGAATGTTTGCATCTTGAAACTCCTTGTATTTCTCCCCTACTTCATTTTCAAATGGATCCCTTAGATGACCCAACTCTCAGAACCATCAAGAAAGGACAGAAGAACACAATGTGCTAGAAGAACGAGACATCTACTTCATAGGATTGACCTTGATCCAACATGAAGAACTACATTGAAGACCAACAAAGAGCTCGAGGGAATGTGGATATGAAGGCTGCCCAACACCAACGATGCATTGGGAAGTGGAAATAAGAAATGGAACAATGAAACTATAATAGAATAGACCACCAAGATTCTAGTTTATAGAACCAACGATTTTTAGATGCTTCTATGATCATACAAAATTGGTGTATGACCATATTATTTTGTTAGCGTGTTTTTCCAAAACTTATCAAAAAGATTTTTCAATGATTGTTTGGTTTATGTTTGTTCGTTGCATGGTTTGTTGTTTGTGCATGGGTAGGAAAATTTTCTTCTTTAGTTCTATCTATCTATTACTCACCTTTGCTAAAACCACCTCAGATGCCGCCTCGCCGTGAAAACAACAACAACAATAGCAGCAACAACAATGACAACAACACCAACAACCTCTATGATGTGGTCCAACAGTTAGCCACAGGTCAAGCCCAGCTCATGCAGATGATGACCCAATTCATCCAAGCAAGCACCAACCTCATGAACAACAACAACAACAATCCACCACCCCCACCTCAAGTGGACCGACTAGCTCGTTTCCTAAAGCTCAGACCCAATAAGTTTTCATCTGCCACAGACCCAATAGTGGCCGATGACTGGCTGCATTCAGTCAATAAGGACTTGGTTACCTGTGAGTGCACATATGCTGAAAAGATTAGATTCACTGCCCACCTGCTAGAGGGACCAGCAGCAATGTGGTGGGATACTTACCAAGTAACCAATCCAATTGAAGGTCTAGACTGGGATTCCTTCAGAGAAGGCTTTCGTAATGCTCATATCTCCACGGGCATTATGAATCTAAAGAAAGATGAGTTTCGCACTCTGAAGCAGGGTGATAGGACACTAAAGGAGTACATGGATGACTTCTGCTCTCTATCAAGGTACGCACCAGAAGACATCGACACTGATGCCAAGAGGAAAGATAAGTTCCTCCATGGACTCAAAGGGGAACTGAAGATACCTTTGTCAGTAGCTTATGCTCCAAGCTACCAGGCTCTGCTAGACCAAGCTGTTACTCTGGACAACAACATAAGAAAGGAGGAAAACCGTAAGAGGAAGCTCAACAATGGCAAGACCCACACTGGACATTCCCACAAGAGGCCTCACTCCTCTGGAGGAAATGGAAATGGTAGCAACTCAAATAGCCATGGGCACAATGGAGGAAACCAGAGAAACCACTCCAATGGCCACCAGAATAGAGACAATGGTAACCACAATGGAAGCAATGGAAATCACACTAGAGGCAATGGGCACCAAAATGGAGGCAATGGACAACACCATACTAAGAAGGATCTGTCGCATATCATCTCCTATAATTGCAAGAAGCCAGGACATTTTGCGGATATGTGCTCAGAGAAGAAACAAGATGATGCAGCCAAGCCCAATCCATTCAAGAGGGGTCATGTGAACCACGTCAATGTGGAAGAAGTGATGGGTACGTTTCCACTTAACTCCTTCACAACATTGGATTCTATTTGATAATGGAGCATCACATTTATTTATAACAAGAGCATTTGTGAGCAAACAGAGCAATGGAAAGGATTTTAATTCCTCTTAAATGGCAAACCAAAGGATCTACAACTTAAGGATTATTGCCATGAGCTTTGTTGAAAACCTCTAGCTAGGAACGATAGATTTTGTTTTCAAAATTCAAAATAAGATTTGGGAACTTGATTTCATTTTCAACAAAACTTTTGTTTAAAAAGCTAGTGAGGTTGACCAAGAGTTAGAATGCGAGATGCACCAAACCAAATACAAGGTAATGATTGGGTGCGACATGGATTTGCGCCCCGTGACGACTACTCATATTGTTCGCTCTTGTATGAGGAATGGTGAATCTAGAGAGACATACCTACATGAGAGACGACATCGTTAAACCATAACCTTAGGAGGATAATATGTTACACCCTTATAGTGAGCCAGTGGCCAAAACGTAGGAATACGGTGAGAACTTGGACTTTTGAACGACTTCACGAATCAGGAACGTTTTGCTCAGTGGGCTTTGAATGCGAAGACTGTTCAACTTTGGCTGCTGCCTGTTCAATTCACCTCCCCGACTCTTCGTTTCAACTCCCCACGTAGTCTATTCGACTACCTCCCTGAGCCTATAAAAGAGAGTTCACTCCTCTCCAAAAAGTCACAACCGAGACAACCACCACTACCTATGAGATCGCCTCCTGATTTCAAAGCTTTACGCCACCGAAGTCTACCCCATCCCGACCTGCGATGTTATGAAGCAACTCTCCAAACCCATGAAACTATTTTCCTGCCCATGAAAGCATCGTTAGATCCCTTTTCCCTGAGAAGGAGTTCACCTTCGAGATATGATCAAGTTGTTCAGCGCCTTTCAACAACTATGAAGACGGTTGCTAAAGGAATCCTTAAGGACCATCTGGTACCTGTGGCAAGTAGCACAACTTGCTTCGGTAACTTGAATGGGTTCAACAATGCTGGTTATAAGGCGACCTTCCGTCCCTTAAAGGTGCAAGTACCTCTTACAGAGTCCATCTTGTTTACCCCTATGAAATGCATGAGAAGCCTACAAAGAGATGCCATCCTAATTCATTGGGATGTGTGGTCTCATCATGTTCGTGGGGCAAGCATGCAGTACTTGGCACTGAAACATCTTTTGAGATTCTGCAATGAAAATCATCTAAAAAGCAACAAGGAGTATGGTGATGACCTGTATGCTGTCATGGCCTTGGTGAGGACCGACCAAGAAAAGGCTAGATACACATTCTTGGACGATGTGGACTACCTTGTTGAAGACAACGCGATGGATGATATCTGCCTATCACCAGAATTGGATGGAACATTTGGAATGCCTACTTTTGAACATAACGACGAACATCGACACTTCTGAGAAGAGCGATTTCAGGAAAAATGGCGCAACGGTGAATTCAAGCTGGGAACAAAATGCAAGTGCCTAAGGAAGCATCAAGATACCACCAAGCAAAATCTTCTTTAAGGGTGGTAGCACCCAACCCCATTAGGATCCCTAAAACCTTGTAACCTTCCTTCAATCTCGAGGACGAGATTTCTTTAAGGGTGGTAGTCTGTAACGACCCAAGATTTTATCAAATTTTGGGGGAAATTTTTCGCTTTTGTTTTGCTTGAGATGATTGGAAATTCACTAAGATTTAAAACTTCTGAGTCTATTTGAAGGCTTTATTAGAAAACTATTTTAAACTTTCTATTGTTCTTAAAGAACTCATTTGAGAAAACAAGATTTCAAAGTATTATTTTGTTGTTATTTAAAACCTATGCAAGCTTGCTCGCAAAGGAGTGATTTTCAAAATGTGATATCCTTTAAAGGATTACATTTCTAAAGCATTGTTTGAAAATAGATTTCAAAATGTTATTCATAAAATATATCCTCTATTTTAAAAAGGATTAGTTGAAAACCCTATATCTATTTTTGTATTATGCAAGCCAAGCCTTTGGCTAAATTTATAAAGCTTTTTGAAAATCTTGTTTTATTTTGGGAAAACATGTTTGTTACTATTCTGGAATGTTGGTTGGAATTTTAGAAAATTTTACATTTTGGTTTGAAGCCATTTGAATTCAATATGCAAAATCTATACAGAAATAAAGAAACCAGAAAAGGAAAAGAAAGAGAGAAGGAAAAAATAATAATATAAAAAGGGCCTCCGGGAACCCTTCGGCCCAGTACGGAGAAGCAGCCCGCAGCCCAGCAAGAAAACCGAACCGGTATCTCCCTCTCCCTCACACCTCGCTGACACGCGGGCCCGCGTTGTCAGCATCTCCTCCTTTCTCCAGCCGCTAATCACGCCGTGACCGTTCCGTCCACGCGCAGTAACTCGCCCCCCTCTCTTAATCCCTCATTACCCCCTACCGTTTCAAGCTCTCTCCATGCCTATAAGTACCCCACGCACTCCTCTCTCATCTCCCTTTGATCCATCTCAAAAACCGCCGTCGAATCAATGATGATTTCTCGCCGGAGTCCATAGCACCCGCCTCTGTAAACCGCCGATTCCGACTCGGCCAAGGTACTCCAAGCTCCCTCTCTCGTCCCACTGTCTTCCTTTAGCTCCGGCGCATCCGATGATACCCTCTACTTGACCTAATTCGCAGAGAACCGAGCCAATCATCCTCGGCCGAACCTCGACGTCTCCTGGAGCCGCTCCGGTCTCTTCTTCTCGACGCTACTGGATGCATTCGAACCTTCCGTTCACGCAGACGAGATCACCGTGACCAGCCGCGCGCCGTCCACCTCTTTCCCAGCTCCGGGAAGCCACAGAACGTCGTCGCCGACCGATTCCAGTGCGCACCTCGCCGGAGATACACCGCCGGAACCCTAGCCTGTGAGCTCTCTCCCCTCTTCTTCTTTTCGACCGTGAGATCTAGATCCAGTGGCTACGATTAGATCACTTAACGAACAGGTACCCTCAGATCTGGTGCGTTCATTCTCCTTTAAATCCTACGGCCCAAATCGTCGATCCGGCCGAACCGGTACCGGCGAATCACAAGCCGCCACGTATCGGCCTCCGGTTAAAACAGAAACTCGAATTAGATTTTGAAATCAGATTTGATCTGAATCTTCAAAAATTCATAACTTTTGATCTATAACTCGAAAAATAACAAATAAGATACCGTTGGAATCCTTGAGACTTCTAGAATCCAGTAGAACCATAATATCTTATATTTTATGGGTTCAATTTGAAACTATTTTCAAATGGGAATCAAACCTTCTGTTAGCTTGTCAAATTCATATCTTTAGTTCTGTTAATCCAAAAATTACAAATTTGTAGTCCTTGGAATCCTCCCAACTTGTAGAACACCATAGGATCAAGAAAATCCAAATTTGATATGTGCACACACTTTGTGCATTCAAATTTGTCCAAATCACTATTTCGGTGATAATTCAATTTCTATAACTTATTTTAGAATGATTCCAATTGCAGTGACTTTGTATTACTACAAGCTATCCAGTAGCATCACTCCCATAATTTCTTGAACCATATCACAATTATTCAAATTCTAATATGAGGATTTGAGTAATTTCTACTATAGGAATAAAGCTAATCCTTTTAGCAATGTTTCCTTCTATCATAGCAAATCTCATAATCATACCTAGTCATCGATGTTATCTAAATAACATCTTGATCAAGATCATATCTACTTAGACCTATCTTGTCTAGTTCACACATATTCAAATTACAATTGTGTTGTTTGAGTAAAGTGTGATACATCTCAATCATAGATTCTATTCTTGCTATATTGATCTAATCGACACTATAGCACCTATCCAATACTCCATGTACCCAATCGAAACCTTGAACCATAATCCCAAATGTTATCTACCTATACTCAATCCTCTGTCCACTTGATCCTGATCTCATGTATAGAACTATTCAATTAACAAATGAGTTAATTGAGTAAAATCAATATATCACAAACCCCTACCCAAGCCTATGTGTAACTTATACCATTATGAATAAGTGTTGTCACACTTTATTCAGTAGTGTTTTGTTGCACTATTGCATACTCATGTGAATCCATCCACATGAGTCATCTCTAAACTCTACCTTTGCTTATGCCAAGCACAAGATTTATATCACTACATTGTACCTTGGAGGACCAATCCTTTCCAATCATTTGATCTTGCCACTCAAGCTCTCAAAATCCATATCTCACAATCCATAATTCTTTTTCCATATCTCTCTTATCACAGTATCTTAATAAATCCAAAATATAAAACAAACCCTTTTCAATTGTTTGTCTTGTTGTTTATGTTTGGATTGTATAGTGTGTTTATGTTGTGTTACTTCTATTGCTATAGATTGAACGGAGAGAACGTATCTTGTTGAGAGAAGTGAAAGAGTTTGAACTTCAAAAGGCAAGTGACACACATGTCCCTTTACCCATCTTACTTATGCATTAGTGTATTCACCTTTTGTAGTATGCATGATAGGTGATTTATTCAACTGTTTTATCAAATGCTTAGATCCTAGTAGTGTGTAGCAATCCCCCCAAAACCCCACCTGTTAGGATGCTAAATACTTTGAAAAATATTGATGCCATACTTTATTGGAGATTTTGCTCTGAAAATTAAATTACAACTTCAATGAACTACCTGGGTGGATTGGTGTGGCTTTGGGTGTGTTGAGTGTCTACTTAGGAGTCACATATCTTGGAAGTGAAAACCATGGTATGTGTTAGTGGCCTAAGTAGTATACTTGTGGTTTGCCACCCAGGAACAAAGAGATGGCTATGTCTTCCATGCTTAGAGTGCTTCCAGTGCAGCCTTATGACATTATGGGCTCTGTCTTGACTGATTAGATGTGAAGGTGCAACTTGCGTGCAAAAAGTGGTGGTAGTTGAATTGTAGGTTGGGAACGGAGCTTGCTAAGTTAGTTGCCCTCTCCTTCTAAAAGGTCTCGTTTCATTTTATGTATGGGCATAAAATGAATCGTAAGGTGAAAGTGCACAACCCTTGCAAGGTGTTAAAAACTAATCGATTAGCCGTGTCCTCGGTTATGGACAACTTGAGTCTCTAGACATGGAATGTACGGAAGAATCTCATCACCTTTTTGAAATAATTAAAAATTGTGTAGAAAGAGGGGATGCCTCAGGGCTACATGCCTGGCAGTGAAAACCATGTATGTGGTGGTGACCTGAGGGATTAACCTGGAATTGTAGTGACTACCCGGGGCTACATACTGGCAGTGAAAACCATGTATGTGGTGGTGACCTGAGGTATTAACCAAGTTTTATAGAGTGACTACCCGGGGCTACATACTGGCAGTGAAAACCATGTATGTGGTGGTGACCTGAGGTATTAACCAAGTTTTATAGAGTGACTACCCGGGGCTACATACTGGCAGTGAAAACCATGTATGTGGTGGTGACCTGAGGTATTAACCAAGTTTTGTAGAGTAACTACCCGGGGCTACATACTGGCAGTGAAAACCATGTATGTGGTGGTGACCTAGGAGTTATCTCGATATTAAAAATTTTTCAGAATGCTTTAAAATGTATTGGTTTTGGAAAATATAGGATGAAACTGCTTTATGCAAATTAATCTTTGAGATCCACTAGCCAAATATCATGTAGTATAGTCTTTCCACAAAATGCCACCAAATATGTGTCATTTGCCAGTACATCATTGTACTGACCCCTTTGGGGCTACATATTCAAACGTGTAGGTTGTTCTGATGAGGAGTAGATGGAGGAGTCTCGAGCCTGCATACCAACATGACTGCCTGTGGCACATTGCTGAAGATGGAGGCTCATTGCAATTTACTTTCCGTTGTGTTAGTTTGTGTTAAACTCTGGTATTCGAGCAAGTCCAAGTGGCTAAGCTATTTCTATAAGGTTTAAAGACCATTGTATCTAGATTTGCGATGTAATAAATGACACTATCTGCAATGATTACTATATTTTGTACTGTGGTGCTATCTATTGATCCAGGGAGTAGCACATTAACACAGGAGTTCTACCTTGGTAAAATGTGGGGCGTTACAGTTCAGAATGCCGCTCGGGATGGCCACCCAGGAACAAAGAGATGGCTATGTCTTCCATGCTTAGTGTAATTTCAGTGCAGCCTTATGACATTATGGGCTCTGTCTTGACTGATTAGATGTGGGAGTGCAACTTGTGTGCAAGAAGACGGTGGTAGATGAAATATAGGTTGGGAGCGGATCTTGCCAGTTAGTTGCCCTCTCCTCTAAAAGGTCTTGTTTCATTTTATGTATGGGCATAAAATGAATCGTAAGGTGAAAGTGCACAACCCTTGCAAGGTGTTTAAAACTAATCGATTAGCCGTGTCCTCGGTTATGGACAGTTGAGTCTCTAGACATGGAATGTACGGAATAATCTCATCACCGATTCTGAATGACTAAAATCTATCTAGAAACCCCTAGGTAGGAACTAAGGACCATACACTCCGAGGGGTGGTGGTGCCTGAGGTTCCAACTTTGTTGAATTGCGCCCAGTGCTACATAACTTGCAACTATGTAGTATTTGGGGGTTATTTCGACCCTTTGGAAATAAAATGATCTTCAAAATAAAATTTTGACTTTAAGTAGGACAAAATTGGCTTTACGCAAATCTAGCCCAGAGATCTACCAACCAAATAGCATGTAGCTAGATCTTTCACAACTGCCACCAAACATGTGTCATTTGCCAGTACATCATTGTACTGACCCCCATACTTGGGTCTGCATAATCAAATGTGCAGGTTCTTCTGATGAGGAGTGATGTGTTAGGATCTCGAGTCTACATACCAACATGATTGCCTGTGGCGCATGCTGAAGATGGAGGCTCGCTACTATGATAGTTCCGTTGTGTTTAAGTTGAACTCTGTTTCCCCATGTCGGTCCATGAGACCAAAGATTTGTAATAATTTGTGAGACTTATGTATCTGGATCTGCGTGTAATCTCGATACTATGTGATGATTACTATATTTTGTTCTGTGGTGCTATCATTGATCCAGGGAATAGCACATAACACAGGTGTTCCGCCTTAATCCAAAGGTGGGGCGTCACAAAATGGTATCAGAGCATAGTGTTGCCTGTAGGATCGAGACCCTAGGATTGGAAAACCTTAGGACCCAAGTTTTATTTCAAAATGCTAAACAAATAATCATGATCTTATTGTCTTGACCATTTCATTCTTACTTGTATTTCTCTTCTTGTTCTGATCGTTCCCTCTTCTTTTCAAAATGTTGTAGATGGACACCTACGACGAGAGAGTGGTAGCTGGTGAGGGAGATTACCTTTTCTCGGAGGTGCTGCTAGACCTCGCCACCCAGCTTCAGATACCACCACCAGTTTTCTGTGGGAAGATGCAGTACAAGGAGTATGGTATGGAGAAGTGGTTGATCCAAACCACTATCCAAGGAAGACTTGATGAAGAAGGTGAGTCCATGATGGAGTACACCGAAGCGTACGTGGACTAGAGGTATTCGGTGGAGATCGCCATGCAGGGCGCCATCGCCCGCATTCGCCACAAGTACAAAGCTCACATCCCGCGTCCCTCAGCTTATGGGATGATCGGAGAGCGATCTGCTGGAGGACATGTTGTGGATCGCCGAGGCCAGGAGTTCCACTCCCTTCTGAGAGGCTACCTCACTGAGAGGGAGCGCTGCACAGTCAATCTGGAAGACATGCTGAAGAAGCAAATTATCAACCAGGACCAGTTCAGAGATCTCATGGATCTTGCCACCAAAAAGATCATGGAGATTGAATCTGCTCTCGTGATGTTGGATGAGAAGAAGACTCAATTGGAGAACAAGCTCAAGATTGTTGAAGGACCGTTGCAGTTAGGCGGGAAGATTCTCCAAGATGACATCTGGTCTCATCTTCTGGAGAAGACCTTACTGCTACAGTACGACAACTTGCAGAAAATGGGAGATGAGAAGAAGCAGGCTGAGGAAGTCAACAATGAGCTGAAGTCTGAGAATGAGAAGCTAAAGATGAAGCTTGCAGAGTTAGAAGCAAGTAAGAAGGAAGAAGAATCTGAGGAAGAAGAGGATCCTGAGGAGAGACTCGTGTATTCCTCTAGCGACGGTCTATCATATGAGGAATGGGAAGCCAAGGCACTGAGAGACCTCAAGAAGATAGAACGTCGAGACCCTCTACCCCTCTCATGCCTCAAGAGGGTTAAGAGAGGCTAGTTGACCACCATCATCGTCTTGTATCGTTGCGATAGCATGTTCGTATTGTCTTACCGTGTTGGTATGACAGTACCATCGATCGCTTACTTTTTCGAACTCTTAGTACCTACTTCTAAATTTGTCAAATCGTACACTTCAAGTTTAAAGCTTTTTCAAAGGTCGTATGCTTGTTTATTGTTTGTGGTTGGCTTGTTGTATTGTGCATGGGTAGGATCTTTACTCCTTTAGCTTTATCTGTCTAATACTCGTCTATGCTATACCTTACCTCAGATGCCGCCACGACGTGCACCAAACAACAACGACAACGATGGAAACAACAACAATGACACCAATACGGCAATTCAGCAACTAGTGGCAGCTCAGGCCCAGCTGATGCAAATGATGACCCAGTTCTTCCAGACGAATGCAAACAACAATAACAACAACAATAATAATCCTCCGCCACCACCGCCGCCACCCCCACCCCAAGTGGATAGATTGGCAAGGTTTCTAAGGCTGAGACCCAACAAGTTCTCATCTGCTACGAAACCAATAGTAGCTGATGACTGGCTACGTTCGGTCAACAAGGATCTGACCACCTGTGAGTGCACTGATGCTGAAAAGGTGCGCTTCATAGCTCACTTACTGGAAGGACCCGCAGCAATGTGGTGGGAGACATATTAGGTTACCCATCCAATAGATGATCTGGACTGGAACACATTCAGAGAAGGCTTTCGTACTGCCCACATATCCTCGGGCACTATAAATGTGAAGAAGGAAGAATTCCATGGTCTGCGTCAGGGTGGAAGAACTCTGAAGGAATACATGGATGACTTCTGTGCTCTGTCCAGGTATGCACCTAAAGATATTGATACTGATGCAAAGAGGAAGGAAAAGTTCCTCAGCGGGCTCAAGGGAGAACTCAAAATACCCCTGTCAGTGGCCTATGCTCCAAATTATCAGTCTCTACTTGATCAGGCCATCACTCTGGACAACAACATCAAGAAAGAGGAGAACCGTAAAAGGAAGTTCAGTAACAACAAGAACCATGTGGAACCATTCCACAAGAAGCACCACTCATCTGAGAGCAGTGGTCATGGCAACTTCCACAAGCATGGGAATCATTTCAACAAAGGAAACGGTAATCACTTCAGCGGTCATGAGCACAACGGAGGATTCAAGGGAAATAGCTCCAGTGGACATCACAGCGGACACAATGGTCAGCATCGCCACAACACTGAACCCAAGAAGGACATCTCTAGTATCACTTGCTTCAAGTGCAAGAAGACTGGTCATTATTCCTCCAGCTGCCCGGAGAACAAGACCACTGAGCTTGCCAAGCCCAATCCATTCCAGAAGGGCCAAGCGAACCACCTCAATGTGGAGGAGGTGATGAATGAACCTGATGCAGTGATGGGTATGTTTCCTCTCGACTCATTTACGGCATTAGTTTTATTCGATACTGGAGCATTGATACGTCCAAAACGTATCTACTTTCCCGAACACTTTTGCTATTGTTTCTCCTCTAATTTGTGTGTTTTGAATACAACTAACACGGACTGACGCTGTTTTCAGCAGAATTACTCTGGTGTCTCGTTTTTGTGCAGAAATTCAACTTCCAGTAAAAATTCGGGAAAAATCATGAAAAATCCTATTTCACCAGAAGACCCACGGAGCCAGAAGACCGGAGGGAGAAGTGGCTCGAGGGACCGTCACACGGTGGTGGCGCGGCCCAGCCCTGGCCGCGCCACCCCTATGTGAGGAGGCCCCAGGCCCCCTCTCGACCTCCCATCTCGCGTACATATACCCCCTGACGACTTAATATCGGGGAGGTGGCGTTTTTCCCAGATAGACTTCCGCTGCGCCGCCGCCATCAGAAACCGCGATTCGGAACCAGAAACTCCGTTCTGGCACCCTGCCAGGACGGGGATTCGGAGGAGATCTTCATCACCATCACCACCGACGCTCCTCCATCGACCATCCATGACTCCCCCATCCATGTGTGAGTAATTCCCCCGCTGTAGGTGAGGGGATGGTAGGGATTGGATGAGATTGTTCATGTAATTTGATATGAGATTGATAGGGCATAGTGCCTAGTATCTTTATTTAGTGCCTATGACATTGTTGCAACTTGTTGTGCTTAATGCTTGTCACTTTGGGCCCGAGTGCCATGATTTCAGATCTGAACATGTTATTATTTCTATGATGATACTTGTTGTTTATGGTCTTACCTACAAGTTGTATACACATATTGTTGACCGGAACCCGAGGCCCCAAAGTGACAGAAATTGGGATAACCGGAGGGGATGGCTATGATGTGAGGATCACATGTGTTCACCGAGTGCTAATGCTTTGCTCCGGTACTTTATTAAAAGGAGTACCTTAATTACCAGTAGTTTCCCTTGAGGCCCTGCTGCAACAGGCTGGTAGGACAAAAGATGTCGTGCAAGTTTCTCCTTGTGAGCACGTACGACTATATACGGAACACATGCCTATGATTGTTTGTACTAGGATGCTTAATCATTATTTATCTGCAATGCCCGTATCTCATTGATTTCATGAATTATCTTATCCATGCAACGCCCGTTATCCATCCCTATGCCTACAGTATTTGTTCCTACTGTTTACAACCGTTATTATTACTGCTGTTATTTTACTACTGCTGTTACTGTTTCACTACTGTCACCACTATAAAACTGTTGCTACTGATAAACCGCTGCGAGTAAGACTGTTTCCAGGTGCAGCTGAATTGACAACTCAACTGTTAAGGCTTGCATATATTCTTTGGCTCCCCTTGTGTCGAATCAATAAATTTGGGTAATACTTCCCTCGAAGACTGTTGTGATCCCCTATACTTGTGGGTCATCAAGACTATTTTCTGGCGCCGTTGCCGGGGAGCATAGCTTTATTTGTAAGTTCACTTGGTATTCATATTGTTCGCTGCAATCCTTTCATCATGGGTAAACCTCGTGATGGAAAAGTTCCTATATTGCCATCCACTACAAGAAGAGGTACGACTCTCAACACCTCTGTTGCTCTTGATTCGCCATCTGTTATGAGTAAGTTGCTTACACCACCACACCCACACGCTACTGCTACTACTTCTGCTGAGATTGAAAGTGCCACTGATAATTTAGATGATGCTTCTACTGTGCTTGATGAGAGAGGTTCACTAGGTTCCTTTTTAGAGGCTACTATTGCTAGAGCTAAGTTGGGAAACACTACTGTTACACCTGTTAGTTCACCTGAGTCTAGGGAATGTGCTAGTGATGACTATGATGATGATGCTTACATTGAGCTTAATGATGATTTTATTGCAGAAGCACGTGCTGCTCGTGATGCAGGTAATGTTAAAGAACTTCTTGCTAGACGTTCTGTTAGATATAATTTGTCTCCTGATCCTAAGTTTGCTGCTTCTCCTATCAATATTAGAGACAAGGATTATGATTTCTCTTTGGATTTATCTTACATATCTATTGTTGAGAAAACTCCTTTTTGTGGTACTAAAGATGAGAGTGCTATGGAGCACATGAATGAGCTTTCTACTTTGAGTAATTTGTTTTCTGATGATATTAAGCTCCGCACTTACTTTGTTGCTAAGATTTTTCCTTTCTCACTGAAAGATGCTGCTAAAATTTGGTTTAATAGCTTGTCTCTTGGATCTCTTACTAGTCCTATTGCTTTGGTTAATGCTTTCTTTCAGAAATATTTTCCCGCTAGTGCTCAACATGCTGCTGTGCAGAAAATCTTTGATTTTGAACAGGGAAAAGGAGAGAAATTGCCTGAATCTTGGACAAGGTTTTGTTCTTTAATAAGAGCCTTGCCTAAAGAACCATTGCCTAAAAATGAACTCCTTGACATATTTTATAATGGACTAACGGATGAATCTAAGTCATATTTGGATAGTTGTGCTGGTTGTGTTTTCAGGGAAAGAACTCCGGCTGAAGCTGAAGAGTTAATGGCCAAAATAAGCCGGAATCATAATGATTGGACTTTACTTGAGCCAACACCAGCACCAACCCCTGCGCCATCTATAGAGCCTACGCCAAAGAAGAGAGGGATGATTGAATTAAGTGATGAAGTTATGAAGGAGGCTAAGAAATCTCTTAAGGAGAAAGGTATTAAGGCCGAAGATGTGAAGAATTTACCTCCGATTGAAGAATTATGTAAGCCAATCCCTCGCTCATCTACTATTGAGGTACACTCTCTCCAGCGCTTTGATGAAAGAGATATTCCTTACACTAAACCTCCTGATCAATGCTTAGATGAGTTTGATAATTTTATTGTTAAGCAAGAGAATTTTAATAGAATGGTGCATAATCATCTGTTGGAGAATTCTAGAGTTATTAACAAGATGCAGGATATTGTGGAGAGAACCGCCAATGATGTGAAGATACTTGCTAAACATTTTCAAATGATTCAAACACAAATTGATCAGCTTACCAAAGTATAGCAAGACCTGCTAGTTAATGCTGCAAGAGAGAAGCAAGCATGTGAAATACGCACAAGAAGTGGTGCTGCTACTCAAGACCCATTATATCCTGAAGGACATCCTAAGAGGGTTGAGCAAGATTCTCAACGCACTTCAAGTGATGATATTCCTCCCAAGAAGAAGAAGCATAAAACAACTGCAGAATCCTCTGATGCAGGTAAAGATCCTAACAGTGTTTCTATTTCTGATGCTGAAACTGAACCAGGAGATGCTCCCGATAAAGAAGAAGAAGATAAAGAAGAAGTTGAAGAAGAACCGGAAAAGAGTGATAAAAATGCAAAGTACACCAAAGAAGACTTCATTGCCAACAAGCATGGTAAGGAGAGGGAACCTTGGGTACAGAAGCCAATGCCTTTTCCTTGTAAGAAACACAAGTCCAAGGAAGAAGAACATTACAACAGGTTTTGTGAATGGATGAGACCTTTATTTTTGCAAATTCCTTTGACTGATGCTATTAGAATGCCTCCTTATGCAAAATATTTGAAAGATATTGTCACTAACAAAAGGAAAATTCCTAGTGAGGAAATTTCCACTCTACTTGCTAACTATTCTTTTGATGGTAAAGTTCCAGAGAAGCTTGGAGATCCAGGTATACCAACTATTCCTTGCTCCATTAAAAATAACTATGTTAGAACTGCTTTATGTGATTTGGGAGCTGGAGTTAGTGTAATGCCTTTTTCTCTTTATAAGAGACTTGATTTAGAAAAATTGGTTTCAACTGATATATCTTTGCAGATGGCTGATAAGTCTACTACTATTCCTATTGTTATATGTGAGAATGTTCCTGTTCAAGTTGCTAACAGCTGTTTAATATTAACTGATTTTGTTGTGTTGGAAATGCCTGAAGATGATAATATGTCTATTATTCTTGGGAGACCTTTTCTAAACACTGCAGGAGCTGTTATCAATTGCAATCAAGGAAAAGTCACTTTCAATGTTAATGACAAAGAATATACAATTTATTTTCCCAAGAAGATTGATAGGAGGAATGCTCTAAATTCAATCAAGCATGTTGAGACCATCAAAGTTGGCCAAATTATTTGTTCAGAGCAAAAGCCCAAGGAAGAATATCAAATTTTTATGGTTGGGGCTATACCTATCAAAGTTGAGGTAACATAAGCATTAAGTGAAGTGCAAAGTTTAGCTTCATATAAAGTTAGTTTGGTAACAAGACTTGATCAACCTTGTTAGCAAAGTGAATTTATATGAACGAAACTTCGTTTTCACCACATCCACTCCACCTCACTTGTATTTACTTTCATCAAATTTTATTCCTTCAGTTTAGTTGCATGATTAAGAGCATCTCAGAGCTGCTGCATGCTTAGTTTTGATTTGCTTGAAATCTTTTCATCCTCATTTTTCCTGAGTTTTATCGATATGCCAATTTCTGAAAAATCCTCGAAAATAAAGTTTCTCGAAAAATTTCAGAAAATTCTTTATAAATTTTTATGTCAAAAATGGGGCAGAGAGACACCTGGGAGGCACCGGGTGGGGCAGCCACGCCACCTCACACACAGGTGGCGCGGCCCAGCCCTGGTCGCGCCACCCATGTGTGAGGGGGCCCCACCAGGCCACTCACTCATCTATTCTTCCCCTGCTCTTTCTCTCTCCCGAAAAACACCGACCCATTTGCTCAAGCTCGAGTTCTTGCTGTCCTTCACCTGGAATTTTCGATCTCCTTGTTCAGCCCAGCATTTTTGCTGAAACCTGGATTATTTGCTCTCCGGTATGTGACTCCTCCACTTGTCCAAGTAGATTTTCTTTTAGTAGAGTATCTCTTGAGTATTTTAGCATTGTAGGTGACAGTATAAATGAGTATGCATGCTTGTTCTATTGTTTAGAAAGATTATTTTGATGCATGATAGCTCTCTAGTGACCCTCTATAGTAGTTCCTACATTTGCTTGTCCTTAAATCACTTTTTATGAGTTTGTTGAAAAATTTCAGAAATGGAGGAGAATGTGTATCAGCTCTCTCAACATGAACTAGAAGTGCAAGATGTTATGAAAGTTCATCGTGAAGAGAAGGTTTTCCCCTCACACTACCCGTGCTCAGCATTCTTGAGAGCTGCTGGATTTCTGCAGGATTTCCAAGCCTTGCTTTCTAATGCAGGATTAGAATATTTTGTTGAGGGTGAACCTCCCCAATATGTTAAACTAACAATGTCTATGGTGCAGGATTTCAGATTTAGTTGGTCCACTTCTAATCCCATGGTTCATTATAAAATTTATAACAAATCTGTGGACTTGCCTCTTGATGTTTTCTGTACAGCTATTAGAGTACCGCAGTGGGGATCGCTCGAGAAGATAAGGGGACAACCAAGGCAATTGTTAGAACTATACGAGGAGATTTGTCAAGGAAGAAGCTTCATAGGAGAGGGTGGTAAAATTCGAAACATTCATTTCCCATCCATTCGATATTTCGCCTTCTTCATTACCAAATGTGTTCTTGCTAGGAAAGCTGCAAGTAAATTGTCTCTCCATGATCTAGCTTTCATTGCTGCTGCTTTAAGGCGCGATAGAACTTACAATTTGGGTGCCTTAATCGCTTTTCGTCTTGATATTAATCGTGAGAAAGGGGGAATCTGTGGGGGGCTTATAGCTTCACGCCTGTTAGCTTTGCATGGCGTTTTACCTCATTTTCGAGATTTTCAGTTCCCCGGGGAGAGACTTGGCCTTGATGCTATGGTTCAACATAAGTTTATTTCTCCTCCTGCCAGTTTGATTAATTTAACTTTTGAGCTAACCTTTTTCAAGAAGACTACCTGGAAGGTAGTAAAGACTGAACGATCAATCCGTTTGCCTGCACCTCTTTTGTTTAACCTTGATCACAGGAATGGATGGTCGCTTACTGAAGATGAGCTTGACGCATACATAGGGGAGCATCCGCCGCCGCCTGTGCACGATGAGGAAGGCGCCGAGGAGTCGGGACAGCCCTCCAACACTATGAATTTCTCTTATGAGCAGCCTTACTATGATTACGCGCCATCAGCTTCATCTTCACGATAGCCAGGGTATGACTACATCTATGATGACCCACCAGCTTGGGGCGGCTATCAGAGCCGGAATTGATCTCCACTTAGGCCAAAAGCCTAAGCTTGGGGGGAGGTACACCGACGATTCACTCATCTACATATCATATTCTGTCGGACCTTTGTATATTCATGTTTCGCTTTCTTTACTGTTCTCGTTCTTGTTTTCATTGCTTCCAAAACACAAAAAGACCAAAAATATTTCCGTTGTTTCTCTCTATTTGGTTCTTTAGTTTTCTACCTTTGGTTTGCTTTAGTTGCTATTTTCGGTTTGCTACTTGAAAAACCCAAAAATATTTTGCTTGGTTGCTATTTCCTTCTGCTTTTGCTTTCAAAAATCGAAAACTCCAAAAATATTTGTTGTTCTTCTTTGGTTTTGTAAAGGTTGTTGCAGAGTTCAGTTCCCCGTTACTCTATTGGAGCTTGGTATTCATTTTATACTATTCAAGCCACACAAGTGAAGAGCAATAATGACGACATATGACAATCCGAGATGTGGTAAGAGGCTGGTATGAACTCTATTTGTTTTCATTTTTGTACATGTACTTATCTATGTGGACATGCTTAGTCAGTTCATGTAAGGTATATGTTATCTAATAGATGCTTTGTAGTTCTTGCTTTGATATGATTAGTTTCAATTTACTATTAGCCTGTAGCATGTCATGTAGATGCTTGCATGCATTGTTTTATTCATAGTATGGTATGATATTGTGGTATCCACCTCTGAAAGCTTCATTTGAATCGACTTGGCACATGCTCAAGCATGCATATGACTGAACAAAAAGTCAATTAAGCCTCGATGATCTAAATTGCCTCAGAGTTCTTGTATCATTTTTATGCCTATATTAATTTTGTTCTGTCGCAAGCATGATTATGATAGTTATTGCTCTCTCGATTGTCGCTTCCCAGTCTTTTGCTAGCCTTCACTTGTACCGAGTATGAGCTCTACTCGTGCATCCAATTACCAAAAACCAAGTCTTCTAAAGAGTCCACTATAAATTCCTATGCATGGTATTTGTGAGCCATTCCAAGTAAATTTTCATGTGCTACCTTTCAAAACTTTCAACTACTTCTCATTTTGTGCCACTGTTTTTAGCTCATGGGGACGTAGTGGTCGGAATTGCTATCTTCCATATTAAATTAAGTACCCCTCGACTAGGCAGCTTCATCTGCTCGTCATTAATTTTGCAAGGGAGCTGGTCAGACCATTATAATCTTAATTCTAAAAGAAAGAAAAAAGGCACTCCTCCAAAGGATTGTGAAAGTTGGTGGGCACCCGATGGAATCGGTTAGCCATGGTTTGAGAAAGGAAAAAGGTGGGGAGGAGTGCCAAAGCTTTATAAAAGAGCACCAATGTGCCAATTTTCAAAGAACTCGGAACCGCTCTCACTTGTTTATTATGGAAGATAGTAAGTCCCCATTGCTAGTCGTTGACATAGAACAGCCACCTCTCAAAATAAATTTTTATCTCTGTTTTACAAATGAAAAGCTCTAGCACATGTTAAATCACTGCTTCCCTCTGCGAAGGGCCATTCGTTTACTTTTATGTTGAGTCACCATCTTCTAACTTTAAGCACTTCTTGAGAGCATAGCTGTTATTCTTAGTGTAATGTGCTTGTCCCAGAACACGGTTAATTGTGGTATAACTTTGATGCTTGTATCTTTGATATTTCTACTTCTAGTCTTCCCTTGGACTTCAGAGGTGCCTCAACATTTATGTTTTGCTCTACAAATAAAGGCAAGTGGGATACCATTCTCTCATATCATTTATGCATATTACAATCTTGTAGCTTCTCATGCACATGTTACTTGTTATTAGTGTATTGGCACTCTTTCATAGCTTGCTTGACTATGAGGTGACATTAGTTGCATATTTCTTATTATGAATTGCCTGAGTATTTGATCACATAGTTAGTATATATACATCATATGAGCAAATGTGTTCGTGAAAGTTTCTTTTATCACTCTCAGTTGTTAACTGAATTGCTTGAGGACAAGCAAATAGCTAAGCTTGGGGGGAGTTGATACGTCCAAAACTTATCTACTTTCCCGAACACTTTTGCTATTGTTTCTCCTCTAATTTGTGTGTTTTGAATACAACTAACACGGACTGACGCTGTTTTCAGCAGAATTACTCTGGTGTCTCATTTTTGTGCAGAAATTCAACTTCCAGTAAAAATTCGGGAAAAATCATGAAAAATCCTATTTCACCAGAAGACCCATGGAGCCAGAAGACCGGAGGGAGAAGTGGCTCGAGGGACCGTCACACGGTGGTGGCGCGGCCCAGCCCTGGCCGCGCCACCCCTATGTGAGGAGGCCCCAGGCCCCCTCTCGACCTCCCGTCTCGCGTACATATACCCCCTGACGACTTAATATCGGGGAGGTGGCGTTTTTCCCAGATAGACTTCCGCTGCGCCGCCGCCATCAGAAACCGTGATTCGGAACCAGAAACTCCGTTCTGGCACCCTGCCGGGACGGGGATTCGGAGGAGATCTTCATCACCATCACCACCGACGCTCCTCCATCGACCATCCATGACTCCCCCATCCATGTGTGAGTAATTCCCCCGCTGTAGGTGAGGGGATGGTAGGGATTGGATGAGATTGTTCATGTAATTTGATATGAGATTGATAGGGCATAGTGCCTAGTATCTTTATTTAGTGCCTATGACATTGTTGCAACTTATTGTGCTTAATGCTTGTCACTTTGGGCCCGAGTGCCATGATTTCAGATCTGAACATGTTATTATTTCTATGATGATACTTGTTGTTTATGGTCTTACCTACAAGTTGTATACACATATTGTTGACCGGAACCCGAGGCCCCAAAGTGACAGAAATTGGGATAACCGGAGGGGATGGCTATGATGTGAGGATCACATGTGTTCACCGAGTGCTAATGCTTTGCTCCGGTACTTTATTAAAAGGAGTACCTTAATTACCAGTAGTTTCCCTTGAGGCCCTGCTGCAACAGGCTGGTAGGACAAAAGATGTCGTGCAAGTTTCTCCTTGTGAGCACGTACGACTATATACGGAACACATGCCTATGATTGTTTGTACTAGGATGCTTAATCATTATTTATCTGCAATGCCCGTATCTCATTGATTTCATGAATTATCTTATCCATGCAACGCCCGTTATCCATCCCTATGCCTACAGTATTTGTTCCTACTGTTTACAACCGTTATTATTACTGCTGTTATTTTACTACTGCTGTTACTGTTTCACTACTGTCACCACTATAAAACTGTTGCTACTGATAAACCGCTGCGAGTAAGACTGTTTCCAGGTGCAGCTGAATTGACAACTCAACTGTTAAGGCTTGCATATATTCTTTGGCTCCCCTTGTGTCGAATCAATAAATTTGGGTAATACTTCCCTCGAAGACTGTTGCGATCCCCTATACTTGTGGGTCATCAAGCATCGCATTCATTCATATCAAGGGCTTTTGCAAACAAAAATGGGTTCCCTACGAAAAACATAGGAAAAACCATTAAAGTAAGTTCCCCTAGTGGAGAATTGATAGCCAACGCTGGTTGCAGGGATCTGATTATGGAAATTGGTAAATATAAATTCCCAACCCATTTAGTAATTCTAAACTCGCAGGGTTTAGATGTAATCTTGCGCATGGATTGGATGACTACCTATGGAGGAGTCATAGACTGTGTGAACAGAGCAATTACACTTACCACCCCCGAAGGGAGAAGAATTAGATACAAATCCCAACTGGATTTTAATGACATTAGGCTAAACCATCTTAAGGGGGTTAGCCTAGATGAAGTGCACATAGTGAATGAGTACCCCGATGTGTTCCCGGATGAGTTACCAGGAATGCCACCTGACAGAGATGTAGAATTTCTCATTGATCTGCTGCCTGGCACAGGACCAATAGCAAAGAGACCTTACCCTATGTCCACCGATGAGTTGAAAGAACTCAAGAAACAACTAGCAGAACAGTTAGGAAAAGGATTCATTAGAGAGAGTTCCTCATCATGGGGAGCACCAGTTCTGTTTGTTGAGAAGAAAGATAAGAGTCAACGTTTAGTAATGGACTATCGTTCATTGAACGAAGTGACCATCAAAAACAAATATCCACTACCAAGAATCAATGATTTGTTTGATCAGTTAGAAGGAGCTAGCGTGTTTTCCAAGATAGATCTTAGATCTGGTTACTTTCAGCTCAAGAATAGAGAACATGACATCCCCAAGACAGCCTTCATCACTAGATATGGCTCATATGAATATACGGTGATGCCCTTTGGTTTAACCAATGCACTGTCATACTTCATGAGCATGATGAACAAAGTGTTCATGGAATTTCTAGATAAGTTTGTCATTGTCTTCATTGACGACATACTGGTCTACTCAAAAAGCAAAGAAGATCATGAAAAGCATCTACGCGCAATATTGGAGAAACTCCGAGAACACAAGTTATATGCTAAATTCAACAAATGTGAGTTTTGGCTCAATGAAGTAGGATTCCTTGGACACATTATATCCAAGGAGGGAATTGCAGTCGACCCAGCCAAAGTGACCGCAGTAACGGAATGGGAACCACCCAAGAATGTTGGGGAAATTCGTAGTTTCTTGGGATTGGCCGGATACTACCGGAGATTTATTGAGAACTTTTCAAAGATAGCTAAACCAATGACTGAGTTGTTGAAGAAAGAAAAGAAGTATGAATGGACTGAAGCTTGTGAAAATAGTTTTCAAGAGTTGAAAAGGAGATTGGTGTCTGCACCTGTTCTGTGCTTACCAGATATAGAAAAGGAATTTCAGGTGTATTGCGACGCTTCTCGTCAAGGTCTAGGAAGTGTGTTGATGCAAGATGGCAGAGTAGCGGCCTATGCTTCTAGACAACTCAAGAAACATGAACTCAACTATCCAACTCATGACCTTGAGTTAGCTTCCGTTGTCCACGCCTTGAAGATTTGGAGACATTATTTGCTGGGAAAGAGATGTGAAGTCTTCACCGACCACAAAAGCTTGAAATACATCTTTACTCAGAAGGACCTCAACATGAGGCAAAGAAGATGGTTAGAACTCATCAAAGATTACGACTTGAGTTTGCAATACCATCCTGGTAAAGTAAATGTAGTAGCTGATGCCTTGAGCCGTAAGGCCTATGTGAACTGTCTATCTACAGAAGTGCTGCCAGAAGATCTGTGTAGGGATCTGAGAGACCTCAGCTTAGAGGTAGTGCCACAAGGTCACGTAGCATCGCTAGTAGTGCAACCAACCCTGATGGACAGAATACGCCAAGCGCAGAAAGGGGATAAAGAGATCGAGAAGATCAAAGAAAATATGAGGAAAGACAAAGCTAAAGGCTTTAGCGAAGATGAGCAAGGAACTATCTGGTTTGAGAAACGTATCTGTGTACCTGATGACCCTGATATTAGAAGATTGATATTCCAAGAAACCCATGAAACCCCATACTCAATTAATCCTGGAAATACCAAGATGTACATAGACTTGAAAGAAAGATTCTGGTGGAGCAACATGAAGGGAGACATTGCCGAATATATAGCCAAATGTGATGTGTGCAGTAGGGTAAAAGCTGAACATCAGAAACCAGCCGGACTACTTCAACCACTGAAGGTGCCGGATTGGAAATGGGATCAAATTGGTATGGACTTCATCACTGGGTTACCCCGCACGAAGTCTGGATATGACTCAATCTGGGTTATAGTCGATCGTTTGACCAAGGTAGCTCATTTCATACCAGTAAAGACCACTTACACTAGTGCAAAGTTAGCTGATATCTACATGAAGAGGATTGTAAGCCTCCATGGTGTCCCCAAAAGCATCGTGTCTGATAGAGGAACCCAATTTACCTCTCACTTCTGGAAGCAACTCCATGAATCACTTGGAACTAGGCTGGAATTCAGCACAACATTCCATCCGCAAACAGATGGGCAAACAGAAAGGGTAAACTAGATTTTGGAAGATATGCTGAGAGCATGTGCTCTGGACTATGGGTCTAGTTGGGATGACAACTTGCCTTACGCAGAGTTTTCCTACAACAACAGCTATCAAGCCAGTATTGAGATGGCGCCATTTGAAGCCTTGTACGGCAAGAAATGTACTACACCCCTACTATGGAGTAGTGTAGGAGAACGAAGTTTCTTCGGACCCGATATCATTTAAGAAGCTGAAGAAAAGGTTAGGTTGATCAAGGATAGACTGAAGATTGCCCAATCCCGTCAGAAGAGCTACGCGGATAACAAGCGTAGAGAAATCATCTATGAAGTTGGAGACAGAGCATATCTAAGAGTGTCACCCCTTCGCGGTGTTAAGAGGTTTGGTATTAAGGGTAAGTTAGCACCCCGATTTATAGGACCATTCAAAGTCCTATCCCGCAAAGGAGAAGTAGCCTATGAATTGGGACTACCCGAAATTCTTTCGGCCGTACATAACGTGTTCCACGTGAGCCAGCTAAAGAAATGCCATCCAGAGATGTCAGAAACACCGTTGAATGATACGGTACCCCTCGAGGAAGTTCAACTAGAAAGTGACTTGACTTATGAGGAGAAACCCATTAAGATACTCGAGACAACAGAAAGAATTACACGCACCAAAACCATCAGGTTCTGCAAAGTACAATGGAATCACCACACTGAAGAGGAAGCCACTTGGGAGCGTGAAGATACCCTTCGAGAAGAACACCCACACCTATTTGCTAGCCTTTCCGAAGCTCGAGGGCGAGCTTCATCTTAAGGGGGTTAGTCTGTAACATCCCAATTTTTCAAAAATAAAAATTCTCATCATGCATTCATGGCATTTTGCATTTCAAGATCATTTCCAAAGTTTTGAATCTTGTTCTTTCATAGAAAATGGTTTTCAAATGCCTTTTACCCCAAATTTTAGAAACAAAAGATTTCAGAAAGAAAGTATTTAAAATGAGTTCCATTGTTATGGAGCTATTTTATTTTTCCTCTAGTAAATTTTCTTTTGAAAAACCAATAGTGGGAAGATATTAATCTTACCCCCTAATTATTTGGACTTTATATTTAAAGTTCTTACAAATTGTTTCTTTTCCATCTTATTACAAAACCTCTGGTCTATAGATTTTGAACACACTCTTTAAAGACCAGAAGTGGTCAGCTTTGAATTTATTTAAATCTGAACGAAAGAGCTTTTTCAATACTCAAAACAGAAATCAGAACAAAAGGAAAAATAAAGCAGAAGGAAAAAAATAAAGGAAAGAGGCCAGGAGCCCAACTGGGCCGCACCCGAGAGGCCAGCCGGCCCGGACTGCCCCGAGCCGACCCAACCCGCTCCTTTCCCCTCTCTCCCTCCGACAACCAGGTCCCACCTATCATCACCCTCCCCGGAAATCTCTCCCTCTCTCTTCACTCCGCAGTAACCTCGTCGGCGTTACTCCCCCGGGCGTTACTCACGCCTTAACTGGCCATCAAGCCCGCCCCTATAAAGCCCGACACTCCCTCCCCCTTCCCCTCCCTTTTCCCTCTGCAGAAGACGCCGCCAGGCTGCTCAATTTCACCGCCGAGGCTCGCAGGTGCCGCCGCCAGTCATCGTCGATTCCGACGTGGTGAAGCCTCCCCCATCCCTCTCGAACCTCCTAACCTCCTCCCCTCTCTCAGGCGCGTCGAATAACACCATTGCCCCGCTTTCATCTGCAGCATTTCGAGCTCTCCGACGATCACCGAGGCCGCCGTCGTCTCCAGCCGCGCATCGCCGTCGCCTCGGGAAACTCCAGTCGTCAATGACCAAGGATTCGAGATCGCCGTCGTCTGCTGAGCCTCGTCTGCTACTTCATCGTCGTCGCCGCTCGCTGGAACCTCGCCGACGACGAGCTCCAGTACCACCTCGCCGGAAAAACCTTCGCGCCGGTGAGCAATCCCCCGCTGACCATCCGCATCCCTCAGATCCAAATCCAACGGCCGAAAATAGATCCCTTTACCGAATCGGTATCGACCTATGGGACTGCGCCACGTCGCCCCGGGCCAGTCAGCCCCTGGTCAATCTAGTCAAAACCGATTTCAAATTCAAATTCAAATCCCTGTTTTGTTGCAGATCTTGTAAAATCGATAGAAAATAAAATGCTTAGCCAAAAATTACAAATAATACCTCGTTGGAATCCTTAGGATGTGTAGAATCCAATGATCCAATAAAACCTGTTATTTTATGGGTTCATTTTGAATCCATCGTCAGATCTGAATCAAACCCTTGGTTTCATAATAAATTCATAACTTTTGTTCTGTGAGTCCAAATGCTACAAATTTGTAGTCTATGGAATCCTTGGAACATTTAGAACACTCCAGAAGCAAAAGTTTTCAAAGTTATTACGTGCACAAACTTGCTACTGTTAAATATGTCCAAATCACCATTTTCCTTACCATTTGTTTTCTAAAAACTATATTTGAGTGAAACCACTTGCAGTGGCTTCAAGCTACTGTCACCTAACCAGTGGTAGCTCAAACATTTTTTTGCAGTATAGTACCAACCAGAACTTATTTTTTTCCAAAGTGTTACCCTATTGCATCAATGAAACTTTTGTTAATACCTTGTTATTTATTTATTAAAAATCCTTTCTAACACCACACTTGTTTTCAAAAGCCTCATGTTCCATCTTATACAACGTTTCACACACTCACTTAGTGTGTGAAAATAAAATGACCTTTGCATACGTGCATACATGCATACATGTCTATGATTGTCATTAGAAATAGAATATTGATTGCTTGATTGTTTGAATTGAATAGATTTTGAGGAGGAGCAAGGCTACTATTGTGACTGTTGTGAGTGTGCAAGCTGTTACCAAGGCAAGTGACACACATGTCCCTCACCCATTTTACTTATGCATTAGTATGTTCACCTCTTGTAGTATGCATGATAGGTGATTTATTCAACTATTTTATCAAATGCTTAGATCCTAGTAGTGTGTAGCAATCCCTCAAACCCCACCTGTTAGGATGCTAAATACTTTGAAAAACATGATGCCATGCTAAGATCACTTGAAAAGTGTTTTGTGAACAAATTAAGAACTTCAACTAAAATGAAACACCTGGGTGGATTGGTTTGATAAGAGGTGGCGAAGTAGGTGGGTTCTAGGACGCATGCCTCGTCGAGAGGGTGTGGGTTCAGAATGCCGCTCGGGATGGCCACCCAGGAACAAAGAGATGGCTATGTCTTCCATGCTTAGTGTACTTCCAGTGCAGCCTTATGACATTATGGGCTCTGTCTTGACTGATTAGATGTGGGAGTGCAACTTGTGTGCAAGAAGACGGTGGTAGATGAAATATAGGTTGGGAGCGGATCTTGCCAGTTAGTTGCCCTCTCCTCTAAAAGGTCTCGTTTCATTTTATGTATGGGCATAAAATGAATCGTAAGGTGAAAGTGCACAACCCTTGCAAGGTGTTTAAAACTAATTGATTAGCCGTGTCCTCGGTTATGGACAGTTGAGTCTCTAGACATGGAATGCACGGAATAATCTCATCACCGATTCTGAATGACTAAAATCTGTCTAGAAACCCCTAGGTAGGAACTAAGGACCATACACTCCGAGGGGTGGTGGTGCCTGAGGTTCCAACTTTGTTGAATTGCGCCCAGTGCTACATAACTTGCAACTATGTAGTATTTGGGGGTTATTTCGACCCTTTGGAAATAAAATGATCTTCAAAATAAAATTTTGACTTTAAGTAGGACAAAATTGGCTTTACGCAAATCTAGCCTAGAGATCCACCAACCAAATAGCATGTAGCTAGATCTTTCACAACTGCCACCAAACATGTGTCATTTGCCAGTACATCATTGTACTGACCCCCATACTTGGGGCTGCATAATCAAATGTGCAGGTTCTTCTGATGAGGAGTGAAGTGTTAGGATCTCGAGTCTACATACCAACATGATTGCCTGTGGCGCATGCTGAAGATGGAGGCTCGCTACTATGATAGTTCCGTTGTGTTTAAGTTGAACTCTGTTTCCCCATGTCGGTCCATGAGACCAAAGATTTGTAATAATTTGTGAGACTTATGTATCTGGATCTGCGTGTAATCTCGATACTATGTGATGATTACTATATTTTGTTCTGTGGTGCTATCATTGATCCAGGGAATAGCACATAACACAGGTGTTCCGCCTTAATCCAAAGGTGGGGCGTCATAGCTTAATTGACTTTTTGTTTAGTCATATGCATGCTTGAGCATGTGCCAAGTCGATTCAAATGAAGCTTTCAGAGGAGGATACCACAATAGCATACCATATTATGAATAAAACAATGCATGCAAGCGTCTACATGACATGCTACAAGCTAATAGTAAATTAAAACTAATCATATGAAAGCAAGAACTATAAAGCATCCATTAGATAACATATACCTTACATGAACCGACTAAGCATGTCCACATAAATGAGTATATGTACAAAAATGAAAACAAATAGAGTTCATACCAGCCTCTTACCACATCTCGGATTGTCGTATGTCGTCATTATTGCTCTTCACTTGTGTGGCTTGAATAATATAAAGTGAATACCAAGCTCCAGTGGAGTAACGGAAGACTGAACTCTGCAACAAACTTTACAAAACCGAAGAAGAACAACAAATATTTTTGGAGTTTTCGATTTTTGAAACAAAAGCAGAAGGAAATAGCAAACAAAGCAAAATATTTTTGGATTTTTCAAATAGCAAACCGAAAATAGCAAGTAAAGCAAACCAAAGGTAGCAAACTAAAAAGAAAAACAAAGAGAAACAACAGAAATATTTTTGGTCTTTTTGTGTTTTGGAAAGGTGGAAATAAGAACGAGAACACTAGAGAAAACGAAACATGAATATACAAAGATCCGACAAAATATAATATATAGATGAGTGAATCGTCGGCGTACCTCCCCCCAAGCTTAGGCTTTTGGCCTAAGTGGAGATCAATCCCAACTCGGCCAACTCAGCCATGAGGTGGCGCCTCCGTAGTGTGACGAAGAAGCACCATCGTCCTGATATGAGCTCGAGGACGCTGATGTCTACGCACTTCTATTCTTGTAGACACTTGTTGGGCCTCCAAGTGCAGAGGTTTGTAGAACAGCAGCAAGTTTCCCTTAAGTGGATCACCCAAGGTTTATCGAACTCAGGGAGGTTAGAGGTCAAAGCTATCCCTCTCAAGCAACCCTGCAATTACGATACAGAAAGTCTCTTGTGTCCCCAACACACCCAATACACTTGTCAGATGTATAGGTGCACTAGTTCGGCGAAGAGATAGTGAAATACAAGTGGTATAGATGATTATAAGTAGCAAACGTGATGTGAAATAAATATCGCTGCGAGCAAACAAGTAACAAAATAGCAAGTAAACGGTGTGCAATGCTTGGAAACAAGGCCTAGGGATCATACTTTCACTAGTGGACACACTCCCAACAATATAACATGATTGAACAAATAAACAACTTCTCTCCACTATAGTACTCTGAATTACTCTCCTATTGAATAACACTAATCATTGTGTAGTGGCTACAGAAGCACCCCTTAAAGTTCATCAAGTACTTGACAAACACCACTCATAGAGATATCCAAATCAAATCACAATTCAAGATAGAAATCATTGCAACTTAGACCAAGTACTAACACGGTGCACACACTGTCAACATTACACCATGAAAGGAGGAATAGATCACTCAAACTATCATAGCAATAATCATTCTCATAATCCACAAGAGATCACAATCATAGCCTAAACCAAGTACCACCATGATGCACGCACTGTCACCGTTACACCAAGGCAGGAGGAATAGATTACTTTAACAATCACCACTAGAGTACACATAACATCTGAATAATAACATCTACTTGTTCAACATGATACAAAGCTCACGATCACATAAAGATCACATCATGGGGGAGAGAGGTGAACCACATAGCTACCGGTAGAGCCCTCAGCCCCGGGGATGAACTACTCCCTCCTCATCATAGGAGACAGCAAGGTTGATAGAGATGGCGGTGAGGTCAATGGAGATGACGGAGACGGCGATGGAGGCCGATGGAGATGGCTCCGGGGGCACTTCCCCATCCCGGCAGGGTGCCGGAACAGAGACTTCTGTCCCCCGAAATTCGTCGACGGTGGCGGCGGAGCTGCGGAACTGTTTCTGGAAAATTGCCGAATCCTCTAGGGTTTTCCGTCCCGAGGCTTTATATAGGCGAAGGGGCGATCTCAGAGGTGGCCCCAGGCCTCCTCACACAGGGGTGGCGCGGCCAGGGCCTGGGCCGCGCCAGCCCTATGTGAGGGTGGCCTGTGGCCCCTCTCCTTCCTCTCTTCGGATGTCTGGATGCTCCCGGGAAAAATAAGACTTCTGGAACTTGTTTCGTCCAATTCCGAGAATATTTCCTGTGTATCACTTCTGAAACACAAAAACAGCAGAAAACAGAGAACTGGCACTGTGGCACTTGTTAATAGGTTAGTTCCAGAAAATGCATAAAAGTGCCACTAAGTGTAATGAAACAATAGGCAAATGGTGTAAAAACAAGCATGGAGCATCAAAAATTATAGATACGTTTGAGACGTATCAACATCCCCAAGCTTAACTCCTGCTCGTCCTCGAGTAGGTAAGTGATAACAAAAAATAATTTTTGAGGTGACATGCACCTACACAATCTTGATCATATATGTAAGCATTGGTGAGCTGGGATCAATAGAACTTAAAACATGGGCATGAAAGATATAATCATGACAATAAGAACTTAGCAACCATGTTGTAAACATGTAAATGAACACAAACAAAAGATCATGATAATGAAACAATGAAAGTCAAACGTGTGTTCAAATCATAAGGAAAAACATACAAATGGTTTTCAGCTTGTCCTTCAAAGAGAGCAAAACATAAATGCATAGGACACCTTCAAGTTTAAGAGGGCGACTAGATACAAATAATTTATGAACAAGTGAAACCAATCATCATGATTCAATCAATGAACTTTGGGACAATGCATATCACACTAAGAATGACAACTATGCTCTCTTAATGGTGCATAAAGAAAGAAGGTGGTGACTCAACATAAAAGTAGAAGAAAGGCCCTTCGCAGAGGGAAGCAGTGATTGCAAGTTTTATAACCTTCAAAAATTATGGTACTTACCGGCTTTGAGCTCTCATTGCCCCCATCATAAGCATCTTGAATGGTTAAAGTTAATGCGAGAACAATTATGATGCATATGCTTGACAAATCATAAGTTGAAGACCTCGCGCCCCGTGAATACGAGTACCCAAACCTCATGCTACTTTACTTAGAGTCCCAAGCAAGGCTCTTGTCATTGTAAATATATGTGTATCATTGAGAACCGCCAATGGGGTACCTCCGTGCCCGATGACATGGAACAAGCCCACACCAAAATGACAGGACAAGCAGACAATGAACACCTCGACATCTCTTTTATTTGCTATATTGTTTAGCTTTTTATTATGAGATGCGTCGTCGAATGTTCACCATGGGTATGCTGCAAATTTCCACCATGAATTATGCATGGCTTAGATTGGCGGCCCGGCGTTTCCCTAACACATATAAAAACTCCATGATCCTCACAAGATTCCCAACTCATTTCACACCGCGGGCATCCATAAACAAAAGATCACGATATCAACTCAAATAAGAAGTGCAATGTTGAAAGCTTGCCCCATGACGGCATGGCTGGGCTAGAATCCAACTTACAACTTGCAAGCATAACAACTCAACATAAGAGACCACAATGTCAAATTTTTAAGAACAGGAAAAAGTAAAGTGTGCCTTCCGGTTCGTGAGAGCTTTACTAACCGAATTTTGCATAACACTGGTAAGAGTTTAATTTGAAGAGAAAATAAAAGCAAGTCAAATTTACTTGGAATAGCAAATTGCTAGTAGGTATGTATGGTGGACACAATGGAAAACTTTGGCTTTTAGGAGTTGGATGCATGAGTAGAGCTCATACTCAGTACAAGGCGAGGGCTAGCAAAAGATTGGGAGCGACCAACTAAGAGAGCAGTAATGGCCATAATCATGCAAAGCGACAAAGCGACATTAAAAGAAGCATACGATGGCATCAAAAGTCAAAAACTAAATGATCATGAAGGCTATTGGCGACGTTGTAAGAGTCTAACATGTGTGAGCATGCGCCAAGTCAACCCAAATAAAGCATCAAGGAGAAAACCAAAATAATGCTTCCATACAATAAAAAACAATGCATGATTTTTTCAAAGGCTCATTAAGCAATCTCAGTTATTTGAAACAAGTCATGCTACAGCAAAACCACTAAGCATACTATCAAAAAGACATCAAGCATGACATGAAAAAGCCTAAGCCGCAGTCTACACAAGCTCCTTCTTGTACCACTATTTTGCACAAAGCTTTTTCTCTTTTCCAACACCATTCAAAGATTTTTATAAACACCTCTTTTGATGAAAACCAATAAAGATCAGAGGCAAAAATACACCTTGATGAAAAGATATAACAAGATCTGAACGCAAATCAAGGCGAAAACGAAAACCAAAAGCAGTAGCAGAAAAAGAGAACACTCGTTGAAACGATAGGAGTGAAAAATAGAGTGTTCTTGGCAATGAAAAATGAGTTCATCTCCTCCAAAAGAAACATGATGTGATCTAACCATTTATTGCAGCAAACTAAACTAAAATAATATTAAAAACAAAAATAACTGACGCTCCAAGAAAAACACATAGTGCATGAAGCAATAAAAATATAGTGTCTTGAAAGGTGACCTGATTTTTGCCGATGAAGAAGGGGTGCCTCGGGGGCATCCCCAAGCTTTGAAACTTGTACTTCTTGGATATTTCTTGGGGTGATGCATGGGCATCCCCAAGCTTGAGCTTTTGTCCATTCTTCAACTCATCTCATCATTCTCCAATCCCTACACTTGAAAACTTCCTTCATACAAAACTAAACACAAATCTATTAGCAACATTAGTGTAAGCATAACATATAATCAACCCTTTTTGCTTCAGGTTTCAACCTAAAACCACCACATATTAAGTATATACTACTGTAGCAACTTCCCCAAAAGTTCTATAATCAAAAGAACTCAAAAGAAAGCGATAAAGTGGCAAACACAAATATTGGCAGAAATCTGTCAAAACAGAACATCTGACAAAGGTCGAATTTTTAGAGGGTTTTCTGTTGCTCAAATCAAAAAGTGTTCAACTAATGAAAGTTTTGATATAACCTGGGGCATATGCACAAGAAATCTCAGGTCCAAAAGATATACAGAGAATTTTCGCGAATTTTTACGGTGCAGCACCGAAAACAGTTTCAGGACAGCAACATCCCCAAATCTTTACCTCACTCAAATTAGAGGCTTCTCTTGGCACAAAAACGAAATAAACAAGATAAGGAGCGGTCATTACAGTAGTAATGACTTCCAAGACTCAAATAAAAGAAAAAGTACTGAAAATAAAACAATGGGTTATCTCCCAAGAGTGCTTTTCTTTAACGCCTTTGAGCTAGGCGCAGTAATTTGCAAAGATGCTCATGTGGGCGCCATATAAAAGCTTGAGGCAAAGGCGCCATATAAGAACTTGAAGCAATAGAGAGCATCAAAAAGCATGTATGAAACACATTTAAATCTAAACCACTTCCTATGAAAAATAGTCTTGTAAAGAGACAAGTCATGAAAGCGCAAAGCAAAAAGCATAGGAAGGCAAAACAAGTACAACTTCAAGAATTGCAACATAAAGAGGGGAAATTCAATATTGTTGAGATTCATCAAACCATGTTTCCCTCTCTCATAATAACTTTCAGTAGCATCATGAATAGAACTAACAATATAACTATCACATAAAGCATTCCTATCATGAGCCACATGCATAGAAGGATTAATACTCCCTACATGAACAATAGTAGTAGGAGCAGATTCAACAGAATAATTATTCTCATCACCATAATCATCAAAAATAGGAGGCATATTGTAATCATAACTAATTTTCTCCTCAAAAGTAGGTGAACTAAAAATATTATACCCATCATCACAAGCTAGAGAACTACTATGTCGCAAAGCATACTCATCAAACATATCATCATAAGAAGGAACATGGATAGCACTAATGGTACAACAATTATTAACCTTAGAATTGGTACCAAAAAGATTTTCAATATCAAAAGTAGAGTGCTTTTCCCAATCATGATCACTAACATAGGTAACAGGCATAGGAACATCATCCCAATCAGAATTATCATAATCTATAGCAGGATCATAATGCTTAGGGGAAGATACCATGTCCTCTCGCCTCTTACTCCTCTTCTTCTTCTTCTTCTTCTTCTTCTTCTTCTTCTTCTTACTCTTCTTACTCTCTCCTTTAGGAGGGAGAGACTTGAAGGGCATCTTCTCCACATATTCTTTAGGAGGGAAAGGCATCTTCTCCACATAATCTGGCTTGCTGACAGATTCAACAGAAGAAACTTTGGAGGATTCCTCCTCTCTATTAATAAGATAAAAACATCTATCAGTCCTGTCATAGCTTGGCAAAATATCAAGTTTTATAAGATTTTAAATGTAAGTATTTGCAAGGCAATCTTTAGCACAATAGAGACGACAACCACGCAGGGTGCTATTAATATCAACATCATTCATATCTATCAAAGCAATCTTTCTAGATATCTCTTCACACGCCAAGAACAAAGTGAGCTCATCATGCTGATTGGGAGTAATCTTGTCGTCACAATACAAACTTAAGGTACTAGAAGAGTAACTATTAGGGTTTGAGCATTGGAAATTAAAATGACCTATGTCATCGCAATGTTTACAAAGAAAAGGATAAAGCTCACAAACCTTTTTACCGATCTCACCTATATCCTTGTACCACATACTGGTTTCTTCATTTGCGTGGGTGATGCAATAATCTTCCTTGTTGTAACTCTGTTCACAGGGTCTATGTACTCCACAAAAATTACCATGCTTATAAGAAATGGTACTTTTAGAAGTTTGAGCATGTTTATTGCAATCATCAATAACAATATCACTTTCTATGCAAGTGTCCTTAAAAGGTTCATGATACACGTCCCCATTTCCTTTAGGAACATTCATATGGGAAGCAAAGGCTTTAAAGCAATCAACCGTAATTTGAGGATCAAGACCATATTTAGCACTAAGCTCTTGAAAATTAGCAGTTTCAGCGAAAGACTTAATGCAATCAAACTCGTAATTCATACCTGGTCCTTTACCTTTGTCGCTATCCCAACCTTCAATATTGTTTTGAATTGTTTCAAGCAGATCCCACTTGGTGTCAACATCCTTGCTTGTGAAGGACCCATCAAAGCATGCATCTAGATAGTCCTTGTAATATCCTGAAAGCCTTGCATAAAAATTATTAATAACAATATTACGGGGAAGATCATGAATAGGACATTTATGCATTAGTAACTTCAATCTTCCCCACGCTTGGGCAATGCTTTCTCCCTCATGAGGCCAAAAATTATATATCTGATTACGATCTTTATGAATCTCACTTGGAGGATAAAATTTAGAATAAAAGAGAGGTACAATTTCCTCCCAGCCAATAGATGGACCATCTTTAAGCAGCCGATACCATTCCTCGGCTCTGCCTTTCAGTGATAAAGAAAATAGCTTCTTCTTAACTTGGTTCATCAAAATACCTGCACACTGGAACAACTCACATAATTCATGTATAAAGAGCAGATGATCACCAGGATGGACAGTTCCATCTCCTAAATAGCAGTTATCCCTAATACGTTCAACAATCTTCGTAGGTATTTTAAAAGGATGAGGAGCACAAGCATCATCAGAAACATCACATATGGGAGACAAAATATCATCAGAGCAAACTTTCTCCACTAAAGCTGGGGGACTAAAAATATCATACTTAACAAAACCAGCTTCCCCAAGCTTAGAATTTTCTATAGCATTAGCATTAACAGTATTCAAAGCATTCGTACTAATAACATTGCTATGCGAAATAAGCTCCAAAGGATTTTCAATTTTCTCTTCAAATCTAAAATCCGGAAAAAGACTAAAGAACTCTTTGTTTTCCATTAAGCCTAACTAGTGAAAATAAAAACAAGAAACAAAAAGATATAATTGCAGAATCTAAAGGAAATAACTCCGAGCACTCACACACGAGGATGCGAGTACCTTTTACCTTACCTCCCCGGAAACGGCGCCAGAAAAGAGCTTGATGTCTACGCACTTCTATTCTTGTAGACACTTGTTGGGCCTCCAAGTGCAGAGGTTTGTAGAATAGCAGCAAGTTTCCCTTAAGTGGATCACCCAAGGTTTATCGAACTCAGGGAGGTTAGAGGTCAAAGCTATCCCTCTCAAGCAACCCTGCAATTACGATACAGAAAGTCTCTTGTGTCCCCAACACACCCAATACACTTGTCAGATGTATAGGTGCACTAGTTCGGTGAAGAGATAGTGAAATACAAGTGGTATAGATGATTATAAGTAGCAAACGTGATGTGAAATAAATATCGCTGCGAGCAAACAAGTAACAAAATAGCAAGTAAACGGTGTGCAATGCTTGGAAACAAGGCCTAGGGATCATACTTTCACTAGTGGACACACTCCCAACAATATAACATGATTGAACAAATAAACAACTTCTCTCCACTATAGTACTCTGAATTACTCTCCTATTGAATAACACTAATCATTGTGTAGTGGCTACAGAAGCACCCCTTAAAGTTCATCAAGTACTTGACAAACACCACTCATAGAGATATCCAAATCAAATCACAATTCAAGATAGAAATCATTGCAACTTAGACCAAGTACTAACACAGTGCACACACTGTCAACATTACACCATGAAAGGAGGAATAGATCACTCAAACTATCATAGCAATAATCATTCTCATAATCCACAAGAGATCACAATCATAGCCTAAACCAAGTACCACCATGATGCACGCACTGTCACCGTTACACCAAGGCAGGAGGAATAGATTACTTTAACAATCACCACTAGAGTACACATAACATCTGAATAATAACATCTACTTGTTCAACATGATACAAAGCTCACGATCACATAAAGATCACATCATGGGGGAGAGAGGTGAACCACATAGCTACCGGTAGAGCCCTCAGCCCCGGGGATGAACTACTCCCTCCTCATCATAGGAGACAGCAAGGTTGATGGAGATGGCGGTGAGGTCAATGGAGATGATGGAGACGGCGATGGAGGCCGATGGAGATGGCTCCGGGGGCACTTCCCCATCCCGGCAGGGTGCCGGAACAGAGACTTATGTCCCCTGAAATTCGTCGACGGTGGCGGCGGAGCTGCGGAACTGTTTCTGGAAAATTGCCGAATCCTCTAGGGTTTTCCGTCCCGAGGCTTTATATAGGCGAAGGGGCGATGTCAGAGGTGGCCCTAGGCCTCCTCACACAGGGGTGGCGCGGCCAGGGCCTGGGCCGCGCCAGCCCTATGTGAGGGTGGCCTGTGGCCCCTCTCCTTCCTCTCTTCGGATGTCTGGATGCTCCCGGGAAAAATAAGACTTCTGGAACTTGTTTCGTCCAATTCCGAGAATATTTCCTGTGTATCACTTCTGAAACACAAAAACAGCAGAAAACAGAGAACTGGCACTGTGGCACTTGTTAATAGGTTAGTTCCAGAAAATGCATAAAAGTGCCACTAAGTGTAATAAAACAATAGGCAAATGGTGTAAAAACAAGCATGGAGCATCAAAAATTATAGATACGTTTGAGACGTATCAGACGCCCCGGAGTGGTACGTGGTGAAGTGATAGGCCGGCTCCTCCTCTTCCTCCTGGACCACCGCGCCATGTTGGATGTTGAAACAAAGCAACCTAAGCTAATCATCCAACTCCTCCTTCATGCACGACCATGGCCTCACGTGAATGCTGAACAAGTTAGGCTGAGGAAAGGGAACTTCCCTTTCCTCTCCATCAATAAATAACATCCTGTAAACTAATTTCCCTGCGCATGAGTTAGCAGTAACAAAATGATGGAGTTTCATGGCAGCAAGATCAAGCCTCTGTGGAGCCAACAATACATCATTAGGAGCAATAGAAAGTCCTAGCTCAGCAACAATGCGCGCGGCAATAATACCTCCATAAATAGGTCCCCTAGCGGCTAGGCGACGAGCAATAATAGCACCAAGGTTATACTTCCTACTAACATGAAGAGTGGTAGCTAGAAAAGCTAAATGATAGTTGGAGATATTGCTAGTGTTTTCTCTACCCAGTACACTAGTTGCAAGATAGTAAGTAAAATATCTAATAGCTGGGAGCTGAATGTTTCTTATCTTGTCACGCTATGCGGTGCGGTCATCATCATTGGTCACCCCTCGGTAAAGCTCCAACAAATCAGTGGGGCGATCTTGTATCCTCTTTGCCATTCCAAACATGGGGATACCTAAAATAGAACAAAATCTCCCCAAAGGCATGGTGATAGACTTATCATAAATCTTAAATGCAACGGAAGGATTGAAATGAGCGTTAATAAATTTAAAACTTTCAACAAAAGTCTTCGTAAGTATAGCATATTGGTCACTTTCATCTGTCATGTAAGCAGTCAACCCAACCCTGTTAACAAGGAGCAAGAAATCATCAAGAATCCCTGCATCACTCAGAAAGTTAATACAAGGGAAGGTGGATGGATGTGCATCTCCATCGTCCCCTTCAAGGTTCGGTGACATGAGATCCTCATTATAAGATATCCTATATTGAGCGGTGGATCTTGAGGGCCTTGATGACCTTGGTGCATCACTTTCAAACACTTCTCCATATGTGAAGTTGTCCATCTCCCTTCTCTAATTTTTTTTAACAAACTCATAAAAAGTGATTTTAAGACAAGCAAGTGTAGGAAACTACTATAGTGAGTTACTAGAGAGCTATCATGCATCAAAATAATATTTCTAAGCAATAGAACAAGCATGCATACTCATTTATACTGTCACCTACAAAGCTAAAATACTCAAGAAATACTTCACCAAAAGAAATTCTACTTGGACAAGTGGAGGAGTCACATACCGGAGAGCAAATGATCCAAATTTCAGCAGAAATGTTGGGCTGAGCAAGGAGATCGAAAAATCCAGGTGAATAACAGCAAGAACTCGGGTTTGAGCTGGGTGTATCGTTGTTTTTGGGAGAGAGAAAAAGATGGGGAGGAAGAGATAAGTGAGGGGCCAGGTGGGACCCTCTCACACCTGGGTGGCGCGGCCAGGGCTAGGCCGCGCCACCTGTGTGTGAGGTGGCATGGCAGCCCCACTTGGTGCCTCCCAGGTGTCTCTCTACCCCATTTTTGACATAAAAATTTATAAAGAATTTTCTGGAATTTTTCGAGAAACTTTATTTTCGAGGATTTTTCAGAAATTGGCATATCGATAAAAATTCAGAAAAATGAAGATGAAATAATTTCAAGCAAATCAAAACTAAGCATGCAGCAGCTCTGAGATACTCTTAATCATGCAACTAAACTGAAGGAACAAAATTGATGAAAGTAAATACAAGTGAGGTGGAGTAGATGCGGTGAAAACGAAGTTTCGTTCATATAAAATCACTTTGTTAACAAGGTTGATCAAGTCTTGTTACCAAACTAACTTTGTATGAGGAGAAACTTTGCATCTCACTTAATGCTTATGTTACCTCAACTTTGATAGGTATAGTCCCAACCATAACAATTTGACATTCTTCCTTGGGCTTTTGCTCTGAACAAATAATTTGACCAACTTTGATGGTCTCAACATGCTTAATTGAATTTAGAGCATTCCTCCTATCGATCTTCTTGGGAAAATAAACCGTATACTCTTTGTCATTGACATTAAAAGTGACTTTTCCTTGATTGCAATTAATAACAGCACCCGTAGTATTTAGAAAAGGTCTCCCAAGAATAATAGACATATTATCATCTTCAGGCATTTCCAACACAACAAAATCAGTTAATATTAAAAAACTGTTAGCAGCTTGAACAGGAACATTTTCACATATACCAATAGGAATACTAGTAGACTTATCAGCCATCTGCAAAGATAAATTAGTTGATACCAAATTTTCTAGATCAATTCTCTTATAAAGAGAAAAAGGCATGACACTAACTCCAGCTCCCAAATCACATAAAGCAGTTCTAACATAGTTATTTTTAATGGAGCAAGGAATAGTAGGTATACCTGGATCTCCAAGCTTCTGTAGAACTTTACCATCAAAAGAATAGTTAGCAAGTAGTGTGGAAATTTCCTTGCTAGGAATTTTCCTTTTGTTAGTGACAATATCTTTCATATACTTTGCATAAGGAGGCATTCTAATAGCATCAGTCAAAGGAATTTGCAAAAATAAAGGTCTCATCCATTCACAAAACCTGTTGTAGTGTTCTTCTTCCTTGGACTTGTGTTTCTTACCAGGAAAAGGCATTGGTTTCTGTACCCAAGGTTCTCTCTCTTTACCATGCTTGGTGGCAATGAAGTCTTCTTTGGTGTACTTTGCATTCTTATCAATCTTTTCTGGTTCTTCTTCAACTTCTTCTTCATCAAAAGCATTTCCTGGTTCAGTTTCAGCATCAGAAATAGAAACACTATTAGGATCTTTACCTGCTTCGGAGGATTCTATAGTTGTTTTATGCTTCTTCTTCTTGGAAGGAATATCATCGCTTGAAGTGCATTGAGAATCTTTCTCGACCCTCTTAGGATGTCCTTCAGGATATAATGGATCTTGAGTAGCAGCGCCACTTCTTGTGCGTATTTCACAAGCTTGCTTCTCTCTTGCAGCATTAACTAGCAAGTCTTTTTGCACCTTAGTAAGCTGATCAATTTGTGTTTGAACCATTTGAAAATGTTTAACAAGTATCTTCACATCATTGGCGGTTCTCTCCACAATATCCTGCAACTTGTTAATAGCTCTAGAGTTTTCCAACAAGTTATTATGTATCATTCTATTAAAATTTTCTTGCTTAACAATAAAATTATCAAACTCATCTAAGCATTGATCAGGAGGTTTAGAATAAGGAATATCTCTTTCATCAAAGCGTTGGAGAGAGTGTACCTCAATTGTAGACGAGTGAGGGATTGGCTTACATAATTCTGCAATAGGAGGTAAATTTTTAACATCTTCGGCCTTAATACCTTTCTCCTTAAGAGATTTCTTGGCTTCTCTCATCACTTCATCATTTAACTCAATCATCCCTCTCTTCTTCGGTGTAGGCTCTGTAGATGGCGCAGGGGTAGGTGCTGGTGTTGGCTCAACTAGAGTCCAATCATCATGATTCCGGCTTATTTTAGCCATTAATTCTTCAGCTTCAGCTGGAGTTCTTTCCCTGAAAACACAACCAGCACAACTATCCAAATATGACTTAGATTCATCCGTTAGTCCATTATAAAATATATCAAGGAGTTCATTTTTAGGCAATGGTTCTTTAGGTAAAGCTCTAATTAAAGAACAAAACCTTGTCCAAGATTCAGGCAATATCTCTCCTTTTCCCTGTTCAAAATCAAAGATTTTCTGCACAGCAGCATGTTGAGCACTAGCAGGAAAATATTTCTGAAAGAAAGCATTAACCAAAGCAATAGGACTAGTAAGAGATCCAGGAGACAAGCTATTAAACCAAGTTTTAGCAGCATCTTTCAACGAGAAAGGAAAAATCTTAGCAACAAAATAAGTGCGGAGCTTAATATCATCAGAAAACAAATTACTCAAAGTAGAAAGCTCATTCATGTGCCCCATAGCACTCTCATCTTTAGTACCAAAAAAAGGAGTTTTCTCAACAATAGATATGTAAGATAAATCCAAAGAGAAATCATAATCCTTGTCCCTAATATTTATGGGAGAAGCAGCAAACTTAGGATCAGGAGACAAATTATATCTAACAGAACGTCTTGCAAGAAGTTCTTTAACATTACCAGCATTACGAGCAGCACGTGCTTCAGCAATAAAATCATCATCAAGCTCAATATAAGCATCATCATCATAATCATCACTAGGACTTTCCCTAGACTCAGGTGAACTAACAGGTGTAACAGTGGTGTTTCCCAACTTAGCTCTAGCAATAGTAGCATCTAAAAAGGAACCTAGTGAACCACTCTCATCAAGCACAGTAGAAGCATCATCTAAATTATCAGTGGCATTTTCAATCTCAGCAGAAGTAGTAGCAGTAGCGTGTGGGTGTGGTGGTGTAAGCAACTTACTCATAACAGAAGGTGAATCAAGAGCAACAGAGGTGTTGAGAGTCGTACCTCTTCTTGTAGTGGATGGCAATATAGGAACTTTTCCATCACGAGGTTTACCCATGATGAAAGGATTGCAGTGAATAATATGAATACCAAGTGAACTTACAAATAAAGCTATGCTCCCCGGCAACGGCGCCAGAAAATAGTCTTGATGACCCACAAGTATAGGGGATCGCAACAGTCTTTGAGGGAAGTATTACCCAAATTTATTGATTTGACACAAGGGGAGCCAAAGAATATATGTAAGCCTTAATAGATGAATTGTCAATTCAGCTGCACCTAGAAACAGTCTTGCTCGCAGTGGTTTATCAGTAGCAACAGTTTTATAGTACTGACAGTAGTGAAACAGTAACATCAGTAGTAAAATAGCAGCGATAATAGTAACAGTAGTAAACAGTAGGAACAAATACTGTAGGCATAGGGATGGATTACGGGCATTGCATGGATAAGATAATTCATGAAATCAATGAGACATGGGCATTGCAGATAAATAATGATAAAGCATCCTAATACAAACAATCATAGGCATGTGTTCCGTATATAGTCGCACGTGCTCACAAGGAGAAACTTGCATGACATCTTTTGTCCTACCAGCCTGTTGCAGCAGGGCCTCAAGGGAAACTACTGGTAATTAATGTACTCCTTTTAATAAAGTACCAGAACAAAGCATTAGCACTCGGTGAACACATGTGATCCTCACATCATAGCCATCCCCTCTGGTTATCCCAATTTCTGTCACTTTGGGGCCTCGGGTTTCGGACAATAATATGTGTATACAACTTGTAGGTAAGACCATAAACAACAAGTATCATCATAAAAATAATAACATATTCAGATCTGAAATCATGGCACTCGGGCCCAAAGTGACAAGCATTAAGCACAACAAGTTGCAACAATGTCATAGGCACTAAATAAAGATACTAGGCACTATGCCCTATCAATCTCATATCAAATTACATGAAAAATCTCATCCAATCCCTACCATCCCCTCACCTACAGCGGGGGAATTACTCACACATGGATGGGGGAGTCATGGATGGTCGATGGAGGAGCGTCGATGATGATGGTGATGAAGATCTCTTCCAAATCCCCGTCTCGGCAGGGTGCCAGAACGGAGTTTCTGGTTCCGAATCGCGGTATCTGATGGCGGCGGCGCAGCGGAAGTCTATCTGGGAAAAACGCCATCTCCCCGATATTATGTCGTCAGAGGGTATATGTAGGCGAGAGGGGAGGCCGAGAGGATGGCTAGGGCCTTCTCATGCCAGGGTGGCGCGGCCAGGGCTGGGCCACGCCACCAGTGTGTGAGGAGCCCTCAGGCCTCCTCTCCCTCCTGTCTTCTGGCTCCGTGGGTCTTCTGGTGAAATAGGATTTTTCATGATTTTTCCCAAATTTTTACTGGAAGTTAGATTTCTGCCCAAAACGAGACACCAGAGCAATTCTGCTGAAAACAGCGTCAGTCCGTGTTAGTTGCATTCAAAACACACAAATTAGGGGAGAAACAATAGCAAAAGTGTTCGGGAAAGGAGATACGTTTTGGACGTATCACCCACATTCAAGAAGGTGAAGATGCACACATTCCCTTCTTCTATCGACGCTTTTTGGAGAACCTTAGGCCAGTTTGCTGTCATCTGGGCAACACCGTTGCCCTGATGGGTGAAGCTTACATTATAGAAACCATCTTGCTCACCGCAATATGTTGGAATGGTGCATGGAAGATAGCGGGCGAGGTGGGCATTGCTGTACTTTGCTGAAAAGTACTGGAGTACAAGAATATAGTCAGTATTTGAACACAGATTTATGTGCATGAGAAGATTAAAAGAGTCAAGTAGATTACCATTTTTGCCTTCCCACGAAGGACATGTGACTTCTTCATCTCACAGATATAGTATGGAACTGTTGGCCTCAGTTTAGCAACCATTGCATTGAGATCGGCAATCTGGCGACCAGTGAGATTGATATTGCTTGCAAACACACAGTGCTTGTTGAATTCCAAGTCACCAGTTATCTTGGGACCTAGAAAGAAATGCACTACTTAGTGATCTTTATCTCCATAAGAATGTATTAAAAGATCATCAGACCCATGTTAGACAGATTCACACCTCTGCGAATGGCGATAGTCTCAGCCGCCCTTGCAGGGCCATGATAGGATGAGAGTGGGCCCGATGTGAGTCTACATGCCTTGGCTTTAGGTGTCTTGGAAGATGAGATAGTCCTTGGCTCACTATCTGGATCAGGACCTTGATATGAAGGGAGGGGGTAATCCCTATTGGTTGTGGCTTTCTTGCATTTCTTGATAGCATAAGAATCATTGATTTTAAATAGCTTGAAATAATTGACAGAACGGTTCTTCCGGCTAGTATAGGCATCAGCCTAAAAATAGAGATTGTGCTTATTGCAATGTTGTGTAGCACCTAAAAACACCATTGCCAGAAATAGAAATTTGTATAACCTGCACCTTAGTGGCGATATAGTCAATCATTGGGTCCATCTGGAGACTTGCAAGCTTTTCTGAAAGAAATGGGCACCTATTTAGTGCAGGCATCTATTTCCTTGGAATAATATACTATGCTATAATTAGCAGTATGTGCTACTACAATTTGCAATAACAGTACCTCATTCCATATCCAGTATGAAGTGAAATCTACTACCATATCCAGCGACAACTACCCTACAATAATAGAGTGCGTACAGAGGTTCCCCAGCCGTGCCGCCCATCCCAAAATTTAAACTCGACAAAATTTAGCATACTACATAAATTTCATTGAAATTTAGATGGTTTTTACAAAATACGGCGAAATATGAAATAGACTAAAAGAGGTGGTCTTCGTCGGAGTCCTTGCCGGTGGCGAAGTTCACCGATGCGGTCGATGGTGCTGGCGGTGAATCATTGGACGGCCCAGCTCCATCATCGAACAGGCGGTCGGAAACCATCCCGCGGCAGTGATGGTTCTCGCCGGCGGCGAAGTTCACCGATGCGGTCGAAGGTGCTGGCGGTGAAGCGTTGGACGACCCAGCTCCGTCATCGGACAGGCGGCCAGAAACCATCCCGCGGCGGCGACGGTTCTCCTCCGCCGCGTGCTGGCTGCGGTCGCGCTCGGCCTCCTCAAGGGCTGAGATGAAGGTGCGGCGCTCCTGCGCTCGCTGCGCCGATGCGTTGAAGGATGGAAGAGGGTACTGATGCTCGCGACGCTGGCGCTCCGCCGCCACCTTCGCGAGCCCTACGGCCACATTCGCCTGGAAGAGGCGTCTCTCAGCCTCCGCCATCGCAGCCCTCGCCGCTTTGATGTTGCGGTGGTGGGCGTCGGCGCGGGCGGCAGTATGGTCCTCCGCCAGCCTTGCCGCTGCTGCCCTCCTCTCGGCGGCCATGAGCTCCTGCGCCGCCCGGTCGTGGCGCTGTGTCTCGAACGATGCTACGATCGCTCTCTATTCCGCGGCGGCCTCCTCCGCCTCCGCGTCCGTCGACAGCTCGGCGAGGAACTCCTCGTCGTCGGGGTCCTCCTCCTCCTCGCCCTGCGGCGGAGCTGGGTCCTGCGGCAATGGCGGTGGAGGTGGGAGCGGTGGTGCTGGTGTCGCGCCGGAACCGCCTCGAGGGAGCATAGCGTAGGTTGTCAAGAGACAGCGAGGCATTTTCTACTGGCGGTTGGAGGATGTGAACCTACCGTCGAGGCGATGACCTATTTATAGACGGGAACGGGGCGGGAAAATGAAGGAGAAGTGGCGGGAAGCGCGCGACATGGCATTCATTTCCCGCTGACGCGTGCTACGACGCGATGGCTCGCTGCCCCGCTGCAAAGCGTTTCGATTTGCAGCGCCATTACTAGGCGCGGGAGGCGAGACAAGTGGAGACGACGAAGCATCAGTCATGCCGCTGACAGTGGGCCACGTGGCGAGCCACGCATTTAGGGGGGGTGGTGGCGGGGCAAGTGGAGATGCTCGTAGGTTGAGTACGCGATGGAGCTAAGAATAATAGGGAGATGACTTAAAATCACCATATGTGCTCGAGGCTCACCGCCGGCGATCTAGGAAGAACTCCGGCAAGGTTCCCTTGGAAGCGAGAGGAGAGCGGACGGTTTTCTCCGGGGACTAAGAATCGAGCGGCACTTACCAGCCTACCTGTAGCGGAGGAGAGAGGACGGTCTTATCCAGGGACTGGATTACGGCACTGCGCAGGGGATTTCATCGCCGGAGCTGCTAGGGGAGGGTTTTTTGCAGCGCGCTAGAGGCAGGGGAGTTTGGATTTGGGAGAAATGATGGTAACAGTGGGGCCAGGGGAGTGAAGGCAAGGCAAAGAGGTGGGCGAGGAGCCCACGTTGCCACGCGGCAGCTAACCAGATGGCGTCGATGGCGGCTGACGCGTTGCAACAGCTGTGTCGATGACGAGTGGGTCCACGAGCGTGGCAGAATAGAACACAAGCCTTATTTATATTAGACTTGCTTTCGAATGAGCATAACTTATTATTATAAAACAGAAAAATACATAATCAGCCCAAATTATCTTATTTTATGACCTGATTAATAGGACCATAATACATGCCATATCTTGATGTAATAATTAGACCTCAAACAAATTTAGATTAGTAAATAAAATTTAAAAATAATAATTATTCTAACAGTATAAATGTGATGTGATCATCGAAGCGGGAGCTATATCTTGACGACATGGTGTTGATCCATGGGGTTAGTGGGAATAATCGGTAAAATTGTATGCACCATACAAAAGGTCACACGTGCACCATCCCATTCATACATTTTTCCATGGAACCTCACCAGATCTCGATTTCGCATCTTGATGTAAACATAGCCGTCGTCACCATTTTGGTGAGATTGGATGATCCGCCACCTGGCATCCTGCATCTTGCTGAATACAACACACGCAACCACATAACCTGCTGGTTGTAGGTTCGGTGTTACAATGGCTTCCAGGATCTTAGTCTGTCGAACACCATATGTCACCCTTAGTTGATAGATGACTATACGGGAGATCCTAGCTCTCTTTGCGGATTTGATATCAATATTTGGTGATCGCGGCTCAGGGTCATCGTCTTCAGGGTCATCGTCTTCGCCATCACCTTTTTTGTTCCCTTCATCCCCTAAAAAATTTCTTAGACTTCCTCCGTCGAGAGAACCATACGGATCCGCGTCAGATTCAGGTTCTGGATCAGAATCTTTTGCACATCCTCCACCTCTACAACCTTCAGCTTCTGACATATGATACAACATGCGTTTAAAATCAAGAAATGTTTCTTTTATACGTTTATATGCAGTACTAACATATTTTGAAAAAAAGATAGTCGTGTGTAGTACCTTGTCATCTTGGCTAACTCCTTTGGAAGAGCCCTCTCCAGCGAAAGTGCGCTTCTTACCCGCTCCTCCGCCCGCATCCATCGATCAATGGTTAAGTTCAAACTACAATAGGGAGCAAATCCTGACTTACAAACGGGAATAAAAACTATATGAATTAACCCTAAAATATTGATACATACCTCTGTAGCTAGCGGAAGATGGTTTACCTATGTGGCTAAATTAGTGTTAGCCATCCGTCCCTTTTATAGAGACTTGCTAGGAACGGACATCCCTATATTCACGTATCTGAGTAGTGGAGAATAGGAAAGGATAACGTTTCTATGGGCACCCCATTTCTATCCATTAATCTATTGCAGAAATTTCGGCGATGGTCTAGTAAAAGGTTTTCTGCCACCCCCCATTGTAACATCTGTGTCAATAATGAGTGGGTCCCGATGTCGCGTGGGTTCATAAGCTGGGCAAAGTCGAGTGAGACAAACTAGTCCAGGTTTAGCATTCAAAGCGTGTGGGGACCCACTTGTCTAGGTAAGGTTTGTTCCGACGTGTGTCTGGGGCCCCAGTTGTCAACAGTGTTCCGGGCCTACGTGGGTCCACATGTCATAAGGGTTAGAATTCGTGGCTAGTGGAAAAACCCAAGCAACAGACGCGTGGTAGCAAGTCGGGATGAGATTTGACAGGGTCAAGTAAATTGACGAGACACACCGTAGTCTGACTAGGCGTGCTCAAGAGATGTCAGTTGCATCATCATCGCTCACTCTACTTTGGCGACTAGTTTAGTAGCCATAGATGGAGGAGTTCCCTTCCATGGGTAAACAAATAAATAAATGGCACATAGCACTTGCAATTCATCATTGCGACTCATTGGTTACATTAGGTAACATTAATTATTTAGTTCAGTAGCCATACTAAGTGTGCATCAATTTAGTCATGTGCATCAATTATTTAATTACTTGCAGCAAGTTAGTCATGTGACCAAACCATGGTTCCCACCCGACCTGGCAGACATCGATGCCACCGCGAGTTTGACATAGATCTCGAAGGGGGGCCTGGGGAATTCAGAAAAAATCATAAAAATGGAAAAACAGTGCATGGAGTCATGGTGAGTGATGCATCACCTAGGAAAAATACCAAACATGCCATCCCAAGGATTCACAAGTGGACTCTCTCATAGAGAGGTGCTCCCAGGCAGGAGTTCTCTTGGTCTTCCTTGCCAGATGACCATGGTTTGCAAAAGTTCCACAGCAAACTGTGGAACCATGGTTCCATTTTTGGTGGAGATGTGCATCTTTGCATTCCCAACAACTTCTACAACTAGTGTTTTTTCAGTTTCCACATAAAAAATGCATTTCCCATTTTTCAGGTGGCCGGAGGGGTCAAAATAGGTACCTTTTTGTGAAGGGGCCACCAAGGGCAGTGTGCAAAACATCAGTACTCTAATTTTTATGGGTGGGGGACCTAACAGGGGTGCCACATCCAGGAGGTTAGGAATTATCTCGGCCTGCTGCCATATAATGAATATTTTTTGCCCTAAATCCATTTAAATCCAATTTTGCACTGGGGTTACAAGAAATGCACACCAGAAAATAGGGGGAAAATACAGGGAGGTCCCCTGTGGGTGTGGGACCTTAGAACCAAGACCAAACCATGGTTCCCACTCCACCTGGCAGATATCGATGCCACCGTGAGTTTGACCTAGATCTCAAAGGGGGGCCTAGGGAATTCTGAAAAAATCAAAAAAAAATGGAAAAACAGTGCATGGAGTCATGGTGAGTGATGCATCACCTAGGAAAAATACCAAACATGCCATCCCAAGGGTTCACAGGTGGACTCTCTCACAGAGAGGTGCTCCCAGGCAGGAGTTCTCTTGGTCTTCCTTGCCAGATGACCATGGTTTGCGCAAGTTCCACAGGAAACTATGGAACCATGGTCCCATGTTTGGTGGAAATGTGCATCTTTGCATTCCCAACAACTTCTGCAACTAGTGTTTTTTCAGTTTCCACATAAAAAATGCATTTCCCATTTTTCAGGTGGCCGGAGGGGTCAAAATAGGTGCCTTTTTGTGAAGGGGCCACCAAGGGCAGTGTGCAAAACATCACCACTCTAATTTTCATGGGTGGGGGACCTACCAGGGGTGCCACATCCAGGAGGTTAGGAATTAACTCGGCCTGCTGCCATATAATGAATATTTTTTTACCCTAAATCCATATAAATCCAATTTTGTACTGGGGTTACAAGAAATGCACACCAGAAAAATAGGAGGAAAATACAGGGAGGTCCCCTGTGGGTATGGGACCCTAGAACCAAGACAAAACCATGGTTCCCATCCCACCTGGCAGACATTGATGCCACCGCGAGTTTGACCTAGATCTCGAAGGAGGGCCTAGGGAATTCAGAAAAAATCAAAAAAATGGAAAAATAGTGCATGGAGTCATGGTGAGTGATGCATCACCTAGGAAAAATACCAAACATGCCATCCCAAGGGTTCACAGGTGGACACAAAGTTAGACCACGCTAAGTCAGAGGAGCCCATTCCGGTTTGTGCCCCGTTGTTTTGTGCCTAGCACGTTACACTTTGTTATGTGTAACGCGATGATCCTTTGACTTCGCGCATGTGGGCTTGCGCATGGCTGTTCATACTTGATTAATTTCATACCTGGGAAATTGGAGAAGTCATTATGGCTTGATTAAGTGGCGGTTCCTGGCCTACAAAATGCGTAGCAGCCTCCTGAGCCAGCCAGTCAATCAGGTATCCTTCTTCTTCTTCTTGTTCTTCCTGTCACCACCATGGATGGGGAGGCTTCTAGGAGGTCGAGGACGCAGGGGCGGTCATGGTAGCCGCGGCGGGCATGGAGGAGGCCGCGGCGGCGGTCGTGCTGGGCGCGGGCGCGGTGGCGGTCGTCGAGGAGGATGTGGGTCGGCGGCTGAGCCACCGTCTCTTGACATGTCTTTTGGCATGTCTAGGGATTCGTCACCCGATCCCTCATCTGAGCCATCATCTTAGAGATAGGTGCGATTCCTGCCAGGGTTCGAGTTTGCCCGGATCATGTTTGAGCGCCACAACTTGGAGCAGCTGCGCCGCCCACTAAAGTTCGCGTGACAGCTTGCAGGTCATGAACCTGCCGAAGTAGGTCTGCGGGTAGCTGGTTGTGCCCGAGGTACCTGGCTCGTCCAGCTGTACGTGGATGCAGCAGACGACATGTACCTTGGGCGTGGCTGGGATGCCTTTGCCCGCGCGCACGATCTGCAACTCGGGTACATCCTCATCTTCAAGTTCAACGGAGTAGATGAGTTCTCCGTCAAGGTCTACGACAACTATAACTGTCGAAAGACCTATCACATAGATAGCGACGGCGAGTTCGATGACTCTGATAAGGAAAATATGTAATTCAAGTATCAGTTACAATCGCTATTTTATTTTAATTTCATTTCTCAGATTCCCTATTTGAATGCCATGTCATGCATGGCCAAAAAAAATATCACGGGCATGGATGCACGTCGGGTGAGGAGATAGATGTACATATACGCCTAGGCATGCGTGTCGTGTCGCCGCTTAGCTGGGACCCAATGCAGAGTCCCATCGAGTTCAATGCCCAGTCCAATCGTGGCAGTGCATAGTGAAAAAGCAAGGGGCTACTGCTTCCTATTCGTTCGTACCTACGGTGACCCTTCGTCAACAAGGTACCAAGGGCTATGCTTAGATTCAAACGGACGACCGAGATTGCTTGAAATGGTGCCCAGGAGGCAAGGACACGGTGGTCAGCTGAAGCTGGTCCTTGACCAGGTAGCACTATTCTGCAGAAACCCACTTCCTCTTCTTCCACCTGCCTTCCTTGCCCCTCCCTCCATTCTACGACGAAGCCATGCCTCCCAAGAAGGGGACCCGACCGGCGTTGAAGAAAGATGGGGTCAAGACTAGGGCGGCTGATACGTCTCAAACCTATCCATAATTTTTGATGCTCCATTTTTGTTTTTACACCATTTGCTTAGTGTTTTGTTACACTTCATGGCACTTTTATGCATTTTCCAGAACTAACCTATTAACAAGTTGCCACAGTGCCAGTTCCCTGTTTTCGGCTGTTTTTGTGTTTCAGAAAAGTTACACAGGAAATATTCTCAGAATTGGACAAAACCAAAGCCAGTCGCTGATGCGTGGTGAATGACCAGCCCGTTGGGAACCCCAAGAGGAAGGTGTGATGAGTATAGCAGCTCGTTTTCCCTCAGTTAAGAAACCAAAGTTTATCGTTCTTGGAGAGGAGAGACATGCGACTGAAGGTGACGCGGACTGGCTTAATAGCACTCCAAGAAGGGCGCCGTTAACGATACTTGTTGACTCGTCTTCGGCCAGTAGCAACGTGGAACCTGCACACACACAAACAAGTACTTTGCTCCCAACTTGCGATGAGGTTGTCAATCTCACCGGTTTGCTTGAAACAAAGGTTATGAGTGTATCGAGTGGAAAACAGTAAAGTATGCGAGTAAAGTAAACAGTGCGAGAAAGTAAACAGGTGATAGCAATATGATGGAAATAGGACCGGGGTCCACAGTTCACTAGTGGTGTCTCTCCATAGATAAAATAACACATGCTGGGTAAACAAATTATAGTTGGGCAATTGATAGAATAAAGATAAACGTGATATGTCAAGAAGATCACTATGAGATTTACTCTGGGCATTACAACAAAATACATAGACCGCCATCCAACTACATCTATGACTAATAATCCACTCCCGGGGATATCAATCCGAACACCCCAAAAGTATTAAGTTGCGAACAACAGATAATTGCATTAAGCAAAGTGTGTAATGTAAACAAAGCATACGCCCTTGAGCATATGAATGTTGTTTTCTCCCTAGTAGCAACAGCACATCTACCACCTTAGAGGTTTCTGTCACTCCCCCAGGTGAAATAGAGGCATGAACCCACTATCGAGCATAAATACCCCCTCTTGGAGTCACTAGCAACTACTCGGCCAAGATAGCTACTAACAACGGAGAGCATGCAAGATCATAAACAACATAGAGATAACAAAAGATAATATTCAGTACATCAACTTAATCGTAAACACCAATATTCATCGGATCCCAACAAACCAAACATGTAGAATTACATAACGGTGATCTCAATCATGTAGGGCAGCTCATGAGATCTAAACATGAAGCACATGGTGGAGAAGACAACCATCAAGCTATTGCTATGGACCCATAGTCCAAGGTAGACTACTCACTCATCGCTCCGGAGGCAAGCATGGCGATGAAGAAGACCTCCGGTGGCAATTCCCCTCTCCGGCAGGGTGCCGGGAAGAGCTTCTGGACCCTCCCGATCTTCGGGTCGACGGTGGCAGCAGATCGCGATGTGTTCTGGAAATCTGATCGGGTACTTAGGTTTTTTCCGTCGGGGGGTCTTTATAGGCGAAGAGGCGATGTCAGAGGTGTAGCCAGGGGCTCTCACACCATGGTGGCGCGGCCAGTGGCGTAGCCAGGCCCCAGGCACCAAGGGCCTTGGCCTGGGGCGTGGAGATAAAATACTTCGTTTACTGTAGCATATTTCTACTATTTGACACTGTTTAATACTGTAGCTGTGAAGTTGGCCCGGGGCGTAACCCCTGGCTGGCTACGCTACTGGGCGCGGCCAGGGGCTGGGCCACGCCACCTATGCGTGTGGGGCCCTGGTGGCCCCCCTCCTACTCTCCTTCGGATCTCTGGAAGCTTCTGGGTAAAATAAGACTTCAGGAACTTGTTTCGTCCAATTCCGAGAATATTTCCCGTGTATCACTTCTGAAACACAAAAACAGCAGAGAACAGGAAACTGGCACTGTGGCAACTTGTTAATAGGTAAGTTCCGGAAAATGCATAAAAGTGTCACGAAGTGTAACGAAACAATAGGCAAATGGTGTAAAAACAAGCATGGAGCATCAAAAATTATAGATACGTTTGAGACGTATCAAGCATCCCCAAGCTTAACTCCTGCTCATCCTCGAGTAGGTAAGTGATAATAAATAATAATTTTTGACGTGACATGCACCTACACAATCTTGATCATATATGTAAGCATTTGTGAGCTGGGATCATAAGAACTTAAAACATGGGCATGAAGATATAATCTTGACAATAAGAACTTAGCAACCATGTTGTAGACATGCAAATGAACACAAACAAAAGATCATGAATAATGAAACAATGAAAGTCAAACGTGTGTTCAAATCATAAGGAAAAACATACAAATGGTTTTCAGCTTGTCCTTCAAAGAGAGCAAAACATAAATGCATAGGACACCTTCAAGTTTAAGAGGGCAACTAAATACAAATAATTTAAGAACAAGTGAAGCCAATCATCATGAATCAATCAATGAACTTTGGGACAATGCATATCACAATAAGAATGACAACTATGCTCTCTTAATGGTGCATAAAGAAAGAAGGTGGTGACTCAACATAAAAGTTGAAGAAAGGCCCTTCGCAGAGGGAAGGAGTGATTGCAAGTTTTATAACCTTCAAAAATTATGGTACTTACCGGCTTTGAGCTCTCATTGCCCCCATCATAACCATCTTGAATGGTTAAAGTTAATGCAAGAACAATTATGATGCATATGCTTGACAAATCATAAGTTGAATACCTCGTGTCCCGTGAATACGAGTACCCAAACCTCAGGCTACTTTACTTAGAGTCCCAAGCAAGGCTCTTGTCATTGTAAATATATGCATATCATTGAGAACCACCAATGGGGTACCTCCGTGCCCGATGACATGGAACAAGCCCACACCAAAATGACAGGACAAGCAGACAATGAACACCTCGACATCTCTTTTATTTGCCATTTGTTTAGCTTTTTATTGTGAGATGCGTCGTCGTATGTTCACCATGGGTATGCTGCAAATTTCCACCATGAATTATGCATGGCTTAGATTGGCGGCCCAGCGTTTCCCTAACACATATAAAAACTCCATGATCCCCACAAGATTCCCAATTCATTTCACACCCTGGGCATCCATAAACAAAAGATCACGATATCAACTCAAATAAGAAGTGCAATGTTGAAAGCTTGCCCATGACAGCATGGCTGGGCTAGAATCCAACTTACAACTTGCAAGCATAACAACTCAACATAAAAGACCACAATGTCAAATTTTTAGAACAGGAAAAAGTAAAGTGTGCCTTCCGGTTCGTGAGCGCTTTACTGACCGAATTTCGCATAACACTAGTAAGAGTTTAATTTGAAGAGAAAATAAAAGCAAGTCAAATTTTCTTGGAATAGCAAATTGCCAGTAGGTATGTATGGTGGACACTTTGGAAGACTTTGGCTTTTAGGAGTTGGATGCACGAGTAGAGCTCATACTCAGTACAAGGCGAGGGCTAGCAAAAGACTGGGAGCGACCAACTAAGAGAGCAATAATTACCATAATCATGCAAAGCGACAAAGCGACATTAAAAGAAGCATAAGATGGCATCAAAAGTCAAAAACTAAATGATCATGAAGGCTATTGGCGACTTTGTAAGAGTCTAACATGTGTGAGCATGCGCCAAGTCAACCCAAATAAAGCATCAAGGAGAAAACCAAAATAATGCTTCCGAATAATTAAAACAACGCATGATTTTTTCAAAGGCTCATTAAGCAATCTCAGTTATTTGAGACAAGTCATGCTACAGAAAAACCACTAAGCATACTATCAAAAATACATCAAGCATGACATGAAAAAGCCTAAGCCGCAGTCTACACAAGCTCCTTCTTGTACCACTATTTTGCACAAAGCTTTTTCTCTTTTCCAACACCATTTGAAATATTTAAAGACACCTCTTTTGATGAAAACCAATAAAGATCAGAGGCAAAAATACACCTTGATGAAAAGATATGACAAGGTCTGAACGCAAATCAAGGAAAAAACGAAAACCAAAAGCAGTAGCAGAAAAAGAAGAACACATGAACAACTCCGTTTTTCACTCTTATTAAAAATTGAGCGTTCTTCGCAAATGAAAACAAGGCAACTTCTCCAGAAGAAATTTGTTGGGGTCCAACCATTTATTGCAGCAAACAAACTAACTAAACCAACTAAGAAAACTAAAACAACTGACGCTCCAAGAAAAACACATAGTGCATGAAGCAATAAAAATATAGTGTCTTGAAAGGTGACCTGATTTTTACCGATGAAGAAGGGGTGCCTCGGGGCATCCCCAAGCTTTGATGCTTGTACTTCTTAGATATTTCTTTGGGTGATGCATGGGCATCCCCAAGCATGAGCTTTTGTCCATTTTTCAACTCATCTCATCATTCTCCAATCCCTACACTTGAAAACTTCCTTCATACAAAACTAAACACAAATCTATTAGCAACATTAGTGTAGGCATAACATATAATCAACCTCTTTTTGCTTCAGGTTTCAACTCAAAACCACCACATATAAAGTAAATACTACTGTAGCAACTTCCACAAGAGTTCCGTGATCAAAAGAACTCGCAAAGAAAGTGATAAAGTGGCAAAAACAAATATTGGCAGAAATCTGTCAAAACAGAACAGCTGACAAAGGACGAATTTTTGAAAGGTTTTCTGTTGCTCAAATCAAAAAGTGTTCAACTAACAAAAGTTTGGATATAACCTGGGGCATATTCACAAGAAATCGCAGGTCCAAAAGATAAACAGAGAATTTATACGAATTTTTACGGTTAAGCATAGAAAACAGTTTTAGGACAGCAACATCCCCAAATCTTTACCTCGCTCAAATTAGAGGCTTCTCTTGGCACAAAAATGAAATAAAAAGGATAAGGAGCGGTCATTACAGTAGTAATGACTTCCAAGACTCAAATAAAAGAAAAAGTACTGAAAAGAAAACATTGGGTTATCTCCCAATAGTGCTTTTCTTTAATGCCTTTGAGCTAGGCGCAGAAAATTGCGAATCAAGAAATATCAAGAGATGAAGTGCTAGGATCAGTGGGTGCCTTACGTCTTCCTTTCTTACCTTTGCTCTTGACTTTAGGAAAGACATGGTTATTGCAAGGTGGAGAGATAAATCTTATATTGCCTTTTCCCACATCAATGACGGCGCCTAGGAGCTTCAAGAGGGACCTTCCAAGTGTGATTTGTCCCTTCCCTACACATTCAATAACAAGATAATCAGTAGATATCATTCTTCCTATGACTTTTGTAAAGACTCCTTCAGCAATTCCAAGGGAAAATATAGTGGCATTGTTAGTAAGAGAAATTCCTTCTCCCCCCTCAGAAAGCTTCCAAAGGCTCAAAGATTCATAAACATCCTTTGGCATGAGACAAAATTCAGACGTAATATCACAACGAGCATGAAAAGTTTCACCACAAATGGTGATTTTTACTGTAGGATACCAACTCGAAGGTTCAGAATTTATTGGCACATAATCAAAATGCTGACGCAAAGTATTGTAGCAAGAATTCAAACTAGTAGTGTGAGTCTCAAGAGCATCAAGTCTATTAAAAATGCACACAAGAGAGGAATCAAAATAGGTTGGCATGCTATAAATTGTAATCAACTTTTTTATAATATTGAAGGCCTGATCGCCATCACAATGAAGGAAATCTCCTTCTGCAGTAGCATCCAAAGCATATCTATAACGAAGAGAAAGTCCAAAGTAAAAGCTACTAAGAAACAAACTCAAAGTCATTTTTGGTTCAGTTTTTTCATGCCAATCATAGATTCTAGACCAAGCTTCCTTAAAACTTTCCTCATCCTTTTGTTTAAAAGTGAAAATCATATCCTCGGGCGACATAGTAGCAGCAACTGAACTAGACATAATAAACTAAAGTAAGCAAGTAAAAACAACTACCAAGGATTCTAATTTTTTTGGGTTTTTGATAAAAAATGATGCAAGTAAAATAAATAAAGTAAAGCAAAGCAATAACAAAGTAAAGGATGTGCGTGCGAAAACTCCCCTCGCAGAAGTCTTCTACTTCCTCCCCGGCAACGGCGCCAGAAAAAGAGCTTGATGCGTGGTGAATGACCAGCCCCTTGGGAACCCCAAGAGGAAAGTGTGATGAGTATAGCAGCTCGTTTTCCCTCAGTTAAGAAACCAAGGTTTATCGTTCTTGGAGAGGAGAGATAGGCGACTGAAGGTGATGCGGACTGGCTTAATAGCACTCCAACAAGGGCGCCATTAATGATACTTGTTGACTCGTCTTTCGCCAGTAGCAACGTGGAACCTGCACACACACAAACAAGTACTTTGCTCCCAACTTGCGATGAGGTTGTCAATCTCACCGGTTTGCTTGAAACAAAGGTTATGAGTGTATCGAGTGGAAAACAGTAAAGTATGCGAGTAAAGTAAACAGTGCGAGAAAGTAAACAGGTGATAGCAGTATGATGGAAATAGGACCGGGGTCCACAGTTCACTAGTGGTGTCTCTCCATAGATAAAATAACACATGCTGGGTAAACAAATTACAGTTGGGCAATTGATAGAATAAAGATAAACGTGATATGTCAAGAAGATCACTATGAGATTTACTCTGGGCATTACAACAAAATACATAGACCGCCATCCAACTGCATCTATGACTAATAATCCACTCCCGGGGATATCAATCCGAACACCCCAAAAGTATTAAGTTGCGAACAACAGATAATTGCATTAAGCAAAGTGTGTAATGTAAACAAAGCATATGCCCTTGAGCATATGAATGTTGTTTTCTCCCTAGTAGCAATAGCACATCTACCACCTTAGAGGTTTCTGTCACTCCCCCAGGTGAAATAGAGGCATGAACCCACTATCGAGCATAAATACCCCCTCTTGGAGTCACTAGCAACTACTCGGCCAAGATAGCTACTAACAACGGAGAGCATGCAAGATCATAAACAACATAGAGATAACAAAAGATAATATTCAGTACAACAACTTAATCATAAACACCAATATTCATCGGATCCCAACAAACCAAACATGTAGAATTACATAACGGTGATCTCAATCATGTAGGGCAGCTCATGAGATCTAAACATGAAGCACATGGTGGAGAAGACAACCATCTAGCTACTGCTATGGACCCATAGTCCAAGGTAGACTACTCACTCATCGCTCCGGAGGCAAGCATGGCGATGAAGAAGACCTCCGGTGGCGATTCCCCTCTCCGGCAGGGTGCCGGGAAGAGCTTCTGGACCCTCCTGATCTTCGGGTTGACGGCGGCGGCGGATCGCGATGTGTTCTGGAAATCTGATCGGGTACTTAGGTTTTTTCCGTCGGGGCGTCTTTATAGGCGAAGGGGCGATATCAGAGGTGGAGCCAGGGGCTCTCACACCATGGTGGCACGGCCAGGGGCTGGGCCGCGCCACCTATGCGTGTGGGGCCCTGGTGGCCCCCCTCCTACTCTCCTTCGGATCTCTAGAAGCTTCCGGGTAAAATAAGACTTTAGGAACTTGTTTCATCCAATTCCGAGAATATTTCCTGTGTATCACTTCTGAAAGACAAAAACAGCAGAAAATAGGAAACTGGCACTGTGTCAACTTGTTAATAGGTTAGTTCCAGAAAATGCATAAAAGTGCCACGAAGTGTAACGAAACAATAGGCAAATGGTGTAAAAACAAGCATGGAGCATAAAAATTATAGATACGTTTGAGACGTATCAGTCGCCCAGAATTTTACCGAAGCTTCCAGAGAACCAAAGAGGAGACGGAGTGGGGCCACAAGGGGCCCTCACACTAGGGCGGCGCGGCCAGGGGCTGGGCCGTGCCCCCTATGTGTGAGACCGCCTCGGTCCACTTCTGACGATGCCCCTTCGCCTATAAAGACCCCCCAATGAGAAAAACCTAAGGACCCGATCAGTTTTCCAGAACACATCGCGATCCGCCACCGCCGGCAACCCAAAGATCGGGAGGGTCCAGAAGCTCTTCCCGGCACCCTGCCGGAGAGGGGAATCACCACCGGAGGTCTTCTTCATCGCCATGCTTGCCTCCAAAGCGATGGGTGAGTAGTCTACCTTGGACAATGGGTCCATAGCAATAGCTAGATGGTTGTCTTCTCCACCATGTGCTTCATGTTTAGATCTCATGAGCTGCCCTACATGATTGAGATCACCGTTATGTAATTCTACATGTTTGGTTTGTTGGGATCCGATGAATATTGGTGTTATCCTTGAGTTGAAGTACTGAAATTTATCTTATGTTATCTCTATGTTGTTTATGATCTTGCATGCTCTCCGTTGTTAGTAGCTATCTTGGCCGAGTAGTTGCTAGTGACTCAAAGAGAGGGTATTTATGCTCGATAGTAGGTTCATGCCTCTATTTAATCTGGGGGAGTGACAGAAACCTCTAAGGTTGTAGATGTGATGTTGCTACTAGGGGGAAAACAATATTCATATGCTCGAGGGCATATGCTTTGTTTATATTACACACTTTGCGTAATGCAATTATCTATTGTTCGCAACTTAATACGCATGGGGTGTTCGGACGATATCCCCGTGAGTGGATTATTAGTCATAGATGCAGTTGGATGGCGGTCTATGTATTTTGTTGTAATGCCCAGAGTAAATCTCATAGTGATCCTCTCATCATATGCACGTTATCTTTATTCTATCAATTGCCCAACTGTAATTTGTTTACCCAGCTTGTATTATTTTATCTTATGGAGAGACACCGCTAGTGAACTGTGGATCCCGGTCCTACTTCCTTTATATTGCTATCACCTGTTTACTTTACTCGCACAGTTTACTTTACTCACATACTATTATCACTTTCCACTTGATACGCTCATACCCTTTGTTTCAAGCAAACCGGTGAGATTGACAATCTCATCGTAAGTTGGGAACAAACTATTTGGTTGTGTTGTGTGCAGGTTCCACATTGCTACTAGTTGAAGATGCGCTAACTCGTTTTTATCGTGAAATGGCGCCCTTGTTGGAGTGTGATGTCTAGACACGCTTCTGTTCTTGTAGACAATGTTGGGCCTCCAAGTGCAGAGGTTTGTAGAGCAGCAGCAAGTTTCCCTTAAGTGGATCACCCAAGGTTTATCGAATTCAGAGAGGAAGAGGTCAAAGCTATCCCTCTCAAACAACCCTGCAATTACGATACAGAAAGTCTCTTGTGTCCCCAACACACCCAATACACTTGTCAGATGTATAGGTGCACTAGTTCGGCGAAGAGATAGTGAAATACAAGTGGTATAGATGTTTATAGGTAGTAAATGCAATCTGGAATAAAAATGGCAGCAAGCAAACAAGTAACAAAACAGCAAGTAAACGGTGTACAAAGCTTGGAAACAAGGCCTAGGGATCATACTTTCACTAGTGGACACACTCCCAACAAATATAACATGATTGAACAAATAAATAACTTCTCTTCACTATGGTACTCTGAATTACTCTCCTATTGAACAACACTAATCATTGCGTAGGGCTATGAAGCACTCCTCAAAGTTCATCAAGTACTTGACAAACACCACTCATAGAGATATCCAAATCAAATCACAACTCAAGATAATATTATTGCAACTTAGACCAAGTACTAACACGGTGCACACACTGTCAACATTACACCATGAAAGGAGGAATAGATCACTTCAATACTATCATAGCGATAATTATTCTCATAATCCATAAAAGATCACAATCGTAGCCTAGACCAAGTACCACCATGATGCACGCACTGTCACCATTACACCATGGCAGGAGGAATAGATTACTTTAATAACACCACTAGAGTACACATAATATCTAAATAATAACATCTACTTGTTCAACATGATACAAAGCTCACGATCACATAAAGATCACATCATGGGAGAGAGAGGTGAACCACATAGCTACCGGTAGAGCCCTCAGCCCTGGGGATGAACTACTCCCTCTTCATCATAGGAGACAACAAGGTTGATGGAGATGGCGGTGAGGTCGATGGAGACGGCGGAGATGGCTCCAGGGGCACTTCCCCGTCCCGGCAGGGTGCCAGAACAGAGACTTCTGTCCCCCAAAATTTGTCGATGGTGGCGGCGGAGCTACGAAACTGTTCTGGAAATTTCGCCCACTCCCCTAGGGTTTTCCGTACCGAGGCTTCTTATAGGCGAAGGGGCGTCATCAGGAGTGGCCCCAGGCCTCCTCACACCTAGGTGGCACGGGCCAGGGGCAGGCCGCGCGAGCCTGGTGTGTGGGTGGCCTGTGGCCCCTCTCCTTCGCCTCTTCGGATCTCTGGAAGCTTCCGGGAAAAATAAGACTTTAGGAACTTGTTTCATCCAATTCCGAGAATATTTCCTGTGTATCACTTTCGAAACACAAAAACAGCAGAAAACAGGGAACTGGCACTGTGGCAACTTGTTAATAGGTTAGTTCTAGAAAATGCATAAAAGTGCCACTAAGTGTAACGAAACATTAGGCAAATGGTGTAAAAACAAGCATGGAGCATCAAAAATTATAGATACGTTTGAGACGTATCAGCATCCCCAAGCTTAACTCCTGCTCGTCCTCGAGTAGGTAAGTGATAACAAAAGAATAATTTTTGAGGTGACATGCACCATCACAATCTTGATCATATATGTAAGCATTTGTGAGCTAGGATCAAAAGAACTTAAAACATGGGCATGAAAGACATAATCTTGACAATAAGAAACTTAGTAATCATGTTATAACATGAAAATGAACACAAACAAAAGATCATGAAAATGAAACAATAAAAGTCAAACGTGTGTTCGAATCATAAGGAAAAACATACAAATGGTTTTCAGCTTGTCCTTCAAAGAGAGCAAAACATAAATGTATAGGACACCTTCAAGTTTAAGAGGGCGACTAGATACAAATAATTTAAGAACAAGTGAAACCAACAATATGAATCAATCAATGAAAACTTTGGGACAATGCACATTATACTCAGAATGACAACTATGCTCTCTTAATGGTGCATAAAGATAGAAGGTGGTGCCTCAACATAAAAGTAAAAAGAAAGGCCCTTCGCGGAGGGAAGCAGTGATTAAACATGTGCTAGAGCTTTTCATTTGTAAAACAGAGAGATAAAACTTGGTTTTGAGAGGTGGTTGTCTTTGTCAACGACTAGCAATGGGGTTCTTACTATCTTCCATACAAAAATGAAGCAAGTTTTTGAGAGAGAGATTGGCACTTTTGTGCTCTTTTATAAAGCTTGGCACTCCTCCCCACCTTTTTTCCTTTCACAAACCATGGCTAACCGATTCCATCGGGTGCCCACCAACATTCACATTCCATGGAGGAGTGCCTTTTTTCTTTCTTTTTTTCTCTTTTTTTTAGAATAAGCAATATGGAAGATAGCAAATCCGACCACTATGTCCCCATGAGCTGAAAACAGTGTCAGAAAACGAGAAGTATTTTGATGGTTTTTGAAAGGTAGCACATGAAAATTTACTTTGGAATGGCTTACAAATACCATGCATAGGAGTTTATAGTGGACACAATGGTAAACTTGGTTTTTAGGAGTTGGATGCACGAGTAGAGCTCATACTCAGTACAAAATGAGGGCTAGCAAAAGACTGGGAGCGACCAACTAAGAGAGCAATAATGGCCATAATCATGCAAAGCGACAAAGCAACATTAAAAGAAGCATAAGATGACATCAAAAGTCAAAAACTAAATGATCATAGAGGCTATTAGTGACTTTGTATGAGTCTAACATGTGTGAGCATGCGCCAAATCAACCCAAATAAAGCATCAAGGAGAAAACCAAAATAATGCTTCCAAATGATAAAAACAACGCATGATTCTTTCAAAGGCTCATTAAGCAATCTTAGTTATTTGAGACAAGTCATGCTATAGCAAAACCACTAAGCATACTATCAAAAAGACATCAAGCACGACATGCAAAAGCCTAGGCCGCAGTCTACACAAGCTCCTTCTTGTACCACTTTTTTGCATAAAGCTTTTTCTCTTTTCCAACACCATTCGAACTTTTTTGAGGAAACTCTTTTGATAAAAACCAACATATACCAGAGGTCCAAATACACCTTGATGAAAAGATATAACAAGATCTGAACACAAATCAAGGTGAAAAATGCAAGCTAAACCCAGTAGCAGAAAAAGAGAACACTCATTGAACGATAAGAGTGAAAACTAGAGTGTTCTTTGGCAATGAAAAATAGAGCATAGCTCTCTCCAAAACAAACATGATGTGATCTAACCATTTATTGCAGTAAACAAAGCAAAAGAAAACTAAAAACAAAAACAACTGGCGCTCCAAGAAAAATGCATAGTGCATGAAGCAATAAAAATATAGTGTCTTGAAAGGTCACCTAATTTTTGCCGATGAAGAAGGGGTGCCTCGGGGGCATCCCCAAGCTTTGACGCTTGTACTTCTTTGGATATTTCTTGGGGTGATGCATGGGCATCCCCAAGCTTGAGCTTTTGTCCATTCTTCAACTCATCTCATCATTCTCCAATCCCTACACTTGAAAACTTCCTTCATACAAAACTAAACACAAATCTATTAGCAACATTAGTGTAGGCATAACATATAATCAAACTCTTTTTGCTTCAGGTTTCAACCCAAAACCACCACATATAAAGTAAATACTACTGTAGCAACTTCCACAAGAGTTCCATGATCAAAAGAACTCAAAAGAAAGCGATAAAGTGGCAAACACAAATATTGGCAGAAATCTGTCAAAACAGAACAGCTGACAAAGGCCGAATTTTTGAGGAGTTTTCTGTTGCTCAAATCAAAAAGTGTTCAACTAACAAAAGTTTGGATATAACCTGGGGCATATGCACAAGAAATCTCAGGTCCAAAAGATATACAGAGAATTTATACGAATTGTTATGGTGCAGCACCGAAAACAGTTTCAGGACAGCAACATCCCCAAATCTTTACCTCACTCGAATTAGAGGCTTCTCTTGGCACAACAACGAAATAAAAAGGATAAGGAGCGGTTATTACAGTAGTAATAACTTCCAAGACTCAAATAAAAGAAAAAGTACTAAAAATAAAACAATGGGTTATCTCCCAAGAGTGCTTTTCTTTAACGCCTTTGAGCTAGGCGCAGTAATTTGCAAAGATGCTCATGTGGGCGCCATATAAGAGCTTGAGGCAAAGGCGCCATATAGGAACTTAAAGCAATAGAGAGCATCAAAAAGCAAGTATGGAACACATTTAAATCTAAACCACTTCCTATGAAAAATAGTCTTGTAAAGAGACAAGTCATGAAAGCACAAAGCGAAAAGCATAGGAAGGCAAAACAAGTACAACTTCAAGAATTGCAACATAAAGAGGGGAAACTCAATATTGTTGAGATCCATCAAACCATGTTTCCCTCTCTCATAATAACTTTCAGTAGCATCATGAATAGAATTAGCAATATAACTATCACATAAAACATCCCTATCATGAGCCACATGCATAAAAGAATTAATACTCCCCACATGAACAATAGTAGTAGGAGCAGATTCAACAGAATAATTATTCTCATCACCATAATCATCAAAAACAGGAGGCATATTGTAATCATAACTATTTTTCTCCTCAAAAGTAGGTGAACTGAAAACATTATACTCATCATCATAACCATCATAAACTAGAGGTTTAGTATCATCACAAGCTAGAGAACAGCTATTTCTCAAAGCATATTCATCAAACATATCATCATAAGAAGGAACATGGATAGCACTAATGGTACAACAATTATTAATCTTAGAATTTGTACCAAAAAGATTTTCAATATCAAAAGTAGAGTGCTTTTCCCAACCATGATCACTAACATAGGTAACAGGCATAGGAACATCATCCCAATCAGAATTATCATAATCTATAGCAGGATCATAACGCTTAGGGGAAGATACCGTGTCCTCTCGCCTTTTACTCCTCCTCTTCTTCTTCTTCTTCTTCTTACTCTCTCCTTTAGGAGGGAGAGACTTGAAGGGCATCTTCTCCACATAATCTTTAGGAGGGAAAGGCATCTTCTCCACATAATCTGGTTTACTGACAGAAACAACAGAAGAAACTTTGGAGGATTTCTCCTCTCTATTAATAAGATAAAAACATCTATCAGTCCTGTCATAGCTTGGCAAAACATCAAGTTTTATAAGATTTTGTATGTAAGTATTTACAAGGCAATCTTTAGCACAATAGAGACGACAACCACGAAGGGTGCTATTAATATCAACATCATTCATATCTATCAAAGCAATCTTTCTAGATATCTCGTCACACGCCAAGAACAAAGTGAGCTCATCATGCTGATTGGGAGTAATCTTGTCATCACAATACAAACTTAGGGTACTAGAAGAGTAACTATTAGGGCTTGAGCATTGGAAATTAAAATGACCTATGTCATCGCAATGTTTACAAAGAAAAGGATAAAGCTCACAAACCTTTTTACCGATTTCGCCTATATCCTTGTACCACATACTCGTTTCTTCATTTGTGTGGGTGATGCAATAATCTTCCTTGTTGTAACTCTGTTCACAAGGTCTATGTATTCCACAAAAATTAACATGCTTATAAGAAATAGGACTTTTAGAAGTTTGAGCATGTTTATTGGATTCATTAATAACAATATCACTTTGTATGCAAGTGTCCTTAAAAGGTTCATGATACACGTCCCCATTTCCTTTAGGAACATTCATATAGGAAGCAAAGGCTTTAAAACAATCAACCATAATTTGAGAATCAAGACCATATTTAGCACTAAGCTCTTGAAAATTAGCAGTTTCAGCAAAAGACTTAATGCAATCAAACTCGTAATTCATACCTGATCCTTTACCTTTGTCGCTATCCCAACCTTTAATATTATTTTGAATTGTTTCAAGCAAATCCCACTTGGTGTCAACATCCTTGCTTGTGAAAGACCCATCAAAGCATGCATCTAGATAGTCCTTGTAATATCCTGAAAGCCTTGCATAAAAATTATTAATAACAATATTACGAGGAAGATCATGAATAGGACATTTGTGCATTAGTAACTTCAATCTTCCCCACGCTTGGGCAATGCTTTCTCCCTCATGCGGATGAAAATTATAAATGTAGTTCCTATCTTTATAAACCTGACTAGAAGGATAGAATTTAGAATAAAAGAGAGGTTCAATTTCATCCCAGTCAATAGATCGACCATCTTGGAGCAGTCGATACCACTCCTCAGCTCTGCCTTTCAGTGATAAAGAGAATAGCTTCTTCTTAACTTGGTTCATTGAAATACCTGCACACTGGAACAACTCGCATAATTCATGTATAAAGAGCAAATGATCACCAGGATGGACAGTTCCATCTCCTAAATAGCAGTTATCCCTGACATGTTCAATAATCTTCGTAGGTATTTTAAAAGGATGAGGAGCACAAGCATCATTAGAAACATCACATATGGGAGACAATATATCATCAGAGCAAACTTTTTCCACTAAAGCTGGGGAACTAAAAATATCATACTTAACAAAACCAGCTTCCCCAAGCTTAGACTTTTCTATAGCATTAGCATTAACAGTATTCAAAGCATTCGTACTAAAAACATTGCTATGCGAAATAAGCTCCAAAGGAATTTCAATTTTCTCATCAAATCTAAACTCAGGAAAAAGACTAAAGAACTCTTTATTTTCCATTAAGCCTAACTAGTGAAAATAAAAACAAGAAACAAAAAGATATAATTGCAGAATCTAAAGGAAATAACTCTGAGCACTCACACAGGAGGATGTGAGTACCTTTTACCTTACCTCCCCGGCAACGGCGCCAGAAAAGAGCTTGATGTCTACACACGCTTCTGTTCTTGTAGACAGTGTTGGGCCTCCAAGTGTAAAGGTTTATAGAGCAGCAGCAAGTTTCTCTTAAGTGGATCACCCAAGGTTTACCGAACTCAGGGAGGAAGAGGTCAAAGCTATCCCTCTCAAACAACCCTGCAATTACGATACAGAAAGTCTCTTGTGTCCCCAATACACCCAATACACTTGTCAGATGTATAGGTGCACTAGTTCGGCGAAGAGATAGTGAAATACAAGTGGTATAGATGTTTATAAGTAGTAAATGCAATCTGAAATAAAAATGGCAGCAAGCAAACAAGTAATAAAACAGCAAGTAAACGGTGTACAAAGCTTGGAAACAAGGCCTAGGGATCATACTTTCACTAGTGGACACACTCCCAACAAATATAACATGATTGAACAAATAAATAACTTCTCTTCACTATGGTACTCTGAATTACTCTCCTATTGAACAACACTAATCATTGCGTAGGGCTACGAAGCACTCCTCAAAGTTCATCAAGTACTTGACAAACACCACTCATAGAGATATGCAAATCAAATCACAACTCAAGATAATATTATTGCAACTTAGACCAAGTACTAACACGGTGCACACACTATCAACATTACACCATGAAAGGAGGAATAGATCACTTCAATACTATCATAGCGATAATTATTCTCATAATCCATAAAAGATCACAATCGTAGCCTAGACCAAGTACCACCATGATGCACGCACTGTCACCGTTACACCATGGCAGGAGGAATAGATTACTTTAATAACACCACTAGAGTACACATAATATCTGAATAATAACATCTACTTGTTCAACATGATACAAAGCTCACGATCACATAAAGATCACATCATGGGAGAGAGAGGTGAACCACATAGCTGCTGGTAGAGCCCTCAGCCCCGGGGATGAACTACTCCCTCCTCATCATAGGAGACAACAAGGTTGATGGAGATGGCGGTGAGGTCGATGGAGATGGCGGAGATGGCTCCACGGGCACTTCCCCGTCCCGGTAGGGTGCCGGAGCAGAGACTTCTGTCCCCCAAAATTTGTCGACGGTGGCGGCGGAGCTACGGAACTGTTCTGGAAATTTCGCCCACTCCCCTAGGGTTTTCCATCCCGAGGCTTCTTATAGGCAAAGGGGCGTCATCAGGAGTGGCCCCAGGCCTCCTCACACCTAGGTGGCACGGGCCAGGGGTAGGCCGCGCGAGCCTGGTGTGAGGGCGGCCTGTGGCCCCTCTCCTTTGCCTCTTCAGATCTCTGGAAGCTTCCAGAAAAAATAAGACTTCAGGAACTTGTTTCATCCAATTCTGAGAATATTTCCTGTGTATCACTTCTGAAATACAAAAATAGCAGAAAATAGGGAACTGGCACTGTGGCAACTTTTTAATAGGTTAGTTCCGGAAAATGCATAAAAGTGCCACTAAGTGTAACGAAACATTAGGCAAATGGTGTAAAAACAAGCATGGAGCATCAAAAATTATAGATACGTTTGAGATGTATCAGAGTGTTACTAGACTAGCAACCATCACCTTCAGTTGTTTGTTTGCTCCTCTCCTGATCGACATACCTTGGTTTCTTAACTGAGGGAAAATCTTGCTGCTATATTCATCACACCTTCCTCTTGGGGTTCCCAACGGGCTGGTCATTCAACCAGCAATCAAGCTCTTTTCTGGCGCCATTGCCGGGGAGGAAGTAGAAGACTTCTGCGAGGGGAGTTTTTCGCACACACATCCTTTACTTTGTTTTAAGTTTTATTTTACTTTATTTTTACTTGCATTCGTTTTATCAAAAACCCAAAAAAATTAGAATCCTTGGTAGTTGTTATTTATTTACTCTAGTTCATTATGTTGTTCCCTAAGTACGTTTTGGAGGACCTCTCAGTAGGGAGTGGTTCGATTATTGGAAAAAGTAACATTAAGGAGTTCTTTAATCATATTAGTATGCATAAGGAAGTTGAGGAAAAATGTTTGGTTGAGCTTGCTCCTAGTTATGAAGTTGCTTCTGCTTATTTAGTTCACATGTTGGAAGCTAGGTTTGCTAGCCTTAATCCCTTTATGCAATACATGTTTCTTAAGCTTCATGCAATTGAGGATCCTAAAAAGAAAGCTTTTATCTTGAAAACTTTGCGCATAGAATTTAGAGATGTTGCTATTGAGGCTAGGGAAGTTTTTAAGAAATTTAATAAGCTTGGCTCGCCTGTTGAAGTTGTTGGTACACCCAATGAAGATTCTAGAATGCCAATACCTTGTAAACTTGTAGGAATATATGATGCCTTGGAAAATAATTTTAGTTGGATTTGTCCTGAAAATCTTTTTGATGAAAATAGTGTACCAAGGCGTAACTACAAGGGGTACTCAAAACCTCATTTGGATAGAATTCATTTCTTTATTCCTACAATGGAGCTTAATGATTCACTTGATGTTACTTGATTCGCAATTTTCTGCGCCTAGCTCAAAGGCGTTAAAGAAAGGGATTTCTATTTTCGTGCCCTCAGTTCGTTAGTTGTACCCAGTTTTCCCTAGCTCCTTAGTTTTTCCTCAGTTTTGTCCAAGCCCTTGTCTGAAACCGTCACCAGTGCTGGAACGGCCGGTTGCCCGACGGTTGAACACCTTTGACCGTTAACTGCTGACTAGTGGGGCCACGTAGAGCGCGCAAAGACACGTCAGAGCATCCATCTTTGTTTGACCGTAAGCATCGCCGTATCCCTGACCAAAACACGAACGAGTAGGGCTTCGGTATATCGAATGACAAGTGGGGCCATGACGCTAATACAAGGGGCAATACACGGGTAGGATTAGATTTTTAAACGGAGCTCTACAGCGATGGCACGGAGGAGGTGGCCTGCGGGGTGCCGAGATGAGATCGACGTCCACAAAGAACTGCATGAGGCGAGACCAGACGCATTAGATAGATATGAACTAGGCGCGTTTAACCATGAAAAGAAGAGAAGAAATGGTCGAGGACATCGACGACGACCTCAACACTTTGACTGACGATGTCAGACACGAACACGAGCAATATAGAGAAAACTAGTGTCTCTCCTTTCTGGCGTGTATAGATAGGTGCTAGGGGAGTGTGGTGGCGAAGGGAAAGACCTCGCGGTGGTCTATGGCGTCCAGCATAGCGGGGTGGCATGGCCGTGCCCATAGCGGCGTGCATGTTCGGCATTGGCATCAGCATGTACGTTCGTTATTGGCCTCGGCGGTATCTCTGGTGTGTCAGTGATCGAATGAGGGGACGGGATTGAGGGTGCATCCCGACGGTGACCTAGCAGTGGCGGCGAGCATGCATTCCCATTCTGACCATGCCGATATCGGCATCGGCATCGTTTGGAGGCTGTGGTGCTCGAATCATAGTGGAAATTACGATTCCCTATTATTTTTACATGCATAATATATAGAAAATAGCTAGATCTATAAATCGATGCATATGAAGCTACATATATATTCTTGGTCATAATCCCCTTAGATGCATGGCTTCACGTCGTCGTCGCTTTCATCGTCAGTATCTTCGTCGTCCGTGTAGTAGTACTTCCTGCACGTTGTTCCGTCGAACACATTCACTGTGAGCACATAATCGCCTTCATATTTGAAATGTAGGAAGTAGCCGAAATCCACACCGTGCGCGATGGCGAAATTCTCCCAGCCCTTGTCGAGGTACATCCGGCCTTGTCCATCAAATAGGACCTCCACGGTCCAGAGACGAGGACCGCAGTCAGCTGCTCGCAGATACACCTTTGCGGGCTCCTGGCCGTCAAGATAGTCCGCAAACTTTTGTGGGAGTGCCTGCAAAGAGATCGAGCGCCGATCGTTTGAAATTAAAGGTTTTTTAGAACATGCACATAATTAATCACATGCATCATATATGTGGGAACGCGTACGTACCTTCTTGGCCAAAGGGTCTTCATAGATGGTGATGAAGAACTCCTCTATGATCAATGGCAGTATTGACGGTGGTGGTGGCAATGATGATGATCCACCACCCCGGCCGCCCCTTCCCCTTCCCCTTCCCCTTCCCCTTCCCCTTCCCCTTCCCCTTCCCCTTCCCCTTTCGGTCGGCGTCTGAGACGTGGAAGCCATGGCAATGGATCAAGTGTATGTGAACGAAGAAGAGAGAGGCAGAAACAAAGAAGAGAGAGGCAGAACCTATTGACATGAGGGATGGCCGTTGTGGGGGTTTATAAGGGAGAGATGACCGTTGTGGGGTTTACACCATAAATTAAGATAGAGATGACCGTTGTGGGGTTTACACAATAAATTAAGGAGGAGATGACCGTTGTGGTGGTGGTTTATATCTCAACAAAAAAGTAATGCCTAAAAGAAATGGAAATTCGTGAAAGTTCATCATTTTACCGTGAAAAGTAAAGCCTACAAGAAATAGAAATTCGTGATAGTTTATCATTTCAGCGTGAAAAGTAATGCCTACAAAAAATGGAAATTCGTGATAGTTTATCATTTTACCATGAAAAGTAATGCGTAAAAGAAATGGAAATTCGTGATAGTTCATCATTTTACCGTGAAAAGTAAAGCCTACAAGAAATGGAAATTCGTGATAGTTTATCATTTCAACGTGAAAAGTAATGCCTACAAGAAATGGAAATTCGTGATAGTTTATCATTTTACCGTGAAAAGTAATGCCTAAAAGAAATGGAAATTCATGATAGTTCATCATTTTACCGTGAAAAGTAAAGCCTACAAGAAATGGAAATTCGTGATAGTTTATCATTTTACCGTGAAAAGTAATGCCTACAAGAAATTCGTGATTACCCAACTTGTTGAATCCGGTGGCAAACTCGTCATTTAGCATACATAGAAGGGTAGTAGTTTGACACCGACAGATAGAGAGAGGGTGGCACGATCCTGCCCGTTGGATCATAGGATCGACGGTAGGTGGGCACGATCCGTGTGACAACAGCTCGACCAATCAGGCCAAGTTTGGGCTTCTGTGAGAAGGAAGAGGGTAAAACTGAGTAGTATCAAGGATACAAGGGCAAGTAAATAGTAAACAGGCTAAGGAATTCAAATAAGAGATTTAGAAAAATAAAAACACATGTTTTGTACAATGAAACCCAGGTTGGCCTACCTCAAAGTATTAGCAATTCAAATATACATGAGTATAAAAATTATGGCCTCATTCAGACAAACTATGTTTTGGGTATAGATGTTTTGAGAAGGGGTTTGAGTGGAAAGCCATGAACCTTCATAGCTACTAGTGATTTCAGAAGTGGCCATTTGTGTGAAAACTTGATTTATATATGATTGTTATGATTTCCTACGTGGCAGGTCGCGTAACAAGACTCCATGAGTAGGAGGCACTATGATTTTATTTTTTTGAATTTTTTTGCGCATGAAATGACTCAATTAGATAGCTTAATCCCATCTGTTGACTCTCTATTGACCAGCCACTTGAGGGTAAAACTGAGTATATTGCACTAGGCAGTATTAGTACTCGAGGGGAAAACTGAGTACAGATATTTTTCCAGTGTAAGATTCGAGGGTAGAACTAAGTACACGTAACGGTGCTGACGTGCAGTCCCACGGACGCGTGTCGCGGTGAGCAGTGGTTAGCCGCGCGGTGCGCATGTTGAGACCAAAACGTCAACTGCTGAGACGAACCGTCGCTTTGCCAGTACAGAGCCCCTCTCCCTCCCTCTGCACACAGTCTCATCATAACTCACTCACGCAACCACGCCTCTCACGTCCCATCACCTTCTCCAAAAAACCCCAGCCGCCCTACGCACGCTCCCCTGCCGGCGATGGAGAAGAAGAATGCGCCGGCGGCCGTCACCCCCGAGCCCGTCGCCTCCGAGCCCATCGCCTCCGAGCCCATCGCATCCGAGCCCGTCGCATCCGAGGGTGGCGCATCCAAGCGCGGCGCCTCCGTGAACTGGGCCTCTCTTAAGGGTGACGGACCACTTCACAAGATCGGCAACTGCTTACTGGCGAACGAGGAGTACGTGGACACCTACGCTGCTTTGAGGCAAGTTTGTACAAATTGGCGCTCAGATCTACCTGAGCCTGACGTGCACCTGCACGAATGGATCGTGGTAGAACATGCCCTTCCACGTGCCGGTAAGTTCTCCTTCCTCAACCTCCGCACATCCCGCTACGTCACCATCGATCTAACGGAAGTTTATGCAAGGTTCAAGTTCATCCATATCTATAGAGTTAATCTATTTTTATTTTCAATCGTAAACATCTTAGTGCTGAATGTTATCTTCATCAACTCCCTTTTAGATACTACTTCGTCGGCTTTTACCGTGGCGTCATCATGCTTGCCCAGAGGAACCAGCCGCACAAGATACGGCTTCTGAACCCACTCACAAAGACATTGAACGCTACATTTGAGGCGCAGATGCCATCTATGATTGTGGAGTCAGTCGCTGTAATGAAGTCCCCGACTATGGTCTTCATTTGCACAGGTTACCCCAATGAAATTGCTTGGGTCGATGAGAGCTCTCCTACTAAGGATATAGATGTAGAAGATTGGGGAGAAGGAAGATTTTCAATCGAGGACGATTCTCTGCGTTGCCTTACCCCGTTCAATGGTGAATTGTATGCAATAGCTGTGAACAATTTTGAGTTCGGAACATTAGTGTGCACCAACAATGTCCAGTTGGAGAAGCGCGCGAGCACTATCAACATGGAGACACTATTTTCATTTCCAGAACTTGGAAGTGACAAGTTCTACCTTGTGGAGTCTAATGGTGATCTGCTGCTTGTGTTGTTCGGCGGCAGCGCTGGCAACAGGTATTTGGAGGAAGGTCAACCATTGGTATACCATGTGGACACTGAGAGCCGCTCTCTCCATGCCGTCAACATTGGCAGTCGTGCCTTCTTCGTCAGTTATAAACGGTGTATCTCCGTCGACACCAGAGTGCACCTGACAGTTCGACCTGGCTGCATCTACTACGAGGGCGGTTATATCAGACAGTACTTTGATGATAGAAAGGCCTGGGATGAGTGGCCACGACATGTGGATAGATTAGATTCCGACGGTATGAAAATAGAACAAAGGCCATACCGTTTGGAGGATCTATTGGCTGCACACTGCAGATGGAAGGAGTTCAGTCAATATTTTTTTCGTCTCATGGAATATAGCGACTCCGAAATATATGATGAAGAATGAAGAACCTTCATGTTGGGCATACATTGCGTCTTATATTATTTTTAGCTTAGTTTGTCATGAACATTAACATCGTTATTGGCTTCTTTTGGCTGCTGTATGCATTTTATGTATTATACTATACTAGCTTCTAGATTAGCTTCTAGATTTGTTACCATATTGGGCAAAAAACGAGGGCCAAAAGGCAGCAATCATTGAAGAAAGACAGAAATAGAAGCTTCTCTAGATTTGATACTAATTTGGTGAAAAGAGAGAGAACTGTTTACAGGGAGAGAGGGGAAAAAGGCGCTCTGAAAAGTCAATGCCAATTTGGCCCGAGAGAGACAGAACCGAGCTCTCACGTACAACCAAACGCGGTCTCGTCCTGTCCCACGCGGTCCCTTTCTACCAGCCCCACGCGACGCGGCCCCACACGACGCGGCCCCACACGTTAGTACGGAAACGGTCAACTTAACGGGAATCCTCACGTCCGAGCTCCTTGAGGGTTTCAGACAACGGCTTGGGAAAAACTGAGGAAAAACTAACGAGCTGGGGAAAACTGAGTACAACTAACGACCTGAGGGCACGAAAATAGAAATCCCTTAAAGAAAAGCACTCTTGGGAGATAACCCAATGTTTTTACTTTCATTTTTTTCTTTTTTTTGAATCTTGGAAGTTATTACTATTGTAATGACCTCTCCTTATCCTTTTTATTTTGTTTTTGTGCCAAGAGAAGCCTCTAATTTGAGTGAGGTAAGATTTGGGGATGTTGCTGTCCTGAAACAGTTTTTGGTGCTGCACCGTAAAAATTCGTGAAAATTCTATGTATATCTTTTGGACCTGAAATTTCTTGTGCATATGCCCCAGGTTATATCCAAACTTTCATTAGATGAACACTTTTTGATTTGAGCAACAGAAAATCCCTTAAAAATTCTACCTTTGTCAGCTGTTCTGTTTTGATAGATTTCTGCCAATATTTGTGTTTGCCGCTTTATCGCTTTCTTTTTGAGTTCTTTTTATCACGGAACTTTTGGGGAAGTTGCTACAGTAGTATATGCTTTATATGTGGTGGTTTTAGGTTGAAATCTGAAGCAAAAAGGGTTGATTATATGTTATGCTTACACTAATGTTGCTAATAGATTTGTGTTTAGTTTTGTATGAAGGAAGTTTTCAAGTGTAGGGATCGAAGAGTGATGAGATGAGTTGAAGAACGGACAAAAGCTCAAGCTTGGGGATGACCATGCATCACCCCAAGAAATATCCAAGAAGTACAAGCGTCAAAGCTTGGGGATGCCCCCGAGGCACCCCTTCTTCATCGGCAAAAATCAGGTCACCTTTCAAGACACTATATTTTTATTGCTTCATGCATTATGCATTTTTCTTGGAGTGTCAGTTATTTTTAGTTTTCAGTTTAGTTTAGTTTTGTTTGCTGCAATAAATGGTTGGACCCCAACAAATTTCTTTTGGAGAAGTTGCCTTGCTTTTCATTTGCCAAGAATACTCCGTTTTCACTCTATTCGTTTCAACGAGTGTTCTTCTTTTTCTAGAATTGTGTTTAGCTTTCGATTTTTGCCTTGATTTTTGTTCAGATCTTGCTATATCTTTTCATCAAGGTGTATTTTTGCCTCTGATATTTATTGGTTTTCATCAAAAGAGGTGTTTATAATTTTTTTGAATGGTGTTGGAAAAGAGAAAAAGCTTTATGCAAAAAAGTGGTACAAGAAGGAGCTTGTGTAGACTGCGGCCTAGGCTTTTTCATGTCGTGCTTGATGTATTTTTGATAGTATGCTTAGTGGTATTGCTGTAGCATGACTTGTCTCAAATAACTGAGATTGCTTAATGAGCCTTTGAAAAAATCATGCGTTGTTTTTATCGTTCGAAAGCATTATTTTGGTTTTCTCCTTGATGCTTTATTTGGGTTGACTTGGCGCATGCTCACACATGTTAGACTCTTCCAAAGTCGCAAATAGCCTCTATGATCATTTAGTTTTTGACTTTTGATGCCATCTTATGCTTCTTTTAATGTCGCTTTGTCGCTTTGCATGATTATTGCCGTTATTGCTCTCTTAGTTGGTCGCTCCCAGTCTTTTGCTAGCCCTCGCCTTGTACTGAGTATGAGCTCTACTCGTGCATCCAACTCCTAAAAACCAAGTTTGCCATTGTGTTCACCATACATACCTATTAGCAATTTGCTATTCCAAAGTACATTTGACTTGCTTTTATCTACTCTTCAAATTAAACTCTTACCAGTGTTATGCGAAAATTGGTCAGTAAAGCTCTCACGAACCGGAAGGCACACTTTACTTTTTCTTGCTTTTAAAAATTTGACATTGTTGTCTCTTATGTTGAGTTGTTATGCTAGCAAGTTGTAAGTTGGAGACTAGCCCAACCATGCCGTCATGGGCCAAGCTTTCAACATTGCACTTCTTATTTGAGTTGATATTGTGATCTTTTGTTTATGGATGCCCGTGGTGTGAAATAAATTGGGAATCTTGCGGGGATCATGGAGTTTGTATATGTGTTAGGGAAATGCCTGGGCCACCAATCTCATCCATGCATAATTCATGGTGGAAATTTGCAGCATACCCATAGTGGACATTCGACGACGCATCTCAAAATAAAAAGCTAAACAAATAGTAAATAAAAGAGATGTCGAGGTGTTCATTGTCTGCTTGTCCTGTCATTTTGATGTGGGCTTGTTCCATGTCATCGGGCACGGAGCTACCCCGTTGGTGGTTCTCGATGATACATATATATTTACAACGACAAGAGCCTTGCTTGGGACTCTAAGTAAAGTAGCATGAGGTTTGGGTACTCGTATTCACGGGACACGAGGTTTTCAACTTATGATTTGTCAAGCATATGCATCATAATTATTCTCGTATTAACTTTAACCATTCAAGATGCTTATGATGGGGGCAATGAGAGCTCAAAGCCGGTAAGTACCATAATTTTTGAAGGTCTATAAAACTTGCAAACACTGCTTCCCTCTGCGAAGGGCCTTTCTTTTACTTTTATGTTGAGTCACCACCTTCTACCTTTATGCACCATTAAGAGAGCATAGTTGTCATTCTTAGTATAATGTGCATTGTCCCAAAGTTTTCATTGATTGATTCATATTGTTGATTTCCCTTGTTCTTAAATTATTTGTATCTAGTCGCCCTCTTAAACTTGAAGGTGTCCTATGCATTTATGTTTTGCTCTCCATGAAGGACAAGCTGAAAACCATTTGTATGTTTTTCCTTATGATTTGAACACACGTTTGACTTTCATTGTTTCATTTTCATGATCTTTTGTTTGTATTCATTTTCATGTTTATAACATGGTTGCAAAGTTTCTTCAATCAAGATTATGTCTTTTATGCCCATGTTTTAAGTTCTTTTGATCCCAGCTCACAACGCTTACATATATGATCAAGATTGTGTAGGTGCATGTCACCTCAAAAATTATTTCTTTTGTTATCACTTACCTACTCGAGGACGAGCAGGAGTTAAGCTTGGGGATGCTGATATGTCTCAAACGTATCCATAATTTTTGATGCTCCATGCTTGTTTTTACACCATTTGCCTAGTGTTTCGTTACACTTTGTGGCACTTTTATGTATTTTCCGGAACTAACCTATTAACAAGTTGCCACAGTGCCAGTTCCCTGTTTTCTGCTGTTTTTGTGTTTGAGAAAAGTTACACAGGAAATATTCTTGGAATTGGACGAAACCAAAGCCAGTCGCCCAGAATTTTACTGAAGCTTCCAGAGAACTGAAGAGGAGACGGAGTGGGGCCACGAGGGGCCCTCACACCAGGGCGGCGCGGCCAGGGGCTGGGCCGCGCCCCTATGTGTGAGACCGCCTCAGTCCACTTCTGATGATGCCCCTTCGCCTATAAAGACCCCTCCGATGAGAAAAATCTAAGGACCCGATCAGTTTTCCAGAACACATCGCGATCCACCGCCGCCGTCAACCCGAAGATCGGGAGGGTCCAGAAGCTCTTCCCGGCACCCTGCCGGAAAGGGGAATCACCACCGGAGGTCTTCTTCATCGCCATGCTTGCCTCCGAAGCGATGAGTGAGTAGTCTACCTTGGACTATGGGTCCATAGCAGTAGCTAGATGGTTGTCTTCTCCACCATGTGCTTCATGTTTAGATCTCATGAGCTGCCCTACATGATTGAGATCACCGTTATGTAATTCTACATGTTTGGTTTGTTGGGATCCGATGAATATTGGTGTTATGCTTGAGTTGAAGTACTAAAATTTATCTTATGTTATCTCTATGTTGTTTATGATCTTGCATGCTCTCCGTTCTTAGTAGCTATCTAGGCCGAGTAGTTGCTAGTGACTCCAAGAGGGGGTATTTATTCTCGATAGTGGGTTCATGCCTCTATTTAATCTGGGGGAGTGACAGAAACCTCTAAGGTTGTAGATGTGCTATTGCTACTAGGGGGAAAACAACATTCATATGCTCGAGGGCATATGCTTTGTTTACATTACACACTTTGCTTAATGCAATTATATGTTGTTCGCAACTTAATACTCATGTGGTGTTCGGACGATATCCCCGTGAGTGGATTATTAGTCATAGATGCAGTTGGATGGCGGTCTGTGTATTTTGTTGTAATGCCCAGAGTAAATCTCATAGTGATCCTCTCATCATATGCACGTTATCTTTATTCTATCAATTGCCCAACTGTAATTTGTTTACCCAGCTTGTATTATTTTATCTTATGGAGAGACACTGCTAGTGAACTGTGGATCCCGGTCCTACTTCCTTTATATTATTATCACCTATTTACTTTACTCACACTGTTTACTTTACTCGCATACTATTATCACTTTCCACTCGATACGCTCATACCCTTTGTTTCAAGCAAACCGGTGAGATTGACAACTTCATCGTAAGTTGGGAACAAAGTATTTGATTGTGTTGTGTGCAGGTTCCACGTTGCTACTAGTTGAAGATGTGCTAACTCGTTTTTATCATGAAATGGCGCCCTTGTTGGAGTGTCACTAGACTAGCAAGCATCACCTTCAGTTGTTTGTTTGCTCCTCTCCTGACCGACATACCTTGGTTTCTTAACTGAGGGAAAATCTTGCTGCTATATTCATCACACCTTCCTCTTGGGGTTCCCAACGGGCTGGTCATTCAACCAGCAATCAGCGGCGGAGAGGAAGAAATTAACCTGCCGTTAGGCAGATCTCCATGCAAGCAGCCTAATCAGTCAGGCCGAAGCCGTCCTCTCTTTCTGCGCACCAACGGACGAGGGGGACGTTGTCTCCCCCGGGTGGGTTAACAACGCCTTGATCTTTTGTTTGTTTGTTCTTTCCAACTTCGTAACCTATTTGATTTTTTAGGCCCCCAAAATCCACGGATAAGAAGCTGCCCATGAAGACCCTGGACCCATCAATGGACTTCCTGATCAAGCCTGTTCCTCGGCTAAGCAAGGTAATCGCATGCCATCTAGTCTACTTCGTGATCAAGCCTATTTACCATTGTTCATAACCTACCTTTGGCAATGCAGCTAGGTGCTACACATGTAGATCTGTATAGATTCATTGTATAGATTCACTCATTGTTTACCGTATCTAGTTTACTTTGAAAACTATAAAAAATAACTATATATTTGTGAACAGAGGCAGTATTACCATTGATTTCTTTTATTGCATGCCCTAAACTCCGGTGCAGGAAGTGAAGGAGAAGATCGAGGCATATGTGGCCGCACTAAATGTCAAGATACAAAGCCAACTAGCCGAGAAGCATTCCCTCGAGCTGCACTGTGCTAGCCTAGGCTCACATTTGGATCAGGAGAAGGAGAAATCCTGAACTTTGGCGCATGAGGTTGACAAGCTTACGACTGCGAAAGGCTTGCTATCGGGGCATATGGACTACCTTGTGAAGACGCAGGAGCAGATGAAAATGTTGCTGGACAAGGATAGGTTGACCATCAAGGCGCTGGAGAAGGAAAATCTGAAGCTCAATGCCACGTGCAGTGACCTTCGTGTGCAAATCACGAAGGGCCTCAAAGAGCAGATCAAGCAGAGCGAGAGGACCTCGGTAGCGTATGAGGCCAGAGACAAGTCCAGAGATTACTTGAAGCTGATGACCGAGAGCACTCGCAAAGCAGCCGCTCTGCTCGAGGCTGTTAAGAAGGAGAATGACATGCTGAGTTCGAGCGCCTCCAGCAGGATCAGATTGCCTCCAAGTAAGAGGATATATGATGTAGTCTGCGCGCTACGTTTCATCGTCCTGTATGTCTGAACTTTGTGTTAACTAGCCTGAATCTTATGTTATCTGAACTAGTAGTGAAGTGTTAACTGAACTATGATATTGCGTTAATGCTCTCTATTATATGGAAGCAATTGTTGTAGGTACGCTATTGCTTTTAGATAACTTGAAATGTTGAATTACATAGACATAACTTATTTATCTAAAATTTGTTTCAATCTATCTAACTTGTCCTTATTAACTGCTGCTTGCTTCAAGAGATCTGCAATGCAGTTCTCCAGCCTTTTTTCTCCACCTTCAGCTGGTCCCTCTGCTTTTCTGCCTTGAGCTTCAGAAAGATCTGAATATCTAGAAGATTTTTCGAAATGGATCCCACCTGCCTATCGGTCATTGTTTTCTGGAGTTCTTCAGCCATATTGCTGTTTATTTCTTCGAGCTCCTTCTTATCCTGTGATAGCTTGTAACATTCATCAGCAGCAGCACAAGCATCACTAATTCTCCCAATACTTTCCGATTTATACAACTCCCATAACTTGACCAAACATTTTTTCAGTGGGTCAGGCCACTCTGGATCAATCCACTCCACTATTCCACACATCGGACCATCCTAATGATCAGCAGCATAGTATAACAAATATAAGGAACTATGAAATGAAGAGATAACAACGCTATTCAAACATTAATTTTGCAATATAAATAATCGAAACCTCCTTTGCGCATCCTATAAATCTTTTCCCTGTGTTAGTTCCTTCGAAGGCAACAAATTTCCTTAGTTTCAACCCATGGTCACATGGTGCCTCCCTCTCGATCGCCAAACCATCCCAATCTGGGTCGTAGATGGTCTGTGGCACCTAAAACAAAACCTAAATTCCTAACCCCATAAACCTCACCCCATAAACCAACATGTCGAACAAAAGGAACTCACATTGGTCCGGCAGTAGTCAAAATCGGAGAGAAGGCTGCCATTGTCGCTGCCGTAGCTTGTATTGTCGCCATCATTACAAGACGGCATGGTGAAGGAAGGAGAGAGGGGGTAGAACTAGAGAAAGGAGAGAGGGGGGTTGAACTAGAGGAAGGAGAGGGGGTGGTGGTAGAGCCGGCGTGCGAGGTAGTGACTCAACGGTCAGTTTGAACATAAATATCTTGTTCTGCCTACTACCCATGCCTCAGTGGAAATAAATAATTTATACCCTTTCAAAAGGAAAACAACACATAAGTTGGCAATTGAGTTTGGATAAATCTGGTAAATTATGCAGAACAATGACTGTGCCCCTACTAGTTGGTATTTTTTGTAATATTTCATTTTTAGTTTTTAATATTTCAATTATGCATAGTTTTACTCTTCTAAATTTGAAATGTATTTTACAAATGTGAATCTACATAGTACAAGGCATGTAGATACACGACATGATTTGTTTGTAATATAATAGAACAAGTGATGTAAACAACGCTTATTATTTCAGCAGTCAATATATTACAACATCTCAATATCCCAGAAATGAATTTATTACATTCTCTCAACATAGTTCTACAATAAAATTACAAATTGACACTAGTTTTTAGAAGAAGTTTGAGGCAGATAATATGAAATACAACATTTTCTAAGATACAACAGCTTATTGCATGGAGCAGCTATAGCACACTCACAAACATTTACAGAGTGATGCAGAATAAATGAGATGAATCAAATAGTGACCAGAATTGGGTTGCACTTCTCACTGTAACATATCATCACCTATGAAGCGGGAAGCTAAAAACTTCAAGATGACAGCTCTACAGTAGTCTCATCATCTCCTACCATTTCTGAAATTGCAACAATAAAAAATACCTTCTTACTCAATTTCTTCCTTCGGAAAACCTACATGAGATCGTCATCTTTAACAATTTTGATGAAATCCCTTTTTTTAAAGTGCCACCAACGTAAACGTGCGTGCTGATTAGGGCCCCAAGGACATCTCTGCTTTAGCTGCTCAAGAATCTAGTCAACAGTAACTATCTTGGGATCTACCATTATTTCCATATGATCGTTCTGCACAGTAAATTCTTGGCCATCATCTAGTACTGCAGTGTAAGGATCCACTTGCAAAGCAATTAGATACAGTTATGAATGGTCAATAGCTGCTAGTTTACAAGCATCCATACCACTGGGAGCACCACCATCTGGATCAACACCTTTGGCACCTAACTGTGCTTCTGGTGCATCAACATCATCAACCATAACAAAGAGATCCAACTGACGAGTACCCTTATACTTCTCCCAAATCTGCAACTGCTGATGGGAGTGCCTCATGGAACAAAATCACAACTAAAAAGGGAACAAAAGTTTAATGTCCGCAAAATAAATGGCGACTACAAGGGGACCAAAAAAATTAGCGCATAAAAAAATCACGACTATAAGAGGAAGAAAAATATTACGTTTGCGGATCAAATCAAGACAACAATGGGAATGAAGGTTTTGCATAGTGGAATAAAATCAATGATTACAAAAGGGAACAAATAATTTGCGCAAGAGGAACAAAATTTTACCGCCTTGGGACAAATCACGACTAAAAAGGGAACATAAGTTTTGCCCCCATGAAACAAATCATAGCAACAAGGGGAACAAAAAATTTAGCGCGCGCGGAATAAGTCACAACTACAAGGGAAACAAAAGAATTATGGAAATATTTAACATGAACATCGAATAAATCAGGTAACAAAAATTCAGTGAAAAATATTTTTCAAAAATAGAAAAATGAAATTATGATTGAAAAATAAAAAAAATAGAAAGAAAGAGAAGCATGCAAGAAACATAGGAATAAAGAAAAATGAAAAAGAAAAAGAAACAAAAAGGAGGAAGAAAACATAGGAGGAAGAAAAGTATTACGTTTTGGATCAAATCAAGACAACAATGGGAATGAAAGTTTTGCGTAGTGGAATAAAATCATGATTGCAAAAGGGAACAAATAATTAGTGCAAGAGAAACAAAATTTTATCGCCCTGGGACAAATCATGACTAAAAAGGGAACAAAAGTATTGCACCCATGGAACAAATTCATGGCTACAAGGGGAACAAAATTTAGCGCCTGCAGAATAAATCACAACGACAAGGGGTACAAAAGTATTGCTTCAGTGGAACAAATCACGACTATTATGGGAATAAACCGCAATTAAAAGGGGAACATAAATTTTACATCATGGGATAAACCACAATTACAAGGGCAACAGATAATTAGCGTCAAGAAGAACAAAATTTTAGGGCATGTGGGACAAATCATGACTAAAAAGGGAACAAAAGTTCCGCATCCGCGGAACACATGATGGCTACAAGGGGAACAAAAAATTTAGCACACGTGGAACAAGTCATGACCACAAGGGGAATAATAATATACGTTGGATGGAACAGTCAATAAAAACATCAAGGGGTAAAAGAATTATGGAAATAATATTCTTAAATAGGAAATAATTTCATGAAATTGGAGGAATAAATCATTCTGAACACGGGAACATAAACGAACGTCATAGGGAACAAAAGTAAATGTCAAAGAACAATTTTTATGAAAATATTTTTCTAAAACATGAGGAACAAATCTTTTCATCTGAAATAAACAAATAACTATACATCAAGGAACACAATTGAACATCACAGGGAACAAAAAACATGGAGGAATAAAAGTATTAAGGAAATATTTAACATGAACACAAAAGAAAAAAATCATGTAACAAAAATTCAGTGAAAAATCAGGTAAAAGAAAACCGAAATTATTATTGAAAAAGAAAAAAATAGAAAGAAAGAGAAGCATGCAAGAAACATAGGAATGAAGAAAGACAAAAAAGAAAAAAGAAATGAAAAGGAGGAAGAGAACGCAACACACAATCGATTCAACTTCAACGTGATTGACTGTGTGGAGAGCAAAATGAAAGAATAGCCAGAAAAAACGCGGCCATGCAGCTTCCAGAAACCCAGCAAACGAAGAAAAGAGCCAACAAGACACAAAAAGCTAGTTGGGCCGAGCCCATTATGGCGGAGCTTCAGCGAAACGACGCTCGGTAGCGCGTCGTTTCCCTTCCAAGTGGGAACACCTTCCAAGTTTTTTGTTTTTTCTCTGGGCCAAACTATGCCGGCCCATCGAGGCGACCGCACTAGGTCGACCAGGTCGGCGAATCCTATGTATCGCCCGACGCGTGCGTGTGCTCGTGCGCGCACTCACGGTCGGGTTAATTGGGCCAACCCACTACCGCGCGATTTTTCTGTTTGTTTCCGATTTTCATGGTTTCTATAGCGGTTTTCTAACAGTTTTTTTTTCGGTTTTGGTTTTTTTTGGGTTTCTGTGGTTTTACTGGCTTTGAATTTTCTTCAGATTTTGAATTTTTTTTTATTCAAACTTTTTTTGAATTTCAAAATTTGTTCATATACAAAATTTGTTTGAACTCAACTTTTTGTTCACATACAAAAAATGTTCAAATGCAAAAAATGTTCAAATTCATTTTTTGTTCATATGCGTAACTTGTTCAAATTTTAAAAATTGTTCAATTTTGAAAAATGTCCAAATTTAAAAAAAGTTCAAATTTTAAAAATGTCCAAATTTAAAATTGTTCAAATTTTTCATATTTGAAATTTGTTCATTTCAAAATTTGTTCAATGTCTGAATTTGTTCAGATTCGAAACTGAAAAAAGAAGAAGAAAAACGCTGTTAGGGAGCGAACGAATAAATGAAAAACTGTCAGGAAGAGAACGTGTAAATGGGCCAGCCCATCCGGGTTTGCCTTCAGCGTTGCCTCCCTAGAGCACGCTTAAAGCGAGCACACGACCAGGTCTGCTTCGTCCTCGTCATCTACACATACAGCTAGAGCGTTAACCAAACCATGGCAGTCAAACTTTTCTTCCTATTCTCCCTAATTCTAGCGACTCTTTACTATCAAATTAAACATGAATTTCAAAAAAGTGGTACAAGAAGGAGCTTGTGTAGACTGTGGCCTAGGCTTTTGCATGTCGTGCTTGATGTCTTTTTGATAGCATGCTTAGTGGTTTTGCTGTAGCATGACTTGTCTCAAATAACTAAGATTGCTTAATGAGCCTTTGAAAGAATCATGCGTTGTTTTTATCATTTGGAAGCATTATTTTGGTTGTCTCCTTGATGCTTTATTTGGGTTGACTTGGCGCATGCTCACACATGTTAGACTCATACAAAGTCGCCAATAGCCTCTATGATCATTTAGTTTTTGACTTTTGATGCCATCTTATGCTTCTTTTAATGTCGCTTTGTCGCTCTGCATGATTATGGCCGTTATTGCTCTCTTAGTTGGTCACTCCCAGTCTTTTGCTAGCCGTTGTTTTGTACTGAGTATGAGCTCTACTCGTGCATCCAACTCCTAAAAATCAAGTTTTCCATTGTGTCCACCATACATACCTATTAGAAATTTGCTATTCCAAAGTACATTTGACTTGCTTTTATCTACTCTTCAAATTAAACTCTTATGTTATGCGAAAATTGGTCAGTAAAGCTCTCACAAACCGGATGACACACTTTACTTTTCTCGCTTTAAAATTTTGACATTGTGGTATCTTATGTTGAGTTGTTATGCTTGCAAGTTGTAAGTTGGGAATTAGCCCAGCCATGCCGTCATTTTTTTTTTCCATACGTCCCCACGTATGGAGCCGGGTTCCATTATCAAAGGATAACAGAACAAAGGTCTTACAGGTCCAAAAACAAAAATAAAAAAGTACGACAACGGGGAAACACTCCAGGTTACAGACCAGCAGCAAGAGGCACTGCAGCTAAGGTAACCTAATACAAAGTTTCATAACGACCACCTTACGAAGCACTTACAGCACAGAAGACAGTGCAAAGTTCAAAAGTAGACAGACTGGGAACTGCAGTAAACTTCAAAACACTTTCACCCACGCTTTTCAAACTTCTTCCAGGTACTCCTCAAGGAACTTTTTCGCTCTGCTTTTTCAGATGGAAACCTCCTCATCTTCATCAACATCCTCCTGGATCCTAGCTCTTGGAATCCTTTGCCTAGCCATGCCGTCATGGGGCAAGCTTTCAACATTGCACTTCTTATTTGAGTTGATATCGTGATCTTTTGTTTATGGATACTCGCGGTGTGAAATGAATTGGGAATCTTGCGGGATCATGGAGTTTGTATATGTGTTAGAGAAACGCCTGGGCCGCCAATCTAAGCCATGCATAATTCATGGTGGAAATTTTGCAGCATGCCCATGGTGGACATTCGACGACGCATCTCAAAATAAAAAGCTATACAAATGGTAAATAAAAGAGATGTCGAGGTGTTCATTGTCTGCTTGTCCTGTCATTTTGATGTGGGCTTGTTCCATGTCATCGGGCACGGAGGTACCCCGTTGGCGGTTCTCGATGATACGTGTATACTTACAATGACAAGAGCTTCCTTGGAAGTCAAAGTAAAGTAGCATGAGGTTTGGGTACTCGTATTCATGGGACACGAGGTTTTCAACTTATGATTTGTCAAGCATATGCAGCATAAGTATTCTTGCATTAACTTTAACCATTCAAGATGCTTATGATGGGGGCAATGAGAGCTCAAATCCGGTAAGTACTATAATTTTTGAAGGTTTATAAAACTTGCAATCACTGCTTCCCTCCGCGAAGGGCCTTTCTTTTACTTTTATATTGAGTCATCACCTTCTATCTTTATGCACCATTAAGAGAGCATAGTTGTCATTCTTAGTATAATGTGCATTGTCCCAAAGTTTTTATTGATTGATTCATATTGTTGGTTTCACTTGTTCTTAAATTATTTGTATCTAGTTGCCCTCTTAAACTTGAAGGTGTCCTATGCATTTATGTTTTGCTCTCCATGAAGGACAAGCTGAAAACTATTTGTATGTTTTTTCTTATGATTTGAACACACGTTTTACTTTCATTGTTTCATTTTCATGATCTTTTGTTTGTGTTCATTTTCATGTTATAACATGGTTGCTAAGTTTCTTCTATCAAGATCATATCTTTCATGCCCATGTTTTAAGTTCTTTTGATCCCAGCGCACAACGCTTACATACATGATCAAGATTGTGTAGGTGCATGTCACCTCAAAAATTATTTCATTTGTTATCACTTACCTACTCGAGGATGAGCAGGAGTTAAGCTTGGGGATGCTGATACGTCTCCAATGTATCCATAATTTTTGATGCTCCATGCCTGTTTTTACACCATTTACTTAGTGTTTTGTTACACTTCGTGGCACTTTTATTCATTTTCCGGAACTAACCTATTAACAAGTCGCCACAGTGCCAGTTCCCTGTTTTCTACTGTTTTTGTGTTTTAGAAAAGTTACACAGGAAATATTCTCGGAATTGGACGAAACCAAAGCCAGTCGCCCAGAATTTCACCGAAGCTTCCAGAGAACCGAAGAGGAGATGGAGTAGGGCCACGAGGGCCCTACACACCAGGGCAGCGTGGCCTGGCCCCTGGTCGTGCCCCCTATGTGTGAGGGCGCCTCGGCCCACTCCTGACGATGCCCCTTCGCCTATAAAGACCCCCCGACGGGAAAAACCTAAGTACCCGATCACTTTTCCAGAACACATCATGATCCACCGCCGCCATCGACCCGAAGATTGGGAGGGTCCAGAAGCTCTTCTCGGCACCCTGCCGGAGAGGGGAATCACCATCGAAGGTCTTCTTCATCGCCATACTTGCCTCCGGGACGATGAGTGAGTAGTCTACCTTGGACTATGGGTCCATAGCAGTAGCTAGATGGTTGTCTTCTCCACCATGTGCTTCATGTTTAGATCTCATGAGCTGCCTTACATGATTGAGATCACCGTTATGTAACTCTACATGTTGTGTTTGTTGGGATCCGATGAATATTGGTGTTATGATTGAGTTGAAGTACTGAATATTATCTTTTGTTATCTCTATGTTGTTTATGATCTTGCATGCTCTCTGTTGTTAGTAGCTATCTTCGCCAAGTAGTTGCTAGTGACTCCAAGAGGGGGTATTTATGCTCGATAGTGGGTTCATGCCTCTATTTAATCTGGGGGAGTGACAGAAACCTTTAAGGTTATAGATGTGCTGTTGCTACTAGGGGGAAAACAACATTCATATGCTTGAGCGCATATGCTTTGTTTACATTACACACTTTGCTTAATGCAATTATCTGTTGTTCACAACTTAATACTTGTGAAGTTCTCGGATTGATTCGCCACAAGTGGATTATTAGTCATAGATGTAGTTGGATGGCGGTCTATGTATCTTGTTGGAATGCCCAGAGTAAATCTCATAGTGATCCTCTCGACATATGCACGTTGTCTTTATTCTATCAATTGCCCAACTGTAATTTGTTTACCCAACATGTATTATTTTATCTTATGGAGAGACACCACTAGTGAACTGTGGACCCCGGTCTTATTTCCTTTATATTGTTATCACCTGTTTACTTTACTCGCACTGTTTACTTTACTCGCATATTACTATCACTTTCCACTCGATACGCTCATACCCTTTATTTCAAGCAAACCGGTGAGATTGACAACCTCATCGTAAGTTGGGAACAAAGTATTTAGTTGTGTTGTGTGCAGGTTCCACGTTGCTACTGGTTGAAGATGCGCTAACAAGAAATCATTAACGGTGCCCTTGTTAGAGCATCACGCAGCTAGTGGGCATCACCTTCAGTCGTTTGTCTGCCTCCTCCTGGATTGATAACTTTGGTTTCATAACTGAGGGAAAACTTGTTGCTATATTCATCAAAACCTTCTCTTGGGGTTTTCCAACTGGCCGGTAATTTTTGCTTTATCAACAAACGCCAACAAGCTTTCTGGCACCATCATCAAGTTTTCTGGCGCATTGCCAGGGACTGAAGTAGAAGAAGCTCCCACATCAACTCGGCCCCATCAGCCTAGAACACTCTAGTTTTCACTCTTATCGTTCTACGAGTGTTTTCTTTTTCTAGTACTGTATTTAGCTTTTATTTTTGGCCTTTGTTCTTGTTCAGAACTTGTTTATTCTTTGTAGCTAGGTGTGTTTGGACCTCTGGTCTTTGTTGGTTTTCATCTTTGGGAGTTGTTTCAGAAAGGTTGATTGGCATTGGAAAAGAGTAAAAAGTTTCATTCTTATAGTGGTACAAATGGGAGCTTGTTTAGACTGTGGCTTAGACTTTTGCATGTCATGCTTGATGTTATGTTGATTATATGCTTAGTAGTTTTTTCTGTAGCATGACTTGTCCCAAATGACTGAGATTGCTTAATGTGCCTTTGAAAGAATCATGCGTTGTTTTTATTATATGGGAGCATATTATTGTGGTATTCTCCTTTGATGCTTTATTTGGGTTGACTTGGCACATGCTTACACCATGTTTGACTTTAACCAGTCGCCTCAAGCCTCTATGATCATTTGGTTTTTGACTTATGATACCACTTTATGCTTTGGTTAATAATGTTTTGTCGCTATGCATGATTATGGCCGTTATTGCTCTCTTAGTTGATCGCTCCCAGTCTTTTTCTAGCCTTCATATGTACTGAGTATGAGCTCTACTCGTGCATCCAACTCCCAAAAAAAACCAAAGTTTTCAATGTGTCCACCATATCTACCTATTAGCAATTGCTATTCCAAGTACATTCGTCTTGCTTTTATCTATCTTCCAAATTAAACTTTTTGTTATGTGAAAATTAGTTAGTAAAGCTCTCACGAACATGACGACACATTTACTTTCTTGGACTTAATAAACTTGACCATTGTGGCTCTCTTATGTTGATTATATACTTGCAAGTTGTAAGTTGGGAGTTAGCTCACCCATGCTGTCATGGGGCATGCTTTCAACATTGCACTTATTTCTATTTAAGTTGATATTATGATCTTTTGTTTATGGATGCTTATCTGTGTGAAAGGAGTTGGAAACTTGTGGAGTTTATGGAGTTTGTATATGTGTTAGAGAAACGCCTGAGCCGCTAATCTAAGCCATGCATCATTCATGGTGGAAATTTACAGCATAACCATAGTAGACATTCGATGACGCATCTCAAAATAAAAAGCTATACCCAATGGTAAATAAAAGAGATGTCGAGTTGTCCATTGTATTTTTGTCTTATCATTTTAATGTGGGCTAGTTTCCATGTCATCGGGCAAGAGGTACCCCGTTGGCGTTCTCAATGATACACATATGCTTACAATGACAAGAACTTGCTTGGGACCTAAGTCGACTAGCACTGTTTAAGTACTCGTATTCATGGGACATGAGATTTTCAACTTATGATTTGTCAAGCATATATCTTATATTTGTACTCACATTTACCTTAACAACTCAAGATGCCTATGATGGGGGCAATGAGAGCTCAAAGCTAGTAAGTACCATAATTTTTGGAAGGTTTATAAAACTTGCAGTCACTACTTCCCTCTACGAAGGGCCTTTCTTTTACTTTTATGTTGAGTCTTCACCTTCTACCTTTATGCACCGTCTAAGAGAGCATAGTTATCATTCTGAGTATAATGTGCATGGTCCCAAAATTTATTATTGATTGATTCATGATTATGGTTTTGCTTCTTCTTAAATTATTTGTATCTAGTAGCCCTCTTAAACTTGAAGGTGTCCTAGGCATTTATGTTTTGCTACTCCATGAGGGACAAACTGAATACCACTTTGCTATGTTTTTTTATATGCTCTAAACAAACAATTGACTTTCATTGCATTATTACTCATGATCTTTTGTTTGTGTTAATTTTCATGTTATAACATGGTTGCTAAGTTCTATTGTCAAGATTATATCGCTTATGCCCATGTTTAGAGTACTTTGATCTCAGCACTCAATGCTTTACATCGTTTGACCAAGATTGTGTTGGTGCATGTCACCTCAAAAATTATTGTTTTGTTATCACTTACCTACTCGAGGACGAGCAGGAGTTAAGCTTGGGGATGCTTGATACGTCTCAAACGTATCTATAATTTTTGATGCTCCATGCTTGTTTTACACCAATTGCTTTGTGTTTTACACCAATTGCTTTGTGTTTTGTTTACACTTCATGATGTTTTTATGCGTTTTCCAGAACTAACCTATTAACGAGATGCCGCAGTGTCAGTTCCCTGTTTTCTGTTGTTTTTGTGTTTTAGAAAAGTTACACATGAAATATTCTCGGAATTGGACGAAACGAAGCCCGAAGTTCCTATTTTCCCCCGACACGAGACAGAGTCCAAATAAGAGTCGGAGGGGGCCCAGGGGCAACCACACCTGGTGGTGGCATAGGTGGACCCCTGGGAGTGCCACCCTAGGGTTTGGGGCCCCTAGCCACCGTCTGACATCGCCCCTCCGCCTATAAAAAGTATCCGAAGCGAAAACCCTAAATCGATCGGCATTTCTCCTAGTAAAGTTCCGCAGTGCCACCGCCATCGAAGACCAATTTTGAGGAACAGAAGTCTTTATTTCGGCACCCTGCCGGGATGGGGAATTGCCCCCAAAGCCATCTCCGCCGTCTCCATCGACTTCACCACCATCTCCATCGATGTTGCTGTCTCCCATGATGAGGAGGGAGTAGTTCTCCCCCAAGGCTGAGGGCTCTACTGGTAGCTATGTGGTTCATCTCTCTTTCCCATGATGTGATCTATATGTGATCATGAGCTTTGTATCTAGTTGAATTGGTAGATGTTGTTCTTCATATATTATGCTACTTTAGTGCTTTATTATTGTAATCTCCGGAGACACCTTGTACCATGATGTGAAGTTGACAGTCTGCGCATTATGCATGTCTCTTTGGCTAGTATCTCTACGAATTGTTGGTGTTTGTTGGAACCATCTAGTGCGCTCAAGGTGATAGTGCGGGGGCAATCTAGTTTGGGGAAATGCGAACTTTGAGGAGTGCTTTGTAGCCCTACACATGATTAGTGTTCGTTATCCATCAGAGAATAGTTTAGAATAGCATAGTGAAGATAGATATTTATGTGTTCAATTCTGTTATCTTTGTTGAGAGTGTCTACTAGTGAAAGTATGATCCCTAGGCCTTGTTTCTAAGCATTGAAACACCGTTTACATTCAGTTCTGTTACATGTTTGCTCGCAGCGATATTTATTTCAGATTGTATTTACTACTCATAATCATCCATATTACTTGTATTTCACTCTCTCTTCGCCGAACTAGTGCACCTATATATCTGACAAGTGTATTGGGTGTGTTGGGGACACAAGAGACTTCTTGTATCGTAATTGCAGGGTTGCTTGAGAGGGATACCTTTGACTTCTTCCTCCCTGAGTTCGATAAACCTTGGGTGATCTACTTAAGGGAAACTTGTTGCTGTTCTACAAAGCTCTGCACTTGGAGGCCCAACACTGTCTACAAGAATAGAAGCGTTCGTAGACATTAGTGCCATGTGATGTAGAAGCCAGGTAGTGCTCATGTGTTGGCCAATAACTGTTCTATAGGGTCTTGTATACTTTCTTCACGAAAAACTCCTTTAATTTCACTATGTACATGAAACAAATAGTTTTATTTACATTAGTTATACAAAACCTAGGGCTAACATCATTGGTCATCCCATCATATGCACCCATGTGCCAAATTTGGGATCATTGCAACATGTTTTGGGATTTTTTTGGTGCTCATGACCTAGCTACAATGGGTCAAAAGCCATGCAGCGAGAGACGGGATTCTTATGAAACATGGAACAATTCTATATTCTCATTTTTTACTGATAGCATGCCACAAACAAGTGCACAATTTAAAGGTTTTCTATTTCTTGGATTTTTTGTAAATTTAGTTAAGGCAGATGCAATATTTGATAAATGTAGGGTTGACTAGTGGATGTGAAAGATGATAGAGGGACTGTAGATGCAACCACTAGGTGATTTGTGTGAGTGCCATGTGATGTAGTAGCTAGGCAGTGCTCATGTGTTGGCCAACAGTTGTTCTCTAGGGTCTTGGGTACTTGCTTCACAAAAAACCCTTAATTTCACTATGTACATGAAACAAATGACTTTTTTACATTAGTTATGCAAAATCTAGGGCTAAAATCATTTGTCATCCCATCATGTGCACCCATATGCCAAATTTGGGATCATTGCAACATGTTTTGGGCTTTTTTTGGTGCTCATGACCTAGCTACAATGGGTCGAAAGCCATGCCTAGAGAGATGTGATTCTTATGAAACATGAACAATTCTATTTTATCATTTTTTCAATGATAGCATGTAACAAACTGCACAATTTAAAGATTTTCTATTTCTTGTATTTTTTGTAAACTTAGTTAAGGCAGATGCAAGATTTGGTCAAAGAAGGGTTGACAAGTGGATGTGAAATATGATAGAGGGACTGTAGATGCAACCACTAGATGATTTGTGTGAGTGTCATGTGATGTAATAGCTAGCAGTGCTCATGTGTTGGCCAACAGTTGTTCTCTAGGGTCTTGGGTACTTTCTTCACCAAAAAACCTTAATTTCTCTATGTACATAAAACAAATGATTTTATTTACATTAGTTATGAAAAACCTAGGGTTAACATTATTTGTCATGCCATCATGTGCACAATTGAAAGCTTAATTTCCATTTTTTGATTTTTTGTAAATTTAGTTAAGGCATATGCCAGATTTGGTTAAAGCAGGATTGACTAGTGGATGTGAAAGATGATACAGAGACAACTGATGCAACCACTATGTTATTTGTGTGAGTGCATGTTCATGTAGTAGCTAGGTAGTGCTCATGTGTTTTCCAACATTTGTTCTCTAGGGTCTTGGGTACTTGTGTCACCAAAAACCTCTGTAATTTCACTATGTACGCGAAACAAATGGTTTACTTACATTAGTTATGCAAAACCCATGGCTAACATCATTTTTCATCCCATTATGTGCACCCATGTGCCAAATTTTGGATTATTGCAATATGCTTTGATCTTTTTTGGTGCTCATGACCTAGCTACAATGGGTCGAATGCCATGCAGAAAGATATGGTATTCTTATGGAACATGGAACAATTCTATATTATCATTTTTTACTGATAGCATGTCACAAACAATGGCAAAATTTAAAGGTTGTCCATTTCTTAGATTTTTTGTAAACCTAGTTAAGGCAGATGCAAGATTTGGTCAAACTACGGTTGGCTAGTGATGCAAAACATTGAGCACCCATGCATATAAAATAAATGGTTTTTATTTACATTAGTGATGCAAAACATTGAGCTAACATCATTTGTCACGCCATCGTGTGCACCCATGCATGTGCTAAATTTTGGATCATTGCAACATGTTTTGGGCGTACGGTGCTCATGACCTAGCTACAATGCGTCAAAAGCCGTGTAGAGAGAGGATTTCTAAATAACTTTTCACAATTAAGTGAGTTTCAATACATCTTTTGGAAGAAATTCAAATTGGAAATACATGTGTGTGCTATATGTAGTGGTATTAAAACTTGCAAAAAACCGGATGAAGGTATAGCCTAGAAGGTTTATATGGAATTTCCATAAATAAATTTCAAAAGTTTAACGATTTGACATTAATGGCCAAAGCCAGAAAGTTTGACCCAAGCAAATTCAGTGGAAAATGGTGACTGTAATACTTGCTCGTCATTGTTTATACGCTTATATGTGAAGCTACGCTGGGGACAGGGCTATATCCACATTCTGCGTCCTTTGTGCTCAAATCTCAAATCCATTCCACGCACTTCGTTCCAAAATCCATTCCGCGCTCTTAGTGCTCAAATCTCCCGCGCCCTTCTGGCCTTCGTAAAAAACCCTAGTAGAGGTTCCCTCTGCTTCCCGGCGCTCTGGCACTCATGTGAAGTTGCACCCGCACCGCCCCTCTTAAGATGAACGCCGATTTTTGTCCTCTAGCTCCGGCCACAAAGAGACGGCCGCAACGCAAGTAAGTTTCTCTGTCTATCCGCTGGGCTCCGCTACCGGCCATGCGCACACGGCCATAATCCACAAATCCGGCAAAGCCTAAATCCCTCATACAATTCGGTTATAGATTATATATTCAGTTGCTTGCAAATCCTATACCCCCTAAAATTTGTCATATCTAGCTTGTGTAGCCATCTTCTTCTCACTACTACACCCAAATTTCCCAACACACCATGCCAAAGCACGCAACACGAGAGGGTGATACTGCAGCAGGTCATGCATAGTCTGTGTGGCCACGTTTGTTGCGTTTAGTTGGAGGAAGGCCTTTTTTACCTCAACAATATGAGGAAGTTAATATACTAGTTGATCGGGAAATCTGATTACACGGAGGTCGGTATCCACGGATATGATGATTGTTATCTAGTCTAGAATAACACCGGCCTGCCGGAGTTGTTAGGATTTGGCTTTATCATGTTCCCTTAAATACAGACCTCCACACGCAACACCCATCGCACTTATTTGGTCTTGCCAACGCCGCCGCCATACCAAAAGGAGGGCAGCATCAGCATGAAGATTCAGGCGCTTCTCTCCGTCGTCTGTGGCGTCGGGCTGCTCCTTGCTCTCAATGGTGCGTGTTCTTGGCTGATTGTTTGCGTAAATTCTTTTTACTTAATTGCTTCTCCTCACTTCGATCATCATCTTCCATTGTTTTGCACGATTGGCGGACGAACTCTAGGCCCGCGCATGGGGTCTGCTCGGCACGACATGTGGCATGCGCCGAAAACAATGTTCCTGTTCGGTGATTCGTTCGTCGACACGGGAAATCACCCGCGAGGGGCACAGGGATTCGAGATGACGCGGCAATGGTACTATCCCTACGGCATCTCGTACAAGAAGGACGACGGATCAGGGGCGCAAGCAAATGCCACCGGCCGCTTTTCCGACTTCATGGTTCAATCTGATTTCGTTGGTATGGTGATATAATCTCGACCTTGTTTACACATTTAGATGAAATATAATCTAGTAGTAGTAGACTGCTTTGGTGAGTTCATCCTAACTCTAGATGTGCCTTGCCATTGCAGCGAGGATGTTGGGGCTTACCCTGTCCCCTCCGACATACCAAAGCAATTACGGTCAGTCGTCATGTGCCCCTTCCGGCATGAACTTCGCCTTTGGTAGCACCGGCGTGTTCCGGATATCACCATGGATCAACATCCGCGAGCAGGTTGATAATTTCAAGACAATGGTCAAAAGCGGGACTATCTCAAAAAATCACGTTTCCCACTCTGTTGCGCTCCTCGCCAGCTCCGGAAATGACTACAAGCTCTTCGGCGGCCGGAGGAACTCCCGCGACGTGAGTCCTTTTTTTTTTACAATCAATAATTTATATATCTGATGGATCGTAACTTACAAACTTAGTGTTCTTTTCTTTCAGGTTGCCGCTTTTGCCGAGGACGTAACGACAGAGATCGCCGCGAACGTGGAACGGCTGCGAAACCTCGGGGTGAAGAAGATTCTGGTGAACAATCTGCACCCTCTCGGCTGCACGCCATCGCTCTCCAGGACACATAACTACAAAGTGTGCGATGGCATGGCTAATGAGGCCGCCGCCGTGCACAACAGCAACCTGAAAGAGAAGCTGGGCAGGAAGAAAGGTGTCCTCATAGTCGACCTGAACACCGCCTTCCATAGCATCATCGGTCACGGCAACGATCTGGGTACGTACATATGCTCGGGCATGTTACCATGAGATTGATTCGTGAGAAACATCCTGATTGGGATTGTTTGATTTACGGCACGGTTATTTTGCAGCTGAAGATACAGAGTCGTCGTCGTTCAAGCGGTTTAAGCAGATGCGAAAACCGTGTTGCGAGAGCGTTGATCCCAAGGGCTACTGTGGCCAGCGGGATGAGAACTCCCAGCCCCTTTACTCCCTGTGCGCGAACCCTTACAAGTACTTCTTCTGGGATGATGCACAACCTACACATGCTGGCTGGGAGGCCGTCATGACGCAGCTCCAAGATCCCATCAAAGAGTTTCTAGGAATTGTCTAGAATTTTTCACCATTAGTCGGTCATGATCCACAAGTAGGACTTCGATCTAGCCTGGAAGTTAGCCAGTAGCTTTATAATTCCACAAATATCGGTGTACTAGGGGGCTACCATTTCTTATTCATGTAATCTATTTCTTGCCTGGGCACTGCCTGGTCTTACACCGTGCCCACCTCTCTCGTGCGTTGGATCAGGATTGAACGGCCCGCTCAAAGGGGCGGTACAGTCCAAAGAACGACAGCTATCCCCTTCATCTGTTCGTCGACTAGTCAAACAGCAGGAATCGTCCGCCTCATTCCCTTCTCCTCTATCCCACGCACCACTCTCCTCTCCCATCTCCACCTGCGTGATTTGCAGCGTCCGCGGCGAGAGCTCCGTCGGGAAGTACTGGGGTAGCCGTCCTAGTTGGTAGGGGCAGTTGTGGGGGAGCGTCGACGGCGCGGACAGGCAGATGCGTCGGGAGGCGGCTTCCTCATAGTGAGAGGGGTTGCCGTCGGAGGCGCAAATGGATGCATCCGAGGTCGGCACCCGCCGCGAGTGGGTTCGTGAAGCCCCCGCGGATCGACTGGTTCAAGGCGAGGCTCCCGTCTCATGCTGGCGAGGACTCGCGATTTGACGCATCTGTGACTGGTTGCTGAGCTGGGAGCACAGGGAAGAGCATCGGCGGTGTGCGGTGCTGTGGTGGTGCACAAGTTGGCGAGTTGTTCAATCTCAGCTCGTTCACCCGCTCGTGTTGTCTGCGTCCGTGTTGCTGTTACACTGCCATGATTTCTACTTGTGTGTTGTAATCTACCGTGCATGGAGGCTACCGTACTGTGTAGCACGCCAGAATGAGATGTACTAATCGATGTATATTTGGTTTCAGCGGTTACACATTGATCTGCTCACTACTTATATATCTAAGATGTATTAATCGTGCCTTCGATGTAGTAATAGATGTATATTTTTGGCCTAGTATTTATATCTAGGATGTATTAATTGTATGTAGGATGTATTAATCGAGCATCGGATGTAATACTCAAGGACGCCGATATCACGCGCACATTCGGATTGAACGGCGGCGCGACGAGATCGGGGACACCGGTTTCTATCTTGACGTCTACGCTTTTTCCAAGAAAACAAAAGGATTTTTTTTGCTGGGCCCCACAGACATTATACCCTGGCAACTTCAGGGATGCGTTCGCGCTGGGGGCTGGCGTGATGTTGGTTCCCCCATTTTTTCCGATACTCAATGTATGTTTTCGGTTCAGTACTTCTATCTAGGACGTATTTATTGATCCTTCGACATAGTACTCGAAATGTCGTATAACATTTGGTTGCGCTCAGGATGTGTATATACGATGTATTAGTCGAGCTCTTTGATGTAGTACTTACGTTTTTTGGTCATTAGTTACATCCTAGATATTTTGGAGTGTTCAACACGTGTTTGTACGATTTATCTAATCGAGCCTCAGATGTAGTATACCAGGTATATGTGGTTCAGTAGTTATACATTTTTTTTGGCTCAGTTCATGTACCGACGATTTATAGTATATTATTAGTTCAGTAGTTACATGTTTTATTCTATGTGTATATTCTTTAATTTCTTCATCTGGATGTATAATTTCTTGCTAAAAATGTTCTATGGATGTAACAAACCAGTAGTATCTGATATTTTTAATCTCTGGACACATAGTGGCGTAGGTCTTTTTTTGTACCTGAAATTTCTAATTATGGATGTAGAAACCCATTAAAAGCACTACTAGCAATGTATTATTTTTCTCTCTACCTGAAAATTATAAATAATATTTAGGTATCTTACAAATGCATTAAACCATTAAAATTGGAGGTTTTCTGCATGCACTTGATGTATGTTTTTTCACTATAAGTTTCTGATCGTTTCTCTATATTTTTAGTGGACATTTTTCCGGATTGTTTGCTTCTATCTTTCAAATCTATTTCCACAATGATATATTTGTCCATTTGGTAAAAACACCATGCATGGTTTTTTTTTTTTCCATTCACATCTGCATGCTTTTCTTCTATTTCCGAATAAGTGTTCTTCCTTTGTTTTCATACTGGTGTTGCAGAAACATTTAAAGACTCCAAAGAGCCGTCAAATGAGTGGTCAATCTAAGTTTAAGAGGTTAAAGCAGAGGCTACAATACAAGGTTGCATCTGAAGAAGGCCAGCATGAGGCACCACTAGAGGATGTGGAACCACTTCCGTCTGAGCTACCACCAAGGGAGGAATGTCCACGAGAGGAAGACCTTCATGTAGGCGAGAATGAGACTAATCTTCAAACAAATCATGATGAAAATAAAGAAAAGGTATTGTCATATAGTCATTTTAACTCTTTTTTTTGCATAACAACGATGTTCTACCTTCTCTGGTTGTGTTCCCAGAAACTTGCTTGCCGTGCTCACCCAACTTTGTTACAACTTCCTTTTTTAACGGGAATGCCCCGAAGGACCAATGCTCTTCTCATTAAAAACAGCGGATGGACTGTACTGTAGGTATTAGTAGGATGTATGAGTATATAGTATGCCCATGAACTATACTATAGGTATTAGTAGGATGTATATTTTTTGGCAATCTACGCATGATGGTATATGAGTAGTATATGTGTGCGCATAGGATGTATATTTTTTACATGTTTTTGTGTTGTTCATCCATAAGAAAGTACTGTGATGGTTTAACCATACAGATTGTAAAATTTGGTCAGTCTATGTACATCCTAAACCTATGGGGTTGAAATATTGTATTTATATTTTTATCTGTTCTTGTTTTCTTCATACATAAGCAAGTACTAGGATGTTTTAACCATACAGGATGTAAACTTGGTCAGCATTTTTATACATCCTAAACCTATGGGGTTGATATAATGGATGTTTATTTTTGTAGTACATGCAATTATTAATTATAACTAGTTGTTCTGAAGCGAGATGTTGTTGTATGTATTTATAGGATGTAAGAATCTGTGAAATATACAACATACACATGTGTGTACCTCATGAACCCCATGGGGGATGTATATTTTTTTCATATGCTTGTGGTTCTTCATCCATAAGTAATTCTTGTCCATTTTTGCAACTTCATAGACTGTAAAAATGGGATGTATATACATCTCATACACTTAGATATATAAGATGTATTTTTGCGTTACATAGAGTTATTTTTTTTACATATGGGATGGCTTTTTGCATTACATGGATTTAGTACTTCATTGTGTAGTGGGATGTTGCTGTATGCATCTTAGAATATAAAAATTGATTAATTATACAAGTTGTGGTCATGTTTTTACCTTATTTTATGCTCATAGGATGTATATTGTGGGGTATACTTGTGTATTCGGTCAATAATTAATTATTGTCTACATAGGCAAAACCACAGGTTGAATTTTGGGTAAAAATACATCCTAAACCTATGGTGTTGCTTTACATATGGGATTTTAAACATTTTTTACATGTACATAGGTATTTCATTCTAACATCTGCCTTGCCTCTAATATTCCCAAACCTAACTCCTATATTGTACCTAGAGACAGGTGCAAATCCTAAAACTTGCTCACCTTGGCATGTCAGATCGTCAAAATCCTGCTGATTATCTTCTTCATATTGTGCTCGATTGTTTAGGTCAGTGGCAGCATTAGGAAACCAGAAATCCATCCCTGCATAACATAGATTCAGTTACATTGCTTTTGTGCTCATAAATTTGCTTGTTTTCAAGACTGTAAAATTTTAATAATACATGCCATGCTTATTCTTCAATTTGTTAGATCGATACATAACAACTATTGAGTTGTACTTACCTTTTTTTATGCAGTTCAAGCAAGACAACGTTTAACGAGTCTCGAGCTGCAGATTGACATGGGAGATAATTATACATCACGTTCCTATACTCCCATGTTTATGTGCATGCAGATTGACCTGTTTGGCCTGGTTCTAAGAATAGTTCATTGAAGTACTGCAAATCCAGATTATCTTTTTGACAATGTTTTCTACCACGAGCAGAAAAATTAAACATTCTTCAATGCAAAACCTGATTCTTTTGTTGTTCATATACCTATAGTTCTCTTGCATGACAGAGTTTTCAGTTGATCCTAATTCATTAGCCCCCCCAAAATACAGCCTGGCATTTTTATGTAATAAAAGATGTGGAGGTGGAGCGTAGGGATTGCATGTAACATTACCTTGCTAAATGGTTTTTTGGCTCGGCCCTGTGTTGGATCTATTTTTGCTTGCCTGGCTTTCCCCTCCTTGATTTTCAATCTTGCCTGTAACTTATGCTCTTAAAAGAGGAAGAAAGGGGATTGATAAGAAGAAGAGGTAGCAGGTGGTAGGACTATGGTTCTGTTTGTTTGCCCTTCTCCCCTGTTGTCTGTAACTTTTGCGCCAAGAAGTCTCGGGCCATGGAGTTTACTGCCGGCGGCTCATGGAGGAAGAAGACGGAGCAGAGAGAGTTTGGTTCTTCCGGTTCTCTTCCATTTGTTAGAGGCAGATTTTTTAAGCGTTTTTGTGTAATGGACCACCTGGGTTAGTGGGTTGTCCAGGATTCCTCCCACGCCAACGATGTGCTCCCGTGTGAAATAGGCCAAGCGGGAGAAGGGAACTGTCGCTGTCACCTCCCGCACCGCACTTTCTATTTCGGGAAAGTTTTGCAATTAGACAAGGAGGCACCCCGTAAGATTACCTGGTAACCGGGCACTGTGTAGCCACGTCCTTTTTTATTAAAGAAACCGTGCCTGAAGTGCACCTCACTTTCTATCAAAGCCTCGAGGAAACCTACCAACGCCTGATTTATATTTGTTCATTTTCACGCAAATTACACAACAGTAAGAACGATTTGTAATTTACACAAATGATTCTAAATATTTTATTTGGAGTAACCGGCAGTAGCACTGCCTATTCATTAATAAAGAGGAAAAATCCACTAGTAGAAAAAAGGTCTTCCATTCGCACCTTTAGTCCCGCGGCTAAAGGGGCCATTAGTCTCGGTTCAATTGAAAATATGGGCCAGGGAGCATTAGTCTCGGTTCAAATATGCTCTTTAGTCCCGGTTTGCACCACCAACCGGGACTAATGGGTAAAAGGGCACCCTTTAGTTCCAGTTCGTGTCACGAGCTGGGACTAAAGCCCTGTTCAAACGAACCGCCCACTCACATGCCAGTTACGACACAATTGTCGCTTCGGAATTTGCTGCCACTATGGCGATTGCTTTGGAAATCACCGTTGACGTATCGGAACGCCGCTGGCCAGCCTTAATCACACCGCCAGCGGCTTGCTTCTTCACCTTCCTCTCTCTACTATATAAGATGCAATCATCTTAAGCATCTTCTTCATCCTCTAAAAACACATACATCTCCATAGGATCTTCACACCACGGCACCGACCTAGCAGCTCTCTCTCCTTCCAATGGAGTCGACGACACTACCTCGATCTCAGGTGTACCATATCACCGCCGAAGGGATGTATTTCACCATCACGGAAACTCTCCGTGCATTAAGGGTGGAGATGTGGATCCACGCCGTCAAGCAGCAGCTCCTCGACGCCGCACCGATCAAGTGTGTGGGCTTGGACTGCGAGTTCACCAGCCCTCGCGAGGGTAGGAGCAATCAGCGTGCCGCCGTCCTTCAACTCTCGGTGGCGTCTGAGGTTTTGGTCTTCCAGATATGTTGGGCCAACCGTGTGCCGCTGCTGCTCAAGGAATTCTTGAAGGACGCCACCATCAGATTCTGCGGCGCGGCTATCGCCAATGATGTGTGCATGCTGAGTTCAAACGGAATTGAAATTCCGTCTATGTACGATCTCCAAAAGATTGTCCCGAACCCCACCAAGAATCCAACTCCAAGTCTCTATGATCTGTCTAATGCTACTATTGGGACAAATCTTGATAAGAAGAAGAGGATCGTCAAGAAGAAGGACGACGGGGAAGAAGAAGAACTAATATTTGGTTGGGCCAAAATTCCATTGAGCTTTGAGCAAGTGTTGTATGCCGCTCTAGACACTCGCCTGAGCTTTGAGATTGCTAGGAGGCACTGGAAGCTACAAGGCTACAATAGCCATGTTGATCGTCTCAACATTTATGTGGATGATCGTAGATGTGTGTGGTGTGGTGTGCGAGTCTTTGAGATTTCTCGTGCCTCTTATTGTTATTCTATTGGATGAGTAGCATGCATGTTGGGAAAAATGTACTCCCTCTGTTTCGGTTAACAAGTATATTAATTTTCGAATTTTGGATATTTCAAGTTTTTGGTCTTTTTTGAATATTTTAATTATTAAAAGTTAATAATTAAATTATGCATAAATATTATTTAGAATTCATTGATGTTTATTATTACTTAATCATTGTTGCTTATTTTGTGAATTTATTTGGAATCTAAAAAAGTAATATTATATATTACCAAAGTGTATAGGTTAATATAATTTATTTGTGAATTTATTTGGAATCAAGAAGTCGCGAGCGCAGTCTTGGAAGCTACTATGAAAGGAATGGAGAAGTTAAGCGTGCTAAGGGTGGAGCCGTGTGATGATGGATGACTGACCGGGAAGTGAGGACTATAAGTATGTAATTTGTTATGAGAATAGAGGTGATTAGATATTAGAGAAATAAAAAAATAGAGAAATTCTAAAAAAGCAAATTCAAACTTTTTTCTGAACGGACCTTTAGTCCCGGTTTGTGTTATGAACCGGGACTAAAGGGTCTCGGCTGGAGGACTCTTTAGTCCCGGTTCGTAAACAACCGGGACTAAAAGCTGGAGGCTTAAGTCCCGCTTTATTAGTCCCGGTTGCTCCAACCGGGACCAATGGGCTTTACAAACCAGGACTGATGGTCTTTTTTCCACCAGTGATCACACTGTACAAGACTGGCATGTTTAGATTAAAGTGTCTGAACATGCCGAAGCCACCATAGTAAAAAAAAAGGTCTAATCAGGTTCCGCCGAAATGGTAGGCATAGACCGTGAAAGCTCGCTCTACCTGCAGGATGTCCTCGCGTGCAATTGAAGCCACCTCAACAAATCTTGAATTTCGGTGCATTGATAGAAAGTACAGTCTTATAAGACTAAGACAAGGCCAAAATAGCAAACCACTCAAATCAAAATGACGGTTGCAAGATGCACATTTACAACAAACGACTCCAAAATACATGGACCTACATGCCATCCAAACAAGTGCACTACACGCTATGGGCCCATCAACCAGCAAAGGATGGCATGCAACACTTTCTAGATTGGCCTTAGCACTTCAGCGATGCCCTTGTCACGGCGACCTCAAACCCCATGAGCCATCAGGCCCGGGAAGGCATGAAAGACTTTCACCAGCTACAGGCGGCCTCGAAACCGCTAATGCCTCTCACGACTTGAACTAGTGGCCAAGCCACATTGTGCCTGTGTAGTCAAGCGGCTACACAGGAATTTCGCAAGTCAAATACCCCTGCCTATGAATACCCCACTCCCACACGCAAAAAAAACTGGAAATTGACCGCACGTGCCCACATGTCATCTCCTATGGGTTACTTGATTGGGTCAAAGAGCAAAACCAAGCCACGGTTCTAAAAATACTACTACAGGTCTAAAATAGTGTTAAAAAGGTCAAAAATCTTACGACAGGTCTAAAGTAGTGTATATGTATTTTAAGTTTTTAACACTATAAAGTGCAAAAAATGTAGTGTTAAAAAAGCTCTAAAATCGTACTAAAGGTCTAAAATCGTAATGTAGGTGTAAAATAGTGTTTATATGTATTTTTTAGGGTAGGGATGAAAATGAAGCGAAAACTTTCCAACTTCTCTGGATAAAAAGGAAATGTAATAAAATAAGGAATGGAATTTTAGGAAATGGAAATGGAAGCAGAATATTTAGCGACTAAATAAAACCGAAATAGCGTAAGTGGAACATAAGCAAAAAAATAGAACTTCTGTTTCTGACTAATATGGTATTTCGTTTTATGGTTGGTTTTTTGGTGCAACTAATCCCCTACTCCCCATTACAGCAAACAATTAAGATAGGATTGGGAAACAAGTTTTGGTTTAGTTGATTTTTTTCTACATGATTCAATGGGTCTCTTAGTTCTGCATCCACTTTTCTGTGTCCTCACCGAGCTGGGTTCATATATGTTTTGATGGTACCTATTTATTTATGGAGTTTTTGTTTTCTTTTTCACAAAAAAATTGATATAAATGTGTCACTAGTCAATATTATTAGTATGTCTCCTACTATCATCATGGCGTCCACCACCTCCTCGTTGGCGACTCCCCTAGCGATCCATGGCAACCACAAATGACCCCTACGGTATGGATCCATCCTCACTGGCGAGGTCCCTAGATCTCTCCTTCGGTATGAATTTTTCCCTCAAGGTTCGGCCCTCTTTCTCCACTCCGGTTCATCCCCCTCTCAAATTGGAAGGTTTCCACCTCATCGTCACTTTTGGTCGTGCTAAGTTTTGGCTTAATGCCTCTCTTGTCAACACTGCTCTGAAGTAATGCATTGGAGATTTTGATTTTCATGTTACTCCCATCCAGGATCGAGTATTCAAATTTTCGGTGATTTATAAGGCAGTTGGTTTTATGGTTTATAACCTGAGATCCTTCTCATGTCAATTATTTATCTGCCACTTCCAAACTTTGGGGTTTTGGTGGTCCTAATTGGCATCGTGAATACTCACTCTGGTTAGAGGAGCAAGACTCATCCTGGCAGACGGTGACTCGTCAGAATCCGCCGCTCACCGGCGCTAATGCTCTTTCGGTAGCTAGATCCCAATCATTCGCTAACGTGGCCAGATCCACTTGGCCCGATCCTGTCATGTCATTTGAATTCCAATTTTACCCCTACACTAAACACCCACAATTAAATACATCTTGTCCATCCAATCACCCGCTCAATTGATTCCCCTCAAATATCTCATTAATTAGTGCCAAACCAGAAATCCCGTCATTATCATAAATGCTTTGCCAAAATAACGATGCCTACCATGAAGTATTGCCATAATTCAACTCTATCAATGCCGCAAAGCAGGCCACCAAATCATATCCAACTTGTGATGTCTACACATGCTTCTGTTCTTGTAGACAGTGTTGGGCCTCCAAGTGCAGAGGTTTGTAGAGCAGCAGCAAGTTTCCCTTAAGTGGATCACCCAAGGTTTATCGAACTCAGGGAGGAAGAGGTCAAAGCTATCCCTCTCAAACAACCCTACAATTACGATACAGAAAGTCTCGTGTGTCCCCAACACACCCAATACACTTGTCAGATATATAGGTGCACTAGTTCGGCAAAGAGATAGTGAAATACAAGTGGTATAGATGATTATAAGTAGTAAATGCAATCTGGAATAAAAATGGCAGCAAGCAAACAAGTAACAAAACAACAAGTAAACGGTGTGCAAAGCTTGGAAATAAGGCCTAGGGATCATACTTTCACTAGTGGACACTCCCAACAAATATAACATAATTGAACCAATAGATAACTTCTCTTCACTATGGTACTCTGAATTACCCTCCTATTGAATAACACTAATCATTGCATAGGGCTACGAAGCACTCCTCAAAGTTCATCAAGTACTTGACAAACACCACTCATAGAGATATCCAAATAAATCACAACTCAAGATAGATATTATTGCAACATAGACCAAGTACTAACACGGTGCACATACTGTCAACATTACACCATGAAAGGAGGAATAGATCACTTCAATACTATCATAGTGATAATTATTCTCATAATCCATAAGAGATCACAATCGTAGCCTAGACCAAGTACCACCATGATTCACGCATTGTCACCGTTACACCATGGCAGGAGGAATAGATTACTTTAATAACACACTAGAGTACACATAATGAAGAAGAGTAACATCTACTTATTCAACATGATACCAAGCTCACGATCACATAAAGATCACATCATGGGAGAGAGAGGTGAACCACATAGCTACCGGTAGAGCCCTCAGCCCTGGGGATGAACTACTCCCTCCTCATCATAGGAGACAGCAAGGTTGATGGAGATGGCGGTGAGGTCGATGGAGATGGCGGAGACGGCGATGGAGACCGATGGAGATGGCTCCGGGGGCATTCCCCATCCCGGCAGGGTGCCGGAACAGAGACTTCTGTCCCTCGAAATTTGTCTTCGACGGCGGCGGCGCTGCGGAACTGTTCTGGAAATTTCGCCGACTCCCCTAGGGTTTTCCGTCCCGAGGCTTTATATAGGCGAAGGGGCATCGTCAGGGGGCTGCCAGGGCCTCCTCACACATAGGGGGCATGGCCAGGGGCTGGGCCGCGCCACCCTAGTGTGAGGGGAAACCCAGGTCCCCCTCCGGCTCTCGTTTGGTCCTCGTCCTTCATCCGGGAAAAATAAGACTTCTAGAACTTATTTTGTCCAATTCCGAGAATATTTCCTGTGTAGCTTTTCTGAAACACAAAAATAGCAGAAAACAGGGAACTGGCACTGTGGCATCTTGTCAATAGGTTTGTTCCAGAAATCGCATAAAAACGCCACGAGGTGTAACGAAACACAAGGCAAATGGTGTAAAAATAAGCGTGGAGCATCAAAAATTATAGATATGTTTGAGACGTACCAGCATCCCCAAGCGTAACTCCTGCTCATCCTCGAGTAGGTAAGTGATAACAAAAGAATAATTTTTGAGGTGACATGCACCTACATAATCTTGATCATATATGTAAGCATTTGTGAGCTGGGATCATAAGAACTTAAAACATGGGCATGAAGATATAATCTTGACAATAAAAATTTAGCAACCATGTTATAACATGAAAATGAACACAAACAAAATATCATGAAAATGAAACAATGAAAGTCAAACGTGTGTTCAAATCATAAGGAAAAACATACAAGTGGTTTTCAGCTTGTCCTTCATGGAGAGCAAAACATATATGCATAGGACACCTTCAAGTTTAAGAGGGCGACTAGATACAAATAATTTGAGAACAAGTGAAACCAACAATATGAATCAATCAATGAAAACTTTGGGACAATGCACATTGTACTAAGAATGACAACTATGCTCTCTTAATGGTGCATAAAGATAGAAGGTGGTGACTCAACATAAAAGTAAAAGAAAGGCCCTGCGCAGAGGGAAGCAGTGATTGCAAGTTTTATAGACCTTCAAAAATTATGTTACTTACTGGCTTTGAGCTCTCATTGCCCCCATCATAAGTATCTTGAATGGTTAAAGTTAATGCGAGAACAATTATGATGCATATGCTTGACAAATCATAAGTTGAAAACCTCGTGTCCCGTGAATACGAGTACCCAAACCTCATGCTACTCAACTTAGAGTCCCAAGCAAGGCTCTTGTTATTGTAAGTATATATGTATCATCGAGAACCGCCAACGGGGTACCTCCGTGCCCGATGACATGGAACAAGCCCACATCAAAATGATAGGACAAGCAGACAATGAACACCTCGATATCTCTTTTATTTACCATTTGTATAGCTTTTTATTTTGAGATGCGTCGTTGAATGTCCACTATGGGTATGCTGCAAATTTCTACCATGAATTATGCATGGCTTAGATTGGCGGCCCAGGCATTTTCCTAGCACATATACAAACTCCATGATCCCCGCAAGATTCCCAATTCATTTCACACCGCGGGCATCCATTAACAAAAGATCACGATATCAACTCAAATAAGAAGTGCAATGTTGAAAGCTTGCCCCATGACAACATGGTTGGGCTAGAATCCAACTTACAACTTGCAAGCATAACAACTCAACATAAAAGACTACAATGTCAAATTTTTAAGAACAAGAAAAAGTAAAGTGTGCCTTCCGGTTCGTGAGAGCTTTACTGACCAATTTTCGCATAACACTGGTAAGAGTTTAATTTGAAGAGAAGATAAAAGCAAGTCAAATTTACTTGGAATAGCAAATTGCTAGTAGGTATGTATGGTGGACACTTTGGCAAACTTGGTTTTTAGGAGTTGGACGCACGAGTAGAGCTCATACTCAGTACAAGGCGAGGGCTAGCAAAAGACTGGGAGCGACCAACTAAGAGAGCAATAATGGCCATAATCATGCAAAGCGACAAAGCGACATTAAAATAAGCATAAGATGGCATCAAAAGTCAAAAACTAAATGATCATAGAGGCTATTGGTGACTTTGTAAGAGTCTAACATGTGTGAGCATGCGCCAAGTCAACCCAAATAAAGCATCAAGGAGAAAACCAAAATAATGCTTCCAAACGATAAAAATAACGCATGATTTTTTCAAAGGCTCATTAAGCAATCTCAGTTATTTGACACAAGTCATGCTACATCAAAACCACTAATCATACTATCAAAAAGACATCAAGCATGACATGAAAAAGCCTAAGCCGCAGTCTACACAAGCTCCTTCTTGTACCACTTTTTTGCACAAAGCTTTTTCTCTTTTCCAACACTATTCAAACCTTTTTGAGGAAACTCTTTTGAGGAAAACCAACATATACCAGAGGCCCAAATACACCTTGATGCAAGGATAAAACAAGATCTGAACAAAAATCAAGGCTAAAAACAAAGGCTAAACGCAGTAGCAGAAAAAGAGAACACTCGTTGAACGATAAGAGTGAAAACTAGAGTGTTCTTGGCAATGAAAAACGAGTTCATCTCCTCCAAAAGAAACATGATGTGATCTAACCATTTATTGCAGCAAACTAAACTAAACTAATACTGAAAACAAAAACAACTGACGCTCCAAGAAAAATGCATAGTGCATGAAGCAATAAAAATATAGTGTTTTGAAAGGTGACCTGATTTTTGCCGATGAAGAAGGGGTGCCTCGGGGGCATCCCCAAGCTTTGACGCTTGTACTTCTTGGATATTTATTGGGGTGATGCATGGGCATCCCCAAGGTTGATCTTTTGTCTATTCTTCAACTCATCTCATCACTCTCCGATCCCTACACTTGAAAACTTCCTTCATACAAAACTAAACACAAATCTATTAGCAATATTAGTGTAAGCATATCATATAATCAACCCTTTTTGCTTCAGGTTTCAACCTAAAACCACCACATATTAAGCATATACTACTGTAGCAACTTCCCCAAAAGTTCCGTGATCAAAAGAACTCCAAAAAGAAAGCGATAAAGCGGCAAACACAAATATTGGCAGAAATCTGTCAAAACAGAATAGCTGACAAAGGTCGAATTTTTGAGGGGCTTTTGTTGCTCAAATCAAAAAGTGTTCAACTAATGAAAGTTTGGATATAACCTGGGGCATATGCACAAGAAATCGCAGGTCCAAAAGATATACAGAGAATTTTCACAAATTTTTACGGTGCAGCACCGAAAACTGTTTCAGGACAGCAACATCCCCAAATCTTACCTCACTCAAATTAGAGGCTTCTCTTGGCACAACAACGAAATAAAAAGGATAAGGAGTGGTTATTACAGTAGTAATAACTTCCAAGACTCAAATAAAAGTAAAAGTACTGAAAATAAAACAATGGGTTATCTCCTAAGAGTGCTTTTCTTTAACGCCATTGAGTTAGGCACAGTAATTTACAAAGATGCTCATGCGGGCGCCATATAAGAGCTTGAGGCAAGGGCGCCATATAGGAACTTAAAGCAATAGAGAGCATCAAAAAGCAAGTATGGAACACATTTAAATCTAAACCACTTCCTATGCATAGGAATCTTGTAAGAAAATAAATCAACGAGGCACATAGTAGCAAGCATGGATAGATAAAACAAGTGCCACTTCAAGATTTGCAACATAAATAGGGGAAACTTAATATTTATGAGATCCATCAAACCATGTTTCCCTCTCTCATAATAACTTTTAGTAGCATCATGAATAGAACTAACAATATAACTATCACATAAAGCATCCCTATCATGAGCCACATGCATAAAAGGATTAATACTCCCCACATGAACAATAGTAGTAGGAGCAGATTCAATAGAATAATTATTCTCATCACCATAATCATCAAAAATAGGAGGCATATTGTAATCATAACTATTTTTCTCCTCAACAGTAGGTGAACTGAAAATATTATACCCATCATCATAACCATTATAAACTAGAGAACATCTATTTCACAAAGCATATTCATCAAACATATCATCATAAGAAGGAACATGGATAGTAGTAATGGTACAACAATTATTAACCTTAGAATTGGTACCAAAAATATTTTCAATATCAAAAGTAGAGTGCTTTTCCCAATCATGATCACTAACATAGGTAACAGGCATAGGAACATCATCCCAATCAGAATTATCATAATCTATAGCAGGATCATAACGCTTAGGGGAAGATACCGTGTCCTCTCGCCTCTTACTCCTCTTCTTCTTCATACTCTTCTTACTCTCTCCTTTAGGAGGGAGAGACTTGAAGGGCATCTTCTCCACATATTCTCTAGGAGGGAAAGGCATCTTCTCCACATAATCTGGTTTGCTGACAGGAACAACAGAAGAAACTTTGGAGGATTCCTCCTCTCTATTAATAAGATTGAAACATCTATTAGTCCTATCATAGCTTGGAAAAACATCATGTTTTATAAGATCTTGTAAGTAAGTATTTGCGAGGCAATCTTTAGGACAATAGAGACGACAAGCGCGAAGGGTACTATTAATATCAGCATCTCTCATATCAACCAAAGCAATCTTTCTAGATATCTCTTCACAATTCAAAAACAAAGTAAGCTCATCATACTGATTGAAAGTAATCTTATCATCACAATACAAATCTGTGGTACTCGTTCGATTAATTGGGCATTGAAAATTAAAGTGACCCTTTTCAGCGCAAAATTCACAAAGAAAAGGATAAAGCTCACAAACCCTTTCACCAAGCACATCTAGATCCTTGAGCCACATACTGGTTTCTTCATTTGCGTGGGTGATGCAATAATCTTCCTTATTGTAACTCTGTTCACAAGGTTTATGTATTCCACAAAAATTAACATGCTTATAAGAAATAGGACTTTTAAAAGTTTGAGCATGTTTATTGCAATCATCAATAACAATATCACTTTCTATGCAAGTGTCCTTAAAAGGTTCATGATACACGTCCCCATTTCCTTTAGGAACATTCATATGGGAAGCAAAGGCTTTAAAGCAATCAACCATAATTTGAGGATCAAGACCATATTTAGCACTAAGCTCTTGAAAATTAGCAGTTTCAGCGAAAGACTTAATGCAATCAAACTCGTAATTCATACCTGATCCTTTACCTTTGTTTCTATCCCAACCTTCAATATTGTTTTGAATTATTTCAAGCAGATCCCGCTTGGTGTCAACATCCTTGCTTGTGAAAGACCCATCAAAGCATGCATCTAGATAGTCCTTGTAATATCCTGAAAGCCTTGCATAAAAATTATTAATAACAATATTACGGGGAAGATCATGAATAGGACATTTGTGCATTAGTAACTATAATCTTCCCCATGCTTGGGCAATGCTTTCTCCCTCATGCGGATAAAAATTATAAATGTAATTCCTATCTTTATAAACCTGACTAGAAGGATAGAATTTAGAATAAAAGAGAGGTACAATTTCCTCCCAGTCAACAGATCGACCATCCTTCAGTGTTTTATACCATTCCTCAGCTCTACCTTTTAGTGAAAAAGAGAATAGCTTCTTCTTAACTTGGTTCATTGAAATACCTGCACACTGGAACAACTCGCATAATTCATGTATAAAAAGCAAATGATCACCATGATGGACAGTTCCATCTCCTAAATAGCAGTTATCCATAGCACGTTCAACAATCTTTGTAGGTATTTTAAAAGGATGAGGAGCACAAGCATCATTAGAAACATCACATATGGGAGATAAAATATTATCAGAACAAACTTTCTCCACTAAAGCTGGGGAACTAAAAATATCATACTTAACAAAACCAGCTTCCCCAAGCTTAGACTTTTCTATAGCATTAGCATTAACGGTGTTTAAAGCATTCATACTAACAACACTATTAGCATGCAAATAAAGCTCCAAAGGTTTTTCAATTTTCTCTTCAAACACTTCATATCTAAACTCAGGAAAAAGACTAAAGAACTCTTTATTTTCCATTAAGCCTAACTAGTGAAAATAAAAATAAGAAACAAAAATATGTAATTGCAGAATCTAAAGGAAATAACTTTGAGCACTCACTAGCAACTAAAAGACTTAGTAGCCAAAGGATGTGAGTACCTTTTACCTTACCTCCCCGGCAACGGCGCCAGAAAAGAGCTTGATGTCTACACACGCTTCTGTTCTTGTAGATAATGTTGGGCCTCCAAGTGCAGAGGTTTGTAGAGCAGCAGCAAGTTTCCCTTAAGTGGATCACCCAAGGTTTATCGAACTCAGGGAGGAAGAGGTCAAAGCTATCCCTCTCAAACAACCCTGCAATTACGATACAAAAAGTCTCTTGTGTCCCCAACACACCCAATACACTTGTCAGATGTATAGGTGCACTAGTTTGGCGAAGAGATAGTGAAATACAAGTGGTATAGATGATTATTAGTAGTAAATGCAATCTGGAATAAAAATGGCAGCAAGAAAACAAGTAACAAAACAGTAAGTAAACGGTGTGCAAAGCATGGAACAAGGCCTAGGGATCATACTTTCACTAGTGGACACACTCCCAACAAATATAACATAATTGAACCAATAGATAACTTCTCTTCACTATGGTACTCTGAATTACTCTCCTATTGAATAACACTAATCACTGCGTAGGGCTACGAAGCACTCCTCAAAGTTCATCAAGTACTTGACAAACACCACTCATAGAGATATCCAAATCAAATCACAACTCAAGATAGATATTATTGCAACATAGACTAAGTACTAACACGGTGCATACACTGTCAACATTACACCATGAAAGGAGGAATAGATCACTTCAATACTATCATAGTGATAATTATTCTCATAATCCATAAGAGATCACAATCGTAGCCTAGACCAAGTACCACCATGATGCACGCACTGTCACCGTTACACCATGGCAGGAGGAATAGATTACTTTAATAACACACTAGAGTACACATAATGAAGAAGAGTAACATCTACTTATTCAACATGATACCAAGCTCACGATCACAAAAAGATCACATCATGGGAGAGAGAGGTGGACCACATAGCTACCGGTAGAGCCCTCAGCCCTAGGGATGAACTACTCCCTCCTCATCATAGGAGACAACAAGGTTGATGGAGATGGCGGTGAGGTCGATGGAGACGGCGGAGACGGCGATGGAGACCGATGGAGATGGCTCCGGGGGCACTTCCCCGTCCTGGCAGGGTGCCAGAATAGAGACTTCTGTCCCCCGAAATTTGGCTTTGACAGCGGCGGCGCTGCGGAACTGTTCTGGAAATTTCGCCGACTCCCCTAGGGTTTTTCGTCTCGAGGCTTTATATAGGTGAAGGGGCATCTTCAGGGGGCTGCCAGGGCCTCCTCACACATAGGGGGCACGGCCAGGGGCTAGGACGCGCCACCCTAGTGTGAGGACAACCCCTAGTCCCCCTCTGGCTCTCGTTTGGTCCTCGTCCTTCGTCCAGGAAAAATAAGACTTCTGGAACTTGTTTCGTCCAATTTTGAGAATATTTCCTGTGTAGCTTTTCTGAAACACAAAAACAGCAGAAAACAGGGAACTGGCACTGTGGCATCTTGTCAATAGGTTAGTTCCGGAAATCGCATAAAAACGCCACGAAGTGTAACGAAACATAAGGCAAATGGTGTAAAAATAAGCATGGAGCATCAAAAATTATAGATACGTTTGAGACGTATCAACTTGCCAAAAATGTTATCCTCTATCAATGGCTTCTCGTCTCCATTACTCCATCTTCTCCAGAATTCTTTACATCCAGCCTCTCGCTACATCTCTCCATGTCCCGAGGCCAAGAAGCCTTGCACACGCAGGTATTCGACGGTGTACTCAGCGATGGCACTCATGTTGTTGCATAGCTTTGTGCAGTAGATGCCATGGTGTTATCGATGCAATGAACTGCCTCCATAGCGTAGAGGTGAAGGAAATATGCCCTAGAGGAAAATAATAAATAGTTTATTTGCATATTTCATTTACTTCATGATAAGTTTAATATTGTGCTATAACTGTGTGTCAGTCGGAAAACACTGATACACGTATGGTATTAAACAACCAGAGTCCCTAGTAAACCTCTATACTAGCTCATTGTCAACTGATAATCAATTTCCGGATCATGTGACAATTACGTCCGATTGACAATGAGGTTCATGCCATTGTATATATGCCATGATGTACATACCCAACTTTATGATGTAACACGATCGTGTCATGATGTTCATGTTGCGATAATAAGAAATATTATAACCCAATCCTGAGACCGTGAGATCTTGTTTAATCACTACCTCCGGAGGAAGCTTTGATTGCATAAACCGTCACACCGTAACAGGGTGACTGAAAAGGTGTCTTTTAGGTTTTCTAATGGAGTATAGTGAGGCGTATGCACCAAGAGCGGGATTTGTTCTTACGCGTGACAGAAAGATACTCTAGGCCCACTTGGTGAGATTTCATCCAATGTTGCAACATGTGACTAGGTCACATGGATGGAATATAACGGAACGAGTAAAAGCCAATGTCGGTAACGAGATTGAACTAGGTATGGAGATACCGGCGATCAAGTCTCGGATATTGCAAGTATCGCAGAAGCAAAGGGAATATGACATCGACGTTTGCGGTTGAACGATGAAAGACCTTCATGAGTACACATCGATCATTAGGGATATAAAGATCCTATTGATGATCATTTATGAGAGAGGAGTCTCGATGATGTCTGGAGTATTCTCAAACCTTAGGGTAATACGCTTAAGGGTTCGATGACACGTGAGATGTTTTTGGTATATCTGGAATTGTCAAAGTGTTGACAAGAGGAAGTCAGAAAAGTTCCGTGGAGATCCGAAACTAGTTCGGAGGGTTCCGAAAGGAGTTTCAGAGCTACGAGGAATTAAATAATAAAGTAATTAGTATTAATTAATGAATAAATATTAATAAAACATTATTTAATTAATTAAATAGGCATCCCACCCTAAATGGGCCCCCCGGAAGGTTTTATAATTCCCGAAAGTCAGAGATGATGTTTTCTTGCAAAAATCATTTTGCTAATAATAACGATCAAATTTTATGCGAACCAGTGGATTGGTAAAGATATTGCAGAGAGATTCCCTACAAAATTGGATTCAACCAATTTGAGTTTCTAAATCTCGAGATACTGATTTATCAATACAATAGACACATTATGCAAGATTAAATGCCTCAAATAATCCTGATATACTTTTGGCGAACCACTTGCTCTTCATGTTTGTTAAAAAGTTCGAGAACACTTAGAAAATTAGATCTAGTAATTTGCATGTCTAAATATTAAGTGGTAATTTTATTTCAAACTCAGATCTAGCATGAGGTTCAACAAATTTCCAGAAAAAAGACTAATGGACCGGATCTACCAAATTTGGGCCGGTATGTGCTGAGTCGGCCCATCGGTGCCGCTAGCGGAGAGAGGAAAAAAAAGAAAGTCGTGTGGTGCGATCTAGATCGAACGGAGGGGATTCACCTGACCAAAACCTGGTGGTGAAAATAGGGGACATCGGCAAAGGCTCACCGGTAGTCCGCCGGTGACTAACTGGAATCCGCTCGGGTGCCCTCGGGGATGCTTCGCTACCATGAGGAGTTTCAGGAGGACGCAACCAAGCTGATGCGCCCGCCCGTGCCAGGCGGGGATGGATGGAGGCAGGTCCTCGTCGGAGACCAGAGGCGTGCGGATGGAGGTGAGGTCGAGGTCGAGCCTTCCGACGTCCCTGGCAAAATTAGAAGAGGGCATGAGCTATAGGAGGAGGAGGTGAAGCTGTAGAAGGAGAGAGGAGATCGCGGGGTGTTCTGGAGCTTGCTCGTGACATGCTATCGCCCATGGCGGTGCTCGGGTCGGAGACAAGCATGGAAAGAGAGCAAGGGGAAACTGGTGCTCAGTATGGGGATTCATCTGGGAGGGAGGAGGTGTCGAGTGAGTGAGAGAGAGTGATCCTGGTTGCGTTTTATTTAGGTCTACGACATGGCGCTCGCTGGTAGGTGGGAGAGTGCGACAAGCTCGGACACAAGGAGTGGGACAAGGAGAAGAGCTGGGACTGCGCCATTGGTTCATAGAGTGAGGGGCGGGGTCTGAGGCGACAGGGCATGCGCAGAGGTGGGTTGTCGGCTCGGAGAGGGAAGGCTGAATGCATGCCCGCCAGGTGTTCATCGAATAGACGTCCATTAGGACGAGGTCAAGAGCGGCTGAGGGAAACAAGACAAGGTCGAAGCCTTGCCTGTGAAGGCTTGAGTATGCTTAGGGGAGGCTAGTGGCGAGATGGCTTGGTGAAAGCAGTAGGTTTTTAAAAAATGGCCATGCCATGGCGTTCTAGGGCAAGGAGATGGAGAGGGAGGTCGGAGCTAGCTAGGAAACACTGTAGGAGGGTAAAGGAGTAGTGTAGGGCCCTGATACTCACATGGTCACTGGATGGGGAGGGTGGTGGCTTGATGTAATAATTTTTCCAAGATCTTGCAAGGATATGCATGATCTTCTCTTCCTTCTTCCTCCAAGTACTAGAGGATAAAAAAGGAACATTCCTACAATACAATTCGACCAGAGAGAGGTGAGAGTGCTGCAGAGGTCAATGGTATGGTTTGCTAGTGATTAGAGAATGTTTAAGGAATGAGAGATAGACATAGAGATTAAGGTTTATGATGGTCATTATATAATATGATCAAACTTTGTTTAGTCAAAGTGATGAAGATAAAGGGTAGATCAGAGAGGTGAGGTTGGTGTAGAGATGATGCCATTCAAACAAGAATTAAACTGGCACCTGCTTAGATTTCCATATTTGAGCATGCTCCAAATTTGATTGAAATTCATTTGAGTTAGCCTTTTGAAAATTTTGAAAATAAAAAGATGAGGTTTTTAGTACAAGGGTCCTACTTGCATATCCATGCCTAGTAGATTCTTCTCAGATTGGAAAGATGCAAGAAATCAAGGAATGGCATAGCTACCAATTCCTTGCATTTTGGTTAATAAGAAATAGTTTCATATAAATTATTTTTGATGAAAATGGGGTGATAATAAGAATGAATAACATTTTAAAATGTTGTTTGGGAAGGGTTGCATTTGAGAGAGAATTGATGGTGAGTGTAAATAAATGATCCAAAGTTTATAAGGAAATAACAAGGATGGAAATAGTTTTGACTAGAGCTCAAAACTACCCCGCTTTAATTGGGGCAAGGTTCCAAAATATACCAGCGAATGCATGGATGTTTAGAGTAGGTCAAGAAGAATACAATTAGGGCATAAGATGGTATCCACTAAATTTATTTCAACATTTAACGGTAGGGGCAAGAGTGTATCTGATAAGAGTCAAATGGTCACCGATTTGATTAGGGTTAGAAACACGATTAGAAGACTTAGTAGATGGTCGCAAAATGACCAAGTGGTAATGGGGAGAATGGAAGATCAGATGACAAGGATGACTTCTAGGTAGGTGCATTCTCATGGATAGAAAGTATGTTATTAAGACAAGTCCCCGAAGATTGAATCTGTTAACATAAGTGAAGATAGGGCCAAGTTTGGAATTTGGTTAACTTTGCATTTTAACTTTCCTCCTTGATACCTATTGATTTTGCTTGGATGATATCAACCATAAATAACTTCTACAAGCATAATAAGGACTAAAGGAAGTTTCTTCAAGCAAGCAATCATGCACACAAGAGGAAGTCAAACAAAGTCAATCATAGTTAAACTCATGCAACAGACATCATAAGAGCAATGGTCTGAGCAAGTGCTCCTTGGGGATCATGGCTTTGAGATTTTTGAAAAGAGTTTTAAACAAAGAAGTAAATCTTTTCCAACTGTGTCCAAGATATAGTGGAGACATAGACATCTCCTTTATATAGAGGTGTTAGAAATCCTTTTGAAAATGTTAATAAAATTTAGTATTGTAAAATAGTGGGATCACAACACTAACTCCATGTAGTTTTATAAATACATAGTTTTGATAAAGCTCTTGTTTTAAAATAGGTCTTGGCTCCTGTTTTGGGAAATTAAAATATTTTGAAACGAGGGAGGTGCCAAGATACTTTGTTTAGAGGGATAACTAGAAGCACAAAATGATGCCATGAACACAAGAACACAAGGATTGTGTTGGTCCACAATATTATTTATCAAAAAACACTCTTACAAACATGATTTACACAACAATCAAGGCAAACACGCATGAAAAATTATTTTATTTGGTTAGTTGCAAAAAGTTTTTGTTGGCCCTTATTTTGCCTCACTTAAGAGTACTTAAACCTGGGTACAAAAATTGGGGTGTTACAAGTAGGGGTAATGGTGGTCATGCTCATGGAGGGCCAAGCGTCGGTGGATGGAGTGGTTGTGACTAGGGAGGCAGAGCAGGAGGACCGGAAACTTCTTCCGCCAATATCCTTCCTCCCCCAAAGATCTTGGCTATTTTGTGGCTGAACTCCCACCCCCGACATCTCCAGATCTACGCCGTGACCAGCTCGCCGGAGGCGGAACCAGAATTGGTGAGCGCAGAGGTGCCGCGGCTGAAAAAACTGTTGTCCCTAGCCCTAGAGCCAACACGTTGTTGTGGAGGATGCTGGGGACCCGGCGGCCACACAGAGATTGCCGGAGTAGATGCGCCGCTCGGGCAGCAATAGTTGTGTCTACGCATGCCGTACGACCTCCCGGGATGGAGCGCCACCCTGAACAACCCCTCTCTTTCTTCCTCAATGTTATCAGGAGTGTCCAGAACTTCGCAAAGATTGACATGTGAATCAATGTCCCTAGCATAACTTTGATGTGATTTTTGTCTTGCGGGATGGGGGCTGCATAGTCTACATTAGCCTCTGTTCTAATAAGGTCTGTGACTCTCTGTGTAACTATGATATTTGTAATGTATTTTCATTCAATACATGGATTTCATGTTTCTTGCATTTATTTATTGTTGACATTACATGGGTACCTATATGAGAACAAGGGCACATTATTATATTCACAAGGCAAAGGCCTAAATTGACTAATGAACAAAATATAAGGCATGGGCATGGCAAGACCTTGCTCGCAAGTTAATGCGTGTATGGCATGCTCTTGGTCAGGTGGCACACACACACTATGCATTTTTTCACTGCATTATTTCAAATGTGCGGAGGAAAGAAATTTGAAGAAGCACGACGTGAATTCTTTGAAAGCAAGTACTACCTCCATTCCGTTTTAAAGGATCTACCCGTATCCCTAAATTGCCAATTTAACTAATAAAATATAAATTATATAATATAAAAATTATACCATTAGAAACTAGAAGATCCAAAGTTTATAATGATATATTTTTGTAATATATATCTTGTATTACGTTGTTTAAATTGACAACCTAGGAATATGCGTAAGCCCTTTAAACCGGAATAGAGAGAGTAAATGCAAGGCCATAATGATTTCAAAGCAATTACAAATGCTTTATTAAATTTTTGAGGTCTAAATTTATTGTATCATGAGAATGCACACGTATTGTGTTACTATCATTATTAACATTACAAGCATTTAATCCCTCACATCTTGTAACAAACTTATACACATGCCAAAGAGGATCATATGTGGATTTTCCACTAAACAAGTCCATACACATATATTTCACTTGATGATGATCTAGCTCAAGGGAACTAGACATAGCCGCAGAGGGTGAGATGATAATATTCTTATTCATGCTTGCAAGCAAACACAAATGCTCTACAATTTTATTTGGTTTTTGGTATAAATGAAAGCAAGCAAGAAAGAAAATTGAAATGAAAGCTGCTAAAAATTCTAAAGCAAGAAAGAAGACTCACAACCAAGCCCAACGTAGCAAGAAGACTTCCCCAAGCTTTGTATTTAGAATGGTTATGATAGACTTCCTTGGAAACAAGAAAATTTTGGCTTTGATGTGGAGGAAGTGATCACTGTAGTAACCGCTCAACAAGATTGTAAGATGTATACACCAACTTTCCCTACAATGGTGCCAATTTTTTTGTCTTGATGGCAACAATTCAACTCTTTAAATTGCCACTAGTTTGGACTCCAAGCATAAAGTGATGCACCATAAATGGTTTTCCCGACAAGGATGACTTGAGGGTTTATATAAAACTTCCTCGAAAAGTTATTGTTCTCTTCCTTGCGCTCTTCAAGCTACCTGCAGTAGCAAACAACAGTAACGATAAACAATAGTTTTGTGCTGCCAACTCAAAGATTGTTTGTCAGGCATTCATGACATGTAAAAATATCAAACATTACTTAATAAGTACAGGAAACAAGATTTGTGTGTTTTCAAATTTAATAATAAAAATAAAAAAGTAAGTAAATTATTATAAAAGGTGTTTCTTATGATTAAAAATGGACTACGGTTATCGTTTCATTTAATCTTTCTCATAAACGTGGTGGTGGTGATAAAGCTTTATATGATAAATTAAGAGTATGCAAACACATATAAAGTCATTGGTAAGCATAGATATGGGCATTACGTCCAAGCATAGAGTCGATGCAACACAACCATCTAATAGTTTTACAACAAGGGAAAACTTCCTCAAGCTATGTTTAAGAATTAACATGATTGTCTTAAAATATATAATATAATGTTGATCACAATTGCACTATCTTTAAGTGAAAATACCATTCTTTTTGTCACTGTATGACATATTGCAGAAGCATTCTTTTATACTTACAAAAGCAATCAACGGAAAGGTAAAATAACCATGGCAGTACCTAGAGTTTATGGGTGTGTTTAGTTCCTAATCACATTTTGCTAAACCAAAAGTTTGGCTGCCACAATTTAGTTGGCATGTGTTTGGTTTTTGCCATACTTTGGCTTGTAATATTTTATTCTCAGTATGCCCCAATTATCATAGAGTTATTATTGTTTCTAACTTTGCCAAAGTTTGGCTTCATATACTTTTTATGACTGCCACACTTTTATGGCTAGCTACACTTTAGTTTGACAAAATTTGGCTAGGAACCAAACACCCCCATAGGAACCACCAGATTACTCTGCCTAATATTCACGTTCTATCATACTATTTTGATAATAAAAAAATCATACATAAACGGGATAACATATACATCTATTGATTCATCAAGAACAACTATAAATTTGCATCTAAATAAATCATTTAAATAACTAAAGATCTACCATAAGGGTAATACAAATATGGTCACAATTATGATAGGCCGCTCATGTGACTCTAATTAGTGAAGCATAATAGAAAAATTCATACAAATTACTTTCATGATCGAAAAAGTCTAAGGATGAACTAATCCCTCTTCCTCATAGTGCTGACATAGACTCAACAACTATGGGAGCAGCGTATGGTGTCATTAAGTCCACGAACGTTGCCGTTTAGCAGGGAGAAAAACAAACAGACCAAGGCAAGCAAGGAGGTAGCACAAAACCACACACTTTTTACGATGACGAGATAAAATGGGACCAAGCAAGGAGGTAGCACAAAACCACACACTTTTTACGATGACGAGATAAAATGGGAGGCTGAGCTTCGTGAAGCTCCTAAGCACGGTGTCCAGCCAAGACACGACAACTTAAGTGCCCAAACAGGGACAAGGGGCACAAGTGACACACGGCACACACATTTGTTGAGTTCACACCAACAACTATGGGAGCGGCGCTCCGCTCGGGTGAGGGCATCACTGCAGCTCGGGTGATGACAGCTCGGGTGAGTTCACATTTGTTGAGTCGACCTCCTCCTCCTGCTCGACTGCAGCTCGTTTCTTCCCCCAACAAATCAGACACAGTGCAATGCACCCAATAAGCAGAATGCTTCCTATGCCTACAACTCCAATGAGCAGTCTCGGAGAAATCTTCCTCGCGCCTGCAAAAGAAAACATACAAAATTTAGCTATACAATAACATATTGGCATTATATAGTATATATACTAGAAGAAAGACCCACTCAAACCATCATGCTTTGATCTCACACGGAATCTGAACGATGAAATGAAGACCAGAGGGGGGAGGGAAGCTAATTGGCATTTATAAAAATTACTGCTAGCAGCAAATGCTTGCAAGAGAAAATGGCGAGGGAGAGGATTTTTTTAGCACCGGCTCTTATCTCCGTCTGCCCGAAGGCTAGGATACGACCTGGCTCTTACATTTTTTGCAGGACACCAGTTTTAGGCATCTGACGCACCCAGGCCCGTGATTCACAACAAGAAAAATTAACTATCCTGTTTGATGAATTTGCCCATACCGGAGGGGTAAGACTCAATATCAATTTATGATTTTGCCCAGATATTTCTTTGTTTAGACCAGCGGACATGGTGAACCATGTCCGAGATGAAAGCGTGAGCTACAGGTCCTAGCACTATCTTAGTAATTAGACAACACAAATTCCACGCTGACAAAACCCTGCCCACTCACAATTCCTACAGAGTCCGTGCTCAATCACAATTTCGCCGATGAAAGTAAACCAAAAGCGTGACAGGCATGGAAAGAAAGGCAGAGCTAACATAACTGTTCCTTATTTGCATGAGGAAGTGTTGACGCACCTGAAGATTTGGATGCAGGAAAGCAGCTGAACATCCAGGTATCCTGCGCCACCTCCCGGCGCTGGCCGCAGAAGCCCCCAGCTTTCTCGCAGACGCCACAACGCCCTCCGTCCGCCGGCCTCCAGCTGACCTGGAATCCGGCCTTCAGTGCCGGGACGATGCCGTCGAGCCGGTTCAGCACCGGCATGCTGACAATCTCGTGGCAGAGCCTGGCCGCGTCCTCCGGAACAGGACCGTCGCGGAAGACGTAGGAACGGTTCTGCCCGTGCTGCAGGCACGGGACGACGTTGCTGGCGCTGATCCCCGCAAACGGGCAGTCGAGGAGGAAGATGAGCTTGCCGTTGCTCTCCGTGAGCGACAACGGTGGCGGCGAGCCCGGCGGGAGCGTGAGGTTGCGGCCGGCGACAAACGGGCAAGAGCCGTTCAACGACACGCGGAGGTCGAAGAGTGTGACCGTGCGGTCGCCGGCGGGGTTGTCCCCGTAATGGATGCTTGTCACTCCGTACTCACCTGACGGAAGAAGCATCACCGGCGTGCCATGGCGGCACTCCAACCGCAGGCTCGGGTAGCCGCAGTGTGAGGCGTTGCCTACGCCGGCCGTGTCGTTGCCGCCGCCGACCCAAAACGGGTAGCGGATGTCCACGGCACGGCCACATCGGTACGAACGGCAAATGGTGGACGTGCTGCCCGAGGCAGCCACGACGAGGCTTGAGAGGACGATGAGCCAGAAGCCCACCGTCGTCGGCATTGTGGCGGTGAGGAGATGGCGTAGCGAGGCAGTGCTGACACGTTAGGCTAGTTTATTATGAACTCGTTCTGAATCATGCTAATTGGCTAGTTCATCTCAATTGTATTGGCCGCCGGTTCATCTCAGATGCATTGGGCAGTTCATGTCAATTGCAAGATTACACTTAACCAATTTCTATTTTGCATGACTCCCTACCACCCCGCCTGAATCTTGATGTAACCAATTTCCAAGCGCCACTGTAAAGCTTCAGGCGGCGCATTTAATAAAAATTACATCAACATTCTTCAACCAACTAACGAACACAACCGCCGCTGAAGCGAGCGGCCGACGCACCACTGCCGTTGCTTTCATATCAAAGCCGCCGAACATTGTTGATGACAGCCGAAAAGTCTTCGTACACGTGCCCCTAATTAAGGACCAGTGCCGCGGGGCTGTAGTCGTCACCATAGAACTCTTGAATTGGTCTAATCTTCTAACACCCCAAACCTAAACCTATAACACACATAGACTGAACGTTAACAAGACCCACCATTTCATGGGAGTAGCGACCAAACAGTTCCCCGCCATCCTCAAAGCCACCGACAATATCGCCGCCGATGCGGTGGATGAGGAGGCGGGTATACTTTATCCATAGCCACCATGATGATGCTTCTAATTTACCAAACTCTAAATTTAAGGACCTTCTTACAACGCAGAGCGCAGGCCCTAGGTCCCCACCCCCTCCCGCCACGAGAGCGGCAAGCAGAGAAGACGTGGACACATCAATTTCTTGGTATATAATGTGAAGGCGGGGCAGATGGCGGTAGAGGCTAGGCCAAAACCCTAGATTGCCGCCTCTTCTTCAAGTCGTATGACAAAAGCGATTCACAAGTTGACATAAGACCGAGTCTAAACAGAGCTAGTTGTGACAACAGTAGCATAAACATTGTTCACTTAACATCCCCCTCAATGTCAGCGTTGATAGACAAAATGTTGAGACAAGAAAGAAAAATTAAAAAAATAACGACAGTATGCAAGCCTTTTGTGAATATATCAGCAAACTGAGAACTTGTGGGGACATGCAGTACTCCAACTTCGCTGAGAGCATCTTTCTTCCTGACAAAGTGAATGTCGATTTCAATGTGTTTTGCCAATGTTGCAAAAAAAACGTTAAAAAGTAAACAACAGAATGTGTTTATGTAACATCCTAAAAAATAATCAGATTTTGGAATATGTTAAAAAATAAATTAAATAATTAAATTGTTAGTCCTTCTTCCAAATTCACAATGAATTAAAACTTTTAGAATATCATTTAAATAGTACTAGTTGAATGCCCATGCATTGCCACAGTTAATTGCATTTCTTTTGTGCCTCATGAAAATTTGCATTGCGTTTATCAAAATGTAACATATAACGTCAACAAAAATACATGGTTTTTGGTGAAGTGGTTTTACCGGCTGTGAGACAGATGCACTTTTGAACAATTTTGTGAGAAACTCTGATTTATTCTCAGTTACACCACTCCACATATTTTCCCTCTCTAGGCTGTTAAAACCTTGGTTTTGTTTGTTTTTTCACCTCGAGACTCCTCAACTTTGTATTTATCCCTCCTTTTGGTGCGTCCAGCATAAATTATCAGATAATATTTTCCCCTCAGATATTCTTCCTCATCTCTACTCTCCTCTGGCCCCTAACTCCCCACCCCACATCTTCTCCTTTTTCCTCCCTCTTATCTCACTCCCTATGACAGGAACATAAAGTAAACATTATTCATATCAAAATGGACTCCTAACCCTAAAGGAATTTCCTTGAAATTTAACCGGAAGGATGGACGCCAAGCATTTGTCTCGGGCACAATGGACTTATTTTACTTACCTGAAGTTAGCATGAAAAATCAAGCCTGGAAAAGGGCATTATACAATTATTGATGATTTTTCTTTAAAAAAATTCAAGATCACATCAAATATTTTGGCCCTTATATCACTGATCCAACAATTACGCTAGGTCAAAATACGTGACAGGGAAATCAGACAAATGTTATTCAGAATACACCTTTTCACAAATCTGATCGATGCAACGATAAGAGATCAAAGTTCCTGAAGTTACATAATTCCTATTAGATAATATCCCAAGTGGTCACAAAGAAAAAATAAAGGTTGATTACTCAAGTCAACATAAATATGAAACGGTTGTTAGGGGTCAATCATATATGAGAGGTTTATTGCAAATGATAGTCACATGTCAACTTATAAACTGCAGGTCGTGAAATGATGCCATGGAGTGGCAACTAATTAGGGAATGACCCATGGGCGGAGCGTCGTGGAGGCGAAAGTGGGCTGCTGCCCCCCCTTTCCAAAATGCAATCTCTTTTTACTAGGTGTGACTCCACGTTAACTCAGTCCATGATCAGCCCACCAGGAGTGCCCATCGCGCGTTCCGCGTCCGGCGTCCTCCATGGCGAACTGCCCTCAGCTAGGTCTCCTGTCGATCCCCTCCTTGCTCCTCGATCCTCCTCCTTAGCTCCGTCCCACCGCGATCAACGCCGTGGCTGCCGCTGCTCCGCCCGGCCCCGGTGCCCAGGCGCCCAGCGCCCCACTGTGGCAGTGCTTAGTGCTTACAATCATGCACGCCACCAGCTATCAGTGAGGCGCCAGCAAGGATTTGGATTTCGGTTTTGGTTTTTTACCGGTCCTGAGCGAAATGGGCGAAATTCGGGAATTTCGGTGTTTTTTGGTCAAATTTTCGGACAAAATTTGACCAAAACTTAAATTTTCAAAAAAAGATCTGCATAATTCCCCAAATTCAGCAGATTTCGTCTAAATCATTTACCGGTCCCGACCAAAATGGGCGAAATTCGGATGAAATTCGATTTTTTTTGGGCGAAATTCAAATCTCTGGGCGCCAGTGCCTAGGTCAGGTATTTCTTCAAAATTCTGATTTTTTTTACTGGAAATTGAGATGCATTGGTAATTAAAACCCCATTACTCCACTGGATTGCTCAATTGATGCATTACTTTTTTTTTGATTTAGGTACTGTAGGTAGCAATGGAAACAACAGAAGATGCAGTTTCTTTTTAAAACGAGATGAAGAAGTTGTTGAATTTAAACATACATCCTTTCCTGATGCTATGAACAAGTTGTTGAACTTGAACATAAATAGTTGTCTTTCGGTCATTATATGTTGCCTTTTCTTTTGGAGCATAAAAAATTACTTCCCACAAGGCCCAAGTATATTCTCTATTGTTTTTGCTGAACAAGATACCTATATCTATATCATCATTACATTTCCATTTAGTAGTACTTTACATCTGCTCTATGATTTGCCATATTTTTTTCTGCTTGTTTGATATATTTTTATGAAATTTGCCCCCTCTTGTATTTTGTTCACGCTCCGCCACTGAATGACCAATGGAATTTGGAAAGATAGTGCATCTGAGTCATACGAGATGGATATATATGCCTCTATACATCAAACAAACCCTCATTTCCCGCCTCTATACATCAAACAAACCCTCATTTCCCATTACACAGCCTTCGGGTTACACACTGTATAATGTCAATGCATTCATGGAAGCCAACTGTCAGCTTGAAACTGCCAATTAATATCTCTAGATCAATCTGAAAACTTTGTCCCCCTAGTCACATCAACACATGCAAGAGGTCCTACTCCTTGGATGAATGGCTTTATGACTAATCTAGTACTCCCTCCCACCCATAATACTATTTGCTAATATAGATATATCTAGACACATTTTAGTGATAGATACATCTGTATTAGCGAAGAGTAATATGGATCGGAGGGAGTAGTTTATTTGTAAGCATACTATTGAGCAAGGAAACATAAAGGCTTTGGCATTTTGGTCCTAAATATCGCAAAAATCACAACTATAAGAGTATTGCAAAGTTGCAATGGTACTTTTCCAAAGGGTATAGCTATAAGGCATTTCTCTAAATCGCAATGATTGCAATGACATATATCTAAGTTTTCCCTAATAAAGTATCATTGAACTAAATTTGAATGTGAAAAAGTAGCAATTAAAGGAGCAAAGTGGTGCATATGTAGACTTGCTTCTAACAAAGATGGTCTCAAGTTAGCCAGAAAACTTGTTAAAAAATAGGTTCACGAGAGAACAAACATGGTCATGAACCATATCACAAGTACATATTTGCCTAAAAAATTCAAAGACAACGAATATATAAAAAATTCAAAGACAATGAATATATACATGCATTTCGCAATAGATTTAATTTCTGCATATACAAATAAGTATTTCTTGGTTACGTCTTCATCTTCAGCCTTGTATCCTTTGTTGTACTTAGTCCGGGAGCCTTGAGGTAATATATAATTTTAGAGAGGATCTTTGAGAGTAGTACCATATGTGTATAAAGTAAGGAAGTGAATTAGTGACATGGTTGAAGGAAATAGATCAATTATGAGTTTTCAACGAAGAATCTTACTCTTCTTAGCATGGAAGGATCATAAAATGGCAAAAGAGATACTTAAGCCTCTCTCGTGATCATATCGTGCTATATGAAAGCGAGACCTTCACCTTTCTGGTGCCTTACAACAACGATTGCGGGACTTGGTGCCCTAAGCGTAATACTGTAAAACTAGACAAATTATATTTCTCATGTGAGAGCACTTACACTAAAAAGATAAACTACATAATGTATGTAAAATAGTGCACTAATCCAAGCGGGCAAAGGTTGCCTTCAAGAGTCAATGGTGCAAGGAACTTCTCCAAGCAAATACTAGAAGTACGACCTAGCAGATCTTTCTTCTTATTTATGTATTTATTTATTCGTTCTTAGCATGTGTCAAGAACATGACATCATATCGGTAACCAACTCTTCTTTTGCAGTGCCACCAAAATTAGATCTAGCCTAATTAGAACATAATATACTAGAGCTAATTAACACGTTTGTATATCCATCCTAAATATATAGCATTTGAAAGTACATGTATCACAATATAGTACAATAGATCTAAAATTACTAATACCATAAAAGTAATAGTTGATCTAGAAGTAACCTAGCGAATACATTGCTAGCGGTGCATAAAAAATGAGAATTGTGCTATAAACTAGCGAGAAACTAGAAGACAAGAAGGAAATCTTAGGGAGGTGAGTGCTCGCAGCCGTCATGACCACGGTGAGTGCTCGCAGCCGGCCAACGAATCCACCTCTAAAATGATGCCAAGGAGGTCATTGTGTCTCCTGCCAGAAGCTAGCTTCTGCCTGGCTGACCAGGTGAGTTATACGGGGACCTAAAGAGGGAAGAGGCGACTATCAGTAGAACTAGATAAGAACCAGCTTGCTAGTACTTTTTTGTATGAAATATTTTGTAGGGTTGCATCTATTGGGCCGAAATTATAGCACATAATGACGAGGTTTATCCCCGGCAATGCCCATGCTTGAGGGCTTTCGATTCATGGTGCGAATGTGGGATCTGGCAAACTCGACAGCGATCAGACACAGACGAGGGCACACAAGAGTTTACCTAGGTTTGGCCCCCCGGAGGGTAAAGTCCTACGTCCTGCTTGTCTGACTTTATTGCGATGGTGTTTACAGCGAGGTCTTTACAATGGCGGTGTAGATTGGATCTAACTAAGGTCGATGAGCTCTCAAGAGTTCAAGCGCTCGGGTGGAGGTGGAAAAGTGTTCAGAGAGGTTCTTGGATCTCCCTCCAAACCTTTTATATGCGAAGGTTGGGTCTCAGGATTGTTCTTCAAGTTGATTATATATAGATTCGGTAGGTTAAACCCTAGACGAGTTTGAGTTTGACTAGGTCTGCTCCTTCGAGTCCTTGCAGTGTATGCCAAGTCTTGGCTCTTGGGCCACGCCAGTTGATTGCGTTCATGGGCCTTGATTATCCTTACGATGGGCTTGTATCTGGGCTTGAAACCACATAGGCCAAAGATGAGGAACCGATGGGTCATTCCTTCGTCACACAGTTTTTGGTAGTCATCCGTGTGCAAATAGATATGTTACATGCAATTTTTTGGATATACCCATTTGGATTGTTTGCAAGAAATAAATTACTGTAAAATTTCACCTATACAGTTATATCATTCACCCCACAAATACATGCATTATTCTAACTACTTGCATCTGGTTAAACCTAACAATGCTATTATAAAATTAATTAGGGTTACAACCATAGATAAAGCGTAATGAAGGCAATTTTCCTTGTCACGAGCATATGTTTTGATCTTCTTCATCTTTAACTTGTCTTCCTCTTCTTTAATTTTCTGTATGTGGATAATATATGTTCAATCTTTACCTTTTTTTATTCAAACCTCTTTGTTTTTTTTTCCTTCGACAGCCATGCTCGGATCTGCTAACAGAAGTTGCATGTCCTCACACGCACAGTGATAATGGGAGACCTAGAATATTCATATAAAAGGTATTGAATAGAAAGAGAACATAAAGTAGAGCTTAATCCTTCAAAGTTTACCTCGTCTTAGACCGTGCTATCGCTGAAAGAGGAGACCGGCTCACTAAACGTTCTCTCAGCCCTCAAAACCATGTCGACGGTCGTCGCCAATCATTCTTCACTTGGATGTGTGAGACATGGGTCGGCAATAACGGCTATAAATCTATGATGTGTTTTAGAAATGTTTAAATGTAAGGGCACGATCGAGTATTTAAAAGAGCATTATCACTTCACACACGGTTTCAAAAAACAAATTGTATATGTTGATGTCTATCCCACATGGAGATCCTCAAAAAATCGTGAGTGTCGATACCTATTCCACACCATTTTTCCAATAGAACATGTGTTTAGTAACTATCGCACATGATTATTATATTCATCTCCCGTGTGAGAAATGCACACAATAGTTCGCTATAGAGTCTTACATTTCATCCGTGCAATACAATTTAAAAAGCAAGAAATATAACTTCATTAAAATATATATCTTCCGATGGCCCATTACATCAAAAGCTTATTTAACAAAAAAATTCAGATGACCCTTAGAGATGTTGTAGCCCACTAGCTACCAGCACCTCCTAGCTATCTCAAACCTGAGTCAAGCACCGAGAGTAGCATACATAATTTTATCAATACTGAGTGGATAGTTCGGACCATCCGTCGTGTCCAATGAAATTGAAACTCTTCTTCAAAAGATTTTTCACACTGTATGCATTGGACAGAGCATACATAGCATGAGGATAGTTGGTGGTCGGGTTACCAATTGATGCCTCACAGGACCAGTTGGGAAACCCCAAGAGAAAGGTATGATGAGCACAGCAGTAAGTTTTCTCTCAGTATGAAACCAAGGTTTAATCGACCAGTAGGAGAAAGAAACCACTTTTGAAGGTTGTTGCTAGCTGACTTTGGCAAGGCGCCAGAAAAAGTCTTGCTGGCGTGTGGTTGACGAGGGAGCTTTGGCGCCAGCAGCAATGTGAAACCTGCACACAACACAACCAAAAACTTTGCCCCAACTTACAGTGCGGTTGTCAGTCTCACCGGTTTGCTGATAACAAAGCATTAGACGTATAGTGTGAAAATAGATGTTTGTTTGCGGTAAAGTAAATAATGCTTGCGGAAAATAAACAGTGCTTGCAGTAGATGGTAATATAAATGTAAAAGAATAGACCGGGGTCCACAGTCCACTAGAGATGTCCCTCCATAAATATATAATATGCTGGGTAAGCAAATAACAGTTGGACGATTGATAAAATAAAGAATGCATAACAATGCATGTACATGTCATGAAGATCACTATGAGATTCATTTGGGCATTACAACATATAACATAGATCATAATCCAACTGCATCTATGACTAATAATCTACCCGCAGGATATCATCCGAACAACCCTTGGGTATTAAGTTGCAAGCAACAGATTATCGTCTTAAGCAAAGTGTGTAATGTAAATAATACAATTATCCTTGAATAAAAGATTGTTGTTTTCTCCCTAGTAGCAATAGCACATCTAGAACCTTAGAAGTTATTGTCACTCTCACAGATTACTAGAGATATGAATCCACTATCAAGCATAAATACTCCCTCTTGGAGTCACTAGCATCTACTTTGCCAAGATATCTACTAGCAACGGAGAGCATGCAAGATCATAAATAACATAGATATGATGAATCAACAATCAACTTAACATAATACTCAATATTTATCAGATCCCAATAAACACAATATATAGAATTACATAAAGATGATCTTGATCATGATAGGCAGCTCACAAGATCTAGATATGAGGCACATGGAGGAGAAGACAACCATCTAGCTACTGCTATAGACCCATGGTCCAGTGGTGGACTACTCACGCATCACTCTAGAGGCTGGCATGGTGATAAAGAAGGCCTCTAGTGATGATTCCCCTCTCCGGCAGGGTGCCGGGAAGAGCTTCTGGACCCTCCCGAACTCGGGTCGACGATGGCGGCGGCTTGTAGTATGTTTCATGGAAAAGTGTTTGGGCCCTTAGGGTTTTCGCGACGAAGGGAATTTATAGGCAGAAGGGCGATGTCAAGGGGTGCACCAGGGGCCCACACCACCTGGTGACGCGGCCAGGGGGTAGCCTGCGCCACCCTATGGTGTGGCTGCCTCCTGGCCCCTCTCCGTCTCTCCTTTGGAATCCGTCTTTGTGTCAGGTAAATAGGAACTTCAGCTTTTGTTTCGTCCAATTCTTAGAATATTTCCTGTGTAACTTTTTTGAAACACAAAAATAGCAGAAAACAGGAACTGGCACTGTGTAACTTGAACAAAAGATTGTTGGTTTCTCCCTAGTAGCAACAACACATCTACAACCTTAGAAGTTATTGTCACTCTCCCAGATTACTAGAGGCATGAACCCACTATCGAGCATAAATACTCCCTCTTGGAGTTACTAGCATCTACTTGGCCAAGATATCTACTAGAAACAGAGAGCACTACTAGAAAAATAGCTATAGGTAGCACTGCTACCCGTAGCGCATTGAATATGTGGTGCGCTGTGGGTATTTGCCCATAGCGCACCTGTGCACATGCGCTGCGGGTATATGACTTACCCGCAGCGCACCATATATTAAGTGCGCTACGGATAATTGTAGGCCTGGAGAGGGTGTCCTCCCCCAACTTACCCGTAGCGCATGTGTCTAACATGAGCTGCGGGTAGTAAAACTACCCGTAGCGCATGCAGGCCCGTGCGCTACGGGTAAGTTGGGCGGGAACAAAATTCAAATTTTTAAATTGGCGGGAAAATTTTCAAATTTTAAAAATTTACCCGTAGTGCACCATGTAGCCATGCGCTACGGGTAAGAAAATTTACCCGTAGCGCATGGCTACATGGTGCGCTACGGGTAACCTTCTAGAAACTTTTCACAACCACCCACCCACCCCCCCCGGATCGCCTTTTTAGTCTTGTAAAAAATAAAAGAAAATGATAAAAGGTTTGAAAAAATTTCAAAAGATCAGATTTAGTTATGTTACATGATCTAGTAAGTAGGAAAAATAATAAATATAAATTTTGATGTTTTTTCAAAAAAAACTTTATGTCTCGCTAAAATGGCCATAACTTTTGCATACGAAGTCGGATTAAAAAAATTTATATGAAAAAGTATCTACACGAAAAGTTACATCCGAATTCAACGACCTATGGTCGTTTCGACAATTTTTAGAATCTCAAAATTCGAAAGGGAAAATGGACTTTTTTGACGTTCTAGTTTTTGGTGCAAAAAAAATTACAAAATTTGAATCACTTACCCGTAGCGCATGGGTGAAGTGGTGCGCTACGGGTAAGTGAGAATCTATACCACGCATCCGATGGCTCACAACATTTTCAAACAAACACACATCTGTGGCATCTTCAATGGAGGCTTGTGATTGGCCGGGAGGAGGTCACGCGGATCTCTCTCTCTCTTTGTCCTTATCTCATCTCTTCTCTCTCTCCTTCCTTCTTCTCTCAAGTCTCACCCACCTCATATCTCCTCCCTCCCTCTCTCTCTCACACACACATACATGAGCATGAGAAGCTCCTCTCCGGCGATCTCCTGGCCAAGCTCATCCTCTCCGGCGAGCTTCTCTCCGGCGAGCTCCCAGCCAAGCTCCTCCTCTCTAGTGAGCTTCTCTCCGGCGAGCTCCCGGCCAAGCTCCTCCTCTCCGGCAAGCTCCTCTCCAACAAAATCCTCTCCGGCGAGCTCCTCTCCAATGACCTTCTCTCCGGCGAGCTACTCCCCAATGACCTCCTCTCCGGCGAGTTCCTCTCCAACGACCACCTCTCCGGCGAGCTTCTCTCCAAAGACCTCCTCTCCGGTGAGCTCCTCACCAACGATGGGCTCTCCGGTGAGCTTCTCTTGAACGACCTCCTCTCTAGCAACCTCCACTCTGGCGAGCTCCTCTCCAATGACCTCGTCTCTAACGACCTCCTCTCCGGCGACCTCCTCTCCGGTGACCTCCTCTCCGGCGACCTCCTCTCCGGCGGCCGGCGGCGCCTTTTTTTTTGAATTTCGAAAAAAATACCCGTAGCGCATATAGACCAAGTGCGCCACGAGTAAAAATAAAAAATTCAATTTTTTTTGAATTCCAAATAACACCCGTAGCGCACGGACCTGATTACCCGCAGCGCACGTGCTGGTGCGCTACGGGTAAATAAATTACCCGTAGCGCACCACCCATGCGCTACGGGTAACTAAATACCAGTAGCGTGGTACCCGCAGTGCACGGGTCATGCGCTACGGGTAACCAAATTTGGTGCGCTACGGGTAGCCGTTTTTCTAGTAGTGGAGCATGCAAGATCATAAATAACATAGAAGTGATAAATCAACAATCAACTTAACATAGTACTCAATATTCATTAGATCCCAACAAACACAATATGTAGAACTACATAAAGATGATCTTGATCATGATAGGCAGCTCACAAGATATAGACATGAGGCACATGGAGGAGAAGAAAACCATCTAGCTACTGCTATGGACCCATGGCCAGTGGTGGATTACTCACGCATCACTCCGGGGGCTGGCATGGTGATGAAGAAGGCTTTCGGTGATGATTCCCCTCTCTGGTAGGATGCCGGGAAGGGCTTCTAGACCCTCCCGAACTCGGGTCAACGACGACGGCGGTTTGCAATATGTTTAATGGAAAGTGTTCGGGCCCTTAGGGTTTTCGCGATGAAGGGAATTTATAGGCAGAAGGGCGATGTCAGGGGGTGGACCAGGGGCCCACACCACCTGGTGGCGCGACCAGGGGGTGGCCCACGCCACCCTATGGTGCGGCCGCCTCCTGGCCCCTCTTAGTCTCTCCTTTGGACTCCGTCTTCGTGTCAGGTAAATAGGAACTTTGGCTTTTGTTTCATCCAATTCTGAGAATATTTCCCGTGTAACTTTTCTGAAACACAAAAACAGCAGAAAACAGGAACTGACACTGTGGCATCTTGTTAATAGGTTAGTTCCAGAAAATGCATAAAAACGCCACGAAGTGTTAACAAAACATAAAGCAATTGGTGTAAAACAAGCATGGAGCATCAAAAATTATAGATACGTTTGCAACGTATCACCAATCACCCTCTGGAGGGTGTGCGCCCCTGGAATGACGATGTCGTAGTATGCGAGCATACTCGCATCATTGGCAGTAGCAGCACTGAGGAACTCGATGTTTTCATCCCCTAGGAGGAAATCCCTGAGGGCCTGCAGCACTGCATCCACATGAACGATCTAGAAGACAGGCGCTTCGTAGGCGAGGGAGAGTTGAAGCACAGCGACCACTGCCTCTTCTCCAGTGGAAGTTTCCTCCTGTTCACATTTGGCACCGCGTGAGTGTACTCGATGTCCAGCCCAACATACTTGATCAGTGCGTTTTCCAAGAACTTCTCTTGGATTTTCATGATCCACTTCTCCACCCTCGCTGCATGCAGTGTGAATTTCACCTTGAAGCTCATGCCTTGCTCGTCGAAGCGAAAGATAGGGGAGGATGGTATGGGCGCCATTGAAGGTTGTGGATCTTGTACTTTGCTTGAGAATTGTGGAACGAGCCAGATCGATAGGAGGAATAGAGGTTCTTTGTACTAATCACCTTCTAATCTAATGATTATATAGTAGTAACCTATATTTGAACGCACATACACATTTGATCAATGTAAGGACGCCGGAGGAATTAAGGTGAGAGCACGCGCGCAGAACGGCATACAAGGAGGCTACCTTGGATACAGTACACACATGATTAAAGCTTATTCTCCTCAGTTGTATAGAAGAAAGCAAACGGTACAAATATTTGCAGCGTCATGAAATATACATGCATGGAACGAGAACCAACCTGAGGTTGGGTGGTTAGGAGGGTGGTTGTACCCCCAGCCCACCAGAGTTCAAACCCCAGGTTTGACATCTGTGTGTCTCATAAAGGCGGAATATTCTTTCAGTGGGAGGCGACGTTCCCGTCGATAGCGAGGCGCCCGTGGTGACTTCGTCAATCTCAAGACCCGACCTGCCGGCTCAGTCTTTCGGAGGTGCTCATAGGGGTAGGGTGTGCGTGTGTGCGTTCATAGGGGTGAGTGTATGCGCGTGTATATGAGCGCTTGCGTTTGTACTGTGTTTCTCAAAAAAAAAAAAAAATACATGCATGGAACCTAGGGAATTGTCGTGTGTGATGATTGTGATAATTCACGCCCATGCTCCGTGTGTGATAACTATATTGACGACTTTGTAATATACTTAGTTTGAGTTGTTCCCACGAAGGAGCCCGCCTGGATATCGGACGTAAAGAATATCTCTAGCCCTGTAAGGAATCTTCCTCAGCACACACGGTAGAGGCCTTCTTGTGCGACCGGGGGGGGGGGGGGGCATAAAAGGCCCAATCTATACTAGTGTTACCACAATACACCACGTTAAAAAAAATCTGAGAAGTTGTTGGAACCTAGCCGCCTCCAATACGTAAGTATAGACAGCCGCCGCTACCAAGAAACCTAGCCGCCTCCAATTTAGCCTTCTCCATATATTGGTTCCCCCTCCTCTTGCCGGTCTCGGGAGGAGTGGGGAACCCGATCTATGCGTGAAGTTTCAGTAAAAAATAGTGTTTCCAATACATTAGGTTAGGGTTTTGGTAGTTTTTTACGTTTTCGTCTCCGCGTCAATGGATATGGCAACGTCTATAATAAGTGATCTTCGCCCCTTCGTTCGACAACGAGATCTTCTTCCCGGTGTCAATGGTGGTGTTGAAAGATTAAAGTTTTCTATGTATGGGTCTTCTGATCTTGCTTCTCCGGATCAATTTTGGATCTGTTCTCATGGTTGTCGCGAGGAGATTTGTTCTCGTAATATTTGTCCTGACTGCTATGCCCTCGACAATAGTGATTCGTACTCTCGGCTCTCCAGCGATGTCGACTATGCTGTTCGGTTACTTTTCCGTGGCATACTGCTGTTGGTACTCTTGTCGATGGTGATTGACTACTTTAATGGTTACGCTCATGCACGTAGCCTTGGCATTGCGGAGGAAAACCTTCATTAGTATGTAAAGTGTGGTTTGGTTTTCTTCGGCTGCCTTCAGAAATATACAAGATTACGTTATAGAAGAAGAAAGAGTATAAAGACCTCAAAGATTTGCTTGTTTCTTTTAGGTTTTATTTTGTAATCGATGAAGACAGTTTATGTATCTCTACTATATACTATTTGTTTCAATAAATATATATGATATTGATTGTCAAAAAAACCTGAGAAGTCTACACGAAAAAAAACCTGAAAAGTAGTATATATACCACCTGATTTTGTCCTTTTATGCACGTATTTGTTAGTTCATACTCAGTAATAGTTGAGTTCACTCTAATCATTCTTGTAAGAGATCCGCCATTCAATACACCCAAATTTCTAAACACAACAGGAGAGGGTGATACTGCAGCAGGTCATGCATAGTCTGTGTGGCCACGTTTGTTGCGTTTAGTTGGAATCAAGAATATCGGGGCGGAGGGAGCGGGAGTATGTGCTAAATATGAGGAAGGCCTTTTTTACCTCAACAATATGAGGAAGTTAATATACTAGTTGATCGGGAAATCTGATTACACGGAGGTCGGTATCCACGGATATGATGATTGTTATCTAGTCTAGAATAACACCGGCCTGCCGGAGTTGTTAGGATTTGGCTTTATCATGTTCCCTTAAATACAGACCTCCACACGCAACACCCATCGCACTTATTTGGTCTTGCCAACGCCGCCGCCATACCAAAAGGAGGGCAGCATCAGCATGAAGATTCAGGCGCTTCTCTCCGTCGTCTGTGGCGTCGGGCTGCTCCTTGCTCTCAATGGTGCGTGTTCTTGGCTGATTGTTTGCGTAAATTCTTTTTACTTAATTGCTTCTCCTCACTTCGATCATCATCTTCCATTGTTTTGCACGATTGGCGGACGAAATCTAGGTCCGCGCATGGGGTCTGCTCGGCACGACATGTGGCATGCGCCGAAAACAATGTTCCTGTTCGGTGATTCGTTCGTCGACACGGGAAATCACCCGCGAGGGGCACAGGGATTCGAGATGACGCGGCAATGGTACTATCCCTACGGCATCTCGTACAAGAAGGACGACGGATCAGGGGCGCAAGCAAATGCCACCGGCCGCTTTTCCGACTTCATGGTTCAATCTGATTTCGTTGGTATGGTGATATAATCTCGACCTTGTTTACACATTTAGATGAAATATAATCTAGTAGTAGTAGACTGCTTTGGTGAGTTCATCCTAACTCTAGATGTGCCTTGCCATTACAGCGAGGATGTTGGGGCTTACCCTGTCCCCTCCGACATACCAAAGCAATTACGGTCAGTCATGTGCCCCTTCCGGCATGAACTTCGCCTTTGGTAGCACCGGCGTGTTCCGGATATCACCATGGATCAACATCCGCGAGCAGGTTGATAATTTCAAGACAATAGTCAAAAGCGGGACTATCTCGAAAAATCACGTTTCCCACTCTGTTGCGCTCCTCGCCAGCTCCGGAAATGACTACAAGCTCTTCGGCGGCCGGAGGAACTCCCGCGACGTGAGTCCTTTTTTTTGACAATCAATTTATATATCTGCTCGATCGTAACTTACAAACTTAGTGTTCTTTTCTTTCAGGTTGCTGCTTTTGCCGAGGACGTAACGACAGAGATCGCCGCGAACGTGGAACGGCTGCGAAACCTCGGGGTAAAGAAGATTCTGGTGAACAATCTGCACCCTCTCGGCTGCACGCCATCGCTCTCCAGGACACATAACTACAAAGTGTGCGATGGCATGGCTAATGAGGCCGCCGCCGTGCACAACAGCAACCTGAAAGAGAAGCTGGGCAGGAAGAAAGGTGTCCTCATAGTCGACCTGAACACCGCCTTCCATAGCATCATCGGTCACGGCAACGATCTGGGTACGTACATATGCTCGGGCATGTTACCATGAGATTGATTCGTGAGAAACATCCTGATTGGGATTGTTTGATTTACGGCACGGTTATTTTGCAGCTGAAGATACAGAGTCGTCGTCGTTCAAGCGGTTTAAGCAGATGCGAAAACCGTGTTGCGAGAGCGTTGATCCCAAGGGCTACTGTGGCCAGCGGGATGAGAACTCCCAGCCCCTTTACTCCCTGTGCGCGAACCCTTACAAGTACTTCTTCTGGGATGATGCACACCCTACACATGCTGGCTGGGAGGCCGTCATGACGCAGCTCCAAGGTCCCATCAAAGAGTTTCTAGGAATTGTCTAGAATTTTTCACCATTAGTCGGTCATGATCCACAAGTAGGACTTCGATCTAGCCTGGGAGTTAGCCAGTAGCTTTATAATTCCACAAATATCGGTGTACTAGGGGGCTACCATTTCTTATTAAAGAAACCGTGCCTGAAGTGCACCTCACTTTCTATCAAAGCCTCGAGGAAAGCTACCAACGCCTGATTTATATTTGTTCATTTTCGCGCAAATTACACAACAGTAAGAACGATCTATAATTTACATAAATGATTCTAAATATATTTTTTGGAGCAACCGGCAGTAGCACTGCCTATTTATTAAGAAAGAGGAAAAATCACACTGTACAAGACTGCCATGTTTATATTAAAGTGTTTGAACATGTCGAAGTCACCATAGTCAAAAGAAAAAAAGAAAAGGTCTAATTACGTTCCGCCAAAATGGTAGGCGCATAGACCGTGAAAGCTCGCTCTATCTGCAGGATGTCCTCGCGTGCAATTGAAGCCACCTCAACATATCTTGAGTTTCGGTGCATTGATAGAAAGTATAGTCTTATAAGACTAAGACAAGGCCAAAATAGCAAACCACTCAAATCAAAATGATGGCTGCAAGATGCACATTTACAACAAAATGACACCAAAATACATGGACCTATATGCCATCCAAACAAGTGCACTGCACGCTATGGGCCCATCAACCAACAAAGGATGGCAATGCAACACTTTCTAGATTGGCCTTAGCACTTCAGCGATGTCCTTGTCACGGCGACCTTAAACCCCATGAGCCATCAGGCCCGGGAAGGCATGAAAGACTTTCACCAGCTACAGGCGGCCTGGAAACCGCTAATGCCTCTCACGACTTGAACTAGTGGCCGGGCCACATTGTGCTTGTGCAGTCAAGCGGGTACACATAAATTTCGCAAGTAAAATACCCCTGTCTGTGAATACCCCACTCCCACACGCAAAAAAACTAAAAATTGACCGCACGTGCCCACATGTCATCTCCTATGGGTTACTTGATTGAGTTGATTGGATAAATGCCACTATAATTTTCGTCTATTTGAGAAACGCCACTGCAATTTTCAACTTTGGAAAAATGCCACTACACTTTTGTGTATGTTTGATAGATGTCATTATACCCCTTTAAACACATATAGTAGAACTGTACTTCATATTTTCAGGGGGATGGAGTTTTGGCTCCCTGGTCTAGATGCACCTGATATCTAGACCAACCAAAAACGCATAGGGATCGATGGGGGCGGACGAACGTCAGTAAATTAGGCAATACCAGGGCGATGTCTCGTACATCCGTAGACGTGGCCCACCACGCTAACGTCGGGCGGCGCGCTCGGCCCGCGAAGTGGCGATGGAGGGGTTTCACCGCGACCACCTAGACCGCCGGTACAGAATTAAGGCGGCTACCTGGACGAAGGTACAGATTTGCGAGAATCCAAGGGCGAGTGGCTCCAGCAAATCATGATGAAGCAGCTGATAAAGTGCGGCGGAGGAGCAGCTGAGAAAGTGCGGTGGAGGAGCAGCTGCTCGTGCCGACGACCTCCGGTGGTGTCGGGCCAACCGTACTAGCCATTGCTCCCCGCGTCTGTTCTGTAGAGGCATCAGAGCATTTGGATTGCACTGAACTTCAAACTCCGCTTCTGCGGCATTGAGGATTAGGGATCTTGAGAATCCCACAGAAAGGATTTCTGCACAAGCCATTTCTTGAACCCGATGAATCCCTCTAGTGCCTCCATAACAAGCCTCACGGAAGCAGGAGACGTGAAATGGGGTTCGTGCTCAGGAAACTGACCACTGCTTCCATCGCTTGCATCTTGCGGTTGGAGCACCGGCTGCGGGGCATGCATGCTGCCCGGCGCCCGCAGGGGAGGCGTCGCTCCCGGCGTCGGACACAGCGGCTGGTGTTACTCTGCAAATCAAAAGAAGGAACAGACTAGGCTTCTATCCGGAGAAAAAAGAAGGAACAGACTGCAAATCAAAAGAACTAGTATGCAGATTGCCTAGCTTGCTGTACTCTGCGACTGATTCCGGTGTGGTCGCGGGTAAATCGCAGCTCCAATTGCAATACTACTAGTAGTAAAATCGTCATCTCCATTCTACAACTACAGTACTACCTATCCCTCTTCAGCTGCATCGAGAACCTCCTCCTAGCGGTGAAGTTCAACAATATTCTCCTCACATGCAACCTGGAGAGGATCGTGAATCCCAACGGTGCAATCCTGCAGGAGTGCGGGCTAGGTGCTTGTGATATTACCAAGCTGTGCCTCTGTGTGCCGAGGATGCTCATCACCTACTTGGAATGCTTCCGCGCAATGGTGACATGCGCCAAAGGTGTCGGGATGTTCTTCAGGCATGTGAAGTGTGCTGTTGTATTCCGCAGTGAGGAGAAGATCTCTGCCAAAGTGCAGTTTTTGAAGATGAGATGTAGGTGGTCAGATGCCGATCGAGGTGGGCATTGCTGTGTCTAAGGCTGCAGCTGTGCTTAGAAGTTCCGAAGAAAAGCTACAACAGGCATCCGAGTTCCTGATCTCAGAGGTGGGGTTGGTACAAGCATACACTGCTCATCGGCCGACAATGCTCTCGTATAGTCTGGAGAGCCGGCTCATGCATCAGTAATATCAGTAATATGTTGTAGTAAAAAATTTCAAGGCAAATGGATTCCTAGATCGTGACCAGAGCTACTATTCTGCAGTCATGATAACCGATAAGGTATATATACCCTCACAAGAATGCTGCACCACACCTTGCCGAAGACTACACGCTGACGTTTGTAGAGGGCAAGTGCCCATAGATTCAGATTTGAATGAACAAAAAAAATACTATTGGCATTCGAAAATGCTTATTGCACCCCAAAGGTTTCGCTCTGTGCAATAAGGTGGTTAGGTTTGTTTCATTGTTCGTGCCTAACTAGATGTTGGTTACCTTCATAGCATGTGCATAGTTACTGTTTTGGTCGTTGCTAACCTTGATGAAGCTAGTAAGCTACTGCATTAACGAGACCTGGTATTTCCACATCATCATTCAGTAGAGAAGAAAGCATGGCATGGTTTGAACTTCTTCATCCTCATGTCATACTGACACACATAGTAGAACTGCGAGAGTGTGACATCATACCATTTTGCAGATGCATTGGAATATGTGTGAGTAGTATACCTGCAATCTTGATATCTTCATGGTGATATGGAGGCAGCAGAGTGTTCTCAAATGGATCCTGAAGTTTCCGCGTCCAGTGCAATCCTGTAACCTACTTTCCATGAAAGAAGACCTGGGTCTGGCCATAGAGAAGATATATGAGGACTTGCTTTGAGATCCTGAGTTTTCCCTTTGAATGAAAACTATGGACCATTTTTTGTTGGGAAAAACTTTGATTGAGCAGGGTCTCATCTACACCCTCCTACTTTTATGAACTTGTGTTTTTTGTTTCTCTCAAATGGTGTAACATATTGGTTTCAAACTTTGCAGGTCACTATAATATTGAAACTAGTATGTGGGAAAAATAGTTTGGAATTTTTTTTGTGAATTTTAAACTTTTCAAATATTTAAAATTCAATAACTTTTATTTAAAAAAGTATATATATAATGTTATAAAAATTGACAAACTATTTTCCCACGTTCTATATCAAATGTTATACTGAACTGCTAAGTTTGAGATTCAAAGTTTTTTATATTGTGAGAGATATAAAAAAGATAAATTGTTTGAGAGTGGAAAAAAAGGACTTGCACGGATCTTGATGCGCCTATGAACGATCTAGATAGAAGGGTGTCGGGGGGATGACCCCCGGTAGGCTCAAGAGACTAGAAAGATACAAAGGACTATGGTTGACTTTATGCCGGTTGACCAAGGAAGGGCCTGGCCGGAATATAAGAGCATCGGCCAGGCCGGCATATATATGTATCCCGGCTAGTGTTCGGATATGCCGGTATAACCGGAATACTTATTGAGGAGTGCCGACATATGCTTAGATATGTCGGCCTAACTTGTCTGATATATTGTGCAGGGGCAGGGGAGGCCGGATTACCCGACCTTCTTAGGTCGTTGGTCCGGCATATAGGTCCAGGATATGGCCAACGATCATATCCGGGATACATAAGTCAACCAAGGAGTCACATCCCTACAATCAAGGAGGAAGACATCTAAGCATGGAAGCAGTGCATGGTGACAGGGTGCACAGTGGAGGTCTACCTACCCTCACTGTGCACAAGTACAGCCCTTACCTCAGAGTGGTAAGGTCACAGTCCAGGAAGTACAAGGTACAGCAAGGGTGAGTCCCATCGAGAGCAATCAGGGAGAAAGTCAAGGGCGTGTGCCTTCGTCAGCTGACCCTATTTGGAGTATAGTTGGTGTCCCCTGGTCTCAGGTGACCGTTGTAACCCTGGCCACCACTATATAAGGTGGCACAGGGAGCCCTAGGAAGGGGTTGGTGACTGAGTATTCATACACTTAGCAGTTCATCTTCCTCCTCTAGCAGAGAGCTTGGAAGCACCGTTGTTGTATACTCCATCGATCTAAATATATAACCAGTAGAGCAGGAGTAGGGGTGTTATCTCCTTATGAGAGCCCCGAACCTGGGTAGATCCGTGTTCCTTTCTGTCGTGCTTTTTAGCTTGTTCCCCTCTCCCGAATCCTCCAGCATCTAGTTCGGCCCCCATTTAAGCCATCCCATGGCATATGTTGTTTCACCACGACGACATTTGGCGCCCACCGTGGGGCAGATCGATATGTTGGGCGGAGTGTTTATTCGGACGGGGTCCGTGATAGCAGCTTCGGGAGTGCGCGTGGTCTCTGGCCTCGTCCAGAGGCTAGGCTCGCTCAGCTTCGTCAGTGACAACGCTGGATGTCTCGGCGGCCGGCCGTTCCCCAGGGATGGTCGGATCATGTCTTTCGGTTCCCACGAGGTGTACGTGGGGACTGAGAGAGTTTGCAGGGAAGAGGTACTGGTGGCGGCGGATCCTCCGTCACATCGGCTGGCTCACGCTGGGCGTAGCGCTCGCTCAGTAGAGTCGGCCGAGGTAATGATGGCCGGCACATCAGTCCCGCCGGCAGATGGTGCCGGCAAGGCAGCAGCAGCGGCAGGAGATACTCCCCCAGAGCCGCCGAAGGCCAAGAGGTCAGCGCGTCCTCCGTTGGAGCGCGTTGAGAACCTGGCCGGCACTTCCGGCGTGCCGGCTAGGGGCCAGGTGCTTCTTCCCATCATCGATCGGCTTCTCGAGCCGGTGCGATCTGGTGATACGTCTCAAACGTATCTATAATTTTTGATGCTCCATGCTTGTTTTTACACCATTTGCCTATTGTTTCGTTACACTTAGTGGCACTTTTATGCATTTTCCGGAACTAACCTATTAACGAAGTGCCACAGTGCCAGTTTCCTGTTTTCTGCTGTTTTTGTGTTTCAGAAGTGATACACAAGAAATATTCGCGGAATTGGACGAAACAAGTTCCTGAAGTCTTATTTTACCCGGAAGCTTCCAGAGATCCGAAGAGGAGTAGGAGGTGGGCCACAGGGGCCCCACACACACAGGTGGCGCGGCCAGGCCCCTGGCCGCGCCAGCCATGTGTGAGGAGGCCCTGGCCCTCCTCTGACATCGCCCCTTCGCCTATAAGAAGCCTCGGGACGGAAAACCCTAAAGGATTCAGCAATTTTCCAGAAAGAGTTCCGTAGTTCCGCCGCCATCGCCGACAAATTTCGGGGGACAGAAGTCTCTGTTCCGGCACCCTGCCGGGACGGGGAAGTGCCCCCGGAGCCATCTCCATCGGTCTCCATCGCCGTCTCCGCCGTCTCCATCGACCTCACCGCCATCTCCATCAACCTTGCTGTCTCCTATGATGAGGAGGGAGTAGTTCATCCCCGGGGCTAAGGGCTCTACCGGTAGCTATGTGGTTCACCTCTCTCTCCCATGATGTGATCTTTATGTGATCGTGAGCTTTGTATCATGTTGAACAAGTACATGTTATTATTCAGATATTTTGTGTACTCTAGTGATATTATTAAAGTAATCTATTCCTCCTGCTATGGTGTAACGGTGACAGTGCGTGCATCATGGTGGTACTTGGTTTAGGCTATGATTGTGATCTCTTGTGGATTATGAGAATAATTATTGCTATGATAGTTTGAGTGATCTATTCCTCCTTTCATGGTGTAATGTTGACAGTGTGTGCACCGTGTTAGTACTTGGTTTAAGTTGCAATGATTTCTATCTTGAGTTGTGATCTGATTTGGGTATCGCTATGAGTGGTGTTTGTCAAGTACTTGATGAACTTTAAGGGGTGCTTCTGTAGCCACTACGCAATGATTAGTGTTATTCAATAGGAGAGTAATTCAGAGTACCTTAGCAAAGAGAAGTTACTTGTTCATTCATGTTATATTGTTGGGAGTGTGTCCACTAGTGAAAGTATGATCCCTAGGCCTTGTTTCCAAGCTTTGCACACCGTTTACTTGCTATTTTGTTACTTGTTTGCTCGCAGCGATATTTACTTCAAGTCACTTTTGCTACTTATAATCATCTATACCACTTGTATTTCACTATCTCTTCGCCGAACTAGTGCACCTATACATCTGACAAGTGTATTGGGTGTGTTGGGGACACAAGAGACTTTCTGTATCGTAATTGCAGGGTTGCTTGAGAGAGATAGCTTTGACCTCTAACCTCCCTGAGTTCGATAAACCTTGGGTGATCCACTTAAGGGAAACTTGCTGCTGTTCTACAAACCTCTGCACTTGGAGGCCCAACAAGTGTCTACAAGAATAGAAGTGCGTAGACATCAAGCTCTTTTCTGGCGCCGTTGCCGGGGAGGTAAGGTAAAAGGTACTCGCATCCTCCTGTGTGAGTGCTCGGAGTTATTTCCTTTAGATTCTGCAATTATATCTTTTTGTTTCTTGTTTTTATTTTCACTAGTTAGGCTTAATGGAAAACAAAGAGTTCTTTAGTCTTTTTCCTGATTTTAGATTTGAAGAGAAAATTGAAAATCCTTTGGAGCTTATTTCGCATAGCAATGTTATTAGTACGAATGCTTTGAACACCGTTGTTGCTAATGCTATAGAAAAGTCTAAGCTTGGGGAAGCTGGTTTTGTTGAGTATGATATTTTTAGTCCCCCAGCTTTAGTGGAGAAAGTTTGCTCTGATAATATTTTATCTCCCATATGTGATGTTTCTAATGATGCTTGTGCTCCTCATCCTTTTAAAATACCTATGGAAATTGTTGATCATGTTAAGAATAACTGCTATTTAGGAGATGGAACTATCCATCCTGGTGATCATTTGCTTTTTATACATGAATTATGCGAGTTGTTCCAGTGTGCAGGTATTTCATGAACCAAGTTAAGAAGAAGCTATTCTCTTTATCACTGAAAGGCAGAGCTGAGGAATGGTATCGGCTGCTTGAAGATGGTCCATCTATTGCATGGGAGGAAATTGTGTCTCTCTTTTATTCCAAGTTTTATCCTCCAAGTGAAATTCATAAAGATCGTAATCGGATATATAACTTTTGGCCTCATGAGGGAGAAAGCATTGCCCAAGCGTGGGGAAGATTGAAGTTACTAATGCATAAATGTCCTATTCATGATCTTCCCCGTAATATTGTTATCAATAATTTTTATGCAAGGCTTTCAGGATATTACAAGGACTATCTAGATGCATGCTTTGATGGGTCTTTCACAAGCAAGGATGTTGACACCAAGTGGGATCTGCTTGAAACAATTCAAAACAATATTGAAGGTTGGGATAGCGACAAAGGTAAAGGATCAGATATGAATTACGAGTTTGATTGCATTAAGTCTTTCGCTGAAACTGCTAATTTTCAAGAGCTTAGTGCTAAGTATGGTCTTGATCCTCAAATTATGGTTGATTGCTTTAAAGCCTTTGCTTCCCATATAAATGTTCCTAAAGGAAATGGGGACGTGTATCATGAACCTTTTAAGGATACTTGCATAGAAAGTGATATTGTTATTGATGATTGCAATAAACATGCTCAAACTTCTAAAAGTACTATTTCTTATAAGCATGTTAATTTTTGTGGAATACATAGACCTTGTGAACAGAGTTACAACAAGGAAGATTATTGCATCACCCACGCAAATGAAGAAACCAGCATGTGGCTCAAGGATCTAGATGTGCTTGGTGAATGGGTTTGTGAGCTTTATCCTTTTCTTTGTGAATTTTGTGGTGAAAAAGGTCACTTTAATTTTCAATGCCCAATTAATCGAACGAGTACCGCAGATTTGTATTGTGATGATAAGATTACTCTCAATCAGCATGATGAGCTTACCTTGTTTTTGAATTGTGAAGAGATATCTAGAAAGCTTTCTTTGGTTGACATGAATGATGTTGATATTAATAGCACCCTTCTTGGTTGTCATCTCTATTGTGCTAAAGATTGCCTCGCAAATACTTAATTACAAGATCTTATTAAACATGATGATTTGCCAAGCTATGATAGGACTAATAGATGTTTCGATCTTATTAATAGAGAGGAGGAATCCTCCAAAGTTTCTTCTGTTGTTTCTGTCAGCAAACCAGATTATGTGGACAAGATGCCTTTCCCTCCTAAAGAATATGTGGAGAAGATGCCCTTCAAGTCTCTCCCTCCTAAAGGAGAGAGTAAGAAGAGTAAGAAGAAGAAGAAGAAGAAGAAGAAGAGGAGTAAAAGGCGAGAGGACACGGTATCTTCCCCTAAGCGTTATGATCCTGCTATAGATTATGATAATTCTGATTGGGATGATGTTCCTATGCCTGTTACCTATGTTAGTGATCATGATTGGGAAAAGCACTCTACTTTTGATATTGAAAATCTTTTTGGTACCAATTCTAAGGTTAATAATTGTTGTACCATTAGTGCTATCCATGTTCCTTCTTATGATGATATGTTTGATGAATATGCTTTGCGACATAGTAGTTCTCTAGCTTGTGATGATGGGTATAATATTTTCAGTTCACCTACTTTTGAGGAGAAAATTAGTTATGATTGCAATATGCCTCCTGTTTTTGATGATTATGGTGATGAGAATAATTATTCTATTGACTCTGCTCCTACTACTATTGTTCATGTGTGGAGTATTAATCCTTTTATGCATGTAGCTCATGATAGGGATGCTTTATGTGATAGTTACATTGTTAATTCTATTCATGATGCTACTGAAAGTTACTTTGAGAGAGGGAAACATGGTTTGATGGATATCAACAATATTGAGTTTCCCCTCTTTATGTTGCAATTCTTGAAGTTGTACTTGTTTTGCCTTCCTATGCTTTTTGCTTTGCGCTTTCATGACTTGTCTCTTTACAAGACTATTTTTCATAGGAAGTGGTTTAGATTTAAATGTGTTCCACATTTGCTTTTTGATGCTCTCTTTTGCTTTAAGTTCCTATATGGCGCCTTTGCCTCAAGCTTTTATATAGCGCCCACATGAGCATCTTTGCAAATTACTGCGCCTAGCTCAAAGGCGTTAAAGAAAAGCACTCTTGGGAGATAACTCATTGTTTATTTTCAGTACTTTTTCTTTTATTTGAGTCTTGGAAGTCATTACTACTGTAATGACCTCTCCTTATCTTGTTTATTTCGTTTTTGTGCCAAGAGAAGCCTCTAATTTGAGTGAGGTAAAGATTTGGGGATGTTGCTGTCCTGAAACTGTTTTCGGTGCTGCACCGTAAAAATTCGTGAAAATTCTCTGTTTATCTTTTGGACCTGAGATTTCTTGTGCATATGCCCCAGGTCATATCCAAACTTTTGTTAGTTGAACACTTTTTGATTTGATTAACAGAAAATCCCTCAAAAATTCGACCTTTGTCAGCTGTTCAGTTTTGACAGATTTCTGGCAATATTTGTGTTTGCCACTTTATCGCTTTCTTTTGAGTTCTTTTTATTATGGAACTTTTGGGGAAGTTGCTACAGTAGTATCTACTATATATGTGGTGGTTTTGAGTTGAAACCTGAAGCAAAAAGAGGTTGAATATATGTTATGCTTACACTAATGTTGCTAATAGAATTGTGTTTAGTTTTGTATGAAGGAAGTTTTCAAGTGTAGGGATTGGAGAATGATGAGATGAGTTGAAGAATGGACAAAAGCTCAAGCTTGGGGATGCCCATGCATCACCCCAAGAAATATCCAAGAAGTACAAGCGTCAAAGCTTGGGGATGCCCCCGAGGCACCCCCTTCTTCATCGGCAAAAATCAGGTCACCTTTCAAGACACTATATTTTTATTGCTTCATGCACTATGTGTTTTTCTTGGAGCGTCACTTGCTTTAGTTTTCTTAGTTGGTTTAGTTTTGTTTGCTGCAATAAATGGTTAGATCACATCATGTTTCTTTTGGAGGAGATGAACTCGCTTTTCATTTGCCAAGAACACTCAGTTTTTCACTCTTATCGTTCACCGAGTGTTCTTCTTTTTCTGCTACTGCTTTTGGTTTTCGTTTTCGCCTTGATATGCTTTCAGACCTTGTCATATCTTTTCATCAAGGTGTATTTTTGCCTCTGGTCTTTATTGGTTTTCATCAAAAGAGGTGTCTTTAAAAATTTCAAATGGTGTTGGAAAAGAGAAAAAGCTTTGTGCAAAATAGTGGTACAAGAAGGAGCTTGTGTAGACTGCAGCTTAGGCTTTTTCATGTCATGCTTGATATCTTTTTGATAGTATGCTTAGTGGTTTTGCTGTAGCATGACTTGTCTCAAATAACTGAGATTGCTTAATGAGCTTTTGAAAAAATCATGCGTTGTTTTTATTGTATGGAAGCATTATTTTGGTTTTCTCCTTGATGCTTTATTTGGGTTGACTTGGCGCATGCTCACACATGTTAGACTCTTACAAAGTCGCCATTAGCCTTCATGATCATTTAGTTTTTGACTTTTGATGCCATCTTATGCTTCTTTTAATGTCGCTTTGTCGCTTTGCATGATTATGGCCATTATTGCTCTCTTAGTTGGTCGCTCCCAGTCTTTTGCTAGCCCTCGCCTTGTACTGAGTATGAGCTCTACTCGTGCATCCAACTCTTAAAAGCCAAAGTTTTCCAAAGTGTCCACCATACATACCTACTAGCAATTTGCTATTCCAAGTAAATTTGACTTGCTTTTATTTTCTCTTCAAATTAAACTCTTACCAGTGTTATGCGAAATTCGGTTAGTAAAGCTCTCACGAACCGGAAGGCACACTTTACTTTTTCCTGTTCTTAAAAATTTGACATTGTGGTCTCTTATGTTGAGTTGTTATGCTTGCAAGTTGTAAGTTGGATTCTAGCCCAGCCATGCTGTCATGGGGCAAGCTTTCAACATTGCACTTCTTTTTGAGTTGATATCGTGATCTTTTGTTTATGGATGCCCGCGGTGTGAAATGAATTGGGAATCTTGTGGGGATCATGGAGTTTTTATATGTGTTAGGGAAACGCCGGGCCGCCAATCTAAGCCATGCATAATTCATGGTGGAAATTTGCAGCATACCCATGGTGAACATTCGACGACGCATCTCACAATAAAAAGCTAAACAATATAGCAAATAAAAGAGATGTCGAGGTGTTCATTGTCTGCTTGTCCTGTCATTTTGATGTGGGCTTGTTCCATGTCATCGGGCACGGAGGTACCCCATTGGCGGTTCTCAATGATACACATATATTTACAATGACAAGAGCCTTGCTTGGGACTCTAAGTAAAGTAGCATGAGGTTTGGGTACTCGTATTCACGAGGCACGAGGTTTTCAACTTATGATTTGTCAAGCATATGCATCATAATTGTTCTCGCATTAACTTTAACCATTCAAGATGCTTATGATGGGGGCAATGAGAGCTCAAAGCCGGTAAGTACCATAATTTTTGAAGGTTATAAAACTTGCAATCACTGCTTCCCTCTGCGAAGGGCCTTTCCTTTACTTTTATGTTGAGTCACCACCTTCTTTCTTTATGCACCATTAAGAGAGCATAGTTGTCATTCTTAGTGTGATATGCATTGTCCCAAAGTTCATTGATTGATTCATATTGTTGGTTTCACTTGCTCTTAAATTATTTGTATCTAGTTGCCCTCTTAAACTTTGAGGTGTCCTATGCATTTATGTTTTGCTCTCTTTGAAGGACAAGCTGAAAACCTTTTGTATGTTTTCCTTATGATTCGAACACACGTTTGACTTTCATTGTTTCATTTTCATGATCTTTTGTTTGTGTTCATTTGCATGTTTACAACATGGTTGCTAAGTTCTTATTGTCAAGATTATATCTTCATGCCCATGTTTTAAGTTCTTATGATCCCAGCTCACAATGCTTACATATATGATCAAGATTGTGTAGGTGCATGTCACCTCAAAAATTATTCTTTTGTTATCACTTACCTACTCGAGGACGAGCAGGAGTTAAGCTTGGGGATGCTTGATACGTCTCAAACGTATCTATAATTTTTGATGCTCCATGCTTGTTTTTACACCATTTGCCTATTGTTTCGTTACACTTAGTGGCACTTTTATGCATTTTCCGGAACTAACCTATTAACGAAGTGCCACAGTGCCAGTTTCCTGTTTTCTGCTGTTTTTGTATTTCAGAAGTGATACACAGGAAATATTCGCGGAATTGGAAGAAACAAGTTCCTGAAGTCTTATTTTACCCGGAAGCTTCCAGAGATCCGAAGAGGAGTAGGAGGTGGGCCACAGGGGCCCCACACACACAGGTGGCGCGGCCAGGCCCCTGGCCGCGCCAGCCATGTGTGAGGAGGCCCTGGCCCTCCTCTGACATCGCCCCTTCGCCTATAAGAAGCCTCGGGACGGAAAACCCTAAAGGATTCGGCAATTTTCCAGAAAGAGTTCCGTAGTTCCGCCGCCATCGCCAACGAATTTCGGGGGACAGAAGTCTCTGTTCCGGCACCCTGCCGGGACGGGGAAGTGCCCCCGGAGCCATCTCCATCGGTCTCCATCGCCGTCTCCGCCGTCTCCATCGACCTCACCGCCATCTCCATCAACCTTGCTGTCTCCTATGATGAGGAGGGAGTAGTTCATCCCCGGGGCTAAGGGCTCTACCGGTAGCTATGTGGTTCACCTCTCTCTCCCATGATGTGATCTTTATGTGATCGTGAGATTTGTATCATGTTGAACAAGTACATGTTATTATTCAGATATTTTGTGTACTCTAGTGATATTATTAAAGTAATCTATTCCTCCTGCTATGGTGTAACGGTGACAGTGCGTGCATCATGGTGGTACTTGGTTTAGGCTATGATTGTGATCTCTTGTGGATTATGAGAATAATTATTGCTATGATAGTTTGAGTGATCTATTCCTCCTTTCATGGTGTAATGTTGACAGTGTGTGCACCGTGTTAGTACTTGGTTTAAGTTGCAATGATTTCTATCTTGAGTTGTGATCTGATTTGGGTATCGCTATGAGTGGTGTTTGTCAAGTACTTGATGAACTTTAAGGGGTGCTTCTGTAGCCACTACGCAATGATTAGTGTTATTCAATAGGAGAGTAATTCAGAGTACCTTAGCAAAGAGAAGTTACTTGTTCATTCATGTTATATTGTTGGGAGTGTGTCCACTAGTGAAAGTATGATCCCTAGGCCTTGTTTCCAAGCTTTGCACACCGTTTACTTGCTATTTTGTTACTTGTTTGCTCGCAGCGATATTTACTTCAAGTCACTTTTGCTACTTATAATCATCTATACCACTTGTATTTCACTATCTCTTCGCCGAACTAGTGCACCTATACATCTGACAAGTGTATTGGGTGTGTTGGGGACACAAGAGACTTTCTGTATCATAATTGCAGGGTTGCTTGAGAGGGATAGCTTTGACCTCTAACCTCCCTGAGTTCGATAAACCTTGGGTGATCCACTTAAGGGAAACTTGCTGCTGTTCTACAAACCTCTGCACTTGGAGGCCCAACAAGTGTCTACAAGAATAGAAGTGTGTAGACATCATCCGGCGATGATCCGGAGCAGACAAGGGAGGTCCTAGAGGGATCTCGTCAGGCCCTCATCGACGAGGCCCTGGCCATGCATCAGGAGCGCGAACGGTTTAACCGGCAACTCCGTGAGTATGAGGCAGCCCATGGTTTTACTCCTGTGATAACCCGGCCCAGCCGGATAGATGAGGTTAGAACTAGAGGTAGAGATCTTAACACTGAGCTAGGTAAAGATGCTAGAGCTAAGAGTCATACTGCAACTAGCACTGTGCCTAAGGTAGTCTATAGCTCACCAGTGAAGAACCTTAGAGCAGCAGCGGAGGTAGCTAAGGATTTATCTACTTTGTCCGGCGAAGCACTGCATGAGCAGCAAGCCCGGCTTAACCATTTTTTGTCTGAAGCTACCAAGCAGCAGGAGGCCTTTAAGAAGGCAAACCCAGGTGCCGGGGCATCCCAGTACGTTGCGTCGGTAGGAGGTGCCGGCGCAAGGTCAAGGGGGGAAGCTTCGTCCCCGCATCCAAGCGCCCGGCGTGCCGGAAGTGTGACCTCTGGCCGCCGGGACAAGCAGATCCAGGTGTATGATCCGGCAATCGCCGGAAAGCAAGCAATAGTTCAAAAGAGTGCCGGCCAAGCTGACAAGTATGTTGGCAGCAAGAAGGCTGGCCAGAATATGCCGGCCGGGCAAGGAGCAGTGTCGGCCGGTGGTGGCCGGAGTAATAGTGGTGCTCGGCGTCAGCCGCAAGGTGCCGGGGGTGCAGCACAGCAGCAAGGTGTAGGTCAGCCGAGACATCGGGAAGATGATGGGAACTCCGCCCTTTCCAGGGCGGGATATCAGCAGCAGCACCAGCAAGGCCAGCAGTATCAGCAAGGCCAGCCAAATGAGCAGTGCCAGCCGGAGCAGCAGCAGCAAAAGATGATCGCGGGCCCAATTGCATCCCGGCTAGGACCTCGGTCCTTGGCAGCAAGTGATGCGCGCTTCAAGCTGGACAGGATTCACCAGTCAGAGTTGGTGGAGGGGCAAGGAGCTCCGGGTCCTATGTGCTTTGGACCCCGGATTATGGGTGAGCCGGTACCTTACTACTTCCAGCTCGCGCGCGGCGCGAGGACATACAACGGCAGTACAAAGCTGGAAGATTGGTTGGAGGATTACTCCACCGCAGTTAACATTGCCGGAGGAAACCTCAGATGGGCGATACGATATGTACCACAAATGCTAGAAGGACCAGCCAGGATATGGCTGAATAATCTGCCGGTCGGAAGTATCAACGGCTGGGTTGATTTCGAAGAGCAGTTTGTGTCAAACTTCACCAGTACATACAAGAGGCCTAACCGACCGCAGCAGCTGGCCAACTGCCGGCAAGGAGTAAATGAGACCGACCGTGACTACCTAACCAGGTGGTGCACATTGCGCAATTCCTGCGAAGGAGTTGTGGAACAGCAGGCCATCATGTGGTTCGCTCATGGGTGACGGCATGGCACCATGTTGTGGCAAAAGCTTCAAGATTGCCGATAGTTATGCTCTGGGAGATCCCATGCAGCCCACCCTTGATTCACAAGGACAAGGGCAGACCCAGGGGAACACAAACAGCGCCGGGAGACCAGGGCAATACTATCGCTCTGATAACCAGAACAAGAGAAGAGATGAAAGGCCGGATTACCGGTATGGAACGGGACAAGTAGCAGCTGTGGAGGAAGAGCAAGAGGGCGCCGGCAGTAGCCAGTGTCCGAGATATGAGAGCAATCAGCAGCCTCAGCAGCAGCAGCAACAGCCACAGCAGCAAGCGCAGCCCTTCCAGAAGAACAATGTCTGGATCAACAAGAATGCCGGCGGCAGCGCCGGCCAGAAGAAGCAATGGCCGAAGTATACGGTAGGTCTGGCCATGGACAAGCCTTGTGTGTTTCACACGTTCCAGCCGGGTAAGCCGGCAAATCATTTGACGAGAAACTGTTCATGGCTGGACGACATATTAGCAGGTCGTGCAGGTCCCTGGGGACCGGCTAGACCATCTATCCCGGCAGCTCCATCGCCGTTGACAGGCGCAAATACAGTTGCAGTCCCACCCAGGCCAGTTAATCCCGGGAATCAGAGCAATGCCGGAAATGCCGGCGTAAATCAAGTAGATCAGAACTATAACCCGGAGTACTATGCCAGAGGCCCAGCAGCGGGCCGAAATGAGTACAAGGAACATGATCAGAGCTACATGGTCTTTGAGACCGAAAGAACAGACAAGCAGAGCTTGTACCGGAGGTGTTTGGAGGTGAATGCCGTTATGTCGGCAGTTTCGAAGCTAATGTACTGGTCTGACCAGGCCATTGGCTGGGACAGGGCAGATCATCCCAGGATCATGCCAAACCCCGGCGGGTATGCTCTGGTGATGGATCCGACATTCGTCGGGCCGGCTAATAACGTGAGATTCAGCAAGGTACTCATTGACAATGGGAACAGCATCAATATCATGTACCGGGATACGATGCAGAAGCTGGGCATCAAGGAAAATATGCTGGAGCCAAGCAAGACCACATTCCACGGCATTGTACCGGGACTTCCGTGTGCGCCGATGGGCAAGATCCGGATGGATGTCATGTTTGGCAACCGGGATAACTGCAGGGTGGAGAACCTCATGTTTGAGGTGGTGGATCTGGAAAGCCCCTACCATGCTTTGCTGGGTAGGCCGGCACTGGCAAAGTTCATGGCCTCTATGCATGTTGCGTATCTGAAGATGAAGATACCGGGGCCCAAGGGAGTGATCACCATCATTGGTGATTACAAGCGCTCGATGGCGTGTGCAACAGCCGGGTCTAACCTGGCCGAGACTCTGATCATTGCAGAGGAAAGGAAGAGGCTCAAGCGAGCGGTGGAAATTGCTGAGACAGTCGTGGCCGGCAAATCTATGCCGGGCATGACAAACCCAAGCGGCGGCACTTCTTTTCAAGTGGCCAAGGAAGTCAAGAAGGTGCCTCTGGATGAGGCTTTTCCGGAGCGCTATGCCCTCATCGGGGCAGGTTTGGATCCCAAATAGGAAAGCGAGCTCATCAGCTTCCTTCGTGTGAATCGGGATATCTTTGCATGGTCTACTTCAGACCTGCAAGGTGTGCCGAGGGAGCTGGCTGAGCACGCATTGCATGTGAGACCGGATGCTAAGCCGGTGAAGCAACTGCTCCAGCGGAATGCAGGTGATAGAAGGAAAGCCATTTGGGACGAAGTGGCCAGGCTCCTAGCCTCCGGCTTTATCAAAGAAGTGCTTCATCCGGATTGGGTGTCTAATCCGGTTTTGGTGGACAAGAATAAGGATGAGCCCGCCATAGTGAAAGTATGGCGGATGTGTGTCGATTACACCAACTTGAACAAGGCATGTCCTAAGGATCCATTCCCGCTACCTCGGATCGATCAAGTGATTGATTCCACGGCCGGATGTGAACTGTTATCATTCGTAGATGCTTATTCTGGTTTCCACCAGATCCCCTTGTATGAGCCGGATCAAATAAAGACATCCTTTATTACCCCGTATGGGGCTTATTGCTATCTCACTATGCCGTTCGGTTTAAGAAATGCCGGAGCAACTTACCAGAGATGCATGCAAAAGTGTTTGCATGACCAAATAGATAAAAATGTGCAGGTATATGTCGACGATGTCGTCATAAAAACCAAGGAGTGCAAGACTCTCGTAGATGACCTCCGGGAAACCTTTGCAAACTTGAGGAGATTCCGGATGAAGTTGAATCCGGCTAAATGTACCTTCGGTGTGCCGACATGCAAATTGCTCGGTTTCCTGGTTTCCAGCCGGGGAATTGAGGTGAATCCCGGCAAGATTCGTGCCATAGAGAGAATGAAGCCGCCGACAGATTTGAAGGAAGTACAGAAGTTCACCGGGTGCCTCGCATCCCTGAGCCGTTTCATAAGCCGGCTGGGAGAGAAAGCTTTGCCGTTATATCAATTGATGAAAAAGTCCGACACATTTGTCTGGACAGCGCAAGCAGATGCAGCTTTCAAGGAATTGAAACAGATGTTGTCAACAGCGCTGGTGTTGGCATCTTCGATGCCCAGGGAACCAATGCTGCTCTATATAGCGGCGACCAACAGAGTTGTCAGTGCGGTGGTGGTAGTAGAGCGAGAGGAAGGAGGCAAAATCGTGCAGCGGCCGGTATATTATTTGAGTGAAGTCCTCTCCACCTCGAAGCAAAACTACCCCCATTATCAGAAGATGACGTATGGTGTTTATATGGCGGCCAAAAAGCTCAAGCATTACTTCCAGGAACACCCAATCCGGGTAGTGGCCGAGGCCCCTATCTCGGAAATCATAGGCAACAAAGATGCCAGTGGCAGGATAGCCAAGTGGGCAATAGAGTTGTCACCATATACACCTCAGTATGATAAGAGGGATACAATCAAGTCCCAGGTGTTGGCTGATTTCTTCATTGATTGGGCCGAGATACAATATGAGCCACCATTGCCAGATGCAAATTATTGGAGGATGCATTTCGACGGTTCCAAGACAATACATGGCCTGCGTGCCGGCATAGTTCTCAGTTCACCCAAGAATGACCAATTGAGATATGTTCTGCAGATTCATTTTGCAGCATCAAACAATGTGGTGGAATATGAGGCACTTGTGCATGGCCTGAAGGTGTCTAAGGACATAGGCATTCGCCGGATTATGTGTTTCGGTGATTCCGATTTAGTGATCCAGCAGTGTTCCGGCATATGGGATGCGCATGATGCAAACATGGGATCCTACCGTTTCCTGGTACAGCAGTTGAGCGGTTACTTCGAGGGTTGTGAGTTCCGGCATGTTCTCCGGGCTCAGAACGATGCAGCCGATACATTGTCCAAGCTGGGATCTTCCAGAGATTCAATCCCGCCCGGCATTTCGTTGGAGCATCTGAGGAAGCCGTCAATCAAGCCATCGCCGGAATCATCGTCCATTTATGTCCCACCAAGCCCGGAGGATGCAGTTCCGATGGAGATAGATGCCGGAGTCAGGTCAGATAGCCCGGGGACTGTTCTCTCGGTCCCGGGGACTGGGCCGACATATGCAGTGAGTGCAGTATTCCGGAGCAGAAATAAAGGCAAGGGTAAGATGTGCCAAGAGGTTATGCCGGTAATCCCGGGGACTGCTCCGGCATACCCGGGGACTGATCCCTCAATCCCGGGGACTTCACAGCCCATGGAGATCGATTATGTGTCGGTCGAAATGATGGAGATAGATCAGGCAGTATTCACGGTCAGGGAAGTGCCCTCATGGGCACGTCCAATCATGGATTTCCTGGTGAATGATCAAGTGCCAGCGGATGAAAATGAGGCCCGCCGGGATACAAGGAGATCCAAAGGATATACCATCATCAACAAGGAAGTATACAAGAGAAGTACCACCGGAGTGTTACAGAGATGTGTTGAATCTGCTGAAGGCTTGGAGATGCTCCGGGAAATTCATCAGGGGGAGTGTGGTCACCACGCTTCGTCCAGAGCATTAGTGGCGAAGGTATTCTGGCATGGGTTCTATTGGCCGATGGCACTGCAAGAAGCCGAAAACTTGGTCCGGAAATGCAATGGGTGTCAAAGGTATGCCCACCAGATTCATCAGCCGGCGTCTGCCTTGAAGACTATCCCGATAACCTGGCCCTTTGCTGTTTGGGGCCTGGATATGGTCGGGGCTTTTTAAGCCGGCAAGGGGAAAGATGACCCATATCCTGGTCATGGTGGACAAGTTCACCAAATAGATTGAGGTGAAGCCCATAAGCAAGTGTGATGGTCACACGGCAGTGAAATTCTTAAAAGACATAATCTTGAGATATGGTGTTCCTCATGGCATCATCACTGACAATGGGTCGAACTTTGCACAAGGGCCATTTGCCAGATTTTGTGAGGAGGTGGGAATCCGGCTGGACATTGCGTCGGTCGCTCACCCTTGTACCAATGGCCAAGTAGAGAGGTCAAATGGACTAGTGTTATCCGGCATAAAACCCCGGCTGATAGAGCCACTGGAGAAAACTCTGGGATGTTGGCTAGATGAATTACCAGCAGTGCTTTGGAGTTTAAGGACAACTCCGAATAGGTCAACAGGCTATACACCCTTTTTTCTTGTGTATGGAGCAGAAGCTGTGCTTCCTACAGATGTGATACATGATGCACCAAGAGTGGTGCTATATACTGAGGAAGAGGCTAAAGAAGCCAGGGAAAATGATGTTGATCTGCTGGAAGAAGCAAGAGAAATAACACTATCAAGAACAGCAGTATATCAGCAGAACCTCAGACGCTATCATGCGCAGAAGGTGAATCCAAGGAGATTCCAAGAGGGAGATCTAATACTCCAGCTAAGGCAAGGCACAGAGGGCCGGCATAAGTTAACTCCTCCATTGGAGGGGCCATTCATTGTGGGCAGAGCTCTGCACAATGATGCCTATTATCTTATAGATGCGCAGGCCCCCGAGAAGGACAAGGCGGACAGGTCCGGAGAAGAAACTAAGAGACCATGGAACATAGCCCTACTCCGTCCCTTTTACTCCTGAGACTCCTGAGCAGCATAATGTATGTATTTCCATGTTTTGCTTTGTGTGCCGGCGCTTTATGCCGGCACAAGACTAATGAATGAAATGTCGGCATCCCGAGAAGGTCGGGCACTGTCTCCGAGATATATCCTTGTTTATTTTCAGTCTTTGTATATATGCCGGCTGGCTTGATTCGAATGTTTCCTATGTCGGCCTAGTAGTGTGTCGGCACCAAAGGCCGCTCTTCGACTCAGCTGCTGACCGAAACCCGGCTTCATGGCTAGCAAGAGTAGATGCCGGAGATTGTCTACACATGGAAAACGGCCAAAGAAATATAAAGCAAGTGAACCGACATTTACATTGTTGTTAAGTTAAAACTTGAAATGTCGGGTGATTTGAAGTCTAAGTTTCCAAGTTTAAGTACTGTATGTTTAATGAAGCAACCTTGAGACTCATATGTCGAAAGCCAAATAAGGTAGACAAGTAGCCAAGGTTGTGAAGTTGAGGAAACAGGAAAACAAACTCAGTGACATAGCCAAAAGATGATCCGGCATTCATAAACAAGCAAACCAAGTTAAAACTTGTTCGGGTAGCAAACTAAAGGGAAATAGAGTATATATTACATCTGCACCCGGCATACCGGGGATCTGATAAAGCTTAAAGTTTTTCGGGCGGCAAAGTTAAGAAGCAGGGGCACAAGCAGAGCCGCCGGCTGGAGGAACTATAGCAGTGGAGATGTCGGCTTCAGGAGTGCCGGACCCAGCAGATGGAATGGAGCCATCACCTCCGCCCGAGACAGATCCCTGTTCTGGAGCATCAGTGCCGGCTTCTTCAGTTTCTTCTTCATCTTGGCTGGAGTCGGAGCCCTCAGCGTCAGCAGCATCCTTGGCGTCGTCTGCCGTCTTCTCCGGCTCGTGGATGTCCCAGACAAACGCCTCGGTGTCGGCATAATCCACATAGCTGTGGGCTAATTCTTGCCGACACCGAATATGTTCCGGATCCATGGTCCAGATGGATCCCTCGCGCACAGTGCGCAAAGTCTCCAAGTCAGCTTTTTCGTACCAAGAGAGGAAGTAGCTGAGAGCTTCATCAGCTCCCACCCTTGCGCCGGAATCCCGCCATTCTCGGAGGCAAACCTTGGAAAGCTGTAGATCATTGCCGAGATCAACAGGGTCAGTGGGCGTCCTTTGCCCCGGCCAGAGGGCAGAATATGCCTCCTGGGCGCCAAGAAAAAGTTCTTCCGTGTAGAAGGTCATGGCGTTCTTCCGGGATTGCAGGGCCAACAGCTGTTCCGACATGTCCCAATTGGCCGAGTCAACCGGAACACCCCGGTTCTCTCGATCCAACTGCAGAGCCCTCTCAACGTCTTCGACGGAAGCGGGAAACATGTCTGAGAAATATAAATAATGTTAGCAAGAGGGGTATATGTCGGCGTAAAGGTTATGCCGGAAAGGATCATGATATGCCGGGCAAGATAAGGAAAAAGGATTTGAAGCTTACTGGCGAGGTCGGCATTGAGCTGTGCAACTGTAACTTCCCATTTCGTTGCCTGCTCCTTCAAGCTAGACAGTTCGGCATGGGCGTTGGAGGCATCAGTCTCGGAGGTGACAAGCAGCTCCTGGGCTTTCTTCAGTTGGCCCTCCCTCTGTTCCTTCTCCTCCAGAAGCTTAGCGATCCGGCCCTTCAACTGCTCAACCTCAACTTTGTGGGCGGCGTCCCGGTCATCCAATTGCTTGGCCACATCCACTGAGGGAGTACAATCCTGGTGGCGTGCCTCCAGTGCAGCTTTCTCATCTGCAAGGATTAGAAGTTAAGAGAATGTCTAGATAGAAAACAATGGCAAGAGTTAAAGGATTTGAAGTAAAAAAGATCCGCAGAATCCGGCATACCGGTCAGCTCCTTCACCCGCTGGAGGAGCGCGGTGACTTGTGTTTCGGCACCAGCTGCAGAATGTCGAAAAAAGGTTATGTGTCAGCATATTAAGGTATGCCGGCAAGAGGTATAGACAGAAGTAAAAAAGGCAAGTCATCCGGTATATAAGGATATGTCGGCGGAGGTTACCTTTCTGGGACAGTTCAAGCCGGAGCTTGCTATGCGCATCTGACAACTTCCGGTGCTCGCACACCAAGTCGTGGTACATGTCGGCGCGTGCATTGTTCATGCGCTGCAAGAGTGTTAGGATTTGAAAGGTTATAAGAGAAGTCTAGCAGGTCAGTGCAGTTGAAGATTATGCGAAGTGTTCATGATAATAAAGATCCGGCACAGGTGCTCGCACCTATCCTGGCCCTCGGTGACTAGGATTTGAAGCTCGAAGCGAGCTTATATCTCAGTCAAGAGGATTTGAAAAAGGCTTAAGACGTTAGTTGATAAAGATCCGGCACAGGTGCTCGCACCTATCCCGGCCCTCGGTGACTAGGATTTGAAGCTCGGATCGAGCTTATATTCCGGATAGTAAAATTTGAAAACAGCTAAGTGCAAAAGGTATCGGAAAATCCCGGCTGCCCGTATCCCGGACAGCCGACATTTTCGGGGACTGGGGATATACGTGGAAAAGACTTACGTTGGTGGCATCGGCCAGGAGGTGAAGTCTTTGCTGGAGGCTGAGGAGCTCGCAGGCGATAGGAATGGGCTTTGCGGCCAGGATATCAGATGGATTGCCAGTGGCCGAGGCTTCGGCCAACTTCTTGCTCCTGGAGTCCGCAGTGTCCATACTATCGGCGTCATTCCACCTGATGCAGTGCTCCTTAAGAGACCCAAGGCTCTGGTCACTTTTCGTCAGCAGGGAGACGTGGCCCTCAAGTTCCGGCGTGTCGAAGAAGCTGGGCCGGTAGCCGGGCCGGGATGCTGCCTTGCCAGAGTGAAGGGCCAGAGCAGAGCTGGGCCGGGATGCTGCTTTAGAAGGAGCAGTGGCGGCGGATGGTGTGCCGGACTTGGTCGGCTGGATCTTGAGGGTGCCGGACTTGACAGGGGCAGAGGTCTTGGCCGGGGCAGCAGGCTTGGCCGGGGCAGGAGCCTTCTCCGTGGATGGAGTCTTGGGCGCTGGTTGTTCCGGCGCGGCAGGTGCAGCTTGCCCAGCAGAGGCAGGTTCCGGAGTAGTCCGGACTTCCGGCACTGCAGGGCCCTTTCCTTTGTTATCTATGCCAGCGCTCTTGTTGCTTGCGCCGGCATCCTCAGTAGTCCCGGCGCCGCTGGTGGGCGCGCCGGAGTCGGGGGCATCTTGTTGGGCTCCTGTGTCCATGTGGACGTCAGAAGTCGAAGGTTCCTATTGAGCCCCCGAGTCCATGTGGACGTCGGGGGCAGAGTAATCTTGTTCCGGCAGAGGATCGTCCCTCGCCGGGGAGGTGGATTTATCAGGCGCAGGCGAAGATGCCAGCGCCGGGGAGGTCGTGTGACTTGCAGACGGTATGTCGGGGGTGGCAGTGGCCGCCGGCTTTTCAATGTTAGGGCTGGCGCTTGTGCTGGAAGCATGCTCCGGCGCAAGAGGAGCCTTGAAAGAGAGAAAACGCCAAGTTAATAATCAAAGCAAGAGATATGTCGGAGGCAACACAAAGAAAAGGAACTTACCCCGAGGCAACAGGTCGTGGTTTCTTCGGGCGAGGCGCCGAAACCTTCTGCCTCTTCTGTGCCGGCTCTTGCTGGGGTTTGACCCCACGCTTCTTGCCAGCGCGTACGTCGGCAGGGGGAGGTCCCTGGCTTAATGGCGCAGCGTCGATTACTTCATCATCCGGGATAGCTGAGGACGGCATAGGATAAGCAAAAGGTGTGGGAGGAAAGGCATATGCAAGTGGCTTTGGGTCATAATACATCAGGATCTCCTCGTCAGAATCACCCTCACTCCGGTCTTGAGTAGATTGCCGGGGTGAGGAGGCCTTACCCGTGGCAGCTGCAGCACGGGTGTTCCGGGGCAGCTTGTCCCAATGATCCGAATCTTCGACATCCGCAGCGGTGCGGTCTGCCGTGATCTGGATCCGGGAGTTCTCCATACTCTGGAAGCTAAACTTCTGCATAAGGCAAAGTAAATGGATCAGAAGCAAGAAATATGCCGGTGCAAGAAGTATGTCGGATCAAGCATTGTAAAGTAGGTCGGCAAATGACAATATCTCGGGCCATGCGTGATAAGTATCTATATGCCAGACAAGAGAGTGTGTAACGGCCAAAGTATTTACCGTTGGGGCGGGCCGATCCCGGCTGTATGGTTCAAATCCCCAGGCAAAGGTGGCCTGAGAGGACTTGCAGATGTCCTTGATCCGCCGCAGAATGTCGGCCGAAGTCAGCTCGTGTGTAGAATGCCGGGTGGGGTCCATGGGCCCGCTCATCTGGCAGATTTTATGTGACCGGCGCTGCAGAGGAGAGACGCGCCGGCTGATAAAGCATGCCACTAAATCTTGAGGGGTAAGGCCGGCATCCCGGAGCTCGCCCTTAACCCGGTGGAGAGCATGCACCGGCATCACGGAGTTCTTCGGGTTATAGGTCCAGTTCTTCATCGCCAAGGGTGGCTCGTCCACGAATGGCCGCAGGTTGAGCAGGTCGACGTCGGTGGTGTTCTTGACGTAGAAGAAGCTCTTCTGCCACTTCTTGCAAGATTCAAGCAGCTCCACCTTGGGGAAGTCCGAGCCCTTCCGGGACATGATGGTGGTCGCGCCGCATAGGGTCATGGGGCGGTCCTTCTTCTCCTGGGCCGTCTCCGGCGGGTCATCCTTGCTCCGGGGCGGTTCTTGGACAACTTGCTTCCGCAGTTGGAAGTACTTCGCCCAAGCCTGGGTGAAGGGCTCTATGCCGGCGAAGCCTTCGCAAAAAGCAGCAAATGCGGAGAGGATCATCACCGCATTCGCCGGGATATGGTGAGGCTGCAGGTCGTAGGTGTCGAGGAAGTCCCGGAAGAAGTCCGACGCCGGCAGACCGAAGCCCCGTTCGAAGTGGGCAATGAAGACAACTCGTTCGCCGGGTTCAGGTGCCGGCACAGTCTCTCCCGCCGGTAGCCGGCATGCAACACCCTCCGGGACTCTCCTGGTGGATGTGATCCAGGATATGTCGGCCGGGGTAACCTCCGACCCCTCCCAGCCGGAGCGTCCTTGGAGCCGGGCCGGGTTATCTTCCTCTGAGACCGAGGTACCCGTCATGCTTGAGGAAGCCATCTTGATGGCCGGAGCAAGGCGTGAGAGCCGGAGTCCCGTGATGTTAATCCTATCAAGATCAGGGAAAGGAGGGAGGTTAGTCTCTCCGGCATACTACTCTCACCAAAGTTAGCAGAAAAAGAAGATCTACCGGCGCAGTTAAAACCAGAAACAAGTATGAGAATAAGCCCTACGCAAGAACATCTGTGAACTATAGAAGAGCTTCTCTGGCAATGCTAATCAAGGCAAGAAGATACTAGGAAGAGAAACTGCTGAAGATCTAAGCGCGCACTGATACCTGTACAAGGCTGCAGAAAAGCATGAAAGAGGAAGAACAGAGGATGAACTCACCGAAGCTTGGCCGGCGGCAATGGAACGGCGGTGAACGTACAGAGGAAGATCCGATCTCCCAGCAATGTTGCGAAGAGAAGAGGCGGCGGCGGCGTCGTCGACGGGAATGTCGGGCGTCGTCGAGCGTCGGCGCCAGCGTGGAGCAGGACGGCGGCGGTGTTCCTTCGCTGTTCTTTGGTCCGGCGATGAAGCGCAAGAGGCAGAGGAGTGGAGGAAGAAGAAGGCACTGTGGGGGTAAAAAGAGCAAGTTTACCCCCACCCCCGTATTTATACCGAAGTATCAGGGTCGTGGGGATCGTGGCGAGTGTTCCACTACCCCGACCGTTTCTGCGGGAGGTCGCCGCGTGGCGGCACGGAGTGGGGCGGCGGTTACAGTAACCGAGCCACTAGGCAATGATGGTCTGCAGTAAAGGCGCTGTGAACCGTCACGTCGTATGACCGCTCATGATGGCAGGGCAGTTGCAAGTTTCGATGCAAACTATCAGGCTTGGCTTCTCAGGAAAGTCTCATCATGCCGGAATAACTGCCCGGGGAATAGGTTCGGTCCGGGATACCCCGGGACCGGCCGGATTAATTGTGGAAAGGAAAGAAGAGCCGGAATACAGTGTGATCGCCGGTGTAAAATCATACGCCGGGATATAGCAAAAGAGGTATCATGTTAAACCTTCCAAGGCCCCTCAGTCAAGACTGGGGGACCTCGACAGCTTCGGGGACTAATGTTAGGGGGATGACCCCCGGTAGGGTCAAGAGACTAGAAAGATACAAAGGACTATGGTTGACTTTATGCCGGTTGACCAAGGAAGGGCCTGGCCGGAATATAAGAGCATCGGCCAGGCCGGCATATAAATGTATCCCGGCTAGTGTTCGGATATGCCGGTATAACCGGAATACTTATTGAGGAGTGCCGGCATATGCTTAGATATGTCGGCCTAACTTGTCTGATATATTGTGCAGGGGCAGGGGAGGCCGGATTACCCGACCTTCTTAGGTCGTTGGTCCGGCATATAGGTCCAGGATATGACCAACGGTCATATCCGGGATACATAAGTCAACCAAGGAGTCACATCCCTACAATCAAGGAGGAAGACATCTAAGCATGGAAGCAGTGCATGGTGACAGGGTGCACAGTGGAGGTCTACCTACCCTCACTGTGCACAAGTACAGCCCTTACCTCAGAGTGGTAAGGTCACAGTCCAGGAAGTACAAGGTACAGCAAGGGTGAGTCCCATCGAGAGCAATCAGGGAGAAAGTCAAGGGCGTGTGCCTTCGTCAGCTGACCCTATTTGGAGTATAGTTGGTGTCCCCTGGTCTCAGGTGACCGTTGTAACCCTGGCCACCACTATATAAGGTGGCACAGGGAGCCCTAGGAAGGGGTTGGTCACTGAGTGTTCCTACACTTAGCAGTTCATCTTCCTCCTCTAGCAGAGAGCTTTGAAGCACCATCGTTGTATACTCTATCGATCCAAATATATAACCAGTAGAGCAGGAGTAGGGGTGTTATCTCCTTACGAGAGCCCCGAACCTGGGTAGATCTGTGTTCCTTTCTGTCGTGCTTTTCAGCTCGTTCCCCTCTCCCGAATCCTCCAGCATTTAGTTCGGCCCCCATTTAAGCCATCCTATGGCATATGTTGTTTCACCACGACGACAAAGGGTGTAGCTGAGCTCCTGCTCAGAAAATCAACTTTGTTATGGGAACAATTTTGCTTGCTCTAGTTCTTATAAGCTGAATTCAGTCTTCTTTCTGTCGGCAGTATATTTGTTTGAAGCGGTTAACTGTCTGGAAAGTAACTCATTTAATCTGTATATTTTCCCTATATTACTGAGAAGGATGCAGTATATGTTATGTTGCCAGCTCTCAAGCCATGCAGGTGTTACAGTTTTCTCGTTACCTTCAAATTATGAAGCATTGTGCAAGTTGACTTTGAAACTTTCTTCGGTCGTATACACTGGTGGAAAAAGGCCCTATGGTCTTCGTGCGGGCCATTGGTCCCGGTTACCGAACTGGGATCAATTACTCGAGACCAATGTCGGTCCCGGTTCCAGCACGAACCGGGACCGATAGGTCTCCGCGTGGGCGCGCGCCAGCGAGGAGGGCGTGGATCATTGGTCCCGGTTCGTAACACGAACCGGGATCGTTGATCTCTGCATTTTGGGCTATTTTTTACAGCGGCAGGGTTTTGTGTTTTTATTTTTTTATTTATTTGGTGTATTTTGTATTCAATTTAATGGTACTACATATATACAGCAATAATGAAGGAATCACAATATATATATATATATATATATATATATATATCGAAAATTGCTGACTAAAAGGGGTGGTAGCTATACACCCCTAACGCCGTCTATTACTAACGGTAGTGGCCTAAACCGTGCACCTCCTCTTTTTTCTCTCTCTCTTATCTCTTTTGAGTCTTGACCGAATATTTTGGTACTGCCTTAGTTTTTTTAGTCTGACACCATGCATGCATGTGGAGAAGTGCGCAGGACTCACGATAACAGCCTCAGATTTACCTTATCACCAAAGGCTCTACCCGTAGTCTAAATGAAGATGATACCCATTTCTAGAAAAAGAGCCGCTCCTTGCTACTTCGTGTCAGAGAGAAAGAAAAAGGTACTACATGAAGATAGTACTAGCTCCTGTTTACTAGTTCTGACACATGCAGATAAAGAGAGAATAAAATGGTGGCAGCGTTTCAAGCATACTTTTTAGTATCAAAAGATGGGACGCTTTAGAACTATGAGTCTAGTCAGCTTAATTTGCTAAAACAAAATACTAGTCTATCTTTTGGTAGTGATACTAGTTTGACATCGATAATTTCAAGGAGTGGTACTAGTGCGTTCGTTCTGAAAATTGTGAACTAGAAAAGTGTTTATGAAGAAGTAACGACTAGTGGTACTAGTACGTTCGCTCAGAAAATTATGAGTATGACATGATGTGACGAAGAAGAGAGAAAAAGTTGGCGCACAATATTTTGTAGTCTTCTTCGGCAAAAAATAACTAAATATTTTGTAGGCTTACCTGACCACATCGATATTTGAGCTAGTTGGCCCAGTGATAGAAAGCATAAAATGGGGACTGACACAAAATAGTGTCTGACACTCTAGGTCCCTTTCCTTATTGATGCATGCGCTCAAATTACTAACACGATGTAGAGGTAACTCCCATTTAGTAAGGATGTCAGGCAATGTTTGATCCAAGAACCGTTAAGCAGCCGTTAGCTAGCTGTTTAAGATCAGTATCATCCAACGGTTATTATAGTAGGGGTAGCTACCACCCTTTATAGAAAATTTACACTCATATATATTACACATCATGGTCACGAATATATTATTCACCGTCTCATCCGTCATGCTTGATCGTTATTACAAACGGTAACTCACACAAATTTGATTTTACATCTTCTTTTTTACATTGCACCCTTCTAAATGAACCGGGTAATAGTATTCTCCTTTCGGATCTATGACATGTTCTAATAAGAATCCGGCAATTTCCTCTTGAATTGCTTGCACGCGTTCTTGTGGTAGAAGATCGTCCCGTATCCGTTCGATCTAATTTAAAGAAGGGGATCAATATATATAAATGAAACTAAACACAGTTGATGGTAATAAAATAAAGTTGTGATTATTGTTTATCGTACTTCAAGTTTTTTGAAGTTTCGGTCTGCGCCGTTCTCTTTGGTCGTCTGGCGAATGAACTCGCAGACATAGTATTCACATAAGTTATTCCCAGCTTCCTGCCTCAAGCACTTTACGAGAATGGAGTTCAATCAAAATAATAATCAAGCATGATAATAGTATTGAAACTAGAATCAAAGAGATGCGCGGATCTAGCATGTAGTACTTACATTCAATGGTAGAAATGTAAGCTCTGGCTTCCAAACACCCCTAGTGTTGGCGGTGAACCATTTTCAAGCCTTCTGGAGGCATTCCTGCATGTTCGCCCAGTTTCCTAAAGGTGTGCATTTTGAGTCCATGACTTTGACTACTCTTTCGTCAATATTAATGATTAACAGAATAAAGTGGAAGCTGCACAGACATAACGAGTCAATTATACGCTTAACATCGACTAAGCGAAAACAGAATGTGTACAAGACAGTAACACTCACTCGAAGTTGTAAGAAAATAGTATTTCCCTTCTGTTGCTGAAATATTTCAACGATTGTACCAAGTTATCCTCTGTCTCTTTGGGTTTTTTTTATAGAGTATCTTCATGAACAAAATTGCAGTCAACGAACCCAAGGTCATAGATTCCTTCTTTGTTGCATTCGAGAATCTTTATTCTGCATATATAATTAGTATAATGATGAGTAAAATTATACAAGCAACGAATGAGCTGAGCTAGAAAGACTTAATAATACTTACAGACAATAGGCATTGACGATAGTTTTGTCGAGGGCGTCTTGTTGGTAAAACTGAAATAATTCTAGAAATTCAATCAGTAAGAAGCCATCTCCATGACCGTAATGGTAGTGTTTATATCCAGCATAGATCCAGTTTGTGAATTCAGCACAGGCTTGCATGTGCCACTTATGCAATCTCCGCATTTTTTTTGGTAGATCTTTGACTAACTCGGGTTTGACGAGAGGAGCCCCGTACCGGTATATGTACGCTATTTGCTGGTACCCCTCGAACTCATCCAGACGGCTCATGTACTCAACAATAGACAGTCCATATAACTTGGCCTTTTCTATGTAGAGTTGAATAAACTCTGGATCAATGTTCGGATCATGCCGCTCATGGGCTCTCCACTCATTGGTATCGTACACTTTGAGCGGTTCGATCGATTGATTTTTCTGTTGTCCGAGTTGGGCAACTTCTTTCCCGACTCTCCGCTCTTTTGCCTCAGCCGACTTGGTAATAGAGCGATTATAGTCTGGTGTGAGCGCTATGGGTTGGTGAAGATGAATCTTAAGCGCGGCTGCTTTGGCTTTATCTTCTGCGGTGACCGGGAAGATCAATGGCTCCGTCGGTTTTGGCTTTTTCTTGTTAGCCATGTCAGTCTTCCACTTTTCATAATGGGCATCTGCGGCCGCATCAATTTCCTCATTTGTCTTCTCGCAAGGAAGCTTCTTCATATTCTGATGAGGTACTCTTGGGAGGGGCGATAGCTTACGTTTCGGTGATCGGAACGTGCTCTTGCTGCTGCTAGTGGTGCTGCCCCTCTTAGTATACTTCCGCTTTAGTCTCTGAGGCTCAGAGGAAGGAGACGGCTGACGCGGCGGCGGAGATGGCAGAGGCGGCGGTGGAGACGGCTGCGCTGAGTGGTGAGGCGGTGAAGGCGACGGTTGCGCTGGAGAATGGTGAGGTGGCGGCGGAGGTGGATTGCTGCTCTGAGGAGTGGGTGGCCTTGGCGGCACATAATTCGGAAGCACGATGTGCTCCTTTGGCCATACAACAGTACCCCCCCTTTGGCTTCTCCTAGTTCAGTCAGGTGCCTATCTTCCCCTGCAGGGTGGTCCAGCTTCAGCTCCTCAAATTCTTGCTTCACATCATCCACCATGACGATAGCATACCCTTTTGGAACCGGTCTGCAATGCCAAGTTGCGTTAGGCGCAATTGGTATGGCCATGCCGACCGCCGCCATCACCCTTAAGTTCATAACTTGCACCTTTAGCTCACAAGCTGTGCTCTCCGTGATATCATCCACTGGGTAGCGTTTAGGAGGATCTGTCGTCAGTGCATCATCATTACCATCCTGGAGCTGGGTGGAAGCGACGCTGCTTTTCTTATTCGATAGGGCGCCGGTACCATCGAATGCAGCTTCTACCATGTGCCACTGAGATTGGCCGCTAATACCTTGCTGGCTAAGTCTGTCGAGTTGATCCTGCTGCCGCTTTAATACTTCTTCTACATTACGTAGCCGGTCTGCAGCTGCCGCTTTCTCAGCTGCCTCCCTTTCCTTTCTCCTCTGATGACTTTTATTGGGATATCTCTTCATTTCCGTGGGGAAGGCAACATTCCACGGCTTGGAGCCTGGTGTGCCTCGTGCTCGTCCGGTGTGTTCATCATTTTTAAGGGCGCGTGTGAGCTCGTCGTTCTCTCTATCGGGAATGAACCGTCCCGCTTCAACATCTTGTACTGCACTTCTAATATCTTCGATGTGCAGTAGGGGATGATCTTTGTGTTTCTGGGTATATATTGCCCTCCCTTCTTCGTCCAATGTGCCCCCATGGCCGTAAAACCAGTTTCTCGCCCGTGGTGTCCATGTTGTGGGCTCTGGTCTGATCCCGGCAGCAATATACTTGACCTCAAGTGTAACAACCCAAGTTTTTGGAAAATAGAAATAAATGGATGTATTAAAATACCAAATTTTTGGAGCCAACAAAAACTTTTATTTTGAATACAAGATTAATTTCTTGCCGTTTCGAAACTTTTGAATTTGAGCATTTGCTCGCATGCTTCAAATAAAAAGAGTATGAGAAGGGTTTTAAAACAAATCCTTTGAGCCCAAAGTTTTAAATAAAGATTTTTGTTAAACTGAAATAGTTTTCTATCTATTAAATTTTGTGTATGGTTACATGCTAAACCCATTTGGGTCAATAGCCAAACCAAAATTAAGTCAAGCAATCACAAACAAATAGAAAAGAATCAAGAAAATAAACCGCAACACAAAAACCTAAGTAAGAAAAGAGGAAGTAGTGATCTTAAAAAATTTACCTATTACACTACTTTGCCCTTTTATATTAAGCAATATTTGAACTATACCATCATGCATCTCTCCACCACAACTCACCTGTAGACCAAACAAACACATTCCCAACTCCATGTTATCTCCAAGAAAACCAACACTTTTTGGACCAATCAAATCTTTTTCACTCATATTGCATGTATGCATAGTTTGCTAATATAAGTCTTTTATGATTTCATGTGTGTTATAATTTGTTGGGCAATAGTTAGTTAATTCTAACCTAACCAACCGAAGCATTAGAGAAGAACCACAAAGATCAAAAGAACTAGAAGCAAGAGAAATAAAGAAAAAGAGAAGAAAATATGATCTAGAAAAAGTTAACCACTACCCTACTTTGGACACTTAGAATAAGAAATCTGTAACTCAAGCCAAGGTGTGGTCAGTTAGTTGAGCTTGACCATCTCACATACTAACTCAACCAAGAAGTTTCCAGCAAAAACTCAAACCCTAACCTCTTTCAAAATCTGTCCAAAGTTTGAATCTGAAACAGAAACCATACTTCAAAATTGAAATAAGATTTTTGCAAAACCTTATATTTCTTCATAACAAAAATATGTTTGGAGTCCTTATCCAATATCTTGACAACCCACGGTGGCAGATTTCAAAAATTCAAAATTTGAATTCTTTCGGGCATTTCAACAAACACTTGGTGGGCAGAAATTTAACAAAATCGGATCAACTGTTGGCAACAGTAGTGGCAGCCCTAGCCCTAGCCCCTGACCTCCCAGCAGTGCCCTGGACATCTCTTGGTCGAGCCCCAGCCTCCCCTGCCCCGACCACGGCCGTGAGACAGGGAAGAACAGAGGAGAACCACCGCCCGGACCCCTCACTTGCCCCCTCTGCACCAGACCACCCCACCGCCTGCAAACGCGCCAGCAAGTTCCTGCAACCGTCCACAGCACCCCGCCGAAAGCCCCGACCGCCCCTCTCCTCCGTTAGCCGACACCGGCCGCGCTCTCTCCGCAGATCCACTCGCCTCGTGCTCCCTCTCCCGACTATATAAAGCTGCCATTCTTCCCTGAAAAGGTTCGCGCCACCTTCCTCTATCTCCCAGACAAGGTCCCAAGCTCCCTCTCCCTCTCGTTCGAGCTCCCCCGTCGACGCCGCTCCGCAGAGCGCCTCCCGTTCCCGGCGTTCCAGAGCCTCCCGCGAGCTGCCGCCTGTACGAGGTGGAGGAGGAGAAGCTCCTCCGCCGCCTAGACACCCTCGCCGCCGCTCCCCGTCGCCGTCGGTGAGTTCCCCAGACCACCGCCCTCCTCCCAGTAGCCGTTCGTGTGTTCGTCGGGCTGGGGAAGAAGACTTCCCCAGATACCGTTTCACTTAACCTGACCAGCGGGGCCCGTTGTCAGCGTTTTATTTTTTTCTCTTGCCACCCGCCAGCCTGCAGCCTAGTGGGCCGGCCCAACTCAGTCCGTGTGTCCAGCCCGGATTAAAAAAAAAGGATATTCGATTTCCGATTTTTGAAAAAACGCATTCAGATGCTTTAGTATATTTAATTTTCCCGGAGATCTACCGATCCAAATTTAGCAAATGAAAATGTTTTGGAAACCTTAGAACATAAGCTATCCATTAGAAGTGGTTTCAACACAATTAGATTTATATAATGGTTGCAGTAAAAATAACAAAACAGGAGCTTTTTCACCTTAGAAAATTCATATCAAATCAAATAAAATTCCTAAAAATATAAATCCAACTCTAGAAATTCACAATTAGTGATACCCATCTTCCTGTAGCATTAGATCTAATTTTTGAACCTTTTAAATCAAAGTCTATTCACCCATTTGGTTAAATAAGCATTTGCCATATAGGATTTTATTAAACTCAGTTCTATAATCGAAATTTTTATGGAACCTTTATGGTTGAACCACATTTCCAAATAACTACCTATAGGTATTGATCTTAGTCCATGTGTACTTGTAGGAAGTATTTGGAAATTTAATCCTACATGATAGTAATTAGAAACTCAAACTTGCACACATATTTCAAAATAAATGGAAATGATATGAAACCAATTCGAAACAACCACGTTTCTAAATATTGATCTATAACCTTTGATCCCATTCAACTAGGATCTATAGACTCTACGTGTGAATTCAAACTTGATCACTAAATAGTTACAAACTAGAAATGGCTTCAATAAAAGAGAAATACTATAAATCCTATGAATCCTCTTTGGTTGAACCATGATCTTGAGCATCTACATTTGTCCATGACCTTGGTCAATAAGGACTTGCAGGAGATATTTTCATAATCCAAAATAAATAAACCCTACTTAGATACAACCACTCAATCATCTCATCCATCGAAACTCAATGATCTTCGAAACCACTCTCCATAGACTTCCTAGATCACTTCCCTTACCCAAGTATGTGTATTTGAGTAAATAGGTGTTGTTTGTGAATTGTGTGGTGATTGTATGTTTATTTATTTCTCAACGATTAGACGATAAAGAGAGTAAGGAGAATGGATCCGGAAGTCCACCAAGAAATGGAGATGGAGATCAATCAATCAAAAATGAAGATGAAGACTATTTTGACTTTGCCAACCAAGGCAAGCCATCTTTTGATTCATACTCCCCATGCCAAGTTTTAATATTGCATTCTACTTGTTTTAAGTAAATTGCATGATTGAATTGTTAGAGTAGAATGATAGAAGTATAGTGATCTCTTGCTTAACAAGAGCATCAAGCTGACTTTATCCAACTCTATTCAGTGGTCATCACTCAATGTAGTTGCTTAGTTGCTAATAAAATTGGAGGTCATTTATAAGGGGAATCCTAGTTGAGAATTGGTGACTTGAACTTGAAACATGATATTGGAGGTTTCTCCTACATGATGGTTTTATGAAGGAAAATAATCTTGACTAAGAACTATGAAATGTATTTCTCAATTGACAACGAGTGATGTACTATGGGAGCCAATTATACCGTACGACCACATTACCCCTGAATGGGAAGGGGCTTATTCCTAGCTTGTTTATTTTAGTATGGGAGGTCTTGTTTCATCCTTTATAGAAGCATTCCATGCATGGTTGCTTCCGAACCAAGTGGTTATTGGAAATTTTCCTTCCTGAAGATTTCCATCCGTCCGGCACTCCGGAGTGGGCAAAACTAGAGGCGCCGGAACGGGGGAATCCGTGTCTCGGGCACTAGGGAAGGATCCCATACTAGGGTAGGCAAGTGAAAGAGTTTGTTTGATTATCTGAAGCTCGCATACTTTGCGTATGTCGGTCCGTGGATTTCTCCCGGCAGATGTATCGAATCTTGTGGGTAAAGTGTACCCCTCTGCAGAGGTTTTCAAACTATTCGAATAGCCGCGTCCGCGGTCATGGACGGTTGGCAAGCTGTCCCTGGCTTTTGTCAATAATGAAAACAACTTATGGTGAACTTGGTGAATGACATGAATTGAATTGACTTGACTGGACCCTGATCTTGACACACTTGAAATTCCTCTTTAGATTGAACTTAGAGAACTAAACTTCTTTTCTACCAATGAACATTCTTGGAAATAAAACTAGCTTTTGCAAATAAACTTAGTGCTTAGTCCACCATATCAACCATGCATATCTCTTTCATCACTTTGTCTATAAGATGGTTTGCGAGTGCATCCAATGTACTCATGGCTGTGTCCCTGGCTATTAACTTGGCCAGACTTGGAGGAGCAAGATCAAGAAGGAAGGACTCATTGACGGCTTTGCGAATTAGGCTCGTTTCCTACTGTCTGCTTTGCCTGTGCGGTTGAAGCTCGACAATATGGACCCAAAGTGTTATTCCGCTGCATATTGGTGTATTGTAAGGTTTGGTCTGTGCGACCACCTGTGTAATCCCCTTTATTTTCTATTAATGTCTATGACTGTGATATCAACTACGTTATGTAAATCACAACATTGATTCTGGGATTGTGATGGATTACATAACGGGCACTTCGAATTTGTTATCAAATTTGAGGTCGTCACAAGTTGGTATCAGAGCCTAGGCTGACTCTAGGAAACCCTAGTTAGCATGGTCGTTAGAAAATGATATTCCTAATATCACAAGTTTGTTATCAGGACTATCATGACCTTAGGAGACCTTAGTTAGTATGGTCGCTAGCTAAGAAAGTGATAATTTGTCAAACACTTACTTCTACAAAAGAAACTTGTTTGCTTTTGTATCCAAAGCCAATCTTATACCCTCATCTTATTCACTTGAAATATCTTATACTCTCAACTTATGCTCTCAAAATATTTTGACAAAGAATTTTTGTATGAACATCTTTGATTACAATTTATTTTTAAAAGATTTGTTTTATTCTATTCCTCATCTACTTCAAATATGTACCAGGGACGATATACCAACCTTAAGACCGAAGGACTTTTGGATCAAAAGATTAGGGACTCAATATTTTTCAAGACTTCAACCTTGGATGTTAACTACAACTGCTACCATCGAAAGAGAGTCTCTTCACCTGATCCAGAAATCCTCCGACAAGAGTCAACCCTGTGAGACAAAGACTGCAAGAGCAAATAGAGAGTGATCAGAAAGGATGAAGACCCAGCAACCTTTTGACCCACAGGATTTATAGGAAATGCTCAGTTGATTTCATTGAGCTGCCCTTACCTCACGATTATTAAGTGTGCTTAGTGCCTTGTGTGTTTGAATGATTGATTTGTTTTGGGATGTGTTGCTCATATGCCCTCCGGCAACATGTAGCAACCACCCCAACAACTTGTTTTCTCAAAAGTGTTCTAGTAGTCTTGTTTATCTCCTTCTAAAATGAATGAGACATGTAATCTGCAAGACCCTTATTAATGAAATTCTATGGTTTAAACCTAAAACATTTTGTTTTTGAAAAGTGTGATTGTTTGTTGACATTGCTATGTGATTGGTGAAGATGTGTTTTGGCCCATCTGGCCACCTCACATTTTGGGTGTACCCAATCTTTCTACCTCGATAGGAATCAATATACACTACATCTCTTATCTGTTAATCTCATCTCTCAATCTATCTCAATCTTAACTTGTGAATCTCGGGACGAGATTCTTTTTAAGGGGGGAAGATTGTAACAACCCAAGTTTTTGGAAAATAGAAATAAATGGATGTATTAAAATACCAAATTTTTGGAGCCAACAAAAACTTTTATTTTGAATACAAGATTAATTTCTTGCCTTTTCGAAACTTTTGAATTTGAGCATTTGCTCGCATGCTTCAAATAAAAAGAGTATGAGAAGGGTTTTAAAACAAATCCTTTGAGCCCAAAGTTTTAAATAAAGATTTTTGTTAAATTGAAATAGTTTTCTATCTATTAAATTTTGTGTATGGTTACATGCTAAACCCATTTGGGTCAATAGCCAAACCAAAATTAAGTCAAGCAATCACAAACAAATAGAAAAGAATCAAGAAAATAAACCGCAACACAAAAACCTAAGTAAGAAAAGAGGAAGTAGTGATCTTAAAAAAATTACCTATTACACTACTTTGCCCTTTTATATTAAGCAATATTTGAACTATACCATCATGCATCTCTCCACCACAACTCACCTGTAGACCAAACAAACACATTCCCAACTCCATGTTATCTCCAAGAAAACCAACACTTTTTGGACAAATCAAATCTTTTTCACTCATATTGCATGTATGCATAGTTTGCTAATATAAGTCTTTTATGATTTCATGTGTGTTATAATTTGTTGGGCAATAGTTAGTTAATTCTAACCTAACCAACCGAAGCATCAGATAAGAACCACAAAGATCAAAAGAACTAGAAGCAAGAGAAATAAAGAAAAAGAGAAGAAAATATGATCTAGAAAAAGTTAACCACTACCCTACTTTGGACACTTAGAATAAGAAATCTGTAACTCAAGCCAAGGTGTGGTCAGTTAGTTGAGCTTGACCATCTCACATACTAACTCAACCAAGAAGTTTCCAGCAAAAACTCAAACCCTGACCTCTTTCAAAATCTGTCCAAAGTTTGAATCTGAAACAGAAACCATACTTCAAAATTGAAATAAGATTTTTGCAAAACCTTATATTTCTTCATAACAAAAATATGTTTGGAGTCCTTATCCAATATCTTGACAACCCACGGTGGCAGATTTCAAAAATTCAAAATTTGAATTCTTTCGGGCATTTCAACAAACACTTGGTGGGCAGAAATCTAACAAAATCGGATCAACTGTTGGCAACAGTAGTGGCAGCCCTAGCCCTAGCCCCTGACCTCCCAGCAGTGCCCTGGACATCTCTTGGTCGAGCCCCAGCCTCCCCTGCCCCGACCACGGCCGTGAGACAGGGAAGAACAGAGGAGAACCACCGCCCGGACCCCTCACTTGCCCCCTCTGCACCAGACCACCCCGCCGCCTGCAAACGCGCCAGCAAGTTCCTGCAACCGTCCACAGCACCCCGCCGAAAGCCCCGACCGCCCCTCTCCTCCGTTAGCCGACACCGGCCGCGCTCTCTCCGCAGATCCACTCGCCTCGTGCTCCCTCTCCCGACTATATAAAGCCACCATTCTTCCCTGAAAAGGTTCGCGCCACCTTCCTCTACCTCCCAGACAAGGTCCCAAGCTCCCTCTCCCTCTCGTTCGAGCTCCCCCGTCGACGCCGCTCCGCAGAGCGCCTCCCGTTCCCGGCGTTCCAGAGCCTCCCGCGAGCTGCCGCCTGTACGAGGTGGAGGAGGAGAAGCTCCTCCGCTGCCTAGACACCCTCGCCGCCGCTCCCCGTCGCCGTCGGTGAGTTCCCCAGACCACCGCCCTCCTCCCAGTAGCCGTTCGTGTGTTCGTCGGGCTGGGGAAGAAGGCTTCCCCAGATACCGTTTCACTTAACCTGACCAGCGGGGCCCATTGTCAGCGTTTTATTTTTTTCTCTTGCCACCCGCCAGCCTGCAGCCTAGTGGGCCGGCCCAACTCAGTCCGTGTGTCCAGCCCGGATTAAAAAAAAGGATATTCGATTTCCGATTTTTGAAAAAACGCATTCAGATGCTTTAGTATATTTAATTTTCCCGGAGATCTACCGATCCAAATTTAGCAAATGAAAATGTTTTGGAAACCTTAGAACATAAGCTATCCATTAGAAGTGGTTTCAACACAATTAGATTTATATAATGGTTGCAGTAAAAATAACAAAACAGGAGCTTTTTCACCTTAGAAAATTCATATCAAATCAAATAAAATTCCTAAAAATATAAATCCAACTCTAGAAATTCACAATTAGTGATACCCATCTTCCTGTAGCATTAGATCTAATTTTTGAACCTTTTAAATCAAAGGCTATTCACCCATTTGGTTAAATAAGCATTTGCCATATAGGATTTTATTAAACTCAGTTCTATAATCGAAATTTTTATGGAACCTTTATGGTTGAACCACATTTCCAAATAACTACCTATAGGTATTGATCTTAGTCCATGTGTACTTGTAGGAAGTATTTGGAAATTTAATCCTACATGATAGTAATTAGAAACTCAAACTTGCACACATATTTCAAAATAAATGGAAATGATATGAAACCAATTCGAAACAACCACGTTTCTAAATATTGATCTATAACCTTTGATCCCATTCAACTAGGATCTATAGACTCTACGTGTGAATTCAAACTTGATCACTAAATAGTTACAAACTAGAAATGGCTTCAATAAAAGAGAAATACTATAAATCCTATGAATCCTCTTTGGTTGAACCATGATCTTGAGCATCTACATTTGTCCATGACCTTGGTCAATAAGGACTTGCAGGAGATATTTTCATAATCCAAAATAAATAAACCCTACTTAGATACAACCACTCAATCATCTCATCCATCGAAACTCAATGATCTTCGAAACCACTCTCCATAGACTTCCTAGATCACTTCCCTTACCCAAGTATGTGTATTTGAGTAAATAGGTGTTGTTTGTGAATTGTGTGGTGATTGTATGTTTATTTATTTCTCAACGATTAGACGATAAAGAGAGTAAGGAGAATGGATCCGGAAGTCCACCAAGAAATGGAGATGGAGATCAATCAATCAAAAATGAAGATGAAGACTATTTTGACTTTGCCAACCAAGGCAAGCCATCTTTTGATTCATACTCCCCATGCCCAGTTTTAATATTGCATTCTACTTGTTTTAAGTAAATTGCATGATTGAATTGTTAGAGTAGAATGATAGAAGTATAGTGATCTCTTGCTTAACAAGAGCATCAAGCTGACTTTATCCAACTCTATTCAGTGGTCATCACTCAATGTAGTTGCTTAGTTGCTAATAAAATTGGAGGTCATTTATAAGGGGAATCCTAGTTGAGAATTGGTGACTTGAACTTGAAACATGATATTGGAGGTTTCTCCTACATGATGGTTTTATGAAGGAAAATAATCTTGACTAAGAACTATGAAATGTATTTCTCAATTGACAACGAGTGATGTACTATGGGAGCCAATTATACCGTACGACCACATTACCCCTGAATGGGAAGGGGCTTATTCCTAGCTTGTTTATTTTAGTATGGGAGGTCTTGTTTCATCCTTTATAGAAGCATTCCATGCATGGTTGCTTCCGAACCAAGTGGTTATTGGAAATTTTCCTTCCTGAAGATTTCCATCCGTCCGGCACTCCGGAGTGGGCAAAACTAGAGGCGCCGGAACGGGGGAATCCGTGTCTCGGGCTCTAGGGAAGGATCCCATACTAGGGTAGGCAAGTGAAAGAGTTTGTTTGATTATCTGAAGCTCGCATACTTTGCGTATGTCGATTCGTGGATTTCTCCCGGCAGATGTATCGAATCTTGTGGGTAAAGTGTACCCCTCTGCAGAGGTTTTCAAACTATTCGAATAGCCGCGTCCGCGGTCATGGACGGTTGGCAAGCTATGCCTGGCTTTTGTCAATAATGAAAACAACTTATGGTGAACTTGGTGAATGACATGAATTGAATTGACTTGACTGGACCCTGATCTTGACACACTTGAAATTCCTCTTTAGATTGAACTTAGAGAACTAAACTTCTTTTCTACCAATGAACATTCTTGGAAATAAAACTAGCTTTTGCAAATAAACTTAGTGCTTAGTCCACCATATCAACCATGCATATCTCTTTCATCACTTTGTCTATAAGATGGTTTGCGAGTGCATCCAATGTACTCATGGCTGTGTCCCTGGCTATTAACTTGGCCAGACTTGGAGGAGCAAGATCAAGAAGGAAGGACTCATTGACGGCTTTGCGAATTAGGCTCGTTTCCTACTGTCTGCTTTGCCTGTGCGGTTGAAGCTCGACAATATGGACCCAAAGTGTTATTCCGCTGCATATTGGTGTATTGTAAGGTTTGGTCTGTGCGACCACCTGTGTAATCCCCTTTATTTTCTATTAATGTCTATGACTGTGATATCAACTACGTTATGTAAATCACAACATTGATTCTGGGATTGTGATGGATTACATAACGGGCACTTCGAATTTGTTATCAAATTTGAGGTCGTCACATCAAGTGCATCCCACTTAGGCATGCAACCGGCGTAGCCAGCAGACCCCATATTATGGTGGTACACTTTCTTAGCAGCGTTCTTCTTATTTATTCTCAACCTTTCCAAAGCTTTCTCCGATGTCTTGTACTTCACAAAATCAGCCCACTGGTGTCTTAACTTAGCATAGCCGGCTTGATTGAAATCTGTTGTCTTGTCTAACTTGACAAACTTAAGGTACAGTGTCTTCTTCCAGTTCTTGAATGCCTCGGCCATCTTGATCAGAGCAAACTTCTTACTCTTTGCATGAGCTCCTTATTTGCTCTCTCCTCCTCATCTGGATTCACATCTGGCCTCGGTAGGAGGAAATTAATCATGAGCCTGTCAAAAAGCTTATCTTTGGCAACGTCGCCGACATACGGGACTCCACCGCTGTTTGGCCGATTCCATTCTTGAACGGTGATCGGGATGTAGTCCCTCACAAGAACTCCGCATTGCTTGATAATTTTTTTTGCGACATCGTCAGGAGCTGTCGGTTCGCCGTCTACACCAACCACTTCGATCCTATATCTCACAGTGTTATCCAACTTTTTTGTTGGGCCTCGTTTCGTTCTGACGGAAGAAGTGCTCGATCCGGAGGGCTAAAAAAAGAAAGAGTGTTAATATATGCATGTATATATATAGACAGCAGCATTACAAAAATACATATATACACCTCGCCGGAGTTTCCAAGATTTAAGGTTCGGCCAGAGCCGTCGCCTTCTCCCTCGTCGGCTTCTCCCTTATTGGCTTCTCCCTCACCGGCTTCTCCCCCGTCCTAGGCTTTGGCTTCTACCTCACCGGAGCCGTCTCCTCGGTTGATAGATTCATCTCCCTCACCGGAATCATTCAGAAACGTCCTGGTGACATCGATATCTTCATTTTCTCGGATCATTCCTTGGAGGAAGTATTCATCATCTTGAGTTTTGCCATGTGCTGGATCCATAGTATCTGCAAATTAAGAATTGCAAGTTATTATAATGCAAATAATCAAGATTTTTCTACTATAAAGGTAAAACCATTTTAATAATAGGAAAAACAACTCCTAATAGTAATTAACCCTATTCTCGACACCAAGACCTTGGAGGCATCAAACTTTACCACAAACTTCACTCAGCATAGCAACAGATAGCTAACAAGCTCATCAAGCCAACCTAATTGGAATCACTCCGACATAGGTTAGGGTTGATTTTTAATGATTTTCCTAACCTCAAATATTACTAGAAGTGCAAAATAAATCGTAAAAACAATATGTAGGCCCTAAAATTCTTCCTGAGGTCAAGTTGGAAAGTTAAAGTAATAAATGACACAGGGGAGTTTGAATCACTCCAAAAATATTATTCCTAATAGAAATAATAAAATAAACATTGCTATTTTTCAATAATACCAAAATAATTACTACAGGAAAAATATACTTCCTTGTAAACATGCATGCAGTAACACCGGGTATATATTCAAACATGGATTCCATAGAAATTTGAATCACTCAATTTGCATGCATGGTTATTTTTCTAGGAATTTTCAAAGTTGCAGATTGGTTTGATTTGAATTAACAGAATCCTCAAAAAAATGTCTGGGCCGGATTCGGACGTGGGCCGAGCGGTAGCAAACTGGCCCAACTCCCACCGCCAGCGCACCCGAAGCGGTATGGGGAGACCTGGGCCGTCCGATCAAGTTCGGATCGACGGCCCCTGGTCGTCTCCTTCCTCCAGCCGCGCAGACGCAGGGGCAAACCCTAGCACGGGCCAGGGAGGCGCAGGGGCTCACCTAGGAGGCTCCCCAGCGATGGGGAGGCGACAAGGAGACGTGGCGGTCGACGGTGGGTTTCTCTGGGGCGATGGCGGAGTTCTCCGGGGCGACGGCGGGCTTCTTCGGGGCAACGATGGGCTTCTCCGGGGCAACGGCGGGCTTCTCTGGGGCGATGGCGGACTTCTCCGGGGCGACGGCGGCTCGGTTCAGAGCTCACAGAGGCTCGGGAGAAAAACTCACCGAGGCGGCGTGGGCTTTTCCGGGGAGACGGCGCTGAGCTTCTCCGGGGTGGCGGCGGGCGTCGACGGCGCGGGTCGACAGTCGGGTAGCCTGCCGGCGTTGATTCGGCGTTCCGCGTATTTCCTTAGCAGTTTTTGGTGTGTGTGCAATTTGGGGGAAGTGGGGAGGAAGAAGAGGCTCGCACGGTTGTATAGTTCGGGTCATTGGTCCTGGTCCATCCCACCAACCGGGACCGTTGATCCATAGGTCCCGGTTGGTAGGATGAACCGGGACCAATGACCTGGGTGGGGTGCGTTGCTGGGCCGCCACGTGTAGCGCGCGCACCCAGGGTCATTGGTCCCGGTTGGTGGGACGAAGTGGGACCATTGACCCAATTTTCAGTTTTTTTCCAAACTTTTTGTCTTCCCGCCCTTTTCAAATTTGTTTTCTTCTTTAATTAATTAGGTGTTTCAATTTGAAATGTTTATTAATTTGAAATTTGAAAAAACTTTCAACAGGAAAAGTGCTTCAATTGAAATAACTAATCCAAAACCATTTTTTTCAAAATTATTTATTCTAACTAAACAACTTTACTATTTTTAATTAAAAATGCATTAACACATATTTATTGCATAATTTGGAATTTGAAAAAACTTTCAACAGGAAAAGTGCTTCAATTTAAATAACTAATCCAAAACTATTTTCTGTTTTCAAAATTATTTATTCTAACTATACAAACTATTAACAATTTTACCATTTTCAATTAAAAATGCACTAACGCATTTGAAATGGGCATAAGAAATTCAAAAATGATCCAAACAATGTGAAACCTTCGCGTGGTGTCATATTATGTGTCATAGTTGCAAGGAAAAATATTGAACTTTGAAAATTGCAAACATTATAAAAAATCCTTCACAAAATGACCTATCATATTCGAGGTTTCATGGCATTTAGGTCAAACCACCAATGTTATGTCTAGAATCAGGGCATATTTTGTGATAAATATTCCCATATTGTGCACACATGTGCATCTTGGGATGGCTTACGATGTTGTAGGAGAAAGTTTTCCTTTTTGACGCACAAAATAGCCAATTTCCATTTTTGAGGTGCCAAAATCAGGGTGTTCTATGAAGGAACCACCAAATTAAAGTTTGGCATTGGTACCAACCCATTTTTCAAAAATACTAGACCACCTTAGATGGACAAATTCTCAACCGGTGTATCAGGAACCTTTCCGTCCATCCCTCATGAAAAAGACAAATTCATGCCGAATCGATAGGAGGGTGCCCAGATTTGAACTACAAGTACAGGATATAATGCTTGTGAATTTTTTTTAAAATCATTTATAGGTTCGCAAGATGTTATTTCATCAGAGATCCACTTCAAGTTTAGCGAGGCTCAGCCCCGGGCTAAGAAGCTTCATGCCCGCCGTTTTGAATATAGTTTGAAACAGGCATAAGAAATTCAAAAATGATTCAAACAATGTGAAACCTTCGCGTGGTGTTATATTATGTGTCATAGTTGCAAGGAAAAATATTGAACTTGGAAAATTGCAAACATCATAAAAAATTCTTCACAAAATGACCTATCATGTTCGAGGTTTCATGGCATTTAGGTCAAACCACCAATGTTATGGCTAGAATCAGGGCATAGTTTGTGAAAATGTGCCCATATTGTGCACACATGTGCATCTTAGGATGGCTTACGATGTTGCAGGAGGAAGTTTTATTTTTTGACGCACAAAATTGCCAATTTCCATTTTTGAGGTGCCGAAATCGGGGTGTTCTGTGAAGGAACCACTAAATTAAAGTTTGGTATTGGTACCAACCAATTTTTCAAAAATACTAGACCACCTTGGATGGACAAATTCCCAACCGGTGTATCAGTGTAACAACCCAAATTTTTGGAAAATAAGAATAAATGCAATTTGATCAAATACCAAATTTTTTAGCCAACAAAAACATTTATTTTAACTACAAGATTAATTTCTTGTCTTTAAGAACTTGTGAATTTGAGCATTTTTTCTCACATACAACCAATGAAAAAAATAATTCCTACTCAAATTCTTTGAGCCTCATTTTCAAACCATTACACAGAAAATAGTTGGACAATAGGTAAACCATATTTCAAGAAAAGCAGTTTTGGTTTAAAAGAGTACAATAAAAAAATCCATTTTCTTATTAAATTTTTTTTATTATCTAACCAATGAAGATTTCAAAAGAATGGTTTCATACTCTTTCAAAGCTACTATCTAACCATTATCTAAACCTCAACATCTTAAAAACCTTTGATAAAAACCTTTCTTAAAACCTCCCAAGATGACTTAGCCAAGTTTTGAGACTAAATAAACATTTTCTTATAAAGTGGGTTATTTGATTAAAGTTGTTTTCTACATATTTAATCTTGCATGAATACATGCCAAACCTTTTTAGCAAATTCCTAAAGTAACTAAGGTCAAGCCATCACAAATAAAAGGGAGGAAAATGGAAGGAAACAACAAAGATCCGAAAACCCTAAAAGAAAAGAGGAAGAAAGTGATCTAGAAAATATTATTGATTAGCCCTCTTCACCCACCTTTATTAAGAAAATTTTGAGCTGGACATGGATGTTTCTCTGCGGCTCATCAAAGAACAGTTAACTTACTTTCACAAAATACTTCTAACTTTCAAAAATTCATGGCCCAACCATATTTAAAATCTATACAAAGTTTGAATTCACTGCAGATGCCATTTTCAAAATCCTAACCAAATGCAACCAAACCAAATCATCTGGACCAAAGAAGCTTACCTCCAGCCTCCTTATCCGTTACTGAACACAACCTAATTCGAATATTTCAAAATTTCAACACTTGGTCATTTCATCAAACACCATATGGGCAGAATCTTGCCGTTTTTGAATCTACAAGACCACAAGTGGGCAACTTGCCAAGCCTTCCCTGGGCAACCAACTTGTCCTAGAGACCAACCTGAGCCCTCCAATTTGCCCTCCTCCTTCCCCTTTACTTCCCCTCGCCCAAACCTGGCTGGAGAACCGAGGACAGACACCACCTCTCTCCCTTGGGCTCCCCATGGAATCCCTGAGCCCCGCCTTATCCTGACGCGCCTACATACTTTACCAGTGCCCCGCAGACCAAGACCACCGCCCAGGACCTCTCTCTCCCCTCCTCTTTACCTGAGCCCAACATGATCCGTACGCCCCGGTCACACTCCCGCCCCCCCTCTCTGGCCTATAAAAGGCTCCCCTAGCTCGCCATAGAACTCGCACCCTCACCAGAAACCTCCCAGACATCCTCTCCCGGCCTCTTGTGTCCTCGTGCGAGCTCGCCGGCGACGCTCTGCCCGTAGACCACCGCAAGGCCGCCGCCCGTTCCCGGTGAACCAGGGCCTCCCCCGACCCATAACTTCTGGGAGGTGGACGAGAAGACCATCCGCCGCCTCCAGGACAGCCCGCCACCGCTCGCCGCCACCGTGGTGAGCCGCCCCGACCACCGCCGCCTTCTCTGCCCCTCTCTCTCCCCCGTTCCCGTCGATCCGGAGAAGACAGTCCCCGGCCATCGGATCCGATTCTAATCGGACGGCCGGGAGAGCCTCATACCCTTTCGGTTATAAGGAGCCCTGACAGGCAGGCCCCGCGGTCAGTTTTTCTTTTTTTTTCTCCTTCCCGCGTGAGCTGACGCGCTACTGGGCCGGCCCGAGTATGGGTCGCTAGCCCGTTTTAAATTCTAGCCTGCTCTATTTTTTTTGAGAACTATGTGTTATTTGTTTAAATTGCTGCAACTTCGAATTCAAATTCTGAGAGATTTAGGAATCCAAACCTAGCAAATAAATACTTTTTGGAAAGCTTAGAATATTACCTAGCCAATGGGAGTGGTGTGAACCTGTTTAGGTGTATAGATTAAATCTAGAAAAAATAACAAAATGGGATATTTACTACCTTAGAAAAATTGTATAAAATCAAATAAAATTCATAAAAATATGAATCCAACTCTCAGAATCCATAATTAGTAGTATGTATATGTTTCAAAGATTAGATTCAATATCTAAACCGTTTAAGTTCAATGTTGTGTACTATATGGCATATAAGCTTTTCCTAACTTAGGAAATAGATAGAATTAATCGTTTGTAAATAGAAATTTATAAATCCACTTAGGATAAATCCCATTTGAAATATTAAGACGTAAGAATTGGCCCTCGTCCAAGTTAAACTTGCAAGAGATATTTGAAACTCCCATATTTAATAATACCTCTTTATGGGCTTAAAACTTGCCTCAATAATTCAAAGGAAATCAAAATGATATGACGCTAATCTTGAATACCTACCTATAGTCCATGACCTTGGTCCATAAGGACTTGCAGGAGATATTTTCATAATCCAAAATAAATGAACCCTACTTAAATACAACAACTCAATAATCTCATCCATAGGAACTCAATTATCTTCAAAACCACTCTCCATAGACTTCCTAGATAGCTTCCCTTACCCCAACTATCCTTATTTGAGTGAATATGTGAATTGTGTGGTGATTGTATGGTTATTTGATTTTCGACAATTAGACGACAACGAGAGTTAGGAGAATGGATCCCAAAGTCAACCAAGCAATGGTGATGGAGACTACATAACCCGAGATGAAGATGAAGAATCCTATGACATTGCCAAGCCAGGCAAGCCATCTTTTGATTATACCATTACCCAGTTTTATAATGCATGTTTACTTGCTTTTAAAGAAAAGTGCATTACTAAAATAGCTGTTACAAAGCAGCAAATGAGTAAAGATGTCTTGCTTAACAAGCACATCCAATCCTTTTTCTTGGATGCCATCAAGAGCATCAAACTTAGCGTACCTTTGAGAACCCCTTTTCTTAGTGGATGCTAAGTAGAGCATCAAGCTAAGCCTATCCAATATACCTACCTAGATCCTTGTGCCCTCATGAGGATCGTGCTTGAGCTGAAGGCATTCATGGAAAACTACTAGGTGGGAACCCAATGAGGATCATGAAGATTTTGGAAATAAAAACCTTGGAAAGGGGCAACTTGGCCCAAGGATGATTTTGCAATACAAACCTTGGGGACGGGCAACCTTACCCAAGGGTGACTTTGAAAACTATTTACAAAATGGTGACATGGTGAAGGTGACATGAAGGTTTGACAAAAATAATGATGTGTGAGGTACCATACTGGACCAACCATACAGTACGACCACATTACCCTGGTATGGGACAGGGCTTAGTGGAGTAGTTTGTTTCGCCTTAGTGTAGACCCTACAAATGTAGTGGAAGTCCGACCAGGGACTCCTCTTCCAGGGCACCTGATGGCTGCGGCCTAGGTTTGCCTTGTCCTCCTCTTCAGGTGGTTGGGGTACAAGCCAAGGAGCCCTCATTGAAAATGGACTACCGGGAGTAGGACTCTACCTCGGTTAGTAGCATTCCGGAGGGTCAATCGGCTGGGAACTTTGCACACTCTGGACAGCTTCTTGGACTCCGGTGTTGGGGGTACATCTCTAGGCGGTAGTGTTTATGCTAAGGCGGGCAGGTGAAACATTAATGGTCAGCTGCTTATCGTGGCATATGTCGTTATGCAGGGAAGTTGCCCACACGATGAGTAGTCGGATGGTGTGGGTAAAGTGTACAACCTCTGCAGAGTGTAGAACTATTCGAATAGCCGCGTCCGCGGTCATTGATGTCTACGCACTTCTATTATTGTAGACACTTGTTGGGCCTCCAAGTGCAGAGGTTTGTAGAACAGCAGCAAGTTTCCCTTAAGTGGATCACCCAAGGTTTATCGAACTCAGGGAGGAAGAGGTCAAAGCTATCCCTCTCAAGCAACCCTGCAATTACGATACAGAAAGTCTCTTGTGTCCCCAACGCACCCAATACACTTGTCAAATGTATAGGTGCACTAGTTCGGTGAAGAGATAGTGAAATACAAGTAGTAGTGATGATTATAAGTAGTAAATGCAATATGGAATAAGAATCGCTGCGAGCAAACATGTAACAAAACAGGAAGTAAACGGTGTGCAATTGTTGGAAACAAGGCCTAGGGATCATACTTTCACTAGTGGACACACTCCCAACAATATAACATGAATGAACAAATAAATAACTTCTCTCCACTATGGTACTCTGAATTACTCTCCTATTGAATAACACTAATCATTGCGTAGTGGCTACAGAAGCACCCCTTAAAGTTCATCAAGTACTTGACAAACACCGCTCATAGAGATATCCAAATCAAAGCACAACTCAAGATAGATATTATTGCAACTTAGACCAAGTACTAACACGGTGCACACACTGTCAACATTACACCATGAAAGGAGGAATAGATCACTTCAATACTATCATAGTAATAATTACTCTCATAATCCACAAGAGATCACAATCATAGCCTAAACCAAGTACCACCATGATGCATGCACTGTCACCGTTACACCATGGCAGGAGGAATAGATTACTTTAATAATACCACTAGAGTACACATAATATCTGAATAATAACATCTACTTGTTCAACATGATACAAAGCTCATGATCACATAAAGATCACATCATGGGAGAGAGAGGTGAACCACATAGCTATCGGTAGAGTCCTCAGCCCCGGGGATGAACTACTCCCTCCTCATCATAGGAGACAGCAAGGTTGATGGAGATGGCGGTGGAGTCGATGGAGACGGCGGAGACGGTGATGGAGACCGATGGAGATGGCTCCGGGGGCACTTCCCCGTCCCGGCAGGGTGCCGGAACAGAGATTTCTGTCCCCCGAAATTCGTCGACGGTGGCGGCAGAGCTGCGGAACTGCTTCTGGAAAATTGCCGAATCCCTTAGGGTTTTTAGTCCCGAGGCTTTATATAGGCGAAGGGGCGTCGTCAGAGGGGGAGCCAGGCGCCCTCACGCGGGGCCCGCACGGCCGGGGGCCTGGCCGTGCCACCCCTGCATGTGGGGCCCTGGTGGCCCCCCTCCGACTCTTCTTCGGATCTCTGGAAGCTTCCGGGTAAAATAAGACTTCAGGATGTGGTTTCGTCCAATTCCGAGAATATTTCCTGTGTATCACTTCTGAAACACAAAAACAGCAGAAAACAGGGAACTGGCACTGTGGCATCTTGTCAATAGGTTAGTTCCAGAAAATGCAGAAAAGTGCCACTAAGTGTAACGAAATAATAGGCAAATGGTGTAAAAACAAGCATGGAGCATCAAAAATTATAGATACGTTAGAGACGTATCAGCATCCCCAAGCTTAACTCCTGCTCGTCCTCGAGTAGGTAAGTGATAACAACAGAATAATTTTTGAGGTGACATGCACCTACACAATCTTGATCATATATGTAAGCATTGTGAGCTGGGATCATAAGAACTTTAAAACATGGGCATGAAAGATATAATCTTGATAATAGAAACTTAGCAACCATGTTATAACATGAAAATGAACACAAACAAAAGATCATGAAAATGAAACAATGAAAGTCAAACGTGTGTTCAAATTATAAGGAAAAACATACAAATGGTTTTCAGCTTGTCCTTCAAAGAGAGCAAAACATAAATGCATAGGACACCTTCAAGTTTAAGAGGGCGACTAGATACAAATAATTTAAGAACAAGTGAAACCAACAATATGAATCAATCAATGAACTTTGGGACAATGCATATTACACTAAGAATGACAACTATGCTCTCTTAATGGTGCATAAAGAAAGAAGGTGGTGACTCAACATAAAAGTAAAAAGAAAAGGCCCTTCGCAGAGGGAAGCAGTGATTAAACATGTGCTAGAGCTTTTCATTTGTAAAACAGAGAGATAAAAATTGGTTTTGAGAGGTGGTTGTCTTTGTCAACGACTGGCAATGGGGTTCTTACTATCTTCCATACAAAAATGAAGCAAGTTTTTGAGAGAGAGATTGGCACTTTTGTGCTCTTTTATAAAGCTTGGCACTCCTCCCCACCTTTTTTCCTTTCTCAAACCATGGCTAACCGATTCTATCGGGTGCCCACCAACATTCACATTCCATGGAGGAGTGCCTTTTTTCTTTTCTTTTTTTTCTTTTTTTTCTTTTTGGAATAAGCAATATGGAAGATAGCAAATCCGACCACTACGTCCCCATGAGCTAAAAACAGTGGCACAAAATGAGAAGTAGTTGAAAGTTTTGAAAGGTAGCACATGAAAATTTACTTTGGAATGGCTTACAAATACCATGCATAGGAATTTATAGTGGACACAATGGCAAACTTGGTTTTTGGGAGTTGGATGCATGAGTAGAGCTCATACTCAGTACAAAATGAGGGCTAGCAAAAGACTGGGAGCGACCAACTAAGAGAGCAATAACGGCCATAATCATGCAAAGCGACAAAGCAACATTAAAAGAAGCATAATATGGCATCAAAAGTCAAAAACTAAATGATCATAGAGGCTATTGGCGACTTTGTATGAGTCTAACACGTGTGAGCATGCGCCAAGTCTACCCAAATAAAGCATCAAGGAGAAAACCAAAATAATGCTTCCAAATAATTAAAACAACGCATGATTTTTTCAAAGGCTCATTAAGCAATCTCAGTTATTTGAGACAAGTCATGCTACAGCAAAACCACTAAGCATACTATCAAAAAGACATCAAGCATGACATGAAAAAGCCTAAGCCGCAGTCTACACAAGCTCCTTCTTGTACTACTATTTTGCACAAAGCTTTTTCTCTTTTCCAACACCATTTGAAATTTTTAAAGACACCTCTTTTGATGAAAACCAATAAAGATCAGAGGCAAAAATACACATTGATGAAAAGATATGACAAGGTCTGAACGCAAATGAAGGCGAAAATGAAAACCAAAAGCAGTAGCAGAAAAAGAAGAACACTCATTGAACGATAAGAGTGAAAACTAGAGTGTTCTTGGCAAATGAAAAGCGAGTTCATCTCCTCCAAAAGAAACATGATGTGATCTAACCATTTATTGAAGCAAACAAAACAAAGTAAAACTAAAACAAAAACAACTGACGCTCCAAGAAAAACGCATAGTGCATGAAGCAATAAAAATATAGTGTCTTGAAAGGTGACCTGATTTTTGCCGATGAAGAAGGGGTGCCTCGGGGGCATCCCCAAGCTTTGACGCTTGTACTTCTTGGATATTTCTTGGGGTGATTCATGGGCATCCCCAAGCTTGAGCTTTTGTCCATTCTTCAACTCATCTCATCATTCTCCAATCCCTACACTTAAAAACTTCCTTCATACAAAACTAAACACAATTCTATTAGCAACATTAGTGTAAGCATAACATATAATCAACCTCTTTTGGCTTCAGGTTTCAACCTAAAACCACCACATATTAAGCATATACTACTGTAGCAACTTCTCCAAAAGTTCCATGATTCAAAAGAACTCAAAAGAAAGCGATAAAGCGGCAAACACAAATATTGGCAGAAATCTGTCAAAACTGAACAGCTGACAAAGGTCGAATTTTTGAGGGGTTTTCTGTTGCTCAAATCAAAAAGTGTTCAACTAACGAAAGTTTGGATATAACCTGGGGCATATGCGCAACAAATCGCAGGTCCAAAAGATATTCAGAGAATTTTCACGAATTTTTACGGTGCAGCACCGAAAACTGTTTCAGGACAGCAACATCCCCAAATCTTACCTCACTCAAATTAGAGGCTTCTCTTGGCACAAAAACGAAATAAAAAGGATAAGGAGCGGTTATTATAGTATTAATAACTTCCAAGACTCAAATAAAAGAAAAAGTACTGAAAAATAAACAATGGGTTATCTCCCAAGAGTGCTTTTCTTTAACGCCTTTGAGCTAGGCGCAGTAATTTGCAAAGATGCTCATGTGGGCGCCATATAAGAGCTTGAGGCAAAGGCGCCATATAGGAACTTAAAGCAATAGAGAGCATCAAAAAGCAAGTATGGAACACATTTAAATCTAAACCACTTCCTATGAAAAATAGTCTTGTAAAGAGACAAGTCATAAAAGTGCAAAGCAAAAAGCATAGGAAGGCAAATCAAGTACAACTTCAAGAATTGCAACATAAAGAGGGGAAACTTAATATTGTTGAGATCCATCAAACCATGTTTCCCTCTCTCATAATAACATTCCGTAGCATCATGAATAGAACTAACAATATAACTATCACATAAAACATCCCTATCATGAGCCACATGCATAAAAGAATTAATACTCACCACAGGAACAATAGTAGTAGGAGCAGATTCAACAGAATAATTATTCTCATCACCATAATCATCAAAAATAGGAGGCATATTGTAATCATAACTAATTTTATCCTCAATAGTAGGTGAACTGAAAATATTATACTCATCATCATAGCCATCATAAACTAGAGGTTTAGTATCATCACAAGCTAGAGAGCAACTATTTCGCAAAGCATATTCTTCAAACATATCGTCATCAGAAGGAACATCACATATGGGAGATAAAATATTATCAGAACAAACTTTCTCCGCTAAAGCTGGGGAACTAAAAATATCATGCTTAACAAAACTAGCTTCCCCAAGCTTAGACTTTTCTATAGCATTAGCAGTAACGGTATTCAAAGCAATCATACTAACATCACTATTAGCATGCAAATTAAGCTCCAAAGGTTTTTCAATTTTCTCTTCAAACACTTCATATCTAAACTCTGGAAAAAGACTACAGAACTCATTGTTTTCCATTTAAGCCTAACTAGTGAAAATAAAAACAAGAAACAAAAAGATGTAATTGCAGAATCTAAAGGAAATAACTTCGAGCACTCACCAGCAACTAAAAGACTTAGTAGCCAAAGAATGTGCGTACCTTGTACCTTACCACCCCGGCAACGGCGCCAGAAAAGAGCTTGATGTCTACGCACTTCTATTCTTGTAGACACTTGTTGGGCCTCCAAGTGCAGAGGTTTGTAGAACAGCAGCAAGTTTCCCTTAAGTGGATCACCCAAGGTTTATCGAACTCAGGGAGGAAGAGGTCAAAGCTATCCCTCTCAAGCAACCCTGCAATTACAATACAGAAAGTCTCTTGTGTCCCCAACACACCCAATACACTTGTCAAATGTATATGTGCACTAGTTTGGCGAAGAGATAGTCAAATACAAGTAGTAGTGATGATTATAAGTAGTAAATGCAATATGGAATAAGAATCGCTGCGAGCAAACATGTAACAAAACATGAAGTAAACGGTGTGCAATGCTTGGAAACAAGGCCTAGGGATCATACTTTCACTAGTGGACACACTCCCAACAATATAACATGAATGAACAAATAAATAACTTCTCTCCACTATGGTACTCTGAATTACTCTCCTATTGAATAACACTAATCATTGCGTAGTGGCTACAGAAGCACCCCTTAAAGTTCATCAAGTACTTGACAAACACCACTCATAGAGATATCCAAATCAAAGCACAACTCAAGATAGATATTATTGCAACTTAGACCAAGTACTAACACGGTGCACACACTGTCAACATTACACCATGAAAGGAGGAATAGATCACTTCAATACTATCATAGTAATAATTACTCTCATAATCCACAAGAGATCACAATCATAGCCTAAACCAAGTACCACCATGATGCACGCACTGTCACCGTTACACCATGGCAGGAGGAATAGATTACTTTAATAATACCACTAGAGTACACATAATATCTGAATAATAACATCTACTTGTGCAACATGATACAAAGCTCACGATCACATAAAGATCACATCATGGGAGAGAGAGGTGAACCACATAGCTACCGGTAGAGTCCTCAGCCCCGGGGATGAACTACTCCCTCCTCATCATAGGAGACAGCAAGGTTGATGGAGATGGCGGTGGGGTCGATGGAGACGGCGGAGACGGTGATGGAGACCGATGGAGATGGCTCCGGGGGCACTTCCCCGTCCCGGCAGGGTGCCGGAATAGAGACTTCTGTCCCCCAAAATTCGTCAACGGTGGCGGCAGAGCTGCGGAACTGCTTCTGGAAAATTGCCGAATCCCTTAGGGTTTTCCGTCCCGAGGCTTTATATAGGCGAAGGGGCGTCGTCAGAGGGGAAGCCAGGCGCCCTCACGCGGGGCCCACGCGGCCAGGGGCCTGGCCGCGCCACCCCTGCATTTGGGGCCCTGGTGGCCCCCCTCCGACTCTTCTTCGGATCTCTGGAAGCTTCCGGGTAAAATAAGACTTCAGGATGTGGTTTCGTCCAATTCTGAGAATATTTCCTGTGTATCACTTCTGAAACACAAAAACAGCAGAAAACAGGGAACTGGCACTGTGGCATCTTGTCAATAGGTTAGTTCCGGAAAATGCATAAAAGTGCCACTAAGTGTAACGAAACAATAGGCAAATGGTGTAAAAACAAGCATGGAGCATCAAAAATTATAGATACGTTGGAGACGTATCAGTCATGGACGGTTGGATTGGTTGTACTTGGCCTTTGTCAGGTTTTACTTTGAAAATGATTGAGAAAGGTGACTTGACAATAAATTTTGATAACCATGGAGGTTACTTGGTGAACAAAAGAATTGACATTGGGGGATTCCATCTAGAGATTTATAAAGAGATAAATGTTTTATTACCGTTTTAAATAAAAGATCCTTGAAAGGAAATTCTGCTTTATGCAAATGAACCTAGAGCTTAGACCACTATATGAACTATGCATTCTCTATTCATTTATTTATAAGATGGTTTGCGAGTGCATGCAATGTACTCATGGCTCTGTCCCTGGCTATTAACTTGGCCAGACTTGAAGGAGAAAGATCAAGAAGGAAGGACTCTTGGACGACTCTGCGAATTAGGCTCGTTTCCTACTGTCGGCTCTGCCTGTGCGGTTGAAGCTTGACGATATGGACCCGACGTGTTATTCTGCTGCATATTAATGTATTGTAAGGTTTGGTCTGTACGACCTCCTATGTAATCCCTTTTATTTACTATTTATAGCTGGAACTGGTTACCAACTACGTTATGTATATCACAACAATGATTCTGGGATTGTGATGGAATACATAACGGGCACTTCGAATTTGTTATAAATTCGTGGGTGTTACAAGTTGGTATCAGAGCCTAGGCTGACTCTAGGAAACCCTAGCTAGCATGGTCGTTAGAAAATGATACTTCCGATATCAACCATTTGGTATTTGGACTATCATGACCCTAGGAGACCTTAGTTAGCATGGTCGTTAGCTAAGAAAGTGATATTTTGACAAAAACTTATTTCTACAAAAGAAACTTATTTGCTTTGGTACCCAAAGCCAATCTTATACTCTCCTCTTATTCATTTCAAATATCTTATCCTCTCAACCTATACTCTCAAGAGATTTGGACACAATATGTATTTATCTCTTTAGTTACTAAGTCTTTCAAAAATTTGTCTTACTCTATTCTTCTCGTCTACTTCAAGTTTGTACTATGGACGATAGACCAACCCAAGCCCGAAGAAAATCCGAATCGGAAGAATGTGGACACGACCCTTTCCCAAGACTTCAACCTTTGATGTCAACTACGACTGCTACCATCAAAGGAGAGACGAATCTTCACACTGCTCTGAAATCTTTCAGCAAGAGTCAACTCTGCGATATAAAGACTTCAAAGATCCAATCAAGGTGGTCAGAAATGATGAAGACCTCAGTAACCCTTACCCATAGGACTTATAGGGAAATGCTCAGTTGTTTTGATTGAGCTACCCTACCTCACGATTACTCAATGTACTTAGTGCATGGTGTGTTCAAATGGTTGATTTGTTTTTGAAGATGTGTTGCTCATATGCCATCCGACAACAGATAGCAGCCATCCCAACAACTTTTTTGTACCAAAAATGTTTTGGCCTTCCAACCCCAAAAATAAACTCTCAACCATACCAATCTCGCATGAGGAATGTTTTGAAAATTTTCCCTCTCACCTACTGCAGGACTTTACCCCTCTTCTACATCCCATGCTCGCAAGTCCACCATTTAATATATGTACGAAAGGAGGTCAAGCCAACTTAGACTTCAAACTACACCTCCAACGGATTGCCCGGAGGTACCAAGCGGCATCAAATCTACACAAGTTTCCAATGAAGAGGAAAGGAGGTATTCACACCCAACGAATATTCTATGCTTGTGAGGAAGCACAACATGTTGCACTCCAATGTCCATGTCCAAAAATTGCAAAATTGGATCATCTAAAGAAGAAAGCTTGTAGCCGTTGTGGAGAAGGTCATCGAGCCAGTCAATGTCCCGGAAACTGTCCCAATTGCGAAGACAACCATCCACCTGGAGAATGCCCTTCAAGCAACATTACATGTTATATGTGCGAAAGTAGTACCCATGTTCCTGCTGACTGCGCTATGAACCACCTGGTGTCAGATATATCGAAGATCCTACCAAACAGCTTCCAGTTAGCATCTCAAGTGGCCAAGGCTAGCAAAGAGCATGACGTTCACGTTCGGAGGCAACAACAGAAAGATCAAAACAAACAGAAGCAAGCAAGAATTCCAAGATGCCAAAAAAATAAGTCTCCAGCACCCTCTAACCTTTGCTATGATCTTACTCTACGATCTGGAAGAGCACTACCAAAGAATACTTTTCGCAATACTAGTGACAAGACCAACACCACCTGCTATGAGTGCGGAACCAAGGGGCACTACTCCAACGAGTGCCCAATGAAGCTGAACGCTAACCCTGTCATCACCAAAGCTAGTACCAATCCCAATGGCCTTGAAGATACGACCAACATTCCTTCATCTTCAGGAGGCAACCCTGTCTGCACTACTAATGTCTATGCACGAAGCCCCGTCATAATTGAAGATAGTGTCAAAGGACTCTACAGCCTCAACGTTCGCAGGTGGAGAAGGTAACCTGACTCTCATGCCAAAGAGTCCCTCCTCCAACCCGGTGGAATGAAGAGAAGAACAACAAGAACCCTCCACCAAGTACCTCGATGTCGCTCTTAGATAATAGTAAGTATGAACAAGTTGGATTAAGCTTGTGGAGCCAAGTCCCGAAGGAGCCTTACTGATCTTAGTTTGGTACTAGTAGTCTTATTTATCTCGTGTAAATCAAGAGCGAGACCTGTAATCTGCAAGACCCTTTTTAATGAAAGCCTTTGGTTTAAACCCAAAATATGTTGTTTTCGAAAGTGTGATTGTTTGTTGAAATTGCTATGTGATTGGTGAAGGAGTGTTTTGGCCCATCTGGCCATATCACACTTGGGTGTACCCAATCTTTCAATTCTGATAGGAGTCAATATCCACTCCATATCTATCTGGTAATTTCATTTCTCAATCTATCTCAACCTTAAGTTGTGAATCTCGGGACGAGATTCTTTTTAAGGGGGGGAGATTGTAACAACCCAAATTTTTGGAAAATAAGAATAAATGCAATTTGATCAAATACCAAATTTTTTAGCCAACAAAAACATTTATTTTAACTACAAGATTAATTTCTTGTCTTTAAGAACTTGTGAATTTGAGCATTTTTTTCTCACATACAACCAATGAAAAAAATAATTCCTACTCAAATTCTTTGAGCCTCATTTTCAAACCATTACAAAGAAAATATTTGGACAATAGGTAAACCATATTTCAAGAAAAGCAGTTTTGGTTTAAAAGAGTACAATAAAAAAGATCCATTTTCTTATTAAAAAAACATTTATTATCTAACCAATGAAGATTTCAAAAGAATGGTTTCATACTCTTTCAAAACTACTATCTAACCATTATCTAAACCTCAACAGCTTAAAAACCTTTGATAAAAACCTTTCTTAAAACCTCCCAAGATGACTTACCCAAGTTTTGAGACTAAATAAACATTTTCTTATAAAGTGGGTTATTTGATTAAAGTTGTTTTCTACATATTTAATCTTGCATGAATACATGCCAAACCTTTTTAGCAAATTCCTAAAGTAACTAAGGTCAAGCCATCACAAATAAAAGGGAGGAAAATAGAAGGAAACAACAAAGATCCGAAAACCCTAAAAGAAAAGAGGAAGAAAGTGATCTAGAAAATATTATTGATTAGCCCTCTTCACCCACCTTTATTAAGAAAATTTTGAGCTGGACATGGATGTTTCTCTGCAGCTCATCAAAGAACAGTTAACTTACTTTCACAAAATACTTCTAACTTTCAAAAATTCATGGCCCAACCATATTTAAAATCTGTACAAAGTTTGAATTCACTGCAGATGCCATTTTCAAAATCCTATCCAAATGCAACCAAACCAAATCATCTGGACCAAAGAAGCTTACCTCCAGCCTCCTTATCCGTTACTGAACACAACCTAATTCGAATATTTCAAAATTTCAACACTTGGTCATTTCATCAAACACCATATGGGCAGAATCTTGCCGTTTTTGAATCTACAAGACCACAAGTGGGCAACTTGCCCAGCCTTCCCTGGGCAACCAACTTGTCCTAGAGACCAACCTGAGCCCTCCAACTTGCCCTCCTCCTTCCCCTTTACTTCCCCTCGCCCAAACCTGGCTGGAGAACCGAGGACAGACACCACCTCTCTCCCTCGGGCTCCCCATGGAATCCCTGAGCCCCGCCTTATCCTGACGCGCCTACATACTTTACCAGTGCCCCGCAGACCGAGACCACCGCCCAGGACCTCTCTCTCCCCTCCTCTTTACCTGAGCCCAACATGAGCCGTACGCCCCGGTCACACTCCCGCTCCCCCTCTCTGGCCTATAAAAGGCTCCCCTAGCTCGCCATAGAACTCGCACCCTCACCAGAAATCTCCCAGACATCCTCTCCCAGCCTCTTGTGTCCTCGTGCGAGCTCGCCGGTGACGCTCTGCCCGTAGACCACCGCAAGGCCGCCGCCCGTTCCCGGCGAACCAGGGCCTCCCCCGACCCATAACTTCTGGGAGGTGGACGAGAAGACCATCCGCCGCCTCCAGGACAACCCGCCACCGCTCGCCGCCGCCCTGGTGAGCCGCCCCGACCACCGCCACCCTCTCTGCCCCTCTCTCTCCCCCGTTCCCGTCGATCCGGAGAAGACAGCCCTCGGCCATCAGATCTGATTCTAATCGGACGGCCGGGAGAGCCTCATACCCTTTCGGTTATAAGGAGCCCTGACAGGCAGGCCCCACTGTCAGTTTTTCTTTTTTTTTCTCCTTCCCGTGCGAGCTGACGCGCTACTAGGCCGGCCCGAGTATGGGTCGCTGGCCCGTTTTAAATTCTAGCCTGCTCTATTTTTTTTAGAGAACTATGTGTTATTTGTTTAAATTGCTGCAACTTCGAATTCAAATTCCGAGAGATTTAGGAATCCAAACCTAGCAAATAAATACTTTTTGGAAAGCTTAGAATATTACCTAGCCAATGGGAGTGGTGTGAACCTGTTTAGGTGTATAGATTAAATCTAGTAGAAATAACAAAATGGGATATTTACTACCTTAGAAAAATTGTATAAAATCAAATAAAATTCATAAAAATATGAATCCAGCTCTCAGAATCCATAATTAGTAGTATGTATATGTTTCAAAGATTAGATTCAATATCTAAACCGTTTAAGTTCAATGTTGTGTACTATATGGCATATAAGCTTTTCCTAACTTAGGAAATAGATAGAATTAATCGTTTGTAAATAGAAATTTATAAATCCACTTAGGATAAATCCCATTTGAAATATTAAGACGTAAGAATTGGCCCTTGTCCAAGTTAAACTTGCAAGAGATATTTGAAACTCCCATATTTAATAATACCGCTTTATGGGCTTAAAACTTGCCTCAATAATTCAAAGGAAATCAAAATGATATGACGCTAATCTTGAATACCTACCTATAGTCCATGACCTTGGTCCATAAGGACTTGCAGGAGATATTTTCATAATCCAAAATAAATGAACCCTACTTAAATACAACAAATCAATAATCTCATCCATCGGAACTCAATTATCTTCGAAACCACTCTCCATAGACTTCCTAGATAGCTTCCCTTACCCCAACTATCCTTATTTGAGTGAATATGTGAATTGTGTGGTGATTGTATGCTTTTTTGATTTTCGACAATTAGACGACTACGAGAGTTAGGAGAATGGATCCTGAAGTCAACCAAGCAATGGTGATGGAGACTACATAACCCGAGATGAAGATGAAGAATCCTATGACATTGCCAAGCCAGGCAAGCCATCTTTTGATTACACCATTAAATTTTATAATGCATGTTTACTTGCTTTTAAAGAAAAGTGCATTACTAAAATAGCTGTTACAAAGCAGCAAATGAGTAGAGATGTCTTGCTTAACAAGCACATCCAATCCTTTTTCTTGGATGCCATCAAGAGCATCAAACTTAGCCTACCTTTGAGAACCCCTTTTCTTAGTGGATGCTAAGTAGAGCATCAAGCTAAGCCTATCCAATATACCTACCTAGATCCTTGTGCCCTCATGAGGATCGTGCTTGAGCTGAAGGCATTCATGGAAAACTACTAGGTGGGAACCCAATGAGGATCATGAAGATTTTGGAAATAAAAACCTTGGAAAGGGGCAACTTGGCCCAAGGATGATTTTGCCATACAAACCTTGAGGACGGGCAACCTTACCCAAGGGTGACTTTGAAAACTATTTACAAAATGGTGACATGGTGAAGGTGACATGAAGGTTTGACAAAAATGATGATGTGTGAGGTACCATACTGGACCAACCATACAGTACGACCACATTACCCTGGTATGGGACGGGGCTTAGTGGAGTATTTTGTTTCGCCTTAGTGTAGACCCTACAAATGTAGTGGAAGTCCGACCAGGGACTCCTCTTCCAGGGCACCCGATGGTTGCGGCCTAGGTTTGCCTTGTCCTCCTCTTCAGGTGGTTGGGGTACAAGCCAAGGAGCCCTCATTGTAAATGGACTACCGGGAGTAGGACTCTACCTCGGTTAGTAGCATTCCGGAGGGTCAAGCGGCTGGGAACTTTGCACACTCTGGAAAGCTTCTTGGACTCTGGTGTTGGGGGGTACATCTCTAGGCGGTAGTGTTTATGCTAAGGCGGGCAGGTGAAACATTAATAGTCAGCTGCTTGTCGTGGCATATGTCGTTATGCAGGGAAGTTGCCCACACGATGAGTAGTCGGATGGTGTGGGTAAAGTGTACAACCTCTGCAGAGTGTAAAACTATTCGAATAGCCGCGTCCGTGGTCATGGACGGTTGGATTGGTTGTACTTGGCCTTTGTCAGGTTTTACTTTGAAAATGATTGAGAAAGGTGACTTGACAATGAATTTTGATAACCATGGAGGTTACTTGGTGAACAAAAGAATTGACATTGGGGGATTCCATCTAGAGATTTATAAAGAGATAAATGTTTTATTACCGTTTTAAATAAAAGATCCTTGAAAGGAAATTCCGCTTTATGCAAATGAACCTAGAGCTTAGACCACTATATGAACTATGCATTCTCTATTCATTTATTTATAAGATGGTTTGCGAGTGCATGCAATGTACTCATGGCTCTGTCCCTGGCTATTAACTTGGCCAGACTTGAAGGAGAAAGATCAAGAAGGAAGGACTCTTGGACGACTCTGCGAATTAGGCTCGTTTCCTACTGTCGGCTCTGCCTGTGCGGTTGAAGCTTGACGATATGGACCCGACGTGTTATTCCGCTGCATATTAATGTATTGTAAGGTTTGGTCTGTACGACCTCCTATGTAATCCCTTTTATTTACTATTTATAGCTGGAACTGGTTACCAACTACGATATGTATATCACAACAATGATTCTAGGATTGTGATGGAATACATAACGGGCACTTCGAATTTGTTATAAATTCGTGGGTGTTACAAACAGGAACCTTTCCATCCATCCCTCATGAAAAAGACAAATTCCTGCTGAAGATAGTTTGAAACGGGCATAAGAAATTCAAAAATGATCCAAAAAAGGAGCACCAATGTAACGCCCCAAAACCAACACCTTGCAGATTATAGCGATCATGCCACAATCTACATGATGTCGCTTTGGAAATGCACCACCAAGCGACTCGTGTATGTGCAATATGCACGCGACGTGGGTGGAATCAAGGTAGCAACAGTTACACAAGTTCACGATGGAACCCACAAAAGAATATATAATATAACGGCATAGACTCCACGAGTCAAAAATCCAAATATACATACAAAGATCCAAATCATACATAAAGCAAATAGTATCCGAGTATGGACAAGAGTACAAATGGGCATAAGAGGCCTGAAGATAATCGATGGCGTCCATAACCCTGCCCAGGCCAAGCCGGAAGGGTAACCTTGCTAACGTCGCTGCTCCCATACCTGTCAAAATCGTCGGGCCAATGGTTGCCGAACAAGGAGGGAGAAAGAGAAAAAGGGAAAAAATGAGGGTGAGTACCGAGGCACGTACTCGCGAGACTGGAATTCAGCTGTGCTCGCCTACAGGCTATATGGTGGACTTAGCGGCAACAAAAGTACTAAACTACAGAGACACACTACAACTTTCGTCTAAATAGAATAAGATAAGAGAGCGTATAAAAGTAGCCAACTAGATACTAACACCAAACATAACCCAGCCGATGAATCACCTCCTCATGACCAAATGAAGAAGCAAATATCAAAGGCACTCACACGGTTACCAAGTTTTATTGCAGGTTTATTATTGTAGTTGTGCTAGCTTACTACTCAAGTTTATTAGTATTGAAAAAAATAGCAGGTACAAGTTGTTCTATGATCGAGTAGTACAGCTCCAAGTCGTCCATAACCATGAACACGGCTTTTCAAAAAGATTTAACCCTGCAGGGGTGCCCAAATGTACCCAAACGCACGATCACCCCTTAGTGCCAAGCTAATTAGCACACTTCTGACGATGTGCCGGCAGGAGGTCACGACTCGCACTCTCCTTCACTACAAACATGTCCAGGAAGCCACCTGACTAAGTTTACCCCGCTCGAGAGTCCGGTCGAATCTCTGAGACGGACCTAGCTGATGCGAGGACGGCTTTCGAGGCCCGACTCCACCCACAAGAGGCGACCCTCTTCAGCATGCGATAAACACCCGTACCGCAACCTATACGTGCATGCAGAGGCAACAAGGGGTTACAAGGCACCCATGGCTTCCCCCAAAGTAAATCGGACCATAAGATACAAGAGCTGCATGCACGCAAAACCCAAATGGAAAACCTCAAACTAGTTGTGGCCACTGGACAAGTGTGTAGATTCCGGCAGTGATCGAGGGGAGGCCCGTAAACGTACCCACGTCTGGTTAGAGCGCTCAGTCTCAGAACAGTTCATGCGATCTCGGGGTCCTAGGGGACACAAGTGAGCCGTCGTAAAACTGGCAAAATGACTCACAGATGCCTCTGCTTAATTCAATTTTAATTATTAACATTAAAGTAAGCCATGATTATCTCCAACAACATATATCTAAAAAGTAGAACATGTGATAACTTCCCAACCCAATAAGATAAAAACAAGTCAAACAACCTCAAGATGCCTACGACTCGCAAGGCCAACTCAAACAATAAGCACTCGGTTAATAGGAGGTATGAAAGGTTCTATGGCTTCTACTTTGGATAAACAGGTGGATAGGACACGTGACTTGAACAAAAGCATCGCGACACAAGGCTAGAATATAGAGCTAGCGAGAGCAAAAGTGTAAATGGGTAGAGAGAAAAGGACTCGCCTGAAAACATTGTCGGAGAAACTTCTGAAGAACTTGTCGTTGCTCACATCACCACGAAACGGCCTATCCGAGAAGAAGCAAAATGCTACAGCAAGCAACGGATGCAACACTTACTACTACGGAAAAAGAATCGGCATGAGCATGTGAAGGTATGCATGACATGGCAATTATGATGCAATGCAAATTATCCAAATTAAGCGGAATCGGAATCCCGTCACACACATATTAGGTTGAAGTTGTTTTACTACCCGGCAATTTAAATGTTGATTAGCATGTCAAAGACAAGGAATGAGTGAGCTACACAAAATTAAATGAAGTGGGGAAACTATAATTGGCATATCCCAATTACTCCATATGTTATTTATAAGGTGATATGCAAACTATCACGTCACTATATGATGCAAGATGCAAATAATAGTATAAATGGTATTTTCAGATTCTACACATTTTTCTGAACAACTTTCATATAAATCACTTTTTATTTCAAATTACGGTTTGGAAGATATGATTTTAGCAAGATTCAAACAAATTCTGCCATTATTCAGAAAACAGAATAGAACAGAGAACTTTTCTCACCCACAGAGAGGTAGACCGAGCGGCTGATCCGCGGGACCAGGGATGGTGACGTGGCATTGACTGCAAGGCTGCTGCCGCTGGAACTTCTTGCACCGGAGAGACCAAGCCAGAGGGACTGATGGGCCGGGTCCACCTGTCAGCGTGGAACAAAGGAATAAAAAGTTTGGCAATTTGCCTCCAAAGAGATTCGAACTTGGGATCTCCAGGCGGAAGCAAAGGAACAGACCAGATGGGCTAGGAGCGGATCTTGAAAACTGTATGTAGCCGTTGTTTATATTGGGATTCGGACGAGATTGTTTCTGACGAAACTGAATCTGAACGACAGTGTACAGCTCGGTGCAGATGGACAGACGGAGGAAGCTTCACAGGCGCGCAACGAGGCTTGACATCGTTGACGAGAATACCAGAACGGGACCTTCGGGGTCGAGCTTGGACGCGCGACGGAGTAGAACGGCAGGGACGGCGACGTTGCCCGCGGATACGTTTTCATGGCCGAAGACGTCAGCTTGCAGGTTGACAGCCAGGGGGCGATGTAGAGGCCGGGGACGCCACCGAAGACGAGTGGATGAGGCGAAGCATTTTGGCGTTGAGGACGAGAAGCTGCAGCGAGGAAATAGTAAGAGACAACGTGAGGTCGCACGGCCGCGGACTTGGACGACCGAGACGAAGACAAACCGGAGAAGGTCGTGCGCTGCGAGGCGAGCTGGACATGGAGGCCGTCGAACAAGAGAACGGAGACGCGTTCGCCTGGCTTGAAGCAGCATGGGCTCGAGCTCGAGCAGAACCAGGCGCTGGGCGCGGCTTGGAGAGTTTGATGGAGACGTAGACGTGCACGCGGAACCGGCAGACCTTGGCAGCGATGCTCAAAAACTGAAGAAACGCAGATATGTTTCAGAGAGTGAAAAGGTTGGAATTTCAGGCGAACGAAAATTGCAGAGAGGCGCGGGATGGCGTGCTTGGCCTTGGCGTCGGATGAAGCAGCAGACGGAGTGGGCGCTGTCCATGGAGAGGACGGCGAGGACGAACGCTGGCAACCAGAAGTCCGAGGACGTGCTCCGGGAAGACAGACGAGGCGGGAACAACTTGCAGGGAACCTTGGCGATGGGTCTTGGCCGTGGCAGTCAGAGACCGTTAAGGACGCGCGGGCGAAGATCTCGCCGGACGGTGAAGAGACGAAGGCGAGCACGGGCGAAGCGAAGAGGAAGGCGAGGATGACGGAACACGCGTCTGTAGGAGTTGAGGACGGAAGAAGGTCGGCGTGCTCGGTGGAGGCTTGCAGAGACGATGAAGAAGCCGCGGGCAAGCGAGAGAGGGAGGGGGCAGAGCTTCTTCGGATCTTGGCAACGGCGTGTTGCGGAAGAGAGAGGCAGAGAAGAGTGGCGGCGCACGGACAGGACTAGGGCTAGGGTTGAGGCTAGAAGCACCTGGGGGTTTTATAGAGAGGGGAAGAAGGGGACAGCCGTCCCATCACGCACAGGGGAGACGTGGACACGCTCGATGCGCTGCCGTACAAGCTAGGAAGAAGACCAAAGAAGGGAAGGGTTCCATGGGCTGCTCGTGTAGGTGGTTAAAGGGATGAACTGGGCCGCCGGTGATTTGGACCAAAAGGGCAAGGAGGCAAGGGAGGCTGCGGCCTTTCAAGATTTTCTGGAATTTGCAAGGAGGTACAAAGGACGAAAGAAAGAATAGAGAGGAAAAGGGAAAACTTGAATACAGGTTTCAAACAACATTTTCAAAGTTTGATTTGTTCCACAGAAACAATTATTAAAGTTTTGCTAACATTATAGTTTTTTTAAAAAAATTAAAAAAATAAGGAAAAGAAGAAGAGGGTTTCTTATGAAACCATACAAGCAAAATAAAATAGAGTTTGTAGAAAATAAATTTTGGATTTCAAAAAAATCATGCAAGGTTATAGATGCATGAGGATGAATGACGTCACAATGACGCGGAAAAGAAAATAACAAGCAAAACTAATGTTGCGGATTTTTCCCGGGTCGTTACAACCAACGACATCTTCAAGAAGCTCCACCACGGGAGATTTCCCAACCCTTTACCCAACATTGTTAGAGGAGATGGAGTCTTTCACGTGATTGCAGAGAAATTTTTCTGAGGCGGAGCTTCCGAAGATGCCGTAGGGCGTGAGTACCAATGACATCTTCGAGAAGCTCCGCCATGGGAGATTTTCCAACCCTTTACCCAACACTGTTATAGGAGATGGAGTCTTTCACGGGCTTGCAGAAAAAAAATTCCGAGGCGGAGCTTCCAAAGATGCTGTAGGGCATGAGCACCAACGACATCTTCGAGAAGCTCTGCCACGGGAGATTTCCCAACTCTGTCCTCCATCCATGGGGATAAAACTCTCTCTACCTTCTAGGTTAGCTTGTTGAGCTGCATGCCATGGCGTATTGATGCTCCTTTTATAGGCACGGCGCCGCTTCTACTTCGTCTTGTTCCTCTGATAGGGGCGTCGTGCGCTACATGCTTTATCTCATTGAGCAGTGCATCCACCCACGCGTCCTTATCCTGCCGATAGCTTTAGTCTCGGTTGCACCCACCAGCCGGGACTAAAGGTTACCCACACGTCCTTATCCCACCGACAGCTTTAGTCTTTGAAATGGGCATAAGAAATTCAAAAATGATCCAAACAATGTGAAACCTTTCGCGTGGTGTCATATTATGTGTCATAGCTGCAAGGAAAAATATTGAACTTGGAAAATTGCAAACATCATAAAAAAATCCTTCACAAAATGACGTGTCATAGTTTTTATACATTACATAGATTTTACATAGGGTTTAGGGTTTAGGGTAAGAATCCTTCGTCGCGTATTTCGATCCCTTGCCTATGATCGCTTCTTAGGCCATAACCATGGAGCATCTTCATTATTTAACGGGATGCAAGGGTCAATTTTCACGATGAAGTGCAGAATTTCTTCAAACTTATCATAATCTGCTGACATGTCTGTCTTGTCCTCGACTCCCGCGATGTTTCTTTTCCCTGAAAGAACTATGTGACGCCTGGGCTCATCGTCTGATGTATTCGTTTTCTTATTTTTTTCTTTTTTCGGTCTGGAGGACATGTCCTTCACATAGAAAACCTGAGCCACATCATTGGCTAGGATGAATGGTTCGTCTCTGTAACTAAGATTCTTGAGATCCACTATTGTCATTCCGTACAGCTGGTCTACCTTTACCCCTTCTCCATTCATGTTGACCCAACTGCACCGAAACAAAGGGACCTTAAAAGTAGGTCCATAATCAAGTTCCCATATCTCCTCTATGTAACCATAGTATGTGTCCTTTTTCCCATTCTCACATGTTGCATCAAAGTGGACACCACTATTTTGGTTAGTGCTCTTTTTATCTTGGGAGATCGTGTAAAATGTATTCCCATTTATCTCGTACCCTTGGAAAGTCAATACAGTCGCAGATGGTGTCACGGCCAACAAGTAGAGCTGATCTCCAATAGTGGTGTCATTCATGAGATGTAATTGCAACCAAGTGCTGAAAGTCTCCATGTGATTTTCTTTAATCCAGTAGTCATCCTTCACCGGGAACTTGGAGCGTACAACATTCATGTGTTCCTTGATATACGGAGCCACGAAGATAGAACTTTGTAGAACTGTGTAGTGTGCTTGATTCAAAGAATGCCCGTCCCTAAATATCATTGCTTTCTTTCCTAGCGTGCCTTTTCCACTCAGTCTCCCCTCATACTGTGATTCAGGAACACCAATTGGCTTAAGGTCAGGAAGAAAGTCAAAATAGAACCCAATGACCTCCACTGTTCCATAGCCCTTGGAGATGCTTCCTTCTGGCCTAGCATGGTTACGAACATATTTCTTTAAGACTCCCATGAACCTCTCGAAGGGGAACATATTGTGCAGAAATACAGGACCGAGAATGGAAATCTCTTCGACTAGGTGAACTAAGAGATGCGTCATAATATTGAAGAAGGACGAGGGGACACCAACTCAAAACTGACAAGACATTGGACCACATCCTTTTGTAGCCTTTCTAGACTTTCTCGATCGATCACCTTCTGAGATATTGCATTGAGGAATGCACATAGCTTCACAATGGGTACTCGAACATTTTCCGGTAGAAGCCCCCTCAATGCAACCGGAAGCAACTGCGTCATAATCACGTGACAATCATGAGACTTCAGGTTCTAGAATTTTTTCTCAGCCATATTTATTATTCCCTTTATATTTGACAAGAACCCAACCGGGACCTTGATACTGCTCAGGCATTCAAAAAAGATTTCCTTCTCTGCTTTGGTAAGAGCGTAGCTGCTTAAGTATTGACGGCCTTTATCAGTATGCTTGTTGTGTGGGTCTTTGATACGTTGCTGGTCCTCCCATGCTTCTGGTATATCTTTTGTCTTCCCATACACGCCTAGGAAGCCTAGCAGGTTCACGCAAAGATTCTTCGTCACGTGCATTGATACGTCTCCAACGTATCTATAATTTTTGATGCTCCATGCTTGTTTTTACACCATTTGCCTAATATTTTGTTACACTTCGTGGCACTTTTATGCATTTTCCAGAACTAACCTATTAACAAGTCACCACAGTGCCAGTTCCCAGTTTTCTGCTATTTTTGTGTTTCAGAAAAGCTACACAGGAAATATTCTCGGAATTGGACGAAACAAGTTCCTGAAGTCTTATTTTTCCCGGAAGCTTCCAGAGATCTGAAGAGGAGTCGTGTGGGGACCCCGGATTACCCATCTGGAATACCCCATATGCATACAATTCACGATCCCATGATCAGTATGCCGTGAATCCACATATCCGAGTTGATAACAGAATTACATCATCCATTATAGTACCGAAATAAAGTCTTACAATTGGTCACATGACTAAGACTGATGATGCCACGCAGGGCAAGTTTACAACTAAGCAGCGGATACCAAGCAACGTTGATGACCCACATCATGCCTACTACCCTACAGGCAACTGACTGGGAGATGTTCCTAGTTCGCACCGGCATCGTCGAACTCCTCACCATCGTCCTCATAACCTTCTGAGTAGTCTTCTCCATAATCTGGCCAAGTTAATAGCCAGGGACAAAGCCGTGAGTACATTTTGGAATTGTACTCGCAAACCATCTAGGAGAAGATAAACACATGCTATTTGGGCTGTAGCAAGGTTGGCTTGGTTGAAGGCAGCTTAATACTAGAATGTTTCTCTTGTCGATATAGCATGTCCTACGACATTTCTATATCCTTATTAAAGAAGATTTGTAGAAAGATTCTCGTGTCGATATAGCATGTCATACGACATCTCTATATCCTTACTAAAGAAGATACTTACAAGAGTAGTCTTTGCAAAAGCTCTAGGAAAGGGGGAAACTCCTTTTCAAGAGAAAAGCCCGCGGTCAATCAAACATGACCACCATCCTTATTAATTCCGGTCAATCACACATGACCAACTTCCATTCCTTCGGCAGTACCCTGCAAGTACTCCGAACCATAACCGTGCCACGGCAGTACCCTCCGAGTATTTCGTTTGGCACCCTTCTCCATTTTCTCGAAAACATTTTTGTAAAACCAAAACTCGACACAGGTTAAGTATGGCCATCCCAACCGTCCATGACCGAGGACGCGGCTATTCGAATAGATTACACTCTGCAGAGGTTGTACACTTTACCCACACCATTCGATAAATCCGCCGGGATACCACCACGGACCGTCATACACAAGTATGCGGGGTTCGGATAATCGATCGAAGCCCTCCATTCAAAAGTGTCATCTGTAAAGATGATATCAAGTCGACTTGTGGAGCTAAGTCGCCAACTATTGCTATATAAGGGGAATAGCAATATAAGAAAACAATGCATAGTAATGAAGGCAAGAGTAGAACAATGCATAGTGACTTATTAGGATTCAGATATGCAACAAGTAGATGGCTTGCCTTGATCAGCTTGTCCCTGGTCTTCTTCTTGATATTCAATGTTTTCGCCTCCCTCGAAAACCCGGTGTCGTTCGGATCTAGCGTCGATAACAAATAACCAAATAAGCACACTATCAAAAATAAATCACACACTGCACCTCATCAAGCATAACACACAAGGGCAAGCACCAACATGTAGCCTAACACAATACTGACCTTCTCCAAGTGATTCCAACCACTTATCACATTCCAAGATTAAATATGGATTTTATCAAACAACTAACCCTAATATGCCATATTTATCACTCAGGTATTTCTATGCATTAAAATCATACAAACAGCATACCAATAGAAATATATCAATTTCCTGAATCCAACAAAAGTGGATTCAACTCAATAAGATTTGTAGTAAATTTTCTATGATTTTCCTAATGCAAACAATGGCTGAAAAAGCAATCAAATTCCCAAGTATTCTATGATAATTAGAAAAATCTACCAGCTATTGTTTTTGCAAGGTAATACTATACATGATCCAGGGAAATTGGAATCATGTCAAAATCATTCACAGATAAGGTTTAATAATTTAAACAAGCTAACTTAACCCAAGTAGCATACTAATAACCAATGCGGATGTGCACATCATAAAACATTGATTCCAAGGCCACAAGCAAACTACTAGACCCTAGCATCACTGAAAATTAGAATCACCTCTTTTGAAACTACAAAGCTCCAAATTTGGAATTTTGAATGTAAGATGGCCATATTTGCATGTTTAAATACAAGCATATCTACAGGGATCCAAATGACATGGGGCCAGTGGCAGTGCATAGGTATTTGAACAAGGAACCTATAGAAGTTTGAATCAGGTCATTTTGTTTTGCAGATACTTATTTATGATTTTTGCAAGTTCTCAGATCTACTAGAAAGTTTAAATAGACTTTCTGAAAAAAAACGCTTGGGCTGGATCTAGCTGATCTGGGCCAAGTAGTGCCAGGCCGGCCCAGCTGGGCTGCCCCAGGACATTGACGAAAGTAAAAAAAAAACAAGCTGGTGCTTTAAAATTCGTGCCACAGGACGCACGATGCCTGCTCGCTGTACGCAACAGGGACGACGAATGCTCACCATGGTTAGCTCGGAAGCTACGGCTGCGACGAAGCAGGAGAGGAGCGGGGGCATGGGGTACCTCGAAGGCACGTCACGGCGCCCTCGCAAGCTCCGACGACTGCACGGACCGCTGGACTCCGGCAGCTTCACGGGCAGACGCCGGCGACGGCGGCCTCCGTGGAAGCTCGACGAAAAGGACACGGGAACTCACCGGCGTTGGTCGGAGACGGCAGAGAATAAGCGGGGGGTAGGTGCGGCTGCTAGCGGTGCCTCTGCATGACCGCCTCCTACGCGCAGGTGGGCTTCCGGGCGTCGGTGTGATACTGTGATCGAGGACGGTACCGTCGCGGTCAAGTTCGACGTCGAGTCGCTCCGGCGAGCTCCTGGTCAAGAGAAGGGCGGCGTTAGGGTGGAATAGAGATACCAAGATATGGCAACAGAGAGGAGTGAGGGAGAGAGGGTGGAGTGCGGCAGTAGCCTCGTCTACGACGAGCGCTGCGAGTCGACGAGCTCCCGCTCTGGCTGGGTCTCTCCTGTGGCCGTCGAAGAAACGAAGGGCTTCGCTCAGTTGTTTCTGCGAGAGAGAGAGAGAGAGAGAAGAGAGTGTGGAGGAGTTGTTGGTGTGAGGGAGGGGGAAGTGCAGGCTCGGGGGCGCTTTAACTAGAGGGAAAAGGTCGGTGCTCTGCCAGGGAACGGGCTCGTTGATTGGCGGCAGGGGCGGCGAGTGCGGCCATGAGCAAGGGGACAAGGAGAGGAGATGGGGCTGCGCCAGAGGGTCTGTGAGGGTGGGGCGCGGTCTTAGGCGACAGGGCAAGTGCAGGGGTGGTCGGTTGGCTCTGGGAGAGGACGTCGACCGAGCGCCTGCCACGCGTTCGACGAAATGCTGTCTATCAGGGCACGGTCGATAGAGGCCGATAGGCACAAGACAAGATTAAGAGCTTGCTCAGGAACGTTCATTCATGCCTAGGGCAGGTCAGTGGCGAAGTTTGGGGTCAAAAGGAGCTCGGGTAGAGGATGGGCCAGTGATGGCGCCCGGCTACTGTTCTGACCGATGTAGCTGCTCGCCCCTGGTTTTCCAAGCTGGTGGAGTGGAAGATTAGTGGCGAGAGGATGCTAATAGAGGTCAGAATCTGGTTTGGTGAAGATTCAAAATGGGTAAGAGAGAATGGTTGGTGCAAATGATGATTCCAAGTTGACTTCAATTTTGATGAAATTGTTTCCAAGTAACATCATGTGAATTTGGACCTGATATGGAGGATATGATGTTAGATTGTAAATGTAATTGTGGTGATGAATAGAGGTTTGGAAAGAAAGAGATGGGGTGGAGATTAATGGCCGTGATGATAATGTTGCATTTGTTCTAAAATTCTTATTTAACAAACTAATGATGGAAGTAGATAGATAAGATATTGGAGGGGTTGCAGAAGATGGCATTCAAATTTTAATTTGATTGGGATGGTTTTTGATTAACTTCGGTGAGTTAAAACAACTTTGAATGAAAACCAAATGAGCTAGCTTTTGAAATCTAAGGTATACAAGAAAAGGTAAGAAATGGCATATGTACTACTGCTTGCACAATAGGGAAAAGGAAATAGAACTAGGAAGATAATTTGATAAAGACTAGTTTTGAATGGAAATGTTTTGCTAAAGAATATTAGGCACATTTCCTATTTTTCTAAGAGAATAAAGTCTAAAATAGTTCTATAAAATTTTGAAGTACCTCTGCAGGAAAAAAAATACAGGGTGTAGGGCTTTAGGATTAATTGGAGGGAAATTAGCTCTATTTGAATAACGACTTAGAAATATTATTAGGGATCTCGTTTGGTCACTAAGCTAATAGTCAACCAATTCAAGTGAAGGTATTGGATTAGAACCATATTGAGAATAGACGGGATGCACTTGAGCTTTGAGTATGATCTTGGAAATATGGTAGAAGGGAATAACAAGAGAGATAATGCTTAGAATCACTCCTATGTTTAATTTAGGATTTTCTAGATACTTCAAGATAGGTGCAATGACAAAGTTAAATAGACGAGATCTAGAGATAGTTGCTTTGCATTGAAAGGTTGATCATAACCAAGTGGGGTTTTGAAATAAGATAGCAGCAGGTACTTTTATAAACCTTGGGTAATATTTTCCCATAATTTTCATAGATAAGAATAATACCAAGGAGGTCTGCTATTTTTGAAAAACATGAAAAGCATATGTGAAAATACTTTTATAAAATATATTTGTAAAAAATTAAATGAGTACTCATAAAGAGTGAACCTCACTTCTAGTTTTTGTGATAAGCTTGTGTTTTGAAAATAAGTACTCCTTTCATAAGAAATAGAGCTTCTAGAGTTGATAGAGAAGAAAAATAATTTAAAGGGGTTTTATTTGGAAAGGAATTTGAAAATACTTTGTAAGCATATCCCAACTAGCCATCATATAATTTGGTGTATCTTATATAAGTTGGGCCACATGCCCATTTGTAGATCAAGCACACCTAAGAAGTCACACCAGTTGACGAGGGGTTAACTCGACAAATGTCCTAGATAAAGGACTTAGGATCGGGGAGATAGGGCGTCAGATGAACTCGAAGGTAAAGTTAGTCGAAATAGGTGTGTGTCGAAAGTAAACTTGGGTGTTCAACCTGGCTTTCTTTCAATCTGCCCTACACCGTCCCCTCCTGGCCCCTATATATAGGTGGCCAGGTCTCGAGGATCGGGTAGGGTACAATACAGATTACAATATCGACATACGGTAAGAACTCGTATTCGACTATCATTACAATTGGGCCTAGCTTATCGGGCCTCAGGGGTACTCAACTAACGGGCTCTATTAACTATACCCTTGTCAGTAGCCCCTGAGATTCTACCAGAATTGTAGATTCAGGTTGAATTTCTAATCTTCAAATCTTCGACTTGATCAATTCTTCGACTTCTTCTTATCTTCAAATCTTCGACTTAGTTTTTTTCGACTTATTTTCATGATATTTTTTCGCAAGGGGTTTTGATGAGCAAGCCTGACGACTCTGACGGATCAAGAGGTCAGTTAACTGCCGGAACAGATACTTGTCACCTACTTCAAATTCAATCCCCTTGGACTTGAATTCGGGATACCGGTCAAATCCATTCTTTTGCCGCATTTAGGACTTATAAAGAATGAATCCCAGTGGTTCTCAGGGTACCCAGTGCGTCCACCAGGATTTTCTTCGCGTCGTAGACACGGATACATACCAGCAGAGCGCATCCATGTGCGTATACCAGGCCACACAGGACGGATCCCGGGGTCTTACCTTCATGACAAGTCACGGCATTCGAGTCGTGTTGCGATAACACAACTCGAGAATCTTATGTCACAGTCAAATTTTGAATGAAAATATTCGGGTTTCTACAACCATAAAACTCGCTCCCGATGGGAGTAACACTCCTACACTTCTCCAATCTCTAATGCTTTACCAATAAATATCGTCGGGTGCGCGCTCAGCGCTCCCGATGGGAGTAGCCCCCGAGGCTATAGTCGAAAAAAGAGTTTTTCGAGTATAGGCTCAAGAGATAATGTAGCTCTTCATACTTCAACTTGAAACACTTCAACTTCGAGGTTCTTCAACTCGAGATACTTTAACTTCGAAAGTAACAGCCCCCAAGGCTATAATCAAAAAATTCTTCACATATGATCCTTTTTATCAATTCTGCATTTGTCGGCGCCATCCTATTTCCTTTATGACGTCAATGAAGACGTAGCTTTTCATCAGTGCTAACCGTTTTATGGGTAACACTGTAACTTTCACAATTTTTTGACCGTTTAGTGGGCTGCACGATTTTTGTCCGTTGGTGGGCTGCCGTTTCCGATCTTTGCGCCACGTCTCAGCCCACGATCCTTCTCCCAGAAGATATATAAATGGCATAGTGGGGAATCGTACTGTTTACCAGCTCGTTCCATCCGCCGCCTCCATTGCTAGTCTCCTCTGTCTCTTCCTCTCTTGCGGAGCCCCCAAGCGCGCTTTGTGCTGGATGCGCGTGAAACATCTGGCCACTAAGAGCACCATGGCCAAAACTTCTGCCACCAACTGGGTGCGCTCCACCATCACCAAGAAGGAGGTGGAGAAGGCCACGACGGACGGCCTCATCACCGCCCAGGATTCCATCCAATTTCCCAGTACTGAGCCGATCCCGAAGCCCCCGAGCGGTTACCGGGTAATGTTCCTTGCTTTCCTTCTCCGCGGCTTGTCCCTTCCTGCCCACGAGTTTCTCCGTGGGCTGCTATTTGTCTATTGTGTGCAGCTACATCAGCTCACACCAAATTCCCTTCTTCACATTGCTTGCTTCGTGACTCTCTGCGAGTCATTCTTGGGCATTGAGCCCCACTTCCTTCTCTGGAGATCAATCTTTCGACTCCGCCCCAATGTTTCTTTGGCTAGGAAACCCGAACTGGGCGGAGCCGTCATTTCTGTGCGCCCTGGGGCGCAATACTTTGAATTTTCCATGGCCGCGTCTGTCCAAGGATGGAGGACAAAGTGGTTCTATATCAAGGACCGCAAATCTTCTCCTGAGGACGAATATGGCCTACCCCCTTTTGATGCTTCTCAGGAGGTAAAGAAATTGGCATCATGGGATACACTCCCCTCAGATGCAGAAGCACAAGAAATTCTTCCTCTTCTTTCCCGCATCAAGTCTTTAAAAGGAGGTTAAGGGGTGCTCTGTCGGGTATGCAACTCATGGCGTTTTTTATTCAACGTCGAGTTCAACCCCTACAACACCGCCTTACCAAACTTTGGAATTATTCCGGCTTGGAGGATCCGACTCGCATATCTGAAGATCTGATATCGAAAGAAGATATCGACAAGCGAGTCCGGAATCTCACCAAGCTCACGAAGGAACATGCAGTTGCGGATTTAACCGCTGACTTTTTCGACTCTGTGCACCCTCTTCCTGAGGTATGTATCTTCGCGTCCTCTTTTTGTCAAACTTTGCTTGTTTCGACTTGCATTATTATTTGACTTTGCACTCTGCTTACTTATTTATATGCAGGGTCACCAATTCCTTGTTTCTCGTCCCCCTCTTCCAGAGGCAGGGCCCCTACCGGCTGATCTGGCCTCTCCTGCATCTGAAGCCCCCGAGGCTGACGAGAGTCTGGACGGAGATGATGTCGAAGAATCAGAAGAGGAAACTAGCTCGTCGACATCGCCTCCTCCTGCGCTTGCTGAAGATGTCGGTGTCGACAAAAAACGGAAGCGTGTCGACGAAATCGCTTCATCGAGTTCTGCAGCGGCTGGTAAAGCCCCCGTTTTTGCAGAAGATATGGAGTACTTCGACATGCTAGCATCGTAAGTATTGTAGTCGAGTTTCTTCAATTGCATTGTTCTTGCCTTGTTCTCATGACTTATATTTTTCATGCAGTGACGATGAAGAACCACCAACATATGCGACGGCTGCTCCACCACCTTCCCCTATGGCCACTGACGAGCCTATCGAACCAGATGTTGCACCGAGGGCTACCAGGTCCGGTGTGAAGAAGGTTCCTCAAGCCCGATACCCCAGACGCTCAAAGAAGGCCAAAGAAGCCGATATTTCTCTGGAGGCCCATGCATCTACGGTTTCTCCTGATGATGTGAGCAATTCTTCTTTACTTGCTTTCCATTCGTGCCCTTCTACTCTTACACACTTCTTTTTTCAGGCTTTGGTGAAGAGATTTATCGCCCTGGGCACGGAGTGTGCGGGGTACCTAAAGGTTGCAAAAGCTTCCGAAGGTATAACTTTGCCGTCCAATCACCACTTGTCTTCTGCACTTTATCCTTTGTTATCTATCTGACTCGCTGTCGACTTCTTATTCAGCTGCTTTAGCAACCGCCAATGCTCGAATTGCTTCGTTGGAGGCGGAACTCAAAGCTTCGCAGAAAGCTTATGACGTTGCGACCGCTGCTAAGGCAATTGCCGAGAAGTCGCAGAAATCTGCGCTTGCCAAGGCGAAGAAAGCTGAAAGGGCTTTAGCTGATGCCAACAAGGAACATGCTCAGCGGGAACAAGCCGTGGCAGAGCGTCTTCACACCATGTCTACTGCCGCTGAAAGTAAGTTCTTCGACTTGTCTTTCTATTTTCGACTTCTGTTGCACTGGTGTACCTGTTGTCACTTATCTCTTCTTTTCTTTTCTATTTGTGCAGAATTTACCGGGGTATCTCCGTCGGCTTTGCAAACAGATGATGATCCTCTGATGAATGCAGTTAACCTACTCGAGGAAAACTGGATATCTATCCAGGAAACTTTTGAGTTGGTTGGCCGCGTTCTATCACGGCTATTTGCTGGGTTGTGGCCGAAGAAAAGGGCGGCAATCCCGAAGGACAACCTGACTGAACTTGCCAAGTCCTTCGATACCACTGAAGACCCCACTCTCCAGCTGAAAGGGCTGTCCATTAAGCGCGGCGCCGAGGGTGCTATTGCACTTTCTCTTGCGCACGGTACAGACTTCGACTGAGAGAGGGTTAGCTCCCCCCATGGCCACACCCGTGACGAGATGAAGGTGTTTTTTGAGAGGGCGAAGAAGTTGGCACCTATATTGTTGACAACGATTTCTCCTTCGGCAGCCTCTGCTGTGCCTGCTACGCCACCTCCAGCGGCGAAAGATCCAGTGCCACCGTCGACTTCTAGCGAGGAACTGGCCGCGCCCCCTTCTTCCACGGAGCACAATGCTGAGGTGGCGTAGACTCAGCTTCTTTGTAGCTTTTTTAGTTTTCTCCTTTTGAATGTAAAGATTTCAATTAAGTGCAACCCGAGAACCTTAGCCATAGGGTTGTGCTCTTATGTAAATATATCCTCTTCGTATGAAGTTTTATGTTGCCTCTCTGAAATTGTTTCTCCTTTCTTTTCCTTTTGGCTTGCAGTCGACGTGCGTCAATGATCCTATGACTCATGCTACTGCTCCTTCCTCTGCTCGTGGATTCGATCCTCAGATTTCGTCGACTCCTAGTCGATGCTGTCAATGCGCAGAGTACTTTTCTAGGATATCTGACCTTGAGTGTAACGACCCAAGATTTTATCAATTTTTGGGGGAAATTTTTCGCTTTTGTTTTGAGTGCATTGATTGAAAATTTCACAGGGATTTAAAACTTTTGAGTTTATTTGAAAACTAATTAAAATGCTCTATTTATTTCTTGAAGAACTTCTTTGAGAAAGAACAAGTTTTAAAATGTTATTTTCATTCTCCTTTATTCAAACCCTATTCAGCTTTATGCAAGCTTGCTTGCAAAGATTGTTTTACAAAATTTACTTTATTCAATATGGGCTGCTTTTTCAAACCATATTTGAGTGTGTTTCTCAATCATTATTTTATAAACTATTATTTTACTATTTTAGAAAGAATCAAGTTCAAACTCTATTTCTATCATTTTATGCAAGCAAAGCCTTTAGGCTTAATTGAGATATTTTATTAAAAACCCTATTTTGGTTCTGAAAACATGTTTCCTATTGGTTTAAAACCTTGCTGTGAATTTTACAAAATTTATGAAATTGGTTTGAATTGATTTGAAGCATTTATGCAAAATCTAGAAAAGAAATAAGAAAACAGAAAAAGAAAAGAAGAGAAGAAATAAAAACATAAAAATGGACCCAGGGAAAACGTTTCGGCCCAGTATGGAGAAGTAGCCCGCAGCCCAGGAAGGAAACCGAATCGGTACCCTTTGTTGCTCTTCTTCCTCGCTGACGTGTGGGCCCTACCTGCCAGGCCACGTCGCCCTTCTTCTTCCCTGGACCGAATTTCACGCCGGCGACCGTTTCTCCTCTGAAATTTCTCCTCTTCAATTCCTGATTTAATACCTGCCGTTTCTTCCCCGAACCACGCCTATAAGAAGGCCTCAACCTCCTCTCCTTTTCCCCTTTTCCTCCCGTGCCAGAGACGCCACCAGGCCGACGCAATAGCTCGCCGGAGCCCGCAGCACCTGGCACTGTTTTTCGTCGATTCCGACGAGCCGCCGGAATTCTGAGCCTTCTCTCTGGTACCTTTATCTTTCCCAGGATCTGGCGCACCTATTGATACTTGTCTCTCTTTCTATTTCGCAGCAAACCAAGCCTCCCGGCGATCATCCGAGACGCCCGCATCTCCAGTCGTCGCCCCCTTCCGCATCTGGAAGCAATCGAGGAAGCCGACCACGCACTCGAGCTCTCCTTGACCTCCTGAAGCCCGTGGTGGTATCTCCGCCATTCAGAAGGGGCCAGAACCTCGCCGGAGTCACCTACCTGGCCGCCTCGCCGGCAGACCTCACCGGAACCCTAGCCGAGGTGAGCCTCTCCCCTCTCCTTTCTTTTGCACCGTTGGATCAAGATCCAGTGATCCTAACAGATCACTTAAGTGAAGGGGTACGGACAAATCCTGTACGTCCAGATCCACTTGAATCCGACGATCCACGATGCCGATCCGGCCGAAGCGGTATCCACCAACCAGAACATGCCACGTGTCGACCTCTGATTAAAAACGAATTCGAATTAGAAGTTTGAAACCAGATCTAATCCAAATCTTTGGAAATTCATAACTTTTGATCCCTAGGTCCAAAAATTGCAAATAATATCTAGTTGGAATCCTTAGAACATCTAGAATCCAGTAGTACAATAAAAATTCATATTTTATGGGTTCAATTTGAAACTATTTTCAAATTGGAATCAAACCTTCTGTTAGCAAGTTAAATCCATATCTTTAGTTTTGTCCATCCAAAAATTACAAATTTGTAGTCTCTGGAATCCTCTCAACTTGTAGAACATCATAGGATCAAGAAAACCCAAATTTGATACGTGCACACACTTTGTGCATTCAAATTTGTCCAAATCACTATTTTGGTGATAATTCAAATCCTATAACTTATTTTGGAGTAAAACCAATTGCAGTGACTTTGTTGTACTGCAAGCTATCCAGTAGTATCACTCCCATATTTAATTAAACCACTTTGCAATTATTCAAATTCTAACATGAGGATTTGAGTAATTTCCGCTATAGGAATAAAACTATTTCTTTTAGCAATGTTCCTTTCTACTTTAGTGAATCCTATATTCATACCTAGTCATCATTGTTGTCTAAACAATATCTTGATCAAGATCTTATTCACTTAGACCTATCTTGTATAGTACCCACTTATTCAAATTACAAATGTGTCATTTGAGTAAAGTGTGATACTTTCAATCTTAGTTTCTACCTTTGCTACTATGGTATTGATCAAATCAACATCATAGTACTTAACCCAATCTCATTTACTCATTAGGAACCTTAAGCCATGTTTTCAAACATCATCTATACATATCCATTACCTATAGCCATTTACTCATGTCTACTCAAATCTTAGCCCTGCATTGAACTATTCAATTTGCATTTGAGTTAATTGAGTACTTCAATGTTATGAGAATCCTAGCCTAAGCTTAAGTGTAATATATACTATTTAAGAATAATTGTTGTCACACTTATTCAATAGTATTGCTATTGCACTATTTTATCTCTTATGTGATTTACCCACATGAGATATTCCAGGATTCAATATGCTTTGATAAAGCATAAAGATCCCACTCATTATATTTTGTCTAATTCATATATGTACTCATATTGCAATTGTGCTACTTGAGTAGAAATATGAATTCATCTCAAACCTAGATTTTGTTAATGTGGTGTTGTTATAACCCGTACCATAGTATGTATTATACACCATGTTGATCAATGAACCATTTGAGCCATGTCCTCAAATATCAATCATACACACCCAATCCTATGTGTAACTTATACTATTATGAATAAGTGTTGTCACACTTTATTCAGTAGTGTTCTGTTGCACTATTATATACCTATGTGAATATATTCACATGAGATATTCTAAACTCTATTCATGCCTATGCCAAGCCCAGGATTATTATCATTACATTGTAATCTTGGAGGATCAATCTTTACCAATCACTTGACCATCCCAATCCAGTGCCTACTTAGTTTTGTTCACATGTATTGAACTATTCAACTTACAAATGTGCTAATTGGGTAGTTCAAGCATTCCTAAAACCTAGCCTAGTTCCTAAGTGCAATAGATGCTATTCAAGAGTAATTGTTGTCACATTTACTCAATAGTGTTGTATTTGCACAAATTGACTCTTGTGTAATTTATTTCACATGAGCTATACCTAAAACTCTTATGCTTTGATAAAGCATAAAAACTTCATCAATCATATTTTCCTAGACCAATTCTCTCTCAAATCATATTGATCTTCCCCAGCTAAGCTCTCAAATCCATATCTCACAAATCATGATACTTTCCCATATCTTCTTGTCATAACATCTCAATAAATCTAAATTGCTAAATAAATACTTTTCAATTGTTTGTTCGTTTGATTGTGTTTGTATGGATTGTTTATGTTATGTTATTTCTGTGCTATAGTTGGTGTGAAGAGCTACGTGCTTAGTTGAGAGAAGTGGAAGATCGTATTCTTCAAAAAGGCAAGTGACACACATGTTCCCTACCCATTTTACTTATGCATTAGTAAATTCACCTCTTGTAGTATGCATGATAGGTGTTTTACTCAACTGTTTTATCAAATGCTTAGATCCTAGTAGTGTGTAGCTACCCCTCAAACCCCACATGATAGGATGCTAAATACTTTGTTAACTTTGATGCCATGCTAAGATCACTTGAAAAGTGTTTTGAGAACAAGTTAAGAACTTCAACTAAAATGAAACACTTGGGTGGATTGGCTTGATAAGAGGAGGCGAGGTAGGTGGGTTCTGGGACGCATACCTTGTAAGAGGATGTGGGAACAGAATACCGCTCGGGATGGCCACCCAGGAACAAAGAGATGGCTATGTCTTCCATGCTTAGCGTACTTCCAGTGCAGCCTTATGACATTATGGGCTCTGTCTTGACTGATTAGAATGTGGGAGTGCAACTATGTGCGAGAAGATGGTGGTAGATGAATTATAGGTTGGGAGCGGATCTTGCCAGTTAGTTGCCCTCTCCTTCTAAAAGGTCTCGTTTCATTTTATGTATGGGCATAAAATGAATCGTAAGGTGAAAGTGCACAACCCTTGCAAGGTGTCTAAATCTAATCGATTAGCCGTGTCCTCGGTTATGGACAATTGAGTCTCTAGACATGGAATGTATGGAAGAATCTCATCACCATTTCTGAATTATTAAAATTTGTCTAGAAAACCCTAGGCCGGAACTAAGGACCATACACTCCAAGGGGTGGTGGTGCCTGAGGTTCCAAACTTTGTTGAGTTGCGCCCAGAACTACATACCGGCCAGTATGTAGTGTATGGGGGTTGTCTTGACCCTTGAAAATAAAATTTGTTGAAAGAAAGTATTAAAATGGATTATAGGATAAAATTGGCTTTATGCAAATCAGCCTTTGAGATCCACCAGCCAAATGTCATTGTAGTATAGTCTTTCCACAAAAATGCCACCAAATATGTGTCATTTGCCAGTACATCATCGTACTGACCCCTCTGGGGCTGCATATTCAAACGTCCAGGTTATTTTTCGAGTAAGGAACCAGGAGTAGGATCTCGAGACTACATTCCAACATGTCTGCCTGTGGCACGTGATGAAGAATGGAGGCTCACTGCAACTATGCTTTATGCTGTGTACTCGTAAGGTTGAAGACCTATGTAACTAGATTTACGTTGTAATATTGATGCTATTGCAATGATTACTTATTTTGTACTGTGGTGCTATCTACTGATCCAGGGAGTGGCACAGATACACAGGAGATTTGCCTTTAGTAAAAGGCGGGTCGTTACAAATGGTATCAGAGCATAGTGTTGCCTGTAGGATCGAGACCCTAGGTTTGGAATAGACTAGGAAGCCCTAGGATTCTTTCCTCTCTCTCTTCAAAAAGAAAATCAATTCAGTTTTCTAAATGAGATCAATCTATATTCTCTTAGTTGAAATTTTCTTGTAAGAACTCACCCCATTCGTTTGTTTTACACTACTCTCCTTTCTAATTTAGATGACCCACCCCACTGGTCCTTTCTTGATGGATTCGATGTCAACTACTAAAAGCCCAGTGAATGCAAGCTGGAAACAAAATGCAAGTGCCGAAAGAAGCATCAAGATACCACCAAGAGAAATTTTTTTTAAGGGTGGTAGCCGCCCAGATACCTAAACCCAGATTACCTAATGCCTACTTTCTTTCTAGCCTTTCCAATCTCGAGGACGAGATTTCTTTTAAGGGTGGTAGTCTGTAACGACCCAAGATTTTATCAATTTTTGGGGGAAATTTTTCGCTTTTGTTTTGAGTGCATTGATTGAAAATTTCACAGGGATTTAAAACTTTTGAGTTTATTTGAAAACTAATTAAAATGCTCTATTTATTTCTTGAAGAACTTCTTTGAGAAAGAACAAGTTTTAAAATGTTATTTTCATTCTCCTTTATTCAAACCCTATTCAGCTTTATGCAAGCTTGCTTGCAAAGATTGTTTTACAAAATTTACTTTATTCAATATGGGCTGCTTTTTCAAACCATATTTGAGTGTGTTTCTCAATCATTATTTTATAAACTATTATTTTACTATTTTAGAAAGAATCAAGTTCAAACTCTATTTCTATCATTTTATGCAAGCAAAGCCTTTAGGCTTAATTGAGATATTTTATTAAAAACCCTATTTTGGTTCTGAAAACATGTTTCCTATTGGTTTAAAACCTTGCTGTGAATTTTACAAAATTTATGAAATTGGTTTGAATTGATTTGAAGCATTTATGCAAAATCTAGAAAAGAAATAAGAAAACAGAAAAAGAAAAGAAGAGAAGAAATAAAAACATAAAAATGGACCCAGGGAAAACGTTTCGGCCCAGTATGGAGAAGTAGCCCGCAGCCCAGGAAGGAAACCGAATCGGTACCCTTTGTTGCTCTTCTTCCTCGCTGACGTGTGGGCCCTACCTGCCAGGCCACGTCACCCTTCTTCTTCCCTGGACCGAATTTCACGCCGGCGACCGTTTCTCCTCTGAAATTTCTCCTCTTCAATTCCTGATTTAATACCTGCTGTTTCTTCCCCGAACCACGCCTATAAGAAGGCCTCAACCTCCTCTCCTTTTCCCCTTTTCCTCCCGTGCCAGAGACGCCACCAGGCCGACGCAATAGCTCGCCGGAGCCCGCAACACCTGGCACTGTTTTTCGTCGATTCCGACGAGCCGCCGGAATTCTGAGCCTTCTCTCTGGTACCTTTATCTTTCCCAGGATCTGGCGCACCTATTGATACTTGTCTCTCTTTCTATTTCGCAGCAAACCAAGCCTCCCGGCGATCATCCGAGACGCCCGCATCTCCAGTCGTCGCCCCCTTCCGCATCTGGAAGCAATCGAGGAAGCCGACCACGCACTCGAGCTCTCCTTGACCTCCCGAAGCCCGTGGTGGTATCTCCGCCATTCAGAAGTGGCCAGAACCTCGCCGGAGTCACCTACCTGGCCGCCTCGCCGGCGGACCTCACCGGAACCCTAGCCGAGGTGAGCCTCTCCCCTCTCCTTTCTTTTGCACCGTTGGATCAAGATCCAGTGATCCTAACAGATCACTTAAGTGAAGGGGTACGGACAAATCCTGTACATCCAGATCCACTTGAATCCGACGATCCACGATGCCGATCCGGCCGAAGCGGTATCCACCAACCAGAACATGCCACATGTCGACCTCTGATTAAAAACGAATTCGAATTAGAAGTTTGAAACCAGATCTAATCCAAATCTTTGGAAATTCATAACTTTGATCCCTAGGTCCAAAAATTGCAAATAATATCTAGTTGGAATCCTTAGAACATCTAGAATCCAGTAGTACAATAAAAATTCATATTTTATGGGTTCAATTTGAAACTATTTTCAAATTGGAATCAAACCTTCTGTTAGCAAGTTAAATCCATATCTTTAGTTTTGTCCATCCAAAAATTACAAATTTGTAGTCTCTGGAATCCTCTCAACTTGTAGAACATCATAGGATCAAGAAAACCCAAATTTGATACGTGCACACACTTTGTGCATTCAAATTTGTCCAAATCACTATTTTGGTGATAATTCAAATCCTATAACTTATTTTGGAGTAAAACCAATTGCAGTGACTTTGTTGTACTGCAAGCTATCCAGTAGTATCACTCCCATATTTAATTAAACCACTTTGCAATTATTCAAATTCTAACATGAGGATTTGAGTAATTTCCGCTATAGGAATAAAACTATTTCTTTTAGCAATGTTCCTTTCTACTTTAGTGAATCCTATATTCATACCTAGTCATCATTGTTGTCTAAACAATATCTTGATCAAGATCTTATTCACTTAGACCTATCTTGTATAGTACCCACTTATTCAAATTACAAATGTGTCATTTGAGTAAAGTGTGATACTTTCAATCTTAGTTTCTACCTTTGCTACTATGGTATTGATCAAATCAACATCATAGTACTTAACCCAATCTCATTTACTCATTAGGAACCTTAAGCCATGTTTTCAAACATCATCTATACATATCCATTACCTATAGCCATTTACTCATGTCTACTCAAATCTTAGCCCTGCATTGAACTATTCAATTTGCATTTGAGTTAATTGAGTACTTCAATGTTATGAGAATCCTAGCCTAAGCTTAAGTGTAATATATACTATTTAAGAATAATTGTTGTCACACTTATTCAATAGTATTGCTATTGCACTATTTTATCTCTTATGTGATTTACCCACATGAGATATTCCAGGATTCAATATGCTTTGATAAAGCATAAAGATCCCACTCATTATATTTTGTCTAATTCATATATGTACTCATATTGCAATTGTGCTACTTGAGTAGAAATATGAATTCATCTCAAACCTAGATTTTGTTAATGTGGTGTTGTTATAACCCGTACCATAGTATGTATTATACACCATGTTGATCAATGAACCATTTGAGCCATGTCCTCAAATATCAATCATACACACCCAATCCTATGTGTAACTTATACTATTATGAATAAGTGTTGTCACACTTTATTCAGTAGTGTTCTATTGCACTATTATATACCTATGTGAATATATTCACATGAGATATTCTAAACTCTATTCATGCCTATGCCAAGCCCAGGATTATTATCATTACATTGTAATCTTGGAGGATCAATCTTTACCAATCACTTGACCATCCCAATCCAGTGCCTACTTAGTTTTGTTCACATGTATTGAACTATTCAACTTACAAATGTGCTAATTGGGTAGTTCAAGCATTCCTAAAACCTAGCCTAGTTCCTAAGTGCAATAGATGCTATTCAAGAGTAATTGTTGTCACATTTACTCAATAGTGTTGTATTTGCACAAATTGACTCTTGTGTAATTTATTTCACATGAGCTATACCTAAAACTCTTATGCTTTGATAAAGCATAAAAACTTCATCAATCATATTTTCCTAGACCAATTCTCTCTCAAATCATATTGATCTTCCCCAGCTAAGCTCTCAAATCCATATCTCACAAATCATGATACTTTCCCATATCTTCTTGTCATAACATCTCAATAAATCTAAATTGCTAAATAAATACTTTTCAATTGTTTGTTCGTTTGATTGTGTTTGTATGGATTGTTTATGTTATGTTATTTCTGTGCTATAGTTGGTGTGAAGAGCTACGTGCTTAGTTGAGAGAAGTGGAAGATCGTATTCTTCAAAAAGGCAAGTGACACACATGTTCCCTACCCATTTTACTTATGCATTAGTAAATTCACCTCTTGTAGTATGCATGATAGGTGTTTTACTCAACTGTTTTATCAAATGCTTAGATCCTAGTAGTGTGTAGCTACCCCTCAAACCCCACATGATAGGATGCTAAATACTTTGTTAACTTTGATGCCATGCTAAGATCACTTGAAAAGTGTTTTGAGAACAAGTTAAGAACTTCAACTAAAATGAAACACCTGGGTGGATTGGCTTGATAAGAGGAGGCGAGGTAGGTGGGTTCTGGGACGCATACCTTGTAAGAGGATGTGGGAACAGAATACCGCTCGGGATGGCCACCCAGGAACAAAGAGATGGCTATGTCTTCCATGCTTAGCGTACTTCCAGTGCAGCCTTATGACATTATGGGCTCTGTCTTGACTGATTAGAATGTGGGAGTGCAACTATGTGCGAGAAGATGGTGGTAGATGAATTATAGGTTGGGAGCGGATCTTGCCAGTTAGTTGCCCTCTCCTTCTAAAAGGTCTCGTTTCATTTTATGTATGGGCATAAAATGAATCGTAAGGTGAAAGTGCACAACCCTTGCAAGGTGTCTAAATCTAATCGATTAGCCGTGTCCTCGGTTATGGACAATTGAGTCTCTAGACATGGAATGTACGGAAGAATCTCATCACCATTTCTGAATTATTAAAATTTGTCTAGAAAACCCTAGGCCGGAACTAAGGACCATACACTCCAAGGGGTGGTGGTGCCTGAGGTTCCAAACTTTGTTGAGTTGCGCCCAGAACTACATACCGGCCAGTATGTAGTGTATGGGGGTTGTCTTGACCCTTGAAAATAAAATTTGTTGAAAGAAAGTATTAAAATGGATTATAGGATAAAATTGGCTTTATGCAAATCAGCCTTTGAGATCCACCAGCCAAATGTCATTGTAGTATAGTCTTTCCACAAAAATGCCACCAAATATGTGTCATTTGCCAGTACATCATCGTACTGACCCCTCTGGGGCTGCATATTCAAACGTGCAGGTTATTTTTCGAGTAAGGAACCAGGAGTAGGATCTCGAGACTACATTCCAACATGTCTGCCTGTGGCACGTGATGAAGAATGGAGGCTCACTGCAACTATGCTTTATGCTGTGTACTCGTAAGGTTGAAGACCTATGTAACTAGATTTACGTTGTAATATTGATGCTATTGCAATGATTACTTATTTTGTACTGTGGTGCTATCTACTGATCCAGGGAGTGGCACAGATACACAGGAGATTTGCCTTTAGTAAAAGGCGGGTCGTTACATTGAGGCTCGCCTAACTTTGGCCAAATGTCAGGCACAGATGGCTATTAAAAAGGCTAGCCAAGCCGGTAGCTATATGAAGAAAATCTCTTCCCTTGATGAAAAGTTCTCCAGTCTGATGGCGAAGGTTATTCATAATGAAGAATGCGAATCTTTCATCCTTGGCATTGTCGAGTCTGCCTGCGAGATGTTGCGATGTGAGTTTTCTTTCAACTCTTCTTTTCCTTGCTTGTGCACTGCTGTTTTTGTGACACCTTTCGCCATTTGTAGGTACTTGTTTAGATTTTGCTGCTGAAGAACGTCGAGTAGCTGAGCGAAATGCGGCTTTGGAGAAAATGTCGACTGGCTGTGAGACTTTGTGGTCTGATCCTCGACGCCAAAGCGCCATTGTATTGCTTCAAGACCGTGCCCAGCATATTGGCGAGTCAGTTGATGGTTGCCGGCGAGCTCTCACAACTATGCACTCCATTATGCTTCCCCGTAATCCTTTGCCTGCAACTTTCCCACTTCTTCTTGATACTTTTAGATCCAGCCATCGTATTCATAGGTTGATAGAACTGAACTTAGTGGCTGGTGCCAATTTTGCTCTCGGGTGGATACGCAAGTGGCACCCCAGATTGAATTATAGCACGATGTCCCTGAGTTTGGCTCCTGGTGGAGCTAGCCTTTGGGTTCATATGGAGAACACGCTGCAACCTGCTCGAAGACTCGTGGCTAGGCTTCTAGAGGCGGATGCTGCGTTTTTCCGCGAGTATCATTATCTAGATCCTTTAGGCGTAGATGATTCTGACAACCCGATGTTGTAAGGTGTATGCGGAACGCGAGAGTTTATTTATTTCGCGACTATATGTCTGAAATTTATTCTCAAGGCGTATTTGTACGGTTCGTGCGTTTGCCGCATCTTCTCGTTGAAAGACTCGTAAACTCGAATATGAGGAACGCTTTGTCTTTATTTATACTTGTAATGTAAGATACATGGGGTGACCCAAGAGATCCGGCCTATGACCTGTGTTCTGGATCTAGAGGGCATTGCCCCTGGTATAACTCGTGGCTTTTACAGCCGCTACTTTTCTATTCTACTTTTTTGGTGTTTATGCTATCATGGTTTGTTTCTTCTTTTCCTGCGACTTTGTCTTCTCCTGACGCTTCTACTCGAGGTTTTTTCATCTCGGGCTCCGTAGCGCGTCCCTCGAGTAGCTTGATGCCTTCTGCAGTCGTGTTTTTCACCTTTTCTGCATAGTTGGCTATCATGCCAAAGTTTTGCGCCATCTTGTGGAACTCCCTGTCGCAAAGGTCTGAGACTTCAAAACTTCCTTTGACTATAATTATTCCCCTTGGACCTGGCATTTTGAGTACCAGATATGTGTAGTGAGGTACTGCCATGAATCGCGAAAACGCGGGCCGTCCGAGGATTGCGTGATATTGAGATGGCCAGTCCATGACTTCGAAGTCGAGCTTTTCTCTCCTGTAGTTTTGTCGGTTGCCGAAGCAAACATTGAGTGCTATCCAACCTAGCGGGTAATTGGCACTTCCTGGCACGACCCCGTGGAAGGAACAATCTGTTGGTTTCAGGAATTCCGGCGATATGTGCATTGCCCTGAGCGTTTTTGCGTATATCAGGTTAATTCCACTTCCTGCGTCCATGAATATTCTGTCGACATCATACGCGCCGATTTGAGCTTGTAGTACCAGAGGCGCATTTTCTGGCCGAGAACTGTTATGGGGTGGTCCTCTCTGTTAAACTCAATTGGTTGTTCGGACCAATGCAGATACTCTGTTGCGGCTGGAGGCGAAATGACTGCTAGGTTGACTTGTCGAGTTATACTCTTTTCTTCTTTGTTCGACTTAGGCACAGGTTGTATCATTGTTGTGATGTGTCCTTTCGATGGGACATACCCTTCGTCGTCGTCGTGTCCCTTGTTTTGCTGGTCTTGTCCTTGAGGAGCTTTGTTGTTTCCTTGCTGGTTTGTCGGAGGATTGTTGCTTCCTTCGAATCCTTGTCGCCTTGCTTCGGTTTCTTTATTTATTGCTGCTTCTTGTAGTTTTAAGAATGCTGTGCAGTCTTTCATTGCATGCCTTGATACTCTCTTTCAGTCGACGAACGCTGAGTGTATATGACAAGGCCCGTTGAGCATATCTTCTGGTGACGGGTTGTACTCTCTTGAGTCTCTTGTAGGGAACTTCTTATAGTCCTCCTTTCCGTAGCTTCGATATCCCGAGCTTCTGCGATCATTTCCTTGATAGCTGTTATCTTTATATCCTGCGGCGACTTGGCTATGCGAGCCGTAGGTGTCGTAGTTTCGGGATCGTCTCCTTTGGCTTCCATATATGTTTCTTCTGTCGTCCTCTGGAGATCGTGTTCGCTTGTTGTTGCACGCATCTTCTCCATCTGCAAATCTGTTTGCTGTGTCCATGAGGTCTGATACTGTTTTCGGCTTGATTCTACCCATCTCTTCGACTAGGTCTCTTCGCCTTAATCCGATGATGAACGCGTCTATTGCTCTTTCGTCTGAAACTTCGACTGCTGAATTTTTTATGAGGCTCCATCTTTGGATGTACGCCCGTAGTGTTTCGTCACGTTGCTGTACGCACGCTTTGACTTCTTCTATTGATGCTGGCCGTTTGTATGTCGACCTGAAGTTGCTTGTAAATTACTTTGTGAGGTCTTCCCAGCTTCCAATGGATTCTTTCTCTAGTTTGCTCAACCATGACCTTGCTGCGCCGGTGAGGTGTAGTTGCAAACTTTGCATTGCTGTTTCTTTGGTTCCTCCTAATATTTGAACTGCTTGTAAGTAATCTGCGAGCCACGATTGTGGTTCCTGTGATCCATCGTACTTCTGCTGATCATGAGGTAGCTTGAATCCCTTGGGAACTGGAGTGGTGCGAACCCTGCGGGTAAAGCACGATGCCCCCATCTCTTTTTCGTCGTCTTCATAGTCGCGTTTTCCATTTGGGGATCGCGATCTTCGAGTCCCATCATGCTGTTTAGTTGATGGCGATCGAGATCGTTGCTTGCTGCTTCTATGCCGAGGACTGCTGTGACGGCGAGGTGATCTTGCTTTATGTACTTCCTTATAATGATGTGCTTCTTCTCCTTTTGCTGATAGCTTGTGGCCCACCATGTTGAGTCCGTTCAATGCTGCTCTATGCATGTGCTCCCTAGGATCTCCTGGACTTGGTCGAGTTGTGAGCAGATATGCTTGCGCTGCTACTAACGCTGCTTCGGGGGTTTTTGGTAGGATGTTCCCCTGCTCGTCGACCGATAGGAAGGACGAGTCAAGGTTTTTCGAAATACTTTGCCTGTCAGAGTACTCGAGGTTATCGTACCTTGAGCCGTGTCGACGATTTTTCCTTGCGTTGCTGTATGATGCGTCGCTTCGTGCTTTACGAGCAGCTTCGCTAGCTGCAATGGCTGAATTTTTCCTTCTTTGTATCTATATCTTCTCCTTTGCTAATTGCTTTGCTTGCTGCCTTAGGGCATAATGATACCCAAAAAGCATGTCTTTGCTGGAATTTGATGGTATTGGCGTGCCGTGTTCTACGGCTTCTCTTATTATTTTCCACTCGTCGACTGATAGTCGAATTTTTTCCCTGGTTGTGAGGGATTCTACTGTTTGCCCTTCTGCTAGGTGATTTGCTCCTCTATCGATATTTGCTGGATTTATCACTGGGTTGTTATTTTCGTCGAATTCCTCTAAGTTGTCTCCCACAATGGCGAGTACCTGGCATTGCTTGCCGATGTTGCCATTGAGACTTGAGAAGATCGAGTCGCCATCTTCAGAAAGCTCTAACCCTGTCTTCCATGTGTCTGTTGATTTGTCTGAGATGTCGTCGAGGCAGATCATGAGATCGTCGAGTTGGATTTCTGCATTGAAGTTATCCTTTGCTTTGTTGTCTTCTGCAATTTTCCCTTTTTGCACTTCTTCTAGGCTGACCGGCGAGGTTACCTCACTGGATGAGCTGTCGGAATACTCCATTATTGCTGTTGCTTCAGGCTCTTTTGCCGACGGATCTTGATCTTGTTTCATCGGATCCGAAAGGCGAGACGAGCCCGATGAGGATGCTCAAACTTCCAATGGTTAGTTCCATCTCTTGACTTCCGTCGACTTCTGAACTGTTGTTGGCTAAAAGCGAAAAAGCCGTCGAATTCATGATTCCAACGCCCAAGGTCCCCACGGTCGGCGCCAATTGACGAGGGGTTAACTCGACAAATGTCCTAGATGAAGGACTTAGGATCGGGGAGATAGGGCGTCGGATGAACTCGAAGGTAAAGTTAGTCGAAATAGGTGTGTGTCGAAAGTAAACTTGGGTGTTCAACCTGGCTTTCTTTCAATCTGCCCTACACCGTCCCCTCCTGGCCCCTATATATAGGTGGCCAGGTCTCGAGGATCGGGTAGGGTACGATACAGATTACAATATCGACATACGGTAAGAACTCGTATTCGACTATCATTACAATTGGGCCTAGCTTATCGGACCTCAGGGGTACTCAACTAACGGGCTCTATTAACTATACCCTTGTCACCAGTCGATTCATCACACATATTCAAGCAAAGTTGATGCAAACAACATTCTAGCAAACAAGGTTTTCACAACAATCCAGGCAGACACACAGGAAAGTCTATTTTATTTTTATAGTTGAAAAAGTTTTTGTTGGCCCTCATTTTTGCATCACCAAACTCAGCTTAAACAGGGTTACAAAAAGTGGGGTGTTACAAGTCAGAGGGGGGCCACGAGGGCCCCACACACCAGGGCGGCGTGGCCTAGCCCCTGGCCGCGCCCCCTATGTGTGAGGACGCCTCGGTCCACCTCTGACGATGCCCCTTCGCCTATAAAGACCCTCCGACAGAAAAAACCTAAGTACCCGATCAATTTTTCCTGAACACATCGCGATCCGCCGCCACCGTTGACCCGAAGATCGGGAGGGTCTAGAAGCTCTTCCCGGCACCCTACCGGAGAGGGGAATCGCCACCGGAGGTCTTCTTCATCGCCATGCTTGCCTCCGGAGCGATGAGTGAGTAGTCTACCTTGGACTATGGGTCCATAGCAGTAGCTAGATGGTTGTCTCCTCCACCATGTGCTTCATGTTTAGATCTCATGAGCTGCCCTACATGATTGAGATCACCGTTATGTAATTCTACATGTTTGGTTTGTTGGGATCCGATGAATATTGGTGTTATGATTGAGTTGCTATACTGAAATATATCTTTTGTTATCTCTATGTTGTTTATGATCTTGCATGCTCTCCGTTGTTAGTAGCTATCTTGGCCGAGTAGTTGCTAGTGACTCCAAGAGGGGGTATTTATGCTCGATAGTGGGTTCATGCCTCTATTTAACCTGGGGGACTGACAGAAACCTCTAAGGTTGTAGATGTGCTGTTGCTACTAGGGAGAAAACAACATTCATATGCTCGAGGGCATATGCTTTGTTTACATTACACACTTTGCTTAATGCAATTATCTGTTGTTTGCAACTTAATACTCATGGGGTGTTCGGATGATATCCCCGTGAGTGGATTATTAGTCATAGATGCAGTTGGATGGCGGTCTATGTATTTTGTTGTAATACCCAGAGTAAATCGCATAGTGATCTTCTGGACATATCACATTTATCTTTATTCTATCAATTGCCCAACTATAATTTGTTTACCCAGCATGTGTTATTTATCTTATGGAGAGACACCACTAGTGAACTGTGGATCCCGGTCCTATTTCCATCATATTGCTACCACCTGTTGACTTTACTCGCACTATTTACTTTACTCGCATACTTCTACTGTTTTCCACTTGATACGCTCATAACCTTTGTTTCAAGCAAACCGGTGAGATTGACAACCTCGTCGCAAGTTGGGAACAAAGTACTTGGTTGTGTGTGTGCAGGTTCCACGTTGCTGCTCGCAAAGCAAATCTTGGACGAGGCGCCATATATAAATTGTCCGGAGCTATCGCGAAGCTTGCAAGCATCACCTTCAGTCGTATTGTCCGCTCTTCTCCTGATCGACAAACCTTGGTTTCTAACTGAGGGAAAATCTTGCTGCTATATTCATCACACCTTCCTCTTGGGGTTCCCAACGGGCTGGTCAATCAACCAGCAATCAAGCTCTTTTCTGGTGCCGTTGCCGGGGAAGAAGTGGAAGACCTCTGCAAGGGGAGTTTTTTGCACGCACATCCTTTACTTTGTTTTATTGTTTTGATTTACTTTATTTATTTTTACTTACATTGTTTTTTTTATCAAAAACCCAAAAAAAATTAGAATCCTTTGTAGTTGTTTTTACTTGTCTTGCTTTATCATGCTTTCTATCAATGGTTGGTTTCTTTGAAACTAAATCTTTTTGGCAAGGTGGGTTCACGGAAGAGCAGACAAATTATTATGAGGAACACCGCTTGTCACAAAAAAGGAAATACTTATGGGAACAAATCAATAGATTGTATATCATTGCTAGAAACGTGTGTTCTACTTATAATTTACCTATTGCTTTGATAGATCTTGTTGCTGTAGGAGGTATAAACACCTCCCTTTTCAATGTGAGTATAATGATGATGTTACCATATCTTCTTATATTAATGGAAATTATGAATTTTATGATGTGGAACAAATTAAAGAATTTATTGCTTGGAAGGGTGCATTCGAACTTGCTTATTTGCTTGAAAATACTGATGATGCACCTTATAAATATGAGGTTTATGATATACTTACATTTTGCTTTGATAATTACAAGGAAGAAAATGGCTATATTCTTAAATATCTTAATAGATGCTCTTCAATGGAAGAGACTAATGCCTTGAAGGAGCCTATGGAAGAAGAAATTGCTGAAACTGGAAGCTCATTGGATGAAAAAGAGGAGGAGAGTGATGATCAAGAGGAGGAAGAATGGAGCTACCCATGTCTACCTCCCAATAAGAGTAACTCTTTAACTAATACCTTATTTGATAGCCCTCCATGCTTAACAAAGGAGGATGAGTGTGATATTTATATTGTTGAGTTTGTTCATGATGCTACTGAAAATTATTATGAGAGAGGAAAATATGGTTGTTGGAATTCTCATGTTACTAAAACACCTCTCTTTATATTGAAAGTTCCAAAGTTGCTCTTGTTTTATCTACCCATACTTGCTACTAGGTGCTTCTTTGATTTATTTTCTTACAAAATTCCTATGCATAGGAAGTGGGTTAGACTTAAATGCGTTTTATATTTGCTCCTTGATGCTCTTTTTGGCTTCCATTGATATTTCTTATGTGAGCATCTTCTCAAATTACTGAGCCTAGCTCAAAGGCGTTAAAGAAAAGCACTCTTGGGAGATAACCCAATGTTTTCTTTTCAGTACTTTTTCTTTTATTTGAGTCTTGGAAGTCATTACTACTGTAATGACCTCTCCTTATCATTTTTATTTCATTGTTGTGCCAAGAGAAGGCTCTAATTCGAGTGAGGTAAAGATTTGGGGATGTTGCTGTCCTGAAACTGTTTTCGGTGCTGCACCGTAAAAATTCGTGAAAATTATCTGTATATCTTTTGGACCTGAAATTTCTTGTGCATATGCCCCAGGTTATATCAAAACTTTCATTAGTTGAACACTTTTTGATTTGAGCAACAGAAAACCCCTAAAAAATTCGACCTTTGTCAGCTGTTCTGTTTTGATAGATTTCTGCCACTATTCGTTTTTGCCGCTTTATCGCTTTCTTTTCGAGTTCTTTTGATCACGGAACTTTTGGGGAAGTTGCTACAGTAGTATATACTTTACATGTGGTGGTTTTGGGTTGAAACCTGAAGCAAAAGAGGTTGATTATAAGTTATGCCTGCACTAATGTTGCTAATAGATTTGTGTTTAGTTTTGTATGAAGGAAGTTTTCAAGTGTAGGGATTGGAGAATGATGATATGAGTTGAAGAATGGACAAAAGCTCAAGCTTGGGGATGCCCAGCACCCCAAGAAATATCCAAGAAGTACAAGCGTCAAAGCTTGGGGATGCCCCCGAGGCACCCCTTCTTCATCGGCAAAAATCAGGTCACCTTTCAAAACACTATATTTTTATTGCTTCATGCACTATGTGTTTTTCTTGGAGCATCAGTTGTTTTAGTTTTCTTTATTAGTTTAGTTTTTTTTGCTGCAATAAATGGTTGGACCCCAACAAATTTCCTTTGGAGAAGTTGCCTTGCTTTTCATTTGCTAAGAACGCTCTAGTTTTCACTCTTATCAAAAACTGAGTGTTCTTCTTTTTCCGCTACTGCTTTTGGTTTTTATTTTCGCCTTGATTTGTGTTCAGACCTTGTCATATCTTTTCATCAAGGTGTATTTTTGCCTCTGATCTTTATTGGTTTTCATCAAAAGAGGTGTCTTTAAAAATTTCAAATGGTGTTGGAAAAGACAAAAAGCTTTGTTCAAAAAAGTGGTACAAGAAGGAGCTTGTGTAGACTGCGGCTTAGGATTTTTCATGTCATGCTTGATGTCTTTTTGATAGTATGCTTAGTGGTTTTGTTGTAGCATGACTTGTCTCAAATAACTGAGATTGCTTAATGAGCCTTTGAAAAAAATCATGCGTTGTTTTTATTGTATGGAAGCATTATTTTGGTTTTCTCCTTGATGCTTTATTTGGGTTGACTTGGCGCACGCTCACACATGTTAGACTCTTACAAAGTCGCCAATAGCCTCTATGATCATTTAGTTTTTGACTTTTGATGCCATCTTATGCTTCTTTTAATGTCGCTTTGCATGATTATGGCCATCATTGCTCTCTTAGTTGGTCGCTCCCACTCTTTTGCTAGCCCTCGCCTTGTATTGAGTATGAGCTCTACTCGTGCATCCAACTCCTAAAAACCAAAGTTTTCCAAAGTGTCCACCATACATACCTACTAGCAATTTGCTATTCCAAGTAAATTTGACTTGCTTTTATCTTCTCTTCAAATTAAACTCTTACCAGTGTTATGCGAAAATTGGTCAGTAAAGCTCTCACGAACCGGAAGGCACACTTTACTTTTTCCCGTTCTTAAAATTTTGACATTGTGGTCTCTTATGTTGAGTTGTTATGCTTGCAAGTTGTAAGTTGGATTCTAGCCCATCCATGCTGTCATGGGGCAAGCTTTCAACATTGCACTTCTTATTTGAGTTGATATCGTGATCTTTTGTTTATGGATGCCCGCGGTGTGAAATGAATTGGGAATCTTGTGGGGATCATGGAGTTTTTATATGTGTTAGGGAAATTCCTGGGCCGTCAATCTAAGTTATGCATAATTCATGGTGGAAATTTGCAGCATACCCATGGTGGACATTCGACGACGCATCTCACAATAAAAAGCTAAACAAATGGCAAATAAAAGAGATGTCGAGGTGTTCATTGTCTGCTTGTCCTGTCATTTTGATGTGGGCTTGTTCCATGTCATCGGGCACGGAGGTACCCCGTTGGCGGTTCTCGATGATACATATATACTTACAATGACAAGAGCCTTGCTTGGGACTCTAAGTAAAGTAGCATGAGGTTTGGGTACTCATATTCACGGGGCACGAGGTTTTCGACTTATGATTTGTCAAGCATATGCATCATAATTGTTCTCGCATTAACTTTAACCATTCAAGATGCTTGTGATGGGGGCAATGAGAGCTCAAAGCCAGTAAGTACCATAATTTATGAAGGTTATAAAACTTGCAATCACTGCTTCCCTCCGCGAAGGGCCTTTCTTTTACTTTTATGTTGAGTCACCACTTTCTATCTTTATGCACCATTAAGAGAGCATAGTTGTCATTCTTAGTGTAATGTGCATTGTCCCAAAGTTTTCATTGATTGATTCATATTGTTGTTTCACTTGTTCTCAAATTATTTGTATCTAGTCGCCCTCATAAACTTGAAGGTGTCCTATGCATTTATGTTTTGCTCTCCATGAAGGACAAGCTGAAAACCATTTGTATATTTTTCCTTATGATTTGAACACACGTTTGACTTTCATTGTTTCATTTTCATGATCTTTTGTTTGTGTTCATTTGCATATTATAACATGGTTGCTAAGTTGTTATTGTCAAGATTATATCTTTCATGCCCATGTTTTAAGTTCTTATGATCCCAGCGCACAAATGCTTACATATGTGATCAAGATTGTGTAGGTGCATGTCACCTCAAAAATTATTCTTTTGTTATCACTTACCTACTCGAGGACGAGCAGGAGTTAAGCTTGGGGATGCATGATACGTCTCCAACGTATCTATAATTTTTGATGCTCCATGCTTGTTTTTACACCATTTGCCTAATGTTTTGTTACACTTCATGGCACTTTTATGCATTTTCCAGAACTAACCTATTAACAAGTCGCCACAGTGCCAGTTCCCTATTTTCTACTGTTTTTGTGTTTCAGAAAAGCTACACAGGAAATATTCTCGGAATTGGACGAAATAAGTTCCTGAAGTCTTATTTTTCCCGGAAGCTTCCAGAGATCCGTAGAGGAGTCGGAGGGGGGGCCACAAGGGCCCCACACACCAGGGCGGCACGGCCCAGCCCCTGGCCATGCCCGCTATGTGTGAGGACGCCTTAGTCCACCTCTGACGATGCCCCTTCGCCTATAAAGACCCTCCGATGGAAAAAAAACTAAGTACCCGATCAATTTTCCAGAACACATCGCGATCCGCCGCCGCCGTCGACCCGAAGATCGGGAGGGTCCAAAAGCTCTTCCCGGCACCCTGCCGAAGAGGGGAATCGCCATCGGAGGTCTTTTTCATCACCATGCTTGCCTCCGGAGCGATGAGTGAGTAGTCTACCTTGGACTATGGGTCCATAGCAGTAGCTAGATGGTTATCTCCTCCACCATGTGCTTCATGTTTAGATCTCATGAGCTGCCCTACATGATTGAGATCACCGTTATGTAATTCTACATGTTTGGTTTGTTGGGATCCGATGAATATTGGTGTTATAATTGAGTTGCTATACTGAAATATATCTTTTGTTATCTCTATGTTGTTTATGATCTTGCATGCTCTCCGTTGTTAGTAGCTATCTTGGCCGAGTAGTTGCTAGTGACTCCAAGAGGGGATATTTATGCTCGATAGTGGGTTCATGCCTCTATTTAACCTGGGGGAGTGACAGAAACCTCTAAGGTTGTAGATGTGCTGTTGCTACTAGGGAGAAAACAACATTCATATGCTCGAGGGCATATGCTTTGTTTACATTACACACTTTGCTTAATGCAATTATGTGTTGTTCGCAACTTAATACTCATGGGGTGTTCGGATGATATCCCCGTGAGTGGATTATTAGTCATAGATGCAGTTGGATGGCGGTCTATGTATTTTGTTGTAATGCCTAGAGTAAATCGCATAGTGATCTTCTTGGCATATCACGTTTATCTTTATTCTATCAATTGCCCAACTGTAATTTGTTTACCCAGCATGTGTTATTTATCTTATGGAGAGACACCACTAGTGAACTGTGGATCCTGGTCCTATTTCCATCATATTGCTACTACCTGTTTACTTTACTCGCACTATTTTCTTTACTCGCATACTTCTACTGTTTTCCACTCGATACGCTCATAACCTTTGTTTCAAGCAAACCGGTGAGATTGACAACCTCATCGCAAGTTGGGAACAAAGTACTTGGTTGTGTGTATGCAGGGTCCATGTTGCTCCTCGCAAAGCAAAGCTTGGACGAGGCGCCATGTATAAATTGTCCGGAGCTGTCGCGAAGCTTGCAAGCATCACCTTCAGTCGTATTGTCCGCTCTTCTCCTGATCGACAAACCTTGGTTGCTAACTGAGGGAAAATCTTGCTGCTATATTCATCACACCTTCCTCTTGGGGTTCCCAACGGGCTGGTCAATCAACCAGTAATCATGCATCATGTCGATTGAAGAACGGACCTCTAGGTCTTTCCAATACTCAAGCTCCCAAAATATAGATTTCTTCTTCCACATGGCCGTGTGTCCGGTAATGGGGTCTTTCGGAACAGACTGACCGCCAGGACCCTTTCCAAAGATTACTTCTAGGTTCTTCACCATACCAAATACATCAGCACCTTTAGGGAGCTTAGGCTTCTTCCGGTGATCTGCCTCACCATTGAAATGCTTGCCTTTTTTTCTTACTTGATGATTGGTCAGAAGAAATTTACGACACTCCAGGTACACGACCTTCTTACATTTATCCAAATATGTACCTTTAGTTTTATCTAAACAGTGCGTACATGCATTCTATCCCTTGTTTGACTGTCCTGAAATGTTACTAAGAGAAGGCCAATCATTGATGGTTACAAACAGCAATGCTCGTAGGTCAAATGGCTCCTGTTTGTGCTCATCCCACACCTTTACACCTGGTTCTGCCCACAGCTACAAAAGTTCATCGACTAATGGCCTTAGGTACACATCAATGTCGTTGCTGGGTTGCTTCGGTCCTTGGATGAGCACTGACATCATAATGAACTTCCGCTTCATGCACAACCAAGGAGGAAGGTTGTAGATACATAGAGTCACGGGCCAGGTGCTGTGACTGCAGCTCTGCTCCCTAAAAGGATTCATGCCGTCTGTACTTAGACCAAACCATAAGTTCCTCGCGTCACCTGCAAAGTTCGAGTACTTTCTCTTGATGTTTCTCCACTGCGACCCATCGGCGGGGTGTCTCAGTTTCCCGTCTTTCTTGCGCTCTTCTTTGTGCCATCGCAACAACCTGGCATGCTCTTTGTTTCTGAACAAACGTTTCAACCGTGGTATCATAGGAGCATACCACATAACCTTAGCAGGAGCCTTCTTCCTGGGGGGCTCGTCATCGCCCTCAACATCACCAGGGTCATCTTGTCTGATATTGTACCAACATGCAGTGCATACCGGACATTTATCTATATTATCGTACTTCTCACCGCGGTACACGATGTAGTCATTAATGCATGCATGTATCTTCTCCACATCTAATCCTAGAGGGCAGATAGTCTTCTTTGCTTCGTACGTTGTCTTGGTCAGCTCGTTATCCTTTGGAAGCTTTGGCTTCATTATTTTCAGTAACTTCTCAAATCCCTTGTCAGATAAACCAGCCTCTGCCTACCATTTCAGCAGTTCAAGTGTGGTACCGAGCTTTGTGCTGCCATCTTCGCAATTTGGGTACAACAAATTTTTGTGATCCTTTTGCATGGCCTCCAACTTCAGCTTCTCCCTTTCTGTATCGCATTGTTGCTTTGCATCAGAAATGACCCGACCAAGACCATCAGCGGGCTCATCCGATGCCCATTGTTCTTCTTCATTACCGCCTCCCTCTTCTTCATTGTCTTCCATTGCAGTATCACCGTATTCTTCAGGCGACATAGGATAGTTGTCATCATCCTCTTCTTCATTTTCTTCCAGCCTAACCCCTCTTTCTCTGTGCATGGCCCAACAATAATATCCGGGCATAAAACCTCTCTGAAGCAGATGGCTTTGAAGGATTCTAGGGGCAGAGTGCTCCATCACATTCCGACAGTCGACGCAGGGACAAGGCATAAAATTATCCACTTTGTTTGCCTTAGCCACATCGATAAATTTATGCAGGCCTGCAATAAAATTGGAATCGCGTCGGTCGCCGTACATCCATCGCATCCATGCATCGATCTGCGTTATAATAATTAACTATTACAATAACATCATGAATAGTGAAATGACCACCCTACATGGACACATGCAATATTTTTGTATCAGTTACAGATGAAGAAGATAAGGTTGCTAACGTCGGCCGAGGATACCGTGTTGTGCGAACTTAAATGTGGCATGGACATTTCGTCGAACACCTTGTGTGCAATCAAAGGAAAAAAAAAGCTAGCACCCACACCTCATACACAATCCAGCAAAATTTTGTGGCAAAGGGCAAATGGCTGGGTATCAATTTATAGCCAGGGGAGGGTCTTTGATCCCGGTTCATGGCATGAACCGGGACCAATGCTCCGCAGAGAGCCACGTGCCACACTGGGGGGGGGCATTGGTCCCAGTTTATGCCACAAACCAGGACCGATTCTCCGAAATGAACCGGGACCGACCACCAAATGGCACAAACCGGGACCAATGCCTGTCATTGGTCCCCATTGACAAACCCAACCGGGACAGATGTGATTTTGGTGCTAGACCAAAGACCCATTTTCTACTAGTGATACTTAAACCACATATTGTTTTAAACAGTCATTATGTGGATTTATGACAGGATCTTGCATAGGCGGTTCTGATTTTTGTTTTATGCCATTCAACTATGCTGGACTACTATATTTGAGATGCAACAAAAGATGCCACAAGTTTATGATTTTCTAAATAGAAGGCAAGAATGCCCTGCTTTAAATTAATAAAGCTTGAATGGCTAGATTTACAGCCTACAACATACAAAACCCAAGCACACAAATGCGGCTTGAAGAAGACGATGTCCTCCCCTCTCGAATGCCAAGACGCAAGCAAATGGAGTAACATAATGGCTAGTTGACTAGAGGGTGATACGTCTCCAACGTATCTATAATTTTTGATGCTCCATGCTTGTTTTTACACCATTTGCCTAATGCTTCGTTACACTTCGTGGCACTTTTATGCATTTTCCGGAACTAACCTATTAACAAGTCGCCAGAGTGCCAGTTCCCTGTTTTCTGCTATTTTTGTGTTTCAGAAAAGCTACACAGGAAATATTCTCAGAATTGGACGAAACAAGTTCCAGAAGTCTTATTTTTCCCGGAAGCATCCAGAGAACCAAAGAGGAGGCAGAGGGGGGCCACAAGGGCCCCACACACCAGGGCGGCGCGGCCCAGCCCCTGGCCGCGCCTCCTATGTGTGAGGTCACCTCGGTCCACCTCTGACGATGCCCCTTCGCCTATAAAGACCCCCCGACGGAAAAAACCTAATTACCCGATCAATTTTCCAGAAAACATCGCGATCTGCCGCCGCCATTGACCCGAAGATCGGGAGGGTCCAGAAGCTCTTCCTGGCACCCTGCCGGAGAGGGGAATCACCACCGGGGGTCTTCTTCATCGCCATGATTGCCTCCGGAGCGATGAGTGAGTAGTCTACCTTGGACTATGGGTCCATAGCAGTAGCTAGATGGTTATCCTCTCCACCATGTGCTTTATGTTTAGATCTTATGAGCTGCCCTACATGATTGAGATCACCGTTATATAATTCTACATGTTTGGTTTGTTGGGATCCGATGAATATTGGTGTTATGATTGAGTTGCTATACTAAAATATATCTTATGTTATCTCTATGTTGTTTATGATCTTGCATGCTCTCCGTTGTTAGTAGCTATCTTGGCCGAGTAGTTGCTAGTAACTCCAAGAGGGGGTATTTATGCTCGATAGTTGGGTTCATGCCTCTATTTAATCTGGGGGAGTGACATAAACCTCTAAGGTTGTAGATGTGTTGTTGCCACTAGGGAGAAAACAACATTCATATGCTCGAGGGCATATGCTTTGTTTACATTACACACTTTGCTTAATGCAATTATCTGTTGTTCGCAACTTAATACTCATGGGGTGTTCGGATGATATCCCCGTGAGTGGATTATTAGTCATAGATGCAGTTGGATGGCGGTCTATGTATTTTGTTGTAATTCCCAGAGTAAATCGCATAGTGATCTTCTTGACATATCACGTTATCTTTATTCTATCAATTGCCCAACTGTAATTTGTTTACCCAGCATGTGTTATTTATCTTGGAGAGACACCACTAGTGAATTGTGGACCCTAGTCCTATTTCTATCATATTGCTATCACCTGTTTACTTTACTCGCACTGTTTACTTTACTCGCATATTACTATTGTTTTCCACTCGATACGCTTATACCCTTTGTTTCAAGCAAACCGGTGAGATTGACAAGGTCATCGCAAGTTGGGAACAAAGTATTTGGTTCTGTGTGTGCAGGTTCCGCGTTGCAACTAGCAAAGCAAAGCTTGGACGAGGCGCCCTATAAATTGTCTGAAGCTGTCGCAAGCAAGCAGCATCACCTTCAGTCATTTGTTTGCTCCTCTCCTGATCGATAAACCTTGGTTTCTAACTGAGGGAAAAACTTGCTGCTGTGCTCATCATACCTTGCGTTTGGGGTTTCCAACTGCCTGGCCATAATCATCATCAACTACACGCCAGCCATCAAGTCTTTTCTGGCGCCGTTGCCGGGGATTGAAGAAGAATAAGCTCCCTCGTCAACTAGGCACCAAGTCTTTTCTGGCGCCATTGCCGGGGAGGAAGTAGAAGACCTCTGCAAGGGGAGTTTTTCGCACGCACATCCTTTACTTTGTTTTATAGTTTTGCTTTATTTATTTTTATTTGCATCATTTTATATCAAAAACCCAAAAAATTAGAATCCTTGGTAGTTGTTTTTACTTGTCTAATTTTAGTTTTGCTAAAATGGCTAATCCTGAAAACACCAAGTTGTGTGACTTTACTAGCATGAACAATAGTGATTTTATCTGCACTCCTATTGCACCACCTGCTTCTGCTGCAAACTTTTATGAGATTAAGCCTGCTTTATTGAACCTTGTTGTGAAAGAGCAATTTTCTGGTGCTAGTACTGAAGATGTTGCAGCTCATCTCAACAATTTTGTTGAGCTATGTGAGATGCAAAAGTATGAGAATGTTGATGGTGATATTATTAAGCTCAAGTTGATTCCTTTTTCTTTGAGAGGGAAAGCTAAAGATTGGTTGCTATCTTTGACTAAGAATAGTATTGATTCATGGGCTAAGTGTAAGGATGCTTTCATTGGTAGATATTATCCTCCTGCTAAAATTATATCTTTGCATAGCAATATTATGAAGTTTAGTCAATTTGATAATGAACATGTTGCTCAAGCTTGGGAAAGAATGAAATCTATGATAAAGAATTGCCCCACTCATGGACTGACTACTTGGATGATTGTCCAAACTTTTTATGCAGGACTAAATTTTTCTTCGAGGAACCTATTGGATTCAGCTGCTGGAGGCACTTTTATGTCCCTTACCTTGGGCACCGCAACAAAGCTTCTTGACAACATGATGGTAAATTATTCTGAATAGCACACCGAGAGAGCTCCACAAGGAAAGAAGGTAAATTCTGTTGAGGAAACCTCTTCCTTGAGTGACAAGATTGATACCATTATGGCTATGCTTGCTAATGATAGGACTCATGTTGATCCTAATAATGTTCCTTTAGCCTCTTTGGTTGCTCAAGAAGAGCATGTTGATGTGAACTTCATTAGAAACAATAATTTTAACAACAATGCTTATAGGAACAATGTTGCTAGTAACAATTATAGGCCGTATCCTTCTACCAATGGTAATGGTTATGGTAATCCTTATGGTAATTCCTCCAACAACACTAGGGCCGCACCCTCTGAACTTGAAGTCATGCTCAAAGACTTCATGGTAAAACAATCTGCTTATAACAAGTCTGTTGAGGAAAAGTTAGGCAAAATTGATATTCTTGCTTCTAAAGTTGATAGCCTTGCTCATGATGTTGAACTTCTAAAATTAAAAGTGTTACCTAATGATGTGAAAGAGAACAATGTTTTTGCTACTGCTAATGCTATCCAAGTTGGAATTGATGAAAATATTAGATTGTTAGCAGAATTGCATGCTAGATGGGAAAGAGAGGATGAGATTGCTAGGAATATGAAAGTTCGTACTATTACTACCTCTAATGATGTTGTTCCTAATGCTAGCAATCCTCTTACTTTGATTGGTGTCGAGAAAACTCCCACTCCTTGTGTTAAAAAGCCTAAAACTGCCAAAACTTTTTCTCAAAAGAGTGCTGAAATTTTTCGGAGTGTAGGAGATGATAGCTCTACTTCTTTTAATGATTTTGATGTTGATGGCTGCAATATATCTGAAGTAATTTTGTTCTTGCAAAAGCTTGCTTTGACTCCCAATGCTAGTTCTTTAAATATTGCTTTAACTAAGCATATTACCAATGCTCTCATGAAAATTAGGGATGAAAAGTTGAAGCAAAAAGCTTCTGTTCCCAAGAAGTTAGAAGATGGTTGGGAACCCATCATTGATATGCATGTTAATGGTTTTGATTGCCATGCTTTATGTGATCTAGGTGCTAGTATTTCTATCATGCCTAGAAAAATTTATGATATGCTTGATTTACCACCGCTTGAAAAGTGTTATTATGATGTTCCTATTGCTGATGTTGCTAAGAAGAAACCTTTGGGAAGGATTAATGATGTTCTTATTATGGTTAACAATAACCTTGTTCCCATTAATTTTCTTGTTATGGATGTTGAATACCATGCTTCATGTCCTATTATTTTGGGAAGACCCTTTCTTCGAACTGTAGGTGCCGTCATTGATATGAGAGAAGGCACCATCAAATATCAATTCCCACTCAAGAAAGGTATGGAACACTTCCCTAGGAAAAGAAAGAAATTACTTTTTGACTCTATTCTTAGAGCAAATTATGAGCCTGATGCTTCATCTCTTGATGTTACTTGATTCACAATTTTCTGCGCCTAGCTCAAAGGCGTTAAAGAAAAGCACTCTTGGGAGATAACCCAATGTTTTCTTTTCAGTAATTTTTATTTTATTTGAGTCTTGGAAGTCATTACTACTGTAATGACCTCTCCTTATCATTTTTATTTTATTGTTGTGCCAAGAGAAGCCTCTAATTTGAGTGAGGTAAAAATTTGGGGATGTTGCTGTCCTGAAACTGTTTTCGATGCTGCACCGTAAAAATTCGTGAAAATTCTCTGTATATATTTTGGACCTGAAATTTCTTGTGCATATTCCCCAGGTTATATCCAAAATTTCGTTAGTTGAACACTTTTAGATTTGAGCAACAGAAAACCCCTCAAAAATTCGACCTTTGTCAGCTGTTCTGTTTTGATAGATTTCTGCCACTATTCGTTTTTGCCGCTTTATCGCTTTCTTTTCAAGTTCTTTTGATCACGGAACTTTTGGGGAAGTTGCTACAGTATTATATACTTTATATGTGGTGGTTTTGGGTTGAAACCTGAAGCAAAAAGAGGTTGATTATATGTTATGCTTACACTAATGTTGCTAATAGATTTGTGTTTAGTTTTGTATGAAAGAAGTTTTGAAGTGTAGGGATCGGAGAGTGATGAGATGAGTTGAAGAATGGACAAAAGCTCAATCTTGGGGATGCCCATGCATCACTCCAAGAAATATCCAAGAAGTACAAGCGTCAAAGCTTGGGGATGCCCCCGAGGCACCCCTTCTTCATCGGCAAAAATCAGGTCACCTTTCAAGACACTATATTTTTATTGCTTCATGCACTATGTGTTTTTCTTGGAGCATTAGTTTTTTTAGTTTTTTATTATTAGTTTTGTTTTGTTTGCTGCAATAAATGGTAGGACCCCAACAAATTTCTTTTGGAGAAGTTGCCTTGCTTTTCATTTGCCAAGAACGCTCTAGTTTTCATTTTTATCAAAAACCGAGTGTTCTTCTTTTTCTGCTACTGCTTTTGGTTTTCATTTTCACCTTCATTTGCATTCAGAACTTGTCATATCTTTTCATCAAGGTGGATTTTTGCCTCTGATCTTTATTGGTTTTCATCAAAAGAGGTGTTTATAAAAAAGTTCGAATGGTGTTGGAAAAGAGAAAAAGCTTCATGCAAAAAAGTGGTACAAGAAGGAGCTTGTGTAGACTGCGGCTTAGGCTTTTTATGTCATGCTTGATGTCTTTTTGATAGTATGCTTAGTGGTTTTGCTGTAGCATGACTTGTCTCAAATAACTGAGAATGCTTAATGAGCCTTTGAAAAAATCATGCGTTGTTTTAATTATTTGGAAGCATTATTTTGGTTTTCTCCTTCATGCTTTATTTGGGTTGACTTGGCGCATGCTCACACATTTTAGACTCTTACAAAGTCGCCAATAGCCTCTATGATCATTTAGTTTTTGACTTTTGATGCCATCTTATGCTTCTTTTAATGTTGCTTTGTCGCTTTGTATGATTATGGCCATTATTGCTCTCTTAGTTGGTCGCTCCCAGTCTTTTGCTAGCCCTCGCCTTGTACTGAGTATGAGCTCTACTCGTGCATCCAACTCCTAAAAACCAAGTTTTCCAAAGTGTCCACCATACATACCTATTAGTAATTTGCTATTCCAAGTAAATTTGATTTGCTTTTATTTTCTCTTCAAATTAAATTCATACCAGTGTTATGCGAAAATTGGTTAGTAAAGCTCTCACGAACCGGAAGGCACACTTTACTTTTTCTTGTTTTTAAAAATTTGACATTGTGGTCTCTTATGTTGAGTTGTTATGCTTGCAAGTTGTAAGTTGGAGACTAGCCCAACCATGTTGTCATGGGGCAAGCTTTCAACATTGTACTTCTTATTTGAGTTGATATCGTGATCTTTTGTTTATGGATGCCCGCGGTGTGAAATGAATTGGGAATCTTGCGGGGATCATGGAGTTTGTATATGTGTTAGAGAAATGCCTGGGCCGCCAGTCTAAGCCATGCATAATTCATGGTGGAAATTTGCAGCATACCCATAGTGGACATTCGACGATGCATCTCAAAATAAAAAACTAAACAAATGGCAAATAAAAGAGATGTCGAGGTGTTCATTGTCTGCTTGTCCTGTCATTTTGATGCGGGCTTGTTCCATGTCATCAGGCACAGAGGTACCCCGTTGGTGGTTCTCGATGATACATATATACTTACAATGACAAGAGCCTTGCTTAGGACTCTAAGTAAAGTAGCATGAGGTTTGGGTACTCGTATTCACGGGACACGAGGTTTTCAACTTATGATTTGTCAAGCATATGCATCATAATTGTTCTCGCATTAACTTTAACCATTCAAGATGCTTATGATGGGGGCAATGAGATCTCAAAGCCGGTAAGTACCATAATTTTTGAAGGTTATAAAACTTGCAATCACTGCTTCCCTCCGCGAAGGGCCTTTCTTTTACTTTTATGTTGAGTCACCACCTTCTATCCTTATGCACCATTAAGAGAGCATAGTTGTCATTCTTAGTATAATGTGCATTGTCCCAAAGTTTTCATTGATTGATTCATATTGTTGGTTTCACTTGTTCTCAAATTATTTGTATCTAGTCGCCCTCATAAACTTGAAGGTGTCCTATGCATTTATGTTTTGCTCTCTACGAAGGACAAGCTGAAAACCATTTGTATATTTTCCCTTATGATTTGAACACACGTTTGACATTCATTGTTTTATTTTCATGATCTTTTGTTTGTGTTCATTTTCATGTTATAACATGGTTGCTAAGTTTTTATTGTCAAGATTATATCTTTTATGCCCATGTTTTAAGTTCTTATGATCCCAGCTCACAAATGCTTACATATATGATCAAGATTGTGTAGGTGCATGTCACCTCAAAAATTATTTTTTTGTTATCACTTACCTACTCGAGGACGAGCAGGAGTTAAGCTTGGGGATGCTTGATACGTCTCCAACGTATCTATAATTTTTGATGCTCCATGCTTGTTTTTACACCATTTGCCTAATGTTTCGTTACACTTCATAGTACTTTTATGCATTATCTGGAACTAACCTATTAACAAGTCGCCACAGTGCCAGTTCCCTGTTTTTCTGCTATTTTTGTGTTTCAGAAAAGCTACATAGGAAATATTCTCGGAATTGGACGAAACAAGTTCCAGAAGTCTTATTTTTCCCGGAAGCTTCCAGAGAACCGAAGAGGAGTCAGAGGGGGACCACAAGGGCCCCACACACCAGGGCGGCGCGGCCCAGCCCCTGGCCGTGCCCCCTATGTGTGAGGTCGCCTTGGTCCACCTCTGACGATGCCCCTTCGCCTATAAAGACCCCCCGACGGAAAAAAACCTAAGTACCCGATCAATTTTCCAGAACACATAGCGATCCGCTGTTGCCGTCGACCCGAAGATCGGGAGGGTCCAGAAGCTCTTCTCGGCACCCTGCCGGAGAGGGGAATCGCCACCGGAGGTCTTCTTCATCGCCATGATTGCCTCCGGAGCGATGAGTGAGTAGTCTACCTTGAACTATGGGTCTATAGCAGTAGCTAGATGGTTGTCCTCTCCACCATGTGCTTCATGTTTAGATCTCATGAGCTGCCCTACATGACTGAGATCACCGTTATGTAATTCTACATGTTTGGTTTGTTGGGATCCGATGAATATTGGTGTTATGATTGAGTTGCTATACTGAATTATATCTTATGTTATCTCTATGTTGTTAATGATCTTGCATGCTCTCAGTTGTTAGTAGCTATCTTGGCCGAGTAGTTACTAGTGACTCCAAGAGGGGGTATTTATGCTCGATAGTTGGGTTCATGCCTCTATTTAATCTGGGGGAGTGACAGAAATCTCTAAGGTTGTAGATGTGCTATTGCCACTAGGGAGAAAACAACATTCATATGCTCGAGGGCATATGCTTTGTTTACATTACACACTTTGCTTAATGCAATTATCTGTTGTTCGCAACTTAATACTCATGGGGTGTTCGGATGATATCCCCATGAGTGGATTATTAGTCATAGATGCAGTTGGATGGCGGTCTATGTATTTTATTGTAATCCCAGAGTAAATCGCATAGTGATCTTCTTGACATATCACGTTATCTTTATTCTATCAATTGCCCAACTGTAATTTGTTTACCCAGCATGTGTTATTTATCTTGGAGAGACACCACTAGTGAACTGTGGACCCTGGTCCTATTTCTATCATATTGCTATCACCTGTTTACTTTACTCGCACTGTTTACTTTACTCGCATATTACTATTGCTTTCCACTCGATACGCTCATACCCTTTGTTTCAAGCAAACCGGTGAGATTGACAACCTCATCGCAAGTTGGGAACAAAGTATTTGGTTGTGTGTGTGCAGGTTCCGCGTTGCAGCTAGCAAAGAAAAGCTTGGACGAGGCGCCATATAAATTGTCTGAAGCTGTCGCAAGCTAGCAGAATCACCTTCAGTCGTTTGTTTGCTCCTCTCCTGATCAATAAACCTTGGTTTCTAACTGAGGGAAAAACTTGCTGTTGTGCTCATCATACCTTGCGCTTGGGGTTTCCAACTGCCAGGCCATAATCATCATCAACTACACGCCAGCCATCAGAGGGCAGCACTCGATGATGAGCATCAGGAGCCTCAGAAAGCAAAACATCTTCCTCCATCGTCAAAGAGGGACCCTTCCCTCTCGCCCTGGCTCGAAGGGCACCGGACTGTCGGACGAAGGAGATGTTCACCCTAGAACAAGGAGTTGTGCCATCCACGAAATCAATAAAATCCAGAACACAGAGACCACCACTCTACAACGAGCACAACATCACTACAACTTGCAATGGCCCACGGACATCCAAAACGAAGAGGGTAAGCTGGAGCATGGTCGCCGAGCACGAAGAAGCGGGGCGGTCGAGCAGAATCACAACCACACCACCAACAGAACCCCATCATTCATGGCACCTCTCACCTGCTACACCACCGACCCCAGCCAGCGCCTCCAATAAGGGGAGCGACTCCCGCAGCACCGCCGCTGGCTAATCCGAGACAAATTTGGGCTTTCACCCAGGGATGGGGTTAGGGGGTGGGCATACGGGACCTCAATAGCGCCTCCAAGAAGTAGAGCGGTGCCCAGAGAGCATCACCACCGTTGTGGTCCGAAGACCAAGGATTTCTCCTAGACCCAACAAGAACCACCAGCCCACCGTCAGCATTGGAGCTGCAAGCCAAGAGGATGCCAAGCACCACCACCATCGAGGAGGAGAGAGCTATAGGGAGGGCAAGATCTGACCTTCGAGATGTGGTGCGCGAGCGGTCGAAACAACCGTTGCACACGAACCACGCCCGCCGTCGCACGGCCGCACGCACGGACCACGACATCGACCAGCACCCGCGAATGCCACCGGCCGCACGGTCGACGTTGCCGCTCCATCCGAGGCCGCCGCCTCAGGGCCCGAAACCCCCCACGCCGGACGCAGAGCGGTGGATCCTTGCTGCCACCTTCATCGTCAGGGCGGGCTGGAAAGCTCGGGGCCCTTCTCAGGCGATGGTGGGAGGAAGGGAGCCGGAGAAGGGTGTCGGCGTGAGTAATCCTAGACGCTAGGACCGAGCTTTTCAGCTTGCACTGAGATTTTTAGGCTCGCCCCAAGTTTAGCTCGGCCCGCTAAAGACTCTGGACCGCGCCGAGTTACAATTCTAGGACCGCAACCTTGGGGCGAGCCTGGCTCAGCTCGGTCCACTCGTTTGGCCCGTATTTTTTTGTTTGCAAGGGACAAATTGAGAAGATGGGCTAGATTCAAAGGGCTAGTTTGATCGATTACATAGGCAAAGAGGACGAACGGAAACGACTCGGTAGTGCGCGGTGAACCCTAGTCTCCGCCCGTGTTGAGGATTTTCGACTTGACGCCCACTCTTTGATCCTCTTGGGCCAGCCCAATAAGCGTTCTTTTCTGAGTTTTCCGGTTTTAGGAACCTTCTAGTATATTCTGGGCGGGTTTTTACTTGTTTTAACTGGTTTTTTTTGTTTCTGGTCCGGTTTTCCTCAGTTTTCTGGTTTTTGTTTCTGTTTTATTTTATTTTTTCTTTTTTGAATTTGAACAGATTTTTCAAAATTGAAGTATTAAAAAAAATTGAACAGATTTAGAATTTTGAACATTTTCGAATTTGAACAATTTTAAAATTGAACAAATTTAAATTTGAACATTTTCGAATTTGAAATTTTTTGGATTTGAACATTTTCGAATCTGAACAATTTTAGATGGATTTTTTGAAATTGAACTATTTTAAAAAATTGAACAGATTTTGAATTTCAAACATTTTTAAATTTGAACATTTTTGAACTTGAACAATTTTGGATTTGAACATTTTCGAATCTGAACAGATTTTAGAATTTAAATTTCTTCCAGTTTTGAACAGATTTCGAATTTAACAAAACTTGAATTTGAATAGATTTGCAATTTACACAAAATTTACAGAAAAAATAGGCAAAAAGGAAAAGGCTCTGCCTTATTGGGCCGGCCCACCCGGGAACGCCTGCAGGCGTCGACCCGCGGAAGGCGTCGACCCGCGGAACCACACATAGAGCGTCCTATAGGCGCTCCCATAGTGCGCACGCGCTACCGAGTACCGTTTGGCTGAAGCAACTGAAGCGTGGGCTCGGCCCGTTTACCGAAGGTGACTCGCTTATCCTTCTGTTTAGTTCGTAACGCTGTAGCATCGATTGAGCTGGACCTGTTGTCCTCCACCAATGAGAGGCAAGCACTACGTGTCTTCCATCAACCAGGAGAAGGTCACGGTCGTGGATTTCTTAACGTCCAGCGTCCAGCGTCCAGGTATGCTTCTTAGCTTGTTTTTCTTCTTCTTATATTTTCCTTTCTCTTAATTTCTTCTTTTTACGTTCCTTCTCATTTCATTTTTACTTAGTATAATATCAGTACATGTTCTTTCTATATTTTTTATTTCTAATTTTTCTTCATCTTATTTTTTATTACCTTATTTTCCTTTTTTCTATTTCACTTTTCCTTAGTTTAGTTTGAAACGTTTTTTCATTTCTTATTTTTTTCCTTACCTTTCTAACATTTTTGTTCTCCGTGTTTCTATTTTTGTTCATGGATATATAACTATTTTTTCCTGTTTGCTCCAAAGTGTATAATTATTCGGTTTTTCATTCATAAATTTTTGTACCACTTAATTTTAAAATTTGCTCTAGGATTTTCCTTCTAGATTATTTTGTCCCTTGTGATTTTCAATTTTGTTCCTAGGTGTGTTATTTGTTCTTTCACTCAGAAATATTTGCTCCATATATTTTCTTCTAGTTTCATTTTCATGGCGTTAACCGTTTGTACGTGTTCTTTGTTCCCAAATGTATAGTTATTTCCTTCACTAAGGAAATTTGATCCACTTACTCTTTAAATTTTCTCCATGGTTTTTTGCTGCCTATGATTTTATATTTTGTTTCCGGACGGGGTGTGTAATTATTTGTTTCTTCGCTCAAAATTAGTTTGTTTCACAGTCACATAGTATTATTTTCATGGCCTGATCATATCTTATGCAGTGATTTTTGTTCCTAAATTTACAGTTATTTGTTCCTTCATTCATAGTTTGTTCCACTTATTCTTTAAATTAGCTCCAAGAATGTTTTCCTGGATTGTTTGTTCCCTATATTTGTTGTGCTTTGTTCCTAGGTGTGTAATTTTTTTGTTTCTTTGCTCAACAATATATTTGTTCCACATATTTAGCTAGTTTTTATTTGCATGGCATCATTCTTCTATTGTAATTTTTGTTCTAAAATACATAGTTATTTATTCCTTCATTCAGAAAAATGTATTCCACTTACTCTTTAAGTTAGCTCCACGATGGGTTATTCCAGAATTTTTTTGTTCCCTGTGATTTTGTTTTTGTTTTGGATTGTTGTAATTATTTGTTCCTTCACTTAGATTTTTTTGTTCCACTTAATATTAAATTTAGATCTAGGATATTTTTCTGGATTTTTGATGCAATTTTTTTTTGATTATTTTGTCCCCTGTGATTTTACATTTTGTTCCTAGGTGTGTTATTTGTTATTTCCCTCAAAAATATTTTCTCCACATATTTTCTTCTAGTATTTCATTGCATGGCATTAAAGTTATATACAGTGTTTTTTGTTCCCAAATGTGTTTGTGAGCTCGGCCGGTTAAGCTTTTTAATGACTGATTCGGTCGCGCTGCTTTATCTTTTCGTTCACATACGCGCACAGCTCGATGTTGCTTATTTTCCTTCCTTCCGTCCTGTACACAGTACACATACATAAACATCCCGGTGACTCACCTGAGTTGTATTTCTTTTTTTATTTGCAGATTTCTTTTCATATTTCGACGTAGTGGAGTACTGTGTATGCACATGATATGTTTCGTTCTTTCTTTTTCCTTCTTTTTCTTCCGTGTTGTCTTTTCTTTTTGTCGCTTAGGTTGGATTTCCTCGTCTTTTTATGTTATTTTCCTTTTTGTATTTATTTTTCTTTGTTGAAGTTATTTTAGTTCTAGTTTAGGTCTATATTTTTATTCCATCATTTTTAAATGTTCATAAAGGCTATTTCATGTTCTCCTTGTAGTGCGATGTGCTCTGCCGGCCTAAATTTTTATTTTTCATCTATTATTCTGAATTTTTCCATTTGTTTTTAGTTGGTCTATTTTTTTTCTTTTGTAGTCGTGAGTTATTCTGTCACTCGGTGGACTAAACAGTGTGCTCACCTTCTAGTCGTGATTTCTTGCATGGACGCTAAATTGTTGTTCCGCTTTTGTTGTGAGTTGTTCTGTGAACTAATTTATGTGTTCCCTTGTAATAATTATTTGTTCTACATTTTTGTTCCCCTTGTAGTCATGATTTTTTTCCGTTGACTAAAATTATGTTCCTTTTACAGTATTGGTTTGTTCCATAACCTAAATTTATGTTTCTATTGTAGTCGTGGTTTTGACAGACTAAATTCGTGTCCCCCTTGAAGCTAAACTTTTATTACTTCTTTGTAGTCGTGATTTGTTCCCTAGACTAAATTTTTATTCCCTATCTAGTTTGATTTGTTCCGCGGCCCAAATTATTCTTCCTTCTATAGTCATGATTTTTCTCGCATAAACTAAATTTTATTCCTTACAGTTTAATTAATTTTCGTGGACTACACTTGTGTTCTAGTCATGTTATGTTTAGCATATGCTAATTTCTGTTCCTTCTTTGTAATCATGATTTGTTTTGAAACATTAAATTTGTGTTTCTTCTTTGTAGTTTTGATTTATTTCATAGACAAAAATTATGTTCCCCGTGTAGTCTTGATTTGTTTCATAACCCAAATTTTTGTCCTCTCTATAGTTCTGATTTGTTTCGTGGATGCTAAATTTTTATTCCATCTTTATAGTCGTGACTTGTTTACTATAGGGTCTTGATTTGTTATGTGGCCTAATTAATTGCTCTCTCCGTTATTGTGATTTTTCTTTCATGGACGCTAAAATTTGTTCTACGAACTAAAATTTTGTTCCCAATGTAATCTTGATTAGTTCTACGGCCTAAAATTTTGTTCCCTCTAAAATTTTTGGTTTCTTTTGAGGACGCTAATTTTTTAGTTCCAATCTATGTAGTTATGATTTGTTCAACAAACTAAATTTGGTCACCAGTTTTCATGATTTGTTGCGCATATTCTATTTTTTTCTTTCTTTTCTAGTCATGGTTTTGTCGGTGGACTACATTTTTTGTTCCCATATTGATAAGGTATAGATAATAGAGCCCGATAGTTGAGTACCCCTGAGGCCCGTTAAGCTAGGCCCAAGTGTAATCCTAGTCGAAATACGAGTTTATGTCGTATATCGATATTGTAATCTGTGTCGGACCCCTCCCGTACCTTGAGACCAGGCCAACTATATATAGGGGCCAGGAGAGGATGAGGAGGGGCAGATTGAGAGTAAGCCAAAGTCCACCACCACGTTTACTTTCGATATGCACCTTATTTGACTGGTTTTACCTTCGAGCTCATCTGACGCCCTACTTCCCTGATCCTAAGTCCTTCATCTAGGACATTTGTCGAGTTAACCCTCATCACATATAGTCTTGATTTGTTCTATGGCAAGAATTTTTGTTTCTAGCGTAGTCGTGATTGGTTTTGCAGCCCAAAATTTTGTTCCCATTATAATTGTCATTTTTCTGCGGACACTAAATTTTTGTTCCTTCTATGTGGTCTTGAATAGTTTCATGGACTAATTTTTATTGTTCCCCATGCAGTCTTGATTTGTTATGAGACCTAAATCGATGTTCCCTCTAGTCGTGATTTGCTTTTTGGGCGCTAAAATTTTGTTACTTCTTTGTTTTGATTTTTTTTGTTCCATCAGTGATAAGATCTTTATTATTAAAGTGAAAAGCGGTGTCCGGTGTCACACTTTTAGTTTCTAATTTTGCCCTTAGATAAAATACCAAATTACCCACTAATGCCATTGGTTAGTAAAAAACGATTCGGGAGCACCACGTTATGCGCCTCCTTCTCGGGCCTCCCCCTAACGCCAGCGCCATCGCCCACCAGGTGCATGATACAGATCCGATTAATGAGGACCCTCACTGCCCCATCCTGATCCTCCCTAGCCCCGCCGCCAAGATCCGTCCATGGCAGAGGAGTAGGACGAGGCCTATGTGCAGCAAGACATGAGCACCCTGAGGCAGAGTGTTGTTGACCCTCATCCACCGCTTCTACATCCAGGCTATCTCGCGGCACCCCGACGCCGACCTCCGTGACACCCCGCACCTTGTATGCATGGATGCCAACCGAGGTGGTTTGATTCTTTGGGCTCTTAGCCGACCTCCGTGACACCCCGCACCTTGTATGCATGGATGCCAACCGAGGTGGTTTGATTCTTTGGGCTCTTAGGCTGATTTTCAATGATTCGGGTGAATAGATGTTCTCCGAACAGAACAAGACCAGCATTTTCTATGATAGGTTTGCCTCATATGGAAACAGTGGATCGTGACATGAAGGAGTCCAGAGGATCGAACAGATGATTCCTGGTCAGGTTGTTTAATGAATTATGTAAGATTTTCTTATTCTTGCAAACTTGAATTGCTCTATCATATCTTAGTCAAGATGCATCTGTTTCCACTTACTTGGAGTCGAGACGTACGTATTTGCTCCATGCTTAGTCAGATTCTTTGACAAGGCTACCATGGTGGCCACTTCAGCCGCGCCCGAGTGCAGCGCAACACATGGAGGCTCTACGTCGTGCTCGCGGGTGGAGGGGCCCAGGATTTCTTGAGAGGATGGTGCCGCCCTCGGCGTCCGCCGTATTCTTCTACGCAAGTGTCGTCCAAGTTCATACAACAGGTATGGTGATGGATGCCACCGTTGGCTCCACGAGTGTCCCACCCGCGTCCATGTCCACCTTCGACGTGGTCACCATCGTACTCTCGGTCCCTCTCTATGACCGGGTCTTCATTCCATCTACCAGGTCCAGGCGGCTCACTTGGAGGGAGAAGGGCGTCTCGGAGCTGCAGCAGAATGGTGCCGTCCTTGCATGCCTGTGATCTCCATGGTTGCCGTGGCACATCTCGACAGGGAGCACCTACGTGTGGAGTGAAGGAAGATGAGCGTGTTGCGGTAGGCGCCGACGCGCTGGTGGGCGTAGGCCAGCTGCTCACCACCATTAGGCAGCTCGACTTCTTCTACAGCCAAGCACATGCGGCCATAAAGACTGCGGTCATGCACACCAAATTAGCAAGATATCTCGCTCGTGAGGCAAATGGCAACCGAAGACTCATGCAATGGCGGCCCGGTAGCTCTCATGATCCCATCGTGGCATCAAGAGACACGGTAGCTCTTCATCAATGGAAGCAATAAGAGAAACACCTTGTGCTCGCTTCAGGTACCTATGTTTTCACATACATTGACTTCGTGCTCTGCTTAGATTTATTGTTTACAGAGAGTGATTCACTGGATGAGCCAACATAAATGTCAATGTGGCTACCAGGTTTTTTTTTATGCTCTATAGAGTATTCATAACACAATGGTCATCATATTTTCTATATATATTTGGATACATGTAGTGTGATTGGTTAATTTTGGGTCAATCCAGGAATGCAATAGGATTTGCCTCTGCATTACTCCACACATTCATTCTTTCGTCACTGTGATTTTTTTAATTAGATTGGATTTTAAGCATTTCAAATTGTTTAACTCACCTTCCTATTTTTGAACAATTTTTTTTTGTAGTTCGGTAGAGTCCCTTGCATGTGATGTGTAGCATACCATTTTTTTGACCAAAAATATAAACTCACCTCAAAAGAAAGGATGGTACAGTTTTATTGTTCTGGCTAGAGATAGAAGACTTGCGCACCAAGCGAGCCACAAACACTAGCACTTCTTCCTAGGAACATCGACAAAGAGAGATGAAGAGGAAAGTGGGAGGGGTGGATGTGCGGAAAAGATGTATAGTAGGGAGCAGCAGATCAAGGCCATAACCTATTTTCCCCATGGACCCAGAGAGAGAGAGAGAGAGAGAGAGAGAGAGAGAGGGAGGGAGGAAGGGAGGGAGGGAGGGAGGGAGGAAGGGAGGGAGGGAGGGAGGGAGGGAGAGAGGGAGAGGGAGAGAGGGAGAGAGAGAGAGAGAGCGAGAGAGAGAGAGAGAGGGAGGGAGGGAGAGGAGAGGGAGAGGGAGAGGGAGGGGGAGGGGGGAGAGGGGCGGAGAGAGAGAGAGAGAGAGGAGGGAGAGAGAGATCGAGATAGAGACGAGAGAGGGAGAGAGAGGAGAGCGGATGCTTATCGGAGCTCAGAGGGTCTTTCTCTGGAGAGGGGGAGGTTAGCGGAGGAGGGGGAGGGAGCCGGAGAGAGCGCGAGAGCGCTCCGAGCGGACGCTAGCCGAGGCGAATCAGAGAGCTCCGCAGGGGCCCTCGCTTTCGAGAGGGGGGGATGTTTTAGAGCTGGGGGGAGACGTTCTATCGTTCCTCTCTTTTATCCTTTCTCCCTTTCGTCCCCTTGTCTTTCTCCTCCCCCGTCGAGGAGGTTATCGGGCCCTCCTTTTTTGGTCGCCCCGCTGTCTTGTCCTTCCTGGGGCCCCTCTACCCGAAGCACACTGACTAAAGTCACGCACTAACACACTTTTATGTTGGTGATCAGAGCTTTGATGGGATGTGGGAGTTCCGCACCTCGGCCACTCAATAGCCTCCTGGTTGTCGGATCTGACAAAATTTCTGCCCAAGTTAGGAGCGTTTTCATGTGGTCTGGCGTTCAGGGTCGTCAAATTCATGGATCTAGATCCTTCTTTGAACTCTGGTTATCGTTCGTCAAGCTGAGACCAGGACGGGCGAGCCGACGACGATCTGCTAGCTGCTACGTGCTCCTCCGAGGCTCGGACTGCTCAGGGTGCAATGATGTGATGTTGTCGTTTGTTGTGTTGTACGCCGTACGTGCTAGATGCTGCTTGCGGGAGACGCAAAGGCGCTCGACAGCAGAAAGGACACCGGATTGTTAAATGTTGTGAGACTGTGAGTACCTGGTAAAGAAAACTGATTCGAATTTCAAAGTCTGAGTTCATGCAAATATTTTTTGTTAAGCAGCTCGTGATGATGAAGATAAATTATCGCAGCAATAAAGCTGGACTGATTTGGTTGTACTGCTAAATGAATATATCATGTTATTGTGGTGTTTGATCCTCTCAGTGGAAAAAAAGAGTTGCACCTTGGAAAATATGGGCGTCATAATTGTTGCAATTCGCAAATGGTTGGTTGATGACAAACTAAAAATAAAGTGCAATTATTTTTATAACGGGAAAACAAAGCAAAGATTATCAAGACACTTCGTACGGGAGGTGTGTATGCTAGAAATGAACTGCAGATTGTACTGAAAAAAAAATCATATTCTAGACGTGCCCATGAATCAATGATCCCTATTCTATACACTCAGACTATTAGAATTGTGCATCTGTTTTAGTTCTTATGTGCTTTTACATTGGCTTCATAACGATCTCATTTTCATTAAAAAAGAACGCCCAACAAAAAAATTGTCCACATAAACGGTCCTTAAAAAAATCTATGGGCATGGGCGCACTGCGCGGCTCCCGTCGTCTCGCCTGCGACCTCACTCGCACTAGGGGTTAGACGAATGCAACCCTCTTCATAGGATGTGACGAGCGGGAGAGGCCTATAGGGAAATGAGCCAAGACGGTGGCATGGGTGAATGCCACCGATTCCCCGAGGTAGGGCACCACGTGGGTGGCCGAGCTGGGTAGCATGAGATGAAGGCCACAAGTGCCCCGATCCAGCCCGGCACGTCGAAAGGAAACATGCCCCGAGCCAAGGAGGTGGTGCGGTGCATACTAACGGGTTCAAGTTGGACGAGCAGGAGATTTCGCGGAGGGCGATGGAAGGATGGCACCGACGAGCACAAAAAGAGGATGGGAGTAGGAGTGTAGCAGGACAATGTGCTGGTAAATGGTGGATGGCGAAGAAGCGACATGCGAGTGGAAGGGGTGGTGCCCTGTAGATATTCTGACGGGGTTTGTGGGAAGGGAATGCACGTGCCAATTGTGTTATCTTCGCGTGGGTCGAACGATTGGGTTTGGGTCGATTCGGTCTCTAGGATTGTTGGGCTTTCAAAGAAAATAAACCTGTAGCAAAGCAGAAATAGTGATCAGCATTGTCACACTTTCCTTTCATTATAGTAGAAATGTCAACCCCGTTAAACGCACCCCATAAAACTAACAAACCTTATCTAAGTAAAAACAAAGGCTAATAAACCTTATCTTGGCTAACTAAAGTGTTTTACATACATGTTAAAAGAAGGAAGCTAACAAACCTTATATTTGCTAACTATTGAGAAGAAATAGTTAAATGTAGAACAAAAGAGAGAACAAAAGAGAGAGAAATCCGCTGCAAGGCGCGGGCACTTAGCTAGTAGTATAAATTGTTGTTCCTATGTAGATGGTAGTTGTTCCTCGTATGCTTCATTTTTTCCTTCTTTGTAGTTGTAATTTATTTCTAGACTAAATTATGGTTTCACATGTAATCTTGATTTATTTTGTAGACTAAACTTTAGTTCCCTCTTTGATCGTGATTTGTTTTATGGACCTTTATTACTTTTGTAGTCGTGATTTTGTTTCACAGACTAAATTTTTGTTCCTCGTGTAGTATTGATTTGTTCCACGGCCTAAATTGTGTTCCTCTAAGATCGTGATTTGTTTTGGCGAACGCTAATATTTGTGTCATTTATTTCGTAGTCGTGATTTGTTTTGCGGACAAAATATTGGTTTCCGCATATAGTTTTAGTTTGCTCCACGAACTAATTAGACTTGTGTTCCGTTTGTGCTCGTGATTTTTTATGCGAACGCTAAAATTTCGTTTCTTTGTAGTCATGATTTGTCCCGCTTTAGTTCCATATGTTCTTGTGTTTGTTCCCCGGATGCAAAATCTTTATTCCTTCCATTGTAGACATGATTTTTTTCACGGATTAAAATTTTGTTCCCTCGTATTCTTGATTTTTTGCATGGCTTAAAATTTTCTTTTATGGTCGAGATTTGTTCCGCAAAAAATAATTTTTTGTTTCTTCTTTTAGTCATGATGTGTTTCACGGACTAAAGTTTGGTTTCCCATATAGTTTTGATTTGTTTAGTGGAATAAATCCTTATATCTCGTGATTTGTTCCGCGGCCTAAATTTGTGTTCCCGTGTCATCATTTTTTTGCGAACACTAATTTTTTTGTTCCTTCTTTTGTAGTCGTGATTTGTTCCGTAGACAAAATATAGTTTTTCATGTAGTCTCGGTTTGTTCCTAGGACTAAATTTTTGTTTCCTATCTTAAGTTTATATTTATTCCAAGGATGATTTTCCTTCTTGTAGTAGGGTTTTATTTCGAGTACGCCAAATATTTGTTCCCGTTTGTTGAAATTCTGATCCATAAGTAAGTTATCATGCAATTTCCTTTTTCTTTTTAGCACCTCTTTTAACTTATTATACTTTTTCGAACATTTCCTTTTTGATTTTCACCGTGATTTGTTCCTTTAACTAGTCAGGTGTGTGATGGTTCATGCAGTGCAAGCAGTGCATGGCCCCTACATGCACTTGCCACATAGAGTCTGTCTAAGATGTAAAGCTTATATTCCCTTTTTTCCATTTTGCTAGCTCACTAGTCTGCACGTGACTATTGGTCGAGCATAAGCATGCACTGGGTCCAAATGCATGCTCTACACAAAGCCTACACCTTTTATTTGGCTTCGTGCGTGCCCTGTTATTCTAAAAGCTGCTTTTGTCAGTAAATATCGTTTTTGCATTGGCATTTTCTTGTCAACTATCTGAATCTATTCAGTCAATAAAGCAACACGCGTGATATTGGCTGGGAGCATGCAGTTTTAAGCACACATATATCCCGTTTTATTTCCTTTTTAAACGGTAGATTCAATTCGTAGCAGAATTATGCAGCTGAGGCGCTACAAGGCCGAGACCTCACGTCGCTGAGGCAACTATACCATCTGTGAGCTCTGGCGGGACCCTTGCATCCTGCTTATCGGCCTCCTACTTTCCCAATTATCCCAAAACAGTCCGGCGGGAAGATTAGGCGGGAGGCGGGATACCCAATCCCATCCCAGTTGCATTCCTATCTGGCTCGCAATCCACTTGTTCTCGACCGAGCTTCGAGCCGAGTCTCACGAAGAGGCTCGCCTGCAGTCTCGAGCTGGCTTGGGCTCGGCAGTTCCAGCTCGAGCTTTTTCTAGGCTCGGTCTGAGCCTAACCGATTTGGCTCGCGTCAGGGGCGGATCCAAGATAGATTTTTAGGGGGGGCAAACATGTGCTAAGTGGACCAAATTCATTTGCTAAGTGGGGGCAAATCAGTCATTAGCTTAAGATATTACAAAAAACTAAAAATTGAGTGGAGGCAGCTGCCCCCCATGTCCAACTGCATCCGCTCGCAGTGAGGATAATCCTCTAGAGTATTGGATGAAACTCCTACCTTCATCCGATTTCCACAAACCTCTACCCACAATCTACTAGGTAGGCGTAGAATATTGGGAATTAAGAAAAAATACACAAAATTTTAGAGAAAAGTGGAGATAGCTAGTGACGAGGGTATGACCCCTCGGGTCCTCGATATTGGTCTACCTGGTTCCTGCCAAGAAAGAAGCCCGCTCGAAGGGTACATGAAGCCCGCAAGGCCCAGCACTTCAACTTGGAGTAGAAGTCAAAGACTACTTGTAAACCCTAACTGGCTGCATATATAAAGCCACCAAGGGCGCCCCCTAGACAATCTAATCTCATATAGACACCAGATCTCGCATAGATCCCACGCATAGGCTAGCACACGCCATCTCTTTTCGACCATAGCCAGATCCCATCTGCGCACCATTGTAACAGCTCCAATTATACAAGCAATACAAGATTAGACAAGCAGGATGTAGATCTTTACCCTCGGGGGGGGGGGGGGGGGGCGAACCTGGGTAAATTCGTGTGTACCCCTGTTTCTGTCTGAAGCCGTCGAATCCACCAAGCGTCCACGTACGCTTCATGAATCAAAAGCCCTAAACATGGGCATTGCCGGGTTAAAACCTCGTCAGCTAGAGATTAAACTCGCTCAATACTCTAGTACCAAACATATATTTAAAAGTAAGTGGGATTTGGAGTTTGGTGGGATTATCCCTATGAAAACTCTAGTACTAAACAAGGCCTTAGTAATAATCTGGTAGATACTAATAAATTGTTTTTGAGGCCTTACTCTTTCGTGGTTTATCATGTATGTCAGTGATTTTAACAAACTTTGTAAGGCAGTGTACTTGAAAGACTAGTTTGATGCATCCAAGTAGACTCGGCTACTTGTGATATGGAAAGCCATATATATGTCCCAGTGATCTGCAAAGTTTTAATCCATATGTTGGATAGTTTGTAAGAAATAAAAAAGTTGAACTCAAAAAAGTGTGGGGTGCAGGTGACATGGTGCTCTGCCAAGCTTTTTCTTACAACAGAGGGAAAAAAAGGAGGAACCTACATACTTGCGAAGCATACATAGATGCAAAGAATCAGAGGGGAGTTCATTACAAAGACATGTCAATCAAATTGCTAAATGAATAGATATATGGCACCAAAATAAAAAATATAGTGCCAAAACCTAGGCTAGACATGCATACCAGATGGATGCTTGGTGGTTGGCTTTGGCAAAACTTGCTGGTAGTAATACTTGCGGTTATGGCAACGTGACACTAAATGTGTGAGAAAATTAGCAGATGTACGTATATAGATGAGTCCTATTTCAGAGACCAGTTCATCCTCAGACCTAGTTTAGGCACACGCATACAAATTAGTACCTTTGAGATTTGGGTAATTGGGACATTGGAGGACCACCAAAAGGTTTTGAACTCAAGATGCCATAGTTCGGACGCGACTACCCAGTGGTCGATCACTATTTGTCTTACAGGGTGCTCAGTTCCGACCGGCCATTTTTGGAAAGTGGATGAATCCCGATTAGGAAACCGGTCCCATGCCCCGCTCGCTCCTGCTGCGCGCCATTTTCTTAGGTGTATTTGACTTGTAGTTTGGTTCCAGTTTGGGTGTCAAGTGCATGGTTTTTTAAGTAGGGTCTCTCTTGACTGATCATAGCCTCTTTGGCTCCTAAAATATATTAAAACTCTCCTCTGAAATGGGATAACAATGTTGTGGCCATAAAAAAGATACTTAAGAAAAACATTAGAAATACTACTTAAGAAGAAACAAAAAAAGGCTGCAGAAATATTTCAGTAAATTTGTACAGTACAAATTTCCAAGAAATTCTAAACAATCTCAATGCTTCTGACACCAGCTAATGAGTGATGCTTATCCAATAAAAAAATACATTTTTGTCTAACAGACAAATATTCTAATTTCTACAACCCCTCATTCATGGGGATTACACCAATACCTAGATTCTATCGTCATGTTTACGAAAAAATTGAGCATACTGCAATCATAGCACAGATTTGACGCATGAATTTCTTTACAGTGAGCGTTGAGGTTCTTTGGTTGTTCATACACTTCCGTTGTGGCCAGCTTGTGAGGTTTACTCAAATTTGATGAGAGATTGCTTGTCACATAGAGAAAATTAGATGCTGATTCTATAACCTAGAAAAACTACTCACTAACAAAGAAGAGAGCAAAAACAGTAATACCTAATGTATTATCATCATGTATTACTAAACTGAAATTGGTCTACATGATTTAGAGAAAGATAATCAGTGAGATTAGCAAATTAAATTTTGGACACTGATAAGTGCAACATAAAAGTTCAGATGCTAGCAGGCAATATACTGTAGTTGGCTACTGTAGAAGTACTCAAAAAAAAAACCATAAAGCATCGGCTAAAGGAATGTACCTCTAAAAACAATTCAAAAAAACATTCTTCTTTTCCTCTTCACAAGGAAAACTGTACCTTTGTTGGAATAATAAGTTTTGCATTCTAGAGTCTGCAAATAAGAGAGAACTCAATGAAGATGGCAAACAGTAGAAATAAAAAATAAAAAAATTGATATGAAAAGGATTACTTCATTGTTTCTTCATGTCTGCTATATTGTCTGAACCGCACATTCATGACAATAGACAGTCGTGCGACGGGATGTGCCCTGTGAGTCCCTGCTCAGCACGATTGTTTCTTGGTGTCAGTTCACTGAAGATTATAATGTCCATCAATACATGTCCAATCAGGTCAAATAAATTAATAAAACAGTTCTACATGAAGACTTAACTTGCCTCTTCAACTTTGGTGGTCATCAAAGAAAACAATCAGCCGGCTGAGGTAGAAACGAATCCTTTCCACGGGAAGTTTCTGCAGTTCTTTACTGTCGTCATCGTGTGTTGAGTCTAACAGGCACAGCACAGGACACGAGCCACCGCTGGGATCTGATTGTTTTAGGATTGATCAGGCTCTGAAATCAACAAAGATTGCATTAGGCAAGGAGGCGTGGGAAATAGTACTCTCTCCATGCCGGATTAAAGGGCAAATACGTACTTTGAGACAAACTTTGACCTTTAATTTTAGTCAAGAAAATATAAAATATATTATATAAAATTATACCATTGGATTCATATTTAAAAGAGCTTTCCAATGATATAATTTTTATGTCAAATATCTCAGATTTTTTTGACTAAAATTAATGACTAAAGTTTATCTTAAAATACATATTTGCCCAATAATCCAGTATGGAGGGAGTAGTGGAGTAGCTAGATCATGGGCGAGGTCAGCAGGAGGCCAGCGGGACGAAGACATCTTATGGTAAGCGTCGACCCGGGACGCGGTCGCTAGCTCGCCGCCACCGTCGTTGAAGCGTGGTTAGGATTGCACGTTCAGTTCTGTGAGACAGAAGGCGGAAGGGTGGACGCGAACGATCAGTCTCAAACGCGTTTGCTAGGCTTTAGCAGGCCATTCGAGGCCCAGTTAACCGGATCAAGCCGATTTGATACCAGAGTAGCTGTCTTAGAGGGGCTATTCAGTTTGCGATCACCAAGTTCCTTGCCACAGCCTCACAGGTGTCTTTGTTCGCTGCAATCACCCTGCGGGTCCAAAAGCCCTTATCAAATAGCTCAGAGGGTCTTTTTTGGGTCAAATTTGTTTGAGCCCAAATCCTAGTGTTTGAATTGAGGAGAAAACGTTTGAACTCATAATTCCCGTTCCGCTGCCGCTTGCTGAGCCCACCTTGTCAGGTTTACACGTTATTCTAACAGAACTTGACTTTGTCAGCGTTAGAGTTCCGTTGGCACCGTCTTCTTCCCTGTTCTGTCGTCCTCCCATGTTCTGTCCGCTCGCCCAGCTCGCCGTCGACCCCTCGCCGTTGCTACGCCGGAATTGAGCTCCCCGTTGCTGACACCACCCTGGTGCTAGGATCTCCCACATAGTGGCAAGGGCTCCCCAGGTCGCAGTTCCGGCTCCTCCCTTCCCCCACAGATCTGACCTCCCCAGATAGGAGATCTAGAATCGCTCCCTCTAATGTCTCTAATGGTGACGGCACCTCTGGAAGCGCGACAATCTCAGAGGAGATCCGCTAGCTGTCTCTAATGGCGACGGCACCGGTGGCCGTTCCTGTGGACTTGGTGGCGGAACCTCATGAACATCTAGTTTCTTGTTATGTTAATTTTCATTGAATTCATCTCTGTAAATGCGAATCTCAAAAATGAAGAACAATAAATGTAGATTTCAGATATAAAATTAAAGGAGAAACACTAAATCTGAAAGTTCATAATATTTGGTTACTTCAAACTTACAGAAGCTAGTTAGTAACACAAAAGCCGGCTTTAGCCTTGTCTATACAAAAGCTATTCTTCAGAGTTAGTCTAACACTAACTGTACTTAACTGAAGAAACTAGGGGAGAGCACCCTTCACTACTAGGAAAAACCCTTATCTGTGGCGCACCTATTTGGGCGTCAGTGGCGCACCTGTGGTGCACCACACATATCAAGCCACTGGTATTTATTACCCGTGGCGCACGCCCACGTGCGCCACGGTTAAGTGTCCTATCCGTGGAGCACCTAGAAGGGGTGCGCCACGCATAATATCTGCGGCGCACCCAATTGGTGCTCCACTGGTATGTTTTCTATTTGTATTTTCTTCGAGAATACAGCAAAAATACACAGTATACAGCACAAAAATATACAGTATACAACAGAAATACAAAGATATACACATTAGTAACACAGGAATTCACTAAAATACATCAATATCATGTCAAGTGTCGAAAGACATCAATATAAAGTCAAGTGTCGAAATACATCAATATCATGTCAAGTGTCGAATCATTACACAAGTTAAGTACAACTTTGATCATTACATAACATATATTTTTTCGTCACTGTGATTTTTTTAATTAGATTGGATTTTAAGCATTTCAAATTGTTTAACTCACCTTCCTATTTTTGAACAATTTTTTTTTGTAGTTCGGTAGAGTCCCTTGCATGTGATGTGTAGCATACCATTTTTTTGACCAAAAATATAAACTCACCTCAAAAGAAAGGATGGTACAGTTTTATTGTTCTGGCTAGAGATAGAAGACTTGCGCACCAAGCGAGCCACAAACACTAGCACTTCTTCCTAGGAACATCGACAAAGAGAGATGAAGAGGAAAGTGGGAGGGGTGGATGTGCGGAAAAGATGTATAGTAGGGAGCAGCAGATCAAGGCCATAACCTATTTTCCCCATGGACCCAGAGAGAGAGAGAGAGAGAGAGAGAGAGAGGGAGGGAGGAAGGGGAGGGAGGGAGGGAGGGATGGAGGAAGGAGGGAGGGAGGGAGGGAGAGAGGGAGAGAGGTAGAGAGGGAGGGAGAGAGGAGAGGGAGAGAGGGAGAGAAAGAGAGAGAGAGGGGGGGAGGGAGGAAGAGATAGAGAGAGAGAGAGAGAGAGAGAGAGAGGGAGAGAGAGAGAGAGAGAGAGAGAGAGAGAGAGAGAGAGAGAGAGAGAGAAGAGAGAGAGAGAGAGAGAGAGAGAGAGAGAGAGAGAGAGAGAGAGAGAGAGGGAGGAGAGGGAGCGAGGAGAGAGAGAGAGAGGGAGAGAGGGGGAGAGGGAGAGAGAGAGAGAGAGAGAGAGAGAGAGGAGGGGGGGGGAGAGGGGGAGAGGGAGAGAGGGGGGAGAGGGAGAGAGAGGGGGAAGGGAGAAAGGGAGGGAGACAGAGGGATGGAGGAAGCCAGGAAGGAAGAGAGGGAGAGAGGTATAGGGAAACAGATTGGGAGAGGGAGAGGTGACTTCCTGGGGCCCCTCTACGACGGAAGCAATACTGATAAAGTCACCGCACTAACACACTTTTATGTTGGTGATCAGAGCTTTGATGGGATGTGGAGTTCCGCACCTCTGGCACTCAATAGCCTCCTGGTTGTCGGATCTGACAAAATTTCTGCCCAAGTTAGGAGCGTTTTCATGTGGTCTGGCGTTCAGGGTCGTCAAATTCATGGATCTAGATCCTTCTTTGAACTCTGGTTATCGTTCGTCAAGCTGAGACCAGGACGGGCGAGCCGACGACGATCTGCTAGCTGCTACGTGCTCCTCCGAGGCTCGGACTGCTCAGGGTGCAATGATGTGATGTTGTCGTTTGTTGTGTTGTACGCCGTACGTGCTAGATGCTGCTTGCGGGAGACGCAAAGGCGCTCGACAGCAGAAAGGACACCGGATTGTTAAATGTTGTGAGACTGTGAGTACCTGGTAAAGAAAACTGATTCGAATTTCAAAGTCTGAGTTCATGCAAATATTTTTTGTTAAGCAGCTCGTGATGACGAAGATAAATTATCGCAGCAATAAAGCTGGACTGATTTGGTTGTACTGCTAAATGAATATATCATGTTATTGTGGTGTTTGATCCTCTCAGTGGAAAAAAAAGAGTTGCACCTTGGAAAATATGGGCGTCATAATTGTTGCAATTCGCAAATGGTTGGTTGATGACAAACTAAAAATAAAGTGCAATTATTTTTATAACGGGAAAACAAAGCAAAGATTATCAAGACACTTCGTACGGGAGGTGTGTATGCTAGAAATGAACTGCAGATTGTACTGAAAAAAAAATCATATTCTAGACGTGCCCATGAATCAATGATCCCTATTCTATACACTCAGACTATTAGAATTGTGCATCTGTTTTAGTTCTTATGTGCTTTTACATTGGCTTCATAACGATCTCATTTTCATTAAAAAAGAACGCCCAACAAAAAAATTGTCCACATAAACGGTCCTTAAAAAAATCTATGGGCATGGGCGCACTGCGCGGCTCCCGTCGTCTCGCCTGCGACCTCACTCGCACTAGGGGTTAGACGAATGCAACCCTCTTCATAGGATGTGACGAGCGGGAGAGGCCTATAGGGAAATGAGCCAAGACGGTGGCATGGGTGAATGCCACCGATTCCCCGAGGTAGGGCACCACGTGGGTGGCCGAGCTGGGTAGCATGAGATGAAGGCCACAAGTGCCCCGATCCAGCCCGGCACGTCGAAAGGAAACATGCCCCGAGCCAAGGAGGTGGTGCGGTGCATACTAACGGGTTCAAGTTGGACGAGCAGGAGATTTCGCGGAGGGCGATGGAAGGATGGCACCGACGAGCACAAAAAGAGGATGGGAGTAGGAGTGTAGCAGGACAATGTGCTGGTAAATGGTGGATGGCGAAGAAGCGACATGCGAGTGGAAGGGGTGGTGCCCTGTAGATATTCTGACGGGGTTTGTGGGAAGGGAATGCACGTGCCAATTGTGTTATCTTCGCGTGGGTCGAACGATTGGGTTTGGGTCGATTCGGTCTCTAGGATTGTTGGGCTTTCAAAGAAAATAAACCTGTAGCAAAGCAGAAATAGTGATCAGCATTGTCACACTTTCCTTTCATTATAGTAGAAATGTCAACCCCGTTAAACGCACCCCATAAAACTAACAAACCTTATCTAAGTAAAAACAAAGGCTAATAAACCTTATCTTGGCTAACTAAAGTGTTTTACATACATGTTAAAAGAAGGAAGCTAACAAACCTTATATTTGCTAACTATTGAGAAGAAATAGTTAAATGTAGAACAAAAGAGAGAACAAAAGAGAGAGAAATCCGCTGCAAGGCGCGGGCACTTAGCTAGTAGTATAAATTGTTGTTCCTATGTAGATGGTAGTTGTTCCTCGTATGCTTCATTTTTTCCTTCTTTGTAGTTGTAATTTATTTCTAGACTAAATTATGGTTTCACATGTAATCTTGATTTATTTTGTAGACTAAACTTTAGTTCCCTCTTTGATCGTGATTTGTTTTATGGACCTTTATTACTTTTGTAGTCGTGATTTTGTTTCACAGACTAAATTTTTGTTCCTCGTGTAGTATTGATTTGTTCCACGGCCTAAATTGTGTTCCTCTAAGATCGTGATTTGTTTTGGCGAACGCTAATATTTGTGTCATTTATTTCGTAGTCGTGATTTGTTTTGCGGACAAAATATTGGTTTCCGCATATAGTTTTAGTTTGCTCCACGAACTAATTAGACTTGTGTTCCGTTTGTGCTCGTGATTTTTTATGCGAACGCTAAAATTTCGTTTCTTTGTAGTCATGATTTGTCCCGCTTTAGTTCCATATGTTCTTGTGTTTGTTCCCCGGATGCAAAATCTTTATTCCTTCCATTGTAGACATGATTTTTTTCACGGATTAAAATTTTGTTCCCTCGTATTCTTGATTTTTTGCATGGCTTAAAATTTTCTTTTATGGTCGAGATTTGTTCCGCAAAAAATAATTTTTTGTTTCTTCTTTTAGTCATGATGTGTTTCACGGACTAAAGTTTGGTTTCCCATATAGTTTTGATTTGTTTAGTGGAATAAATCCTTATATCTCGTGATTTGTTCCGCGGCCTAAATTTGTGTTCCCGTGTCATCATTTTTTTGCGAACACTAATTTTTTTTGTTCCTTCTTTTGTAGTCGTGATTTGTTCCGTAGACAAAATATAGTTTTTCATGTAGTCTCGGTTTGTTCCTAGGACTAAATTTTTGTTTCCTATCTTAAGTTTATATTTATTCCAAGGATGATTTTCCTTCTTGTAGTAGGGTTTTATTTCGAGTACGCCAAATATTTGTTCCCGTTTGTTGAAATTCTGATCCATAAGTAAGTTATCATGCAATTTCCTTTTTCTTTTTAGCACCTCTTTTAACTTATTATACTTTTTCGAACATTTCCTTTTTGATTTTCACCGTGATTTGTTCCTTTAACTAGTCAGGTGTGTGATGGTTCATGCAGTGCAAGCAGTGCATGGCCCCTACATGCACTTGCCACATAGAGTCTGTCTAAGATGTAAAGCTTATATTCCCTTTTTTCCATTTTGCTAGCTCACTAGTCTGCACGTGACTATTGGTCGAGCATAAGCATGCACTGGGTCCAAATGCATGCTCTACACAAAGCCTACACCTTTTATTTGGCTTCGTGCGTGCCCTGTTATTCTAAAAGCTGCTTTTGTCAGTAAATATCGTTTTTGCATTGGCATTTTCTTGTCAACTATCTGAATCTATTCAGTCAATAAAGCAACACGCGTGATATTGGCTGGGAGCATGCAGTTTTAAGCACACATATATCCCGTTTTATTTCCTTTTTAAACGGTAGATTCAATTCGTAGCAGAATTATGCAGCTGAGGCGCTACAAGGCCGAGACCTCACGTCGCTGAGGCAACTATACCATCTGTGAGCTCTGGCGGGACCCTTGCATCCTGCTTATCGGCCTCCTACTTTCCCAATTATCCCAAAACAGTCCGGCGGGAAGATTAGGCGGGAGGCGGGATACCCAATCCCATCCCAGTTGCATTCCTATCTGGCTCGCAATCCACTTGTTCTCGACCGAGCTTCGAGCCGAGTCTCACGAAGAGGCTCGCCTGCAGTCTCGAGCTGGCTTGGGCTCGGCAGTTCCAGCTCGAGCTTTTTCTAGGCTCGGTCTGAGCCTAACCGATTTGGCTCGCGTCAGGGGCGGATCCAAGATAGATTTTTAGGGGGCGCAAACATGTGCTAAGTGGACCAAATTCATTTGCTAAGTGGGGGCAAATCAGTCATTAGCTTAAGATATTACAAAAAACTAAAAATTGAGTGGAGGCAGCTGCCCCCCATGTCCAACTGCATCCGCTCGCAGTGAGGATAATCCTCTAGAGTATTGGATGAAACTCCTACCTTCATCCGATTTCCACAAACCTCTACCCACAATCTACTAGGTAGGCGTAGAATATTGGGAATTAAGAAAAAATACACAAAATTTTAGAGAAAAGTGGAGATAGCTAGTGACGAGGGTATGACCCCTCGGGTCCTCGATATTGGTCTACCTGGTTCCTGCCAAGAAAGAAGCCCGCTCGAAGGGTACATGAAGCCCGCAAGGCCCAGCACTTCAACTTGGAGTAGAAGTCAAAGACTACTTGTAAACCCTAACTGGCTGCATATATAAAGCCACCAAGGGCGCCCCCTAGACAATCTAATCTCATATAGACACCAGATCTCGCATAGATCCCACGCATAGGCTAGCACACGCCATCTCTTTTCGACCATAGCCAGATCCCATCTGCGCACCATTGTAACAGCTCCAATTATACAAGCAATACAAGATTAGACAAGCAGGATGTAGATCTTTACCCTCGGGGGGGGGGGGGCGAACCTGGGTAAATTCGTGTGTACCCCTGTTTCTGTCTGAAGCCGTCGAATCCACCAAGCGTCCACGTACGCTTCATGAATCAAAAGCCCTAAACATGGGCATTGCCGGGTTAAAACCTCGTCAGCTAGAGATTAAACTCGCTCAATACTCTAGTACCAAACATATATTTAAAAGTAAGTGGGATTTGGAGTTTGGTGGGATTATCCCTATGAAAACTCTAGTACTAAACAAGGCCTTAGTAATAATCTGGTAGATACTAATAAATTGTTTTTGAGGCCTTACTCTTTCGTGGTTTATCATGTATGTCAGTGATTTTAACAAACTTTGTAAGGCAGTGTACTTGAAAGACTAGTTTGATGCATCCAAGTAGACTCGGCTACTTGTGATATGGAAAGCCATATATATGTCCCAGTGATCTGCAAAGTTTTAATCCATATGTTGGATAGTTTGTAAGAAATAAAAAAGTTGAACTCAAAAAAGTGTGGGGTGCAGGTGACATGGTGCTCTGCCAAGCTTTTTCTTACGACAGAGGGAAAAAAAGGAGGAACCTACATACTTGCGAAGCATACATAGATGCAAAGAATCAGAGGGGAGTTCATTACAAAGACATGTCAATCAAATTGCTAAATGAATAGATATATGGCACCAAAATAAAAAATATAGTGCCAAAACCTAGGCTAGACATGCATACCAGATGGATGCTTGGTGGTTGGCTTTGGCAAAACTTGCTGGTAGTAATACTTGCGGTTATGGCAACGTGACACTAAATGTGTGAGAAAATTAGCAGATGTACGTATATAGATGAGTCCTATTTCAGAGACCAGTTCATCCTCAGACCTAGTTTAGGCACACGCATACAAATTAGTACCTTTGAGATTTGGGTAATTGGGACATTGGAGGACCACCAAAAGGTTTTGAACTCAAGATGCCATAGTTCGGACGCGACTACCCAGTGGTCGATCACTATTTGTCTTACAGGGTGCTCAGTTCCGACCGGCCATTTTTGGAAAGTGGATGAATCCCGATTAGGAAACCGGTCCCATGCCCCGCTCGCTCCTGCTGCGCGCCATTTTCTTAGGTGTATTTGACTTGTAGTTTGGTTCCAGTTTGGGTGTCAAGTGCATGGTTTTTTAAGTAGGGTCTCTCTTGACTGATCATAGCCTCTTTGGCTCCTAAAATATATTAAAACTCTCCTCTGAAATGGGATAACAATGTTGTGGCCATAAAAAAGATACTTAAGAAAAACATTAGAAATACTACTTAAGAAGAAACAAAAAAAGGCTGCAGAAATATTTCAGTAAATTTGTACAGTACAAATTTCCAAGAAATTCTAAACAATCTCAATGCTTCTGACACCAGCTAATGAGTGATGCTTATCCAATAAAAAAATACATTTTTGTCTAACAGACAAATATTCTAATTTCTACAACCCCTCATTCATGGGGATTACACCAATACCTAGATTCTATCGTCATGTTTACGAAAAAATTGAGCATACTGCAATCATAGCACAGATTTGACGCATGAATTTCTTTACAGTGAGCGTTGAGGTTCTTTGGTTGTTCATACACTTCCGTTGTGGCCAGCTTGTGAGGTTTACTCAAATTTGATGAGAGATTGCTTGTCACATAGAGAAAATTAGATGCTGATTCTATAACCTAGAAAAACTACTCACTAACAAAGAAGAGAGCAAAAACAGTAATACCTAATGTATTATCATCATGTATTACTAAACTGAAATTGGTCTACATGATTTAGAGAAAGATAATCAGTGAGATTAGCAAATTAAATTTTGGACACTGATAAGTGCAACATAAAAGTTCAGATGCTAGCAGGCAATATACTGTAGTTGGCTACTGTAGAAGTACTCAAAAAAAAAACCATAAAGCATCGGCTAAAGGAATGTACCTCTAAAAACAATTCAAAAAAACATTCTTCTTTTCCTCTTCACAAGGAAAACTGTACCTTTGTTGGAATAATAAGTTTTGCATTCTAGAGTCTGCAAATAAGAGAGAACTCAATGAAGATGGCAAACAGTAGAAATAAAAAATAAAAAAATTGATATGAAAAGGATTACTTCATTGTTTCTTCATGTCTGCTATATTGTCTGAACCGCACATTCATGACAATAGACAGTCGTGCGACGGGATGTGCCCTGTGAGTCCCTGCTCAGCACGATTGTTTCTTGGTGTCAGTTCACTGAAGATTATAATGTCCATCAATACATGTCCAATCAGGTCAAATAAATTAATAAAACAGTTCTACATGAAGACTTAACTTGCCTCTTCAACTTTGGTGGTCATCAAAGAAAACAATCAGCCGGCTGAGGTAGAAACGAATCCTTTCCACGGGAAGTTTCTGCAGTTCTTTACTGTCGTCATCGTGTGTTGAGTCTAACAGGCACAGCACAGGACACGAGCCACCGCTGGGATCTGATTGTTTTAGGATTGATCAGGCTCTGAAATCAACAAAGATTGCATTAGGCAAGGAGGCGTGGGAAATAGTACTCTCTCCATGCCGGATTAAAGGGCAAATACGTACTTTGAGACAAACTTTGACCTTTAATTTTAGTCAAGAAAATATAAAATATATTATATAAAAATTATACCATTGGATTCATATTTAAAAGAGCTTTCCAATGATATAATTTTTATGTCAAATATCTCAGATTTTTTTGACTAAAATTAATGACTAAAGTTTATCTTAAAATACATATTTGCCCAATAATCCAGTATGGAGGGAGTAGTGGAGTAGCTAGATCATGGGCGAGGTCAGCAGGAGGCCAGCGGGACGAAGACATCTTATGGTAAGCGTCGACCCGGGACGCGGTCGCTAGCTCGCCGCCACCGTCGTTGAAGCGTGGTTAGGATTGCACGTTCAGTTCTGTGAGACAGAAGGCGGAAGGGTGGACGCGAACGATCAGTCTCAAACGCGTTTGCTAGGCTTTAGCAGGCCATTCGAGGCCCAGTTAACCGGATCAAGCCGATTTGATACCAGAGTAGCTGTCTTAGAGGGGCTATTCAGTTTGCGATCACCAAGTTCCTTGCCACAGCCTCACAGGTGTCTTTGTTCGCTGCAATCACCCTGCGGGTCCAAAAGCCCTTATCAAATAGCTCAGAGGGTCTTTTTTGGGTCAAATTTGTTTGAGCCCAAATCCTAGTGTTTGAATTGAGGAGAAAACGTTTGAACTCATAATTCCCGTTCCGCTGCCGCTTGCTGAGCCCACCTTGTCAGGTTTACACGTTATTCTAACAGAACTTGACTTTGTCAGCGTTAGAGTTCCGTTGGCACCGTCTTCTTCCCTGTTCTGTCGTCCTCCCATGTTCTGTCCGCTCGCCCAGCTCGCCGTCGACCCCTCGCCGTTGCTACGCCGGAATTGAGCTCCCCGTTGCTGACACCACCCTGGTGCTAGGATCTCCCACATAGTGGCAAGGGCTCCCCAGGTCGCAGTTCCGGCTCCTCCCTTCCCCCACAGATCTGACCTCCCCAGATAGGAGATCTAGAATCGCTCCCTCTAATGTCTCTAATGGTGACGACACCTCTGGAAGCGCGACAATCTCAGAGGAGATCCGCTAGCTGTCTCTAATGGCGACGGCACCGGTGGCCGTTCCTGTGGACTTGGTGGCGGAACCTCATGAACATCTAGTTTCTTGTTATGTTAATTTTCATTGAATTCATCTCTGTAAATGCGAATCTCAAAAATGAAGAACAATAAATGTAGATTTCAGATATAAAATTAAAGGAGAAACACTAAATCTGAAAGTTCATAATATTTGGTTACTTCAAACTTACAGAAGCTAGTTAGTAACACAAAAGCCGGCTTTAGCCTTGTCTATACAAAAGCTATTCTTCAGAGTTAGTCTAACACTAACTGTACTTAACTGAAGAAACTAGGGGAGAGCACCCTTCACTACTAGGAAAACCCTTATCTGTGGCGCACCTATTTGGGCGTCAGTGGCGCACCTGTGGTGCGCCACACATATCAAGCCACTGGTATTTATTACCCGTGGCGCACGCCCACGTGCGCCACGGTTAAGTGTCCTATCCGTGGAGCACCTAGAAGGGGTGCGCCACGCATAATATCTGCGGCGCACCCAATTGGTGCTCCACTGGTATGTTTTCTATTTGTATTTTCTTCGAGAATACAGCAAAAATACACAGTATACAGCACAAAAATATACAGTATACAGCAGAAATACAAAGATATACACATTAGTAACACAGGAATTCACTAAAATACATCAATATCATGTCAAGTGTCGAAAGACATCAATATAAAGTCAAGTGTCGAAATACATCAATATCATGTCAAGTGTCGAATCATTACACAAGTTAAGTACAACTTTGATCATTACATAACATATATTGAGTTACATATCACCTAGACTACTATATGAACGAATAGATCACACTGGCGACGACGATGAGCAAGATCGAGACCATGATCAAGAACTTTATCCGATTCTTCTTCCACATGTGTCTCCTCCACTTGGAGACCGCGAGCTCTCTTGTCTTGTACCCTTTGTAGCAGTTGCCGCTGAAGTTGGTCACCTGTGCCTGGCAGTCCTCCCACTCCTCGTAGACTCCTGGAACCCGACCACTGTACACCACGTACCACTTCGCCATCTCTCTATAGACATGTAGTATGTTATGCAACGAAAGGAATGACAAAGTGCAAAAACATGCTTGCATGATCACAAATACTATGGCAAGGATTCATAAGCCTAGAATAAAACATAGCATGGATGATGATCGATCATATATAAGCAAGTCCAACATCGATCGTCAAGGCATTACGAGCCTCGGCAAGTTAAGGTTTACACACACATGTCCAACAATAGTTCGGAAACAACACTAGGATAGTAAAGTTTACGATACATCGACCCAACACCGCTAGCTAGCCACAGACATCATGTAGTCCTCACCGGGAACGGGCGCACGCCCTCTCTCATCATGAACGTCCTTGTGTCGCGCTGCCTGTCGAGGCGTCCTTCGATCTCGCGGTTAGTCAACGCTATGCCACAATGCATGATCCCGCCGGTTGAGTCGACGTCTTCATGAAGGACTTGCGCGATCTGAGTCTGGATGCGCCAGAAATCTTCCATAAGGTCTGCTGCTACTTGTGTAATGATGATGCCAGAAAAGAGCTGTGGCGTGTAGTTGACGTGGGAGCAGTAAGTCCTTGTGTGTGGTGATGACCAGCCCGTTGGGAACCCCAAGAGGAAGGTATGATGAGTGTAGCGGCAAGTTTTCCCTCAGTTAAGAAACCAAGGTTTAATGTCGATCTTGAAGAAGAGAGACGGTGACGACTGAAGGTGTTTGTGGAACCTGCACACACACAAACAAATACTTTGTCCCCAACTTGCGATGAGGTTGTCAATCTCACCGGTTTGCTTGAAACAAAGGTTATGAGTGTATCGAGTGGAAAACAGTAGTAATATGCGAGTAAAGTAAACAGTGCGGGAAAAGTAAACAGGTGATTGCAATATGATTAAAATAGGACCGGGGTCCACAGTTCACTAGTGGTGTCTCTCCATAGATAAAATAACATGCTGGGTAAACAAATTACAGTTGGGCAATTGATAGAATAAAGATAACGTGATATGTCAAGAAGATCACTATGAGATTTACTCTGGGCATTACAACAAAATACATAGACCGCCATCCAACTGCATCTATGACTAATAATCCACCCCCGGGGATATCATCCGAACACCCTAGAAGTATTAAGTTGTGAACAACAGATAATTGCATTAAGCAAAGTGTGTAATGTAAACAAAGCATATGCCCTTGAGCATATGAATGTTGTTTTCTCCCTAGTAGCAACAGCACATCTACCACCTTAGAGGTTTCTGTCACTCCCCCAGGTGAAATAGAGGCATGAACCCACTATCGACCATAAATACCCCCTCTTGGAGTCACTAGCAACTACTCGGCCAAGATAGCTACTAACAATGGAGAGCATGCAAGATCATAAACAACATAGAGATAACAAAAGATATAATTCAGTACAACAACTTAATCATAAACACCAATATTCATCGGATCCCAACAAACCAACATCATAGAATTACATAACGGTGATCTCAATCATGTAGGGCAGCTCATGAGATCTAAACATGAAGCACATGGTGGAGAAGACAACCATCTAGCTACTGCTATGGACCCATAGTCCAAGGTAGACTACTCACTCATCGTTCCGGAGGCAAGCATGGCGATGAAGAAGACCTCCGGTGGCAATTCCCCTCTCCGGCAGGGTGCCGGGAAGAGCTTCTGGACCCTCCCGATCTTCGGGTCGACGGCGGCGGCGGATCGCGATGTATTCTGGAAAACTGATTGGGCCCTTAGGTTTTTCTCGTCGGGGGATACTTATAGGCGAAGGGGCGATGTCAGAGGTGGAGCCAGGGGCTCTCACACAGGGGTGGCGCGGCCAGGGGCTAGGCCGCGCCGCCCCCTTGTGTGGGGCCCTGGTGGCCCCCCTCCGACACTTCTTCGGATCTCTGGAAGCTTCCGGGTAAAATATGACTTCAGGAACTTGTTTCGTCCAATTCCGAGAATATTTCCTGTGTATCACTTCTGAAACACAAAAACAGCAGAAAACAGGAAACTGGCACTGTGGCACTTCGTTAATAGGTTAGTTCCGGAAAATGTATAAAAGTGCCACTAAGTGTAACGAAACAATAGGCAAATGGTGTAAAAACAAGCATGGAGCATCAAAAATTATAGATACGTTTGAGACGTATCAAGCATCCCCAAGCTTAACTCCTGCTCGTCCTCGAGTAGGTAAGTGATATCAAAGAATAATTTTTGAGGTGACATGCAGCTACACAATCTTGATCATATATGCAAGCATTGGTGAGCTGGGATCAATAGAACTTAAAACATGGGCATGAAACATATAATCATGACAATAAGAAACTTAGCAACCATGTTGTAAACATGTGAATGAACACAAACAAAAGATCATGATAATGAAACAATCAAAGTCAAACGTGTGTTCAAATCATAAGGAAAAACATACAAAAGGTTTTCAGCTTGTCCTTCAAAGAGAGCAAAACATAAATGCATAGGACACGTCAAAGTTTAAGAGGGCGACTAGATACAAATAATTTAAAAACAAGTGAAACCAACAATATGAGTCAATCAATGAACTTTGGGACAATGCATATCACACTAAGAATGACAACTATGCTCTCTTAATGGTGCATAAAGAAAGAAGGTGGTGACTCAACATAAAAGTAAAAGAAAGGCCCTTCGCAGAGGGAAGCAGTGATTTAAGCATGTGCTAGAGCTTTTCATTTGTAAAACAGAGAGATAAAACTTGATTTTGAGAGGTGGTTGTCTTTGTCAACGACTGGCAATGGGGTTCTTACTATCTTCCATACAAAAATAAAGCAAGTTTTTGAGAGAGAGATTGGCACTCTTGTGCTCTTTTTATAAAACTTGGCACTCCTCCCCACCTTTTCCTTTCACATACCATGGCTAACCGATTCCATCGAGTGCCCACCAACATTCACATTCTTTGGAGGAGTGCCTTTTTTTCTTTCTTTTTTTTTCTTTTTGGAATAAGCAATATGGAAGATAGCAAATCCGACCACTACGTCCCCATGAGCTGAAAACAGTGTCACAAAACGAGAAGTGTTTTGAAGGTTTTTGAAAGGTAGCACACGAAAATTTTACTTTGGAATGGCTTACAAATACCATGCATAGGAGTTTATAGTGGACACAATGGCAAACTTGGCTTTTAGGAGTTGGATGCACGAGTAGAGCTCATACTCAGTACAAGGCGAGGGCTAGCAAAAGACTGGGAGCGACCAACTAAGAGAGCAATAATGGCCATAATCATGCAAAGCGAGAAAGCGACATTAAAAGAAGCATACGATGGCATCAAAAGTCAAAAACTAAATGATCATGAAGGCTAATGGCGACTTTGTAAGAGTCTAACATGTGTGAGCATGCGCCAAGTCAACCCAAATAAAGCATCAAGGAGAAAACCAAAATAATGCTTCCATACAATAAAAACAACGCATGATTTTTTCAAAGGCTCATTATGCAATCTCAGTTATTTGAGACAAGTCATGCTACAGCAAAACCACTAAGCATACTATCAAAAAGATATCAAGCATGACATGCAAAAGCCTAAGCCGCAGTCTACACAAGCTCCTTCTTGTACCACTATTTTGCACAAAGCTTTTTCTCTTTTCCAACACCATTTGAAATTTTTATAAACACCTCTTTTGATGAAAACCAATGAAGATAAGAGGCAAAAATACACCTTGATGAAAATATATGACAAGATCTCAACGCAAATCAAGGCGAAAACGAAAACCAAAAGCAGTAGTAGAAAAAGTAGAACACTCGATTTTTAATAAGAGTGAAAACTTGAGCGTTCTTTGCAAATGAAAACGAGTACATCTCCTCCAAAGGAAATTTGTTGGGGTCCAACCATTTATTGCAGCAAACAAACAAACTAAACAACCTAAGAAAACTAAAACAACTGACGCTCCAAGAAAAACACATAGTGCATGAAGCAATAAAAATATAGTGTTTTGAAAGGTGACCTGATTTTTGCCGATGAAGAAGGGGTGCCTCGGGGGCATCCCCAAGCTTTGACGCTTGTACTTCTTGGATAGTTCTTGGGGTGATGCATGGGCATCCCCAAGCTTGAGCTTTTGTCCATTCTTCAACTCATCTCATCATTCTCCAATCCCTACACTTGAAAACTTCCTTCATACAAAACTAAACACAATTCTATTAGCAACATTAGTGTAAGCATAAAATATATTCAACCTCTTTTAGCTTCAGGTTTCAACCCAAAACCACCACATATAAAGTATATACTACTGTAGCAACTTCCACAAGAGTTCCATGATAAAAAAGAACTCAAAAGAAAGCGATAAAGTGGCAAAAACAAATATTGGCAGAAATCTGTCAAAACTGGACAGCTGACAAAGGACGAATTTTTGAGGGATTTTCTGTTGCTCAAATCAAAAAGTGTTCAACTAAGAAAAGTTTGGATATAACCTGGGGCATATGCACAAGAAATCGCAGGTCCAAAAGATATACAGAGAATTTTCACTAATTTTTACGGTGCAGCACCGAAAACAGTTTCAGGACAGCAATAACCCCAAATCTTTACCTCACTCAAATTAGAGGCTTCTCTTGGCACAAAAACGAAATAAACAAGATAAGGAGCGGTCATTACAGTAGTAATGACTTCCAAGACTCAAATAAAAGAAAAAGTACTGAAAAGTAAACAATGGGTTATCTCCCAAGAGTGCTTTTCTTTAACGCCTTTGAGCTAAGCGCAGAAAAGTGCGAATCAAGTAATATTAAGTGATGAAGTGCTAAGATCAGCACGTGCCTTACGTCTCCCTTTCTTACCTTTGCTCTTAACTCTAGGAAAGGTGGAGTAGTAAATGTTATATTGCCTTTTCCCACATCGATAACGGCGCCAAGGAGCTTCAGAATGGATCTTCCAAGTGTGATTTGTCCTTTTCCTACACATTCAATAACAAGATAATCAGTAGATATCATTCTTCCTAGGATTTTTGTAAAGACTCCTTCAGCTATTCCAAGGGGAGATATGGTGGCATTGTTAGTAAGAAAAATTTCTTCTCCTCCCTCAGAAAGCTTCCAAAGGCTCAAAGATTCATAAACATCCTTTGGCATGAGACAAAATTCAGACATAATATCACAACGAGCATGAAAAGTTTCACCACTAATGGTGATTTTTATTGTAGGATACCAACTCGAAGGCTCAGAATTTATAGGCACATAATCAAAATGCTGGCGCAAAGTATTGTAACAAGAATTCAAACTAGCAGTGTGAGTCTCAAGAGTATTAAGTCTATTAAAAATGCTCACAAGAGAGGAATCAAAATAGGTTGGCATGCTATAAATTGTAATCAACTTTTTAATAATATTGAAGGCTTGATCTCCATCACAATGAAGGAAATCTCCTTCAGAAGTAGCATCCAAAGCATATCTATAACGAAGAGAAAGTCCAAAGTAAAAACTACTAAGAAGCAAACTCAAAGCCATTTTAGGTTCAGTTTTTCCATGCCAATCATAAATTCTAGACCAAGCTTCTTTAAAGCTTTCCTCATCTTTCTGCTTAAAGGTAAAGATCATGTCCTCGGGAGACATAGTAGTAGCAACGGAACTAGACATAGTAAACTAAAGTAAAGAAATAACAACTACCAAGGATTCTAATTATTTTTTGGGTTTTTGATATAAAAAGCAATGCAGGTAAAATAAAATAAAGTAAAGCAAAACAAATAACAAAGTAAAGAATGTGTGTGCGAAGAACTCCCCTCGCAGAAGTCTTCTCTCTTCCCCGGCAACGGCGCCAGAAAAGGTGCTGCTACTCGTGTAATGATGACGCCAGAAAAGAGCTGTGGCGTGTAGTTGACGTGGGAGCAGTAAGTCCTTGTGCGTGGTGATGACCAGCCCGTTGGGAACCCCAAGAGGAAGGTATGATGAGTGTAGCGGCAAGTTTTCCCTCAGTTAAGAAACCAAGGTTTAATGTCGATCTTGAAGAAGAGAGACGGTGACGACTGAAGGTGTTTGTGGAACCTGCACACACACAAACAAATACTTTGTCCCCAACTTGCGATGAGGTTGTCAATCTCACCGGTTTGCTTGAAACAAAGGTTATGAGTGTATCGAGTGGAAAACAGTAGTAATATGCGAGTAAAGTAAACAGTGCGGGAAAAGTAAACAGGTGATTGCAATATGATTAAAATAGGACCGGGGTCCACAGTTCACTAGTGGTGTCTCTCCATAGATAAAATAACATGCTGGGTAAACAAATTACAGTTGGGCAATTGATAGAATAAAGATAACGTGATATGTCAAGAAGATCACTATGATATTTACTCTGGGCATTACAACAAAATACATAGACCGCCATCCAACTGCATCTATGACTAATAATCCACCCCCGGGGATATCATCCGAACACCCTAGAAGTATTAAGTTGCGAACAACAGATAATTGCATTAAGCAAAGTGTGTAATGTAAATAAAGCATATGCCCTTAAGCATATGAATGTTGTTTTCTCCCTAGTAGCAACATCACATCTACCACCTTAGAGGTTTCTGTCACTCCCCCAGGTGAAATAGAGGCATGAACCCACTATCGAGCATAAATATCCCCTCTTGGAGTCACTAGCAACTACTCGGCCAAGATAGCTACTAACAATGGAGAGCATGCAAGATCATAAACAACATAGAGATAACAAAATATATAATTCAGTACAGCAACTTAATCATAAACACCAATATTCATCGGATCCCAACAAACCAACATCATAGAATTACATAACGGTGATCTCAATCATGTAGGGCAGCTCATGAGATCTAAACATGAAGCACATGGTGGAGAAGACAACCATCTAGCTACTGCTATGGACCCATATTCCAAGGTAGACTACTCACTCATCGCTCCGGAGGCAAGCATGGCGATGAAGAAGACCTCCGGTGGCGATTCCCCTCTCCGGCAGGGTGCCGGGAAGAGCTTCTGGACCCTCCCGATCTTCGGGTCGACGGCGGCGGCGGATCGCGATGTATTCTGGAAAACTGATCGGGCCCTTAGGTTTTTCTCGTCGGGGGGTACTTATAGGCGAAGGGGCGATGTCAGAGGTGGAGCCAGGGGCTCTCACACAGGGGTGGCGTGGCCAGGGGCCAGGCCGCGCTGCCCCCTTGTGTGGGGCCCTGGTGGCCCCCCTCCGACACTTCTTCGGATCTCTGGAAGCTTCCGGGTAAAATATGACTTCAGGAACTTGTTTCGTCCAATTCTGAGAATATTTCCTGTGTATCACTTCTGAAACACAAAAACAGCAGAAAACAGGAAATTGGCACTGTGGCACTTCGTTAATAGGTTAGTTCCGGAAAATGTATAAAAGTGCCACTAAGTGTAACGAAACAATAGGCAAATGGTGTAAAAACAAGCATGGAGCATCAAAAATTATAGATACGTTTGAGACGTATCAAGGTCTGCATCATCGATCACCGCAAACTTTTTGGCCCATGGTCGAAGATTAGATGGTAGCGCCCTGATCCGCGAATCCCGGACGATCCCCTTCAGGTGATGGAGGGCGTAGAAGGCCTCCTTCACACTGCCAGGCGGCTGCTTGACGCATGGAAACTTTGTCTGGTGCATGAAGATATGCTTGCCATTCTGGACTCTCTCGCCACCCTTGGTGAATTTGCCCCCCTTGTCAGCGTAGAATTGTAGAGCTTCATCGAGCACACTCTTGATTCGGCCATAGTTCTTCATCGGCTTCGTTTCACTCGATGAGTCAAAGTACGTCGCTTGCAACCACCTTGGGCAAATGGATATGAGTGAGCAGTATATGCCTCTGCGCAGCACAATTGAAAAATAAATTGTTGTAAGAGGACCAACCGGAGAATCTAAGAAAGAAGTTTTCACAGCGGTGTTCACTTACTCAGGAAAGCAAGGCAGAAGAATGGAGTCGATGGTCGGGTTCTCCACAAAGATATTCCCAAGGTACTCCTTCACCGTTGCCCGGTCCGCCTCGTTCACCAAGGCAACGTCACGCATGAAGTAGGGGTCTACTATCACGATGCCCTTGGTCTTCTCCCTCTTCGCCTTCAATGCCATATGAAGCGTGTATAGACGGACCAAGTTATAGTCCAGGCGGTTGGAGTGCAGCAGATTATAGATGTCCTCGTACCGCACGAAGAAGATTTCAGCGGGTGATGTATCGACGAAGCCATGGTCCTCTGGCACCTTGATTGTGTAGACCAGGTACCCGGGATTCTTTTCTTGGAGAAGGCGCTCCTCGAGATACTGGATGCTGTCTTGCAAATTCACGATCGCTCCACCCGCGTTGGCGAGCATCTCCTTTGTCAGCATCGGCCGACCCGCTATGTGCCTGGGGAAATCACTGGGCTCTTCTTGCACGCCGTCCTCAGCCCGGAGTATCTTCCTCGGAGACGGCTGGCTCGAAGCCTTCTTGCTCCGGCTATGCTTCCGGCCCTTCTTCTTCTCCTCGACAGGAGCTATGGACTGCAACTTATCCGGCACGGGAGCAGTGGATTTCAGCTGCTCATCGACCGCCTTGTGGAGTGTGGTGGGGTTGATAACATTGGCCGGATTGGGTTGTGTGGCTGTGGCTTCCGAAGGCATCTCCTGAGAACCGTCGCTGAACCGCAGACGCTGCATGCATGACAGGGGACGACCGACTTGTTGACCACGGGAGGCTGGATCTCCAAGAGGAGGCATGTAGATTTCTTCGTTGGCCCCGATGTCGAGGAAGCCGTCAATTTCATCGCGGGGATCATCACCGCGGTTGGGTGGAGCGTCGTCCACGTGCTCGGGTGGAGCCGACGGCGTGTGCGCGGCTAGCTGCTGATGCCTCTTGGTGGAGGGGATGAACACCGGTGGCCGTGTCTTTTTAGCGGGGGCAGCCGCGGGGTGCTGATCATCCTTTGCAATGCGAATCTGTGACTTCGGCCATAGCAAGGGCCAGCCGACGCAACCTCCGAGAGAGTAATGCTCATCGGCTCCATGAGGTTGCATGGGAGGATCAATGCCTTCGTAACCCTTCAAAGGACGCACCAGGGCGACCCTGAACATGCCAGCAGGGATGGGCAAGTTGTGCATCAGGGGGTTCTTCGGTTGGCATATGGTACCCTTGCCTACATCCTTCAGCACGCCGTTCACATAGTGCAGCAAGGTGCAACTAGTGTCCTGCGGGAGAACATGTTGGGCATCATTATCAGATGGTACTCATAAAAAAAGACGGCAGAGTATGAAGTCGAGCCTACGATTAGTTACCTTGGTAAGGGCGTCGAGGTCGGCTAAGGTGGACACGCGAGGCTGCATGGGCTGCGGTGGAGGCGGCGGTTGCACATTGGTGTTGGGCGGCGGCCGCGTGTTGGTGTTGGGCTACGGCGGAGGCGGCGGCCGCGTGTTGGTGTTGGGCACCGGCGGAGGCCGCGGCCGCGTGTTGTTGTCGGCGGCCAACGGGCTCAGCCCCGCGAAGGGGTCTGCCGATGGGTAGGAGGGCGGGGTCACCACGTTCGGCGACACGTGTTGCGCCGAGTTGCTGCCAGACACGCTGGGCACCGGTATCGGCCCAACTCCACCAGCAGCATTCCACGCCACTAGACCCTCCCATAGTTGAGGAGGAATGACCTGGCGCAACCTTGCTTCGAACTTCTCCTCCATCTGCGCCGGCAGCGCGGCCACTTGCGCCTTGAGATCTGCAATCTCCAGCCTCTGCGCCTCCTCCACCTTGCTTCTTCTCTCCTTTCTAGCCTTTGATTCCTCTTTGAAGTGGACGCCGACTTTCGTGGTCAGCCCAAAGCCGGAAACACGCCCAGCGGACATCATCTTCTTGTGCTTGGGCCTCTTCTTCATAATATTCGTTGCCCTGTTGAAAGGAGTGTCCCAAGGCTCCGATTGCCCTTGGGTGGAGCAAGCTGCCTCGGCGGCTATTTCAGCTTCCTGCAAAAGGATTCATGAACCCAATTAGAATCATTGGTTCATTATTGATTGCAAATCGACTTGAGATCCGTGGTATGTTGCTTACCACAAGTTTCTCAAACTCTTGCATAGCATTCGTTGAGGTTTTGAATTCCTTTGTCTTGGGGCACAGGTAGTAGCGGGCCTGCACAAAGTTCCGGACCTGCAGGTCCGTGAATTTATCGAACATGTTGGGCTTGCCAAGACGAATAAGCTCGGCGTCCTCCTTGTCCCACACTTCCTGGATTCCTCTGTAACCGCCACTCCCAAGACGGTGGTGACCTAAGTTCTGTTCATACATCTTCTTCCCCAACGCCGACAGAGCTTTGAAGGTATCGGTCTCCAACTCCTCCTTGAAAAGAAGATAGTCGTCGTGATCTAGAAGTGGCTCATGCTTCTTGATCTCTTCCCAGCTTTCGTCCTTATCAATCCGCTTCTTCACCCGGGTTCTCCAGCTAGCCAAGGCCATGCTCATCTTCGTAAGGGCCTGCTGGTTAACCTTGTTGTCTTTGAGGTTTAGGTTCTTGTACTCCACCGGGAAATCGTATCGCTCGTGAAGCTTCTGTAGTAGGAGCTACACAAGATGCGCATTGCCAAGATCTCAGAGGTTCCTCGTGTTGATCGTCACGGTCTCCCGCACGATGCAACCGATCTGCGTCCCGTATCCCGCGGCAAGGGCTTTAGGCTCCACGGGTACGCCGTTTTCATTCACGGCGGTGAAATCCTCGCGTTTTGTGCCAAGCGTCGGCGGGTTCCGATCCTTCCTGATGGCCTTCTTCTTCTTAGCAGCCGGGGCAGATCCACCATCGGAGGTGTCATCCTCGGCACCATCGGTGCGCTCGCCGCCAGCATCGGTGGTGGCATCGGAGTCTCCGTCTTCTTCTCCGCCCTCGGAGTCTCCGTCACCACCTTCAGAGTCTTCGTCTCCACCCTGATCATCTCCACCTCCGTCTCCGTCCATGACGTCTATTTCCTTCTCCTTGGCCGCCCTCTGGGATTGCATCCAAAACGGCAAGTTGGCCGCCCGGGCTTGTTCTTCGACACTCATTTGGTTAGAAGGGCCAGCGCCATCGTTGACGTGTCCGGTTGACATGTTTGCACTAAACAAAAGGAGAAAAATGTTTAGTACAACAAAAAATCGATCGGAAAATTTCGACAGCACCTCCCCTATAAATGGCTACCTAGGAGTGCCTATTTCTCACCGAAACAGAAATCAATCAACATTTCGGGAGTAATAGGCACTCATTTTCAAAAACCTGTAAACAATTCACAGAAAAAAGCACAAAATGTGCCTTTCCAACACACAGTTGTCGACAACATGTCGACAACATGCTCATAGATTCATCATCAAAGATTCATCATCACAGTAAACATCATCACAGTAAACATCATCACAGTAAACATCATCACAGAAGTATAGTTTAAACATAGATAATATATTCTCTTAACTTGTGCATAGAAATAGAAGCTACAAAACACACATGCATAGCTTGCTCTGTTGAAATAAACTAGTTACTGTTAGTGCTAGGTTCAGTTTCATCAGTTAAAAACACTTAGCCATTTTCTTTTCTGTTAGCAAGCAGTTAGGCTAAAAGTTCCTACTGGCGCGCATTACATCGAACACCTGGGCTACTAAACGTTCCCATAGGCGCATTACATCGAACACCTGGGCTACGGCTAGGAGTAAACAGAGGAGGGATGGATTGAATCGGTCAGGGGGAGAAGAGGAGCGAGCAGGGCGGGGCGGATACCGAGGTTCTTGCCGCTGACGGCGGTGAAGAGGGCGTGGAAGTCTCGGTCCGCGGGGGCAGGCGCTCACCGACGGCGGCGGCTCCTCCACAGACGACGGTGGCGGCGGCTCCTCCATAGGCGTGCGCGGCGCGGCGTAGCGGAGGCGAGGGCGGCAGAGCGGAGGCGAGCGCGGCAGAGCGGAGGCGAGCGCGGCAGAGCGGAGGCGAGCGGCGGCTCGGAGGGGAGAAGAGGGGCGGCGGTGGGCTCGCGGGCTAGCTAGGGTTCGGGGAAGGGCTCGCGGGGGAAAAGGGAGCCGGCCAAACCGTTTGACCCCTAAGTGGGCTCACGGCGGCTCCGGGGAGAAGAAGAGGGGCGGCGGCTGTCGTCATCGATGGGGAAGAAGAGGGGTGGCGGCGCTGTCTAGCTAGGGTTTCAGCCGGGGGGTCGAAGAGTGAGGCGCGTGTGGGAGAGAAAAAGGACGGGGCGAAACGTTATTTTACCCTAAGTGTAAGATATGCGTGGCGCACCCCTCAGAGGTGCGCTACGGTTAAGTTATGTGTGGCGCACCACAGCGAGGTGCGCCACGCAAGTTGATGTATACTTCAAAAGGAGCCGAACTCCCATCTAAACAGCAACCTCCACCTAGCCTAGTGGTTCTGGCTGTTTGGGCGAGGTGCCAGGTTCGAACCCTGACCTCCCACCCTTTTTTGTTTTTACAAAAACTGTATTTCACAAAGTTTAAAAATACTATATTGCAATAAATAATATTTTCTTATTCTAAAAATAATAATTTTTAAATAGTACCAGTTATATCATATATATGATCAGAGAAATGCATAGGAGCTCCCGGGTACTACACACCCCATACTTGAAAATAATAATTAAAAAGGTTTATAAAAATAAAAAATTGAAATCAAAGATGAATACCGGTATTGTACTTATAAAAATATTTCCCTAGGAAATTACTTTTATTTTATCCTGGATAAAAAAACAAACTCGAAACACCCCATGACCAAGTACTATTCACTTTATATTCATCATAATTTTATTTTATTTGCTTAGTTTACAATAACAAGTAATTTCCTTGGAAAATATAATATATAAGTACAATACCTGATCATCTTTGATTTCAAAAAAAAGTTTGATTTTTTAAACTATTTTGAATTTATTTTAATTTTTTCCAAGTATGAGGGTGTGTAGCACCCGAGAGCCAAAAGTACGTTTTATATATCATCATTGTTACAAAAAACCAAAAATCATCTATATCCGTGGCGCACCTCAAAGCGGTGCTCCACGGATATGTCTGCCACCTTTCCAGAGGGTGGGCCCACACATATCCGTGGCGCATGTATATGTGGTGCGCCACGGGTATGCACATTATGCGTGGCGCACCCCAAATGCATGCGCCACGGATATGGGGGCCTGACACCCCAGGCCCTGGTGCTCGGTGGGGCCCACTTATCCATGGCGTATGCTTTTCACGGTGCGCCACGGGTAAGATGATATCTGTGGAGCACCTGTATTTGGTGCACCACGGATACTTATCCGTGGAGCACCGAAACTTAGTGCTCCACAGATAATGGGCCCATGGATAAGGGTTTTCCTAGTAGTGCTTCATGGAAGTTGGCATACCAAAATACTGCGAAGGGCTAAAGTTCATTGCTAAATCAACCGGAACTGAATGATTTCCCTTCCCGCCTAACTCCTGATGCTTTTCTCCGTTCAGCATGCACGTCGTGGCTTCCCCTTCCTCGTGCGGCTGCGCTCGCCCTTGGGGCGGGGGAAGAGGGATTTCCGCGCTCGCCCTTGGGGGAGGGGGGCTTTTCGCGCTTCTGGCGGAAAAGCGTCTTGTTGAACCTGACCAGCAGCGCCGCCGCGAGGCATTCTTCAAATGAGTAGTACGTCGGCTCTTGATAGGGTTCGTATTTCCTGGTCAACCGCAGTCGCAATGATAGATCAGTGTAGTAGTGGTTCGCCGGTGGCGCATAAACACGCCATATCGTTGATCTCGATATGGACCGCTTCCTCGCCCACCGCAAGTTCTTGTTGGTCTTCGATGTCGGGCAGCCGGTGAATGGCCGACGACCATGCTTCCCCAGCTTACCCCACTTCCGCTTCATAGCCCTTACCTCGGACAGAGCCGGTGAGCATCTAGACCTTGGGGAAACCCTCCTTCCTTCCTCCAACGCCCCCGCCAACAACGCCAATTTGGGGAAGTTCATGACAGCCGCTATTGGCACCTGCACACACCGGCTTTGACAAGGCAAGACATTGCCTGCCCGATGGGGGCTTGATATTGGAGCATTGCTAGCGTGTGATTAACGTGGGAGCAGACAGTCCTTGTGCGTGGTGGATAACCAGCCCGTTGGGAACCCCAAGAGAAAGGTATGATGAATATAGCAGCTAGTTTTCCCTCAGTTAAGAAACCAAGGTTTAATATCGGTCAGGAGAGGAGAAATAGCGATGACTGAAGGTGATGCAGAACCTGCAAATACACAACCAAGTACTTTGTTCCCAACTTGCGATGAGGTTGTCAATCTCACCGGTTTGCTTGAAACAAAGGTTATGAGCGTATCGAGTGGAAAACAATATAGTATGCGAGTAAAATAAATAGTACGAGTAAAGTAAACAGGTGATAGCAATATGATGTAAATAGGACCGGGGTCCACAGTTCACTAGTGGTGTCTCTCCATAGATAAAATAACACATGCTGGGTAAACAAATTACAGTTGGGCAATTGATAGAATAAAGATAACGTGATATGTCAAGAAGATCACTATGAGATTTACTCTAGGCATTACAACAAAATACATAGACCGCCATCCAACTGCATCTATGACTAATAATCCACCCCCGGGGATATCAATCCGAACACCCCAAAAGTATTAAGTTGCGAACAACAGATAATTGCATTAAGCAAAGTGTGTAATGTAAACAAAGCATATGCCCTTGAGCATATGAATGTTGTTTTCTCCCTAGTAGCAACAACACATCTACCACCTTAGAGGTTTCTGTCACTCCCCCAGGTGAAATAGAGGCATGAACCCACTATCGAGCATAAATACCCCCTCTTAGAGTCACTAGCAACTACTCGGCCAAGATAGCCACTAACAACGGAGAGCATGCAAGATCATAAACAACATAGAGATAACAAAAGATAATATTCAGTACAGCAACTTAATCATAAACACCAATATTCATCGGATCCCAACAAACCAAACATGTAGAATTACATAACGGTGATCTCAATCATGTAGGGCAGCTCATGAGATCTAAACATGAAGCACATGGTGGAGGAGACAACCATCTAGCTACTGCTATGGACCCATAGTCCAAGGTAGACTACTCACTCATCGCTCCGGAGGCAAGCATGGCGATGAAGAAGACCTCCGGTGGCGATTCCCCTCTCTGGCAGGGTGCCGGGAAGAGCTTCTGGACCCTCCCGATCTTCGGGTCGACGGTGGCAGCGGATCGCGATGTGTTCTGGAAATCTGATCGGGTACTTAGGTTTTTTTCCGTCGGGGGGTCTTTATAGGCGAAGGGGCGTCGTCAGAGGAGGGGCCAGGCGCCCTCACGCGGGGGTGGCGCGGGCCAAGGGCTGGCCACGCCACCTGTGCATGTGGGCCCCTGGTGCCTCGCCTCCTACTCTCCTTCGGATCTCTGGAAGCATCCGGGAAAAATAAGACGTTAGGAACTTATTTTGTCCAATTCTGAGAATATTTCCTGTGTATCACTTCTGAAACACAAAAACAGCAGAAAACAGGAAACTGGCACTGTGGCAACTTGTTAATAGGTTAGTTCCGGAAAATGCATAAAAGTGACACTAAGTGTAACGAAACAATAGGCAAATGGTATAAAAACAAGCATGGAGCATCAAAACTTATAGATACGTTTGAGACGTATCAAGCATCCCCAAGCTTAACTCCTGCTCGTCCTCGGGTAGGTAAGTGATAACTAAATAATAATTTTTGAGGTGACATGCACCTACACAATCTTGATCATGTATGTAAGCATTTGTGAGCTGGGATCATAAGAACTTAAAACATGGGCATGAAGATATAACCATGACAATAAGAAACTTAGCAACCATGTTGTAAACATGTAAATGAACACAAACAAAAGATCATGAAAATGAAACAATGAAAGTCAAACGTGTGTTCAAATCATAAGGAAAAACATACAAAAGGTTTTTAGCTTGTCCTTCAAAGAGAGCAAAACATAAATGCATAGGACACCTTCAAGTTTAAGAGGGCGACTAGATACAAATAATTTGAGAACAAGTGAAACCAACAATCTGAGTCAATCAATGAACTTTGGGACAATGCATATCACACTAAGAATGACAACTATGCTCTCTTAATGGTGCATAAAGAAAGAAGGTGGCGACTCAACATAAAAGTAGAAGAAAGGCCCTTCGCAGAGGGAAACAGTGATTGCAAGTTTTATAACCTTCAAAAATTATGGTACTTAGCGGCTTTGAGCTCTCATTGCCCCCATCATAAGCATCTTGAATGGTTAAAGTTAATGCGAGAACAATTATGATGCATATGCTTGACAAAAATCATAAGTTGAAAACCTCGTGCCCCGTGAATACGAGTACCCAAACCTCATGCTACTTTACTTAGAGTCCCAAGCAAGGCTCTTGTCATTGTAAGTATATGCATATCATTGAGAACCGCCAATGGGGTACCTCCGTGCCCGATGACATGGAACAAGCCCACACCAAAATGACAGGACAAGCAGACAATGAAAACCTCGACATCTCTTTTATTTGCCTTTTGTTTAGCTTTTTATTGTGAGATGCGTCGTCGAATGTTCACCATGGGTATGCTGCAAATTTCCACCATGAATTATGCATGGATTAGATTGGCGGCCCGGCGTTTCCCTAACACATATACAAACTCCATGATCCCCACAAGATTCCCAATTTATTTCACACCGCGGGCATCCATAAACAAAAGATCACGATATCAACTCAAATAAAAGTGCAATGTTGAAAGCTTGCCCCATGACAGCATGGATGGGCTAGAATCCAACTTACAACTTGCAAGCATAACAACTCAACATAAGAGACCACAATGTCAAATTTTTAAGAACAGGAAAAGGTAAAGTGTGCCTTCCGGTTCGTGAGAGCTTTACTGGCCGAATTTCGCATAACACTGGTAAGAGTTTAATTTGAAGAGAAAATAAAAGCAAGTCAAATTTACTTGGAATAGCAAATTGCTAGTAGGTATGTATGGTGGACACTTTGGCAAACTTGGTTTTTAGGAGTTGGATGCACGAGTAGAGCTCATACTCAGTACAAGGCGAGGGCTAGCAAAAGACTGGGAGCGACCAATTAAGAGAGCAATAATGGCCATAATCATGCAAAGCGACAAAGCGACATTAAAATAAGCATACGGTGGCATAAAAAGTCAAAAACTAATTGATCATGAAGGCTATTGGCGACTTTGTAAGAGTCTAACTTGTGTGAGCATGCGCCAAGTCAACCCAAATAAAGCATCAAGGAGAAAACCAAAATAATGCTTCCATACAATAAAAACAACGCATGATTTTTCTCAAAGGCTCATTAAGCAATCTCAGTTATTTGAGACAAGTCATGCTACAGCAAAACCACTAAGCATACTATCAAAAATACATCAAGCATGACATGAAAAAGCCTAAGCCGCAGTCTACACAAGCTCCTTCTTGTACCACTATTTTGCACAAAGCTTTTTCTCTTTTCCAACACCATTTGAAACTTTTTATAAACACCTCTTTTGATGAAAACCAATAAAGATCAGAGGCAAAAATACACCTTGATGAAAAGATATGACAAGATCTGAACGCAAATCAAGGCGAAAACGAAAACCAAAAGCAGTAGCAGTAGCAGAAAAAGAAGAACACCCAATGAAATTGTAAGAATGAAAAACGGAGTGTTCTTTGCAAATGAAAACGAGTACATCTCCTCCAAAATAAATTTGTTGGGGTCCAACCATTTATTGCAGCACACAAACAAACTAAACCAACTAAGAAAACTAAAACAACTGACGCTCCAAGAAAAACACATAGTGCATGAAGCAATAAAAATATAGTGTTTTGAAAGGTGATCTGATTTTTGCCGATGAAGAAGGGGTGCCTCGGGGGCATCCCCAAGCTTTGACGCTTGTACTTCTTGGATATTTCTTGGGGTGATGCATGGGCATCCCCAAGCTTGAGCTTTTGTCCATTCTTCAACTCATCTCATCATTTTCCAATCCCTACACTTGAAAACTTCCTTCATACAAAACTAAACACAAATCTATTAGCAACATTAGTGCAAGCATAACATATAATCAATCCTCTATTTGCTTCAGGTTTCAACTCAAAACCACCACATATATAGCAAATACTACTGTAGCAACTTTCCCAAAAGTTCCGTGATCAAAAGAACTCAAAAGAAAGCGATAAAGTGGCAAACACAAATATTGGCAGAAATCTGTCAAAACTGAACAGCTGACAAAGGTCAATTTTTTGAGGGATTTTCTGTTGCTCAAATCAAAAAAGTGTCATCTAACAAAAGTTTGGATATAACCTGGGGCATATGAACAAGAAATCGCAGGTCCAAAAGATAAACAGAGAATTTTCACGAATTTTTACGGTGCAGCACCGAAAACAGATTCAGGACAGCAACATCCCCAAATCTTTACCTCACTCAAATTAGAGGCTTCTCTTGGCACAAAAACGAAATAAACAAGATAAGGAGCGGTCATTACAGTAGTAATGACTTCCAAGACTCAAATAAAAGAAAAAGTACTGAAAAGAAAACATTGGGTTATCTTCCAAGAGTGCTTTTCTTTAACGCCTTTGAGCTAGGCGCAGAAAATTGCGAATCAAGTAATATCAAGTGATGAAGCATCAAGCTCATAATTTGCTCTAAGAATAGAGTCAAAAAGTAATTTCTTTCTTTTCCTAGGGAAGTGTTCCATACCTTTCTTTAGTGGGAATTGATACTTGATAGTGCCTTCCCTCATATCAACGATATCACCTACAGTTCGAAGAAAGGGTCTTCCCAAAATAATAGGACATGAAGCATGGCATTCAACGTCCATCACAAGAAAATCAACGGGAACAAGGTTATTGTTAACCACAATAAGAACATCATTAATCCTTCCCAAAGGTTTCTTCTTAGCAACATCAGCAATAGGAACATCAAAATAACACTTTTCAAGCGGTGGTAAATCAAGCATGTCATAAATCTTTCTAGGCATGATAGAAATACTAGCACCTAGATCACATAAAGCATGGCAATCAAAACCATTAACATGCATATCAATGATGGGTTCCCAACCATCTTCTAACTTCTTGGGAACAGAAGCTTTTTGCTTCAACTTTTCATCCCTAATCTTTATGAGAGCATTGGTAATATGCTTAGTAAAAGCAATATTTAAAGAACTAGCATTGGGAGTCAAAGCAAGCTTTTGCAAGAACAAAATTACTTCAGATATATTGCAGCCATCAACATCAAAATCATTAAAAGAAATAGAGCTATCATCTCCTACACTCCGAAAAATTTCAGCATTCTTTTGAGAAAAAGTTTTGGCAGTTTTAGGCTTTTTAACACAAGGAGTGGGAGTTTTCTCTACACCAATCAAAGTAAGAGGATTGCTACCAGTAGGAGCAACATCATTAGAGGTAGTAATGGTACATACCTTCAGCTTTCTAGCCATCTCATCTTCTCTTTCCCACCTGGCATGCAATTCCGCTAACAGTCTAATATTTTCATCAATTCCAACTTGAATAGCATTAGCGGTAGCAAAAACATTGTTCTCTTTCACATCATTAGGCAACAATTTTAATTTCAGAATTTCAACATCATGAGCAAGGCTATCAACTTTAGAAGCAAGAATATCAATTTTGCCTAACTTTTCCTCAACAGACTTGTTAAAAGCAGTTTGCTTACCGATGAAGTCCTTGAGCATTACCTCAAGCTCGGAGGGCGCGGCCCTAGTGTTGTTGTAGGAATTACCATAAGAGTTACCATAACCATTACCATTGGTAGAAGGATACGGCCTATAATTGTTACTAGCAAAATTGTTCCTATAAGCATTGTTGTTAAAATTATTGTTTCTAATGAAATTCACATCAACTTGCTCTTCTTGAGCAACCAGAGAGGCCAAAGGAACATTATTAGGATCAACATGAGTCCTATCATTAGCAAGCATAGCCATAATGGTGTCAATCTTATCACTTAAGGAAGAGGTTTCCTCAATAGAATTAACCTTCTTACCTTGTGGAGCTCTCTCGGTGTGCCATTCGGAATAATTTACCATCATGTTGTCAAGTAGCTTTGATGCGGCGCCCAAGGTAAGGGACATAAAAGTGCCTCCAGCAGCTGAATCAAGTAGGTTCCTTGAAGAAAAATTCAGTCCTGCATAAAAAGTTTGGATAATCATCCAAGTAGTCAGTCCATGAGTGGGGCAATTCTTTATCATAGATTTCATTCTTTCCCAAGCTTGAGCAACATGTTCATTATCAAACTGAGTAAACTTCATAATATTGCTACGCAAAGCTATAATCTTAGCAGAAGGATAGTATCTACCAATAAAAGCATCCTTACACTTAGCCCATGAATCAATACTATTCTTAGTCAAAGACAGCAACCAATCTTTAGCTTTTCCTCTCAAAGAAAAAGGAAACAACTTGAGCTTAATAATATCACTATCAACATCCTTATATTTCTGCATCTCACATAGCTCAACAAAATTGTTGAGATGAGCTGCAGCATCTTCAGTACTAGCACCAGAAAATTGCTCTTTCATAACAAGGTTCAATAAAGGAGGCTTAATCTCATAAAAGTTTGTAGCAGTAGCAAGTGGTGCAATAGGAGTGCAGATAAAATCACCATTGCTTGTGCTAGTAAAGTCACACAACTTGGTGTTTTCAGGATTGGCCATTTCAGCAAAACGAAAGTAAACAAGTAAAAACAACTACCAAGGATTCTAATTTTTTTGGGTTTTTGATAAGAAGCAATGCAAATAAAATAAATAAAGTAAAGCAAAACAATAACAAAGTAAAGGATGTGTGTGCGAAGAACTCCTCTCGCAGAAGTCTTCTCTTCCTCCCCGGCAACGGCGCCAGAAAATAGGCTGCTAGCGTGTGATTAACATGGGAGCAGACAGTCCTTGTGCGTGGTGGATAACCAGCCCGTTGGGAACCCCAAGAGGAAGGTATGATGAATATAGCAGCTAGTTTTCCCTCAGTTAAGAAACCAAGGTTTAATATCGGTCAGGAGAGGAGAGACAGCGACGACTGAAGGTGATGCGGAACCTGCACACACACAACCAAGTACTTTGTTCCCAACTTGCGATGAGGTTGTCAATCTCACCGGTTTGCTTGAAACAAAGGTTATGAGCGTATCGAGTGGAAAACAATATAGTATGCGAGTAAAATAAACAGTACGAGTAAAGTAAACAGGTGATAGCAATATGATGTAAATAGGACCGGGGTCCACAGTTCACTAGTGGTGTCTCTCCATAGATAAAATAACACATGCTGGGTAAACAAATTACAGTTAGGCAATTGATAGAATAAAGATAACGTGATATGTCAAGAAGATCACTATGAGATTTACTCTGGGCATTACAACAAAATACATAGACCGCCATCCAACTGCATCTATGACTAATAATCCACCCCCGGGGATATCAATCCGAACACCCCAAAAGTATTAAGTTGCGAACAACAGATAATTGCATTAAGCAAAGTGTGTAATGTAAACAAAGCATATGCCCTTGAGCATATGAATGTTGTTTTCTCCCTAGTAACAACAGCACATCTACCACCTTAGAGGTTTCTGTCACTCCCCCAGGTGAAATAGAGGCATGAACCCACTATCGAGCATAAATACCCCCTCTTGGAGTCACTAGCAACTACTCGGCCAAGATAGCCACTAACAACGGAGAGCATGCAAAATCATAAACAACATAGAGATAACAAAAGATAATATTCAGTACAGCAACTTAATCATAAACACCAATATTCATCGGATCCCAACAAACCAAACATGTAGAATTACATAACGGTGATCTCAATCATGTAGGGCAGCTCATGAGATCTAAAGATGAAGCACATGGTGGAGGAGACAACCATCTAGCTACTGCTATGGACCCATAGTCCAAGGTAGACTACTCACTCATCGCTCCGGAGGCAAGCATGGCGATGAAGAAGACCTCCGGTGGCGATTCCCCTCTCCGGCAGGGTGCCGGGAAGAGCTTCTGGACCCTCCCGATCTTCGGGTCGACGGTGGCGGCGGATCGCGATGTGTTCTGGAAATCTGATCGGGTACTTAGGTTTTTTCCGTCGAGGGGTCTTTATAGGCGAAGGGGCGTCGTCAGAGGAGGGGCCAGGTGCCCTCATGCGGGGGTGGCGCGGGCCAGGGGCTGGCCGCGCCACCTGTGCGTGTGGGCCCCTGGTGCCTCGCCTCCTACTCTCCTTCGGATCTCTGGAAGCTTTCGGGTAAAATAAGACTTCAGGAACTTGTTTCGTCCAATTCTGAGAATATTTCCTGTGTATCACTTCTGAAACACAAAAATAGCAGAAAACAGGAAACTGGCACTGTGGCAACTTGTTAATAGGTTAGTTCCGGAAAATGCATAAAAGTGCCACTAAGTGTAACAAAACAATAGGCAAATGGTGTAAAAACAAGCATGGAGCATCAAAAATTATAGATACATTTGAGACGTATCAAGCATCATCGGCGGCGGTGCCATGAGCTACGGCAAGCTTAGGGTGGGTACTGTGAAGTGGGGAGTGAGACAGGGAAGGAAGACGCGTAGCAGCCTTTATCTGCCCCGTAAATAAAATAACAGTGACTGTCCATATTTATCTACTTGGGCTTTTACTTCATTTTTCTGGGTCCACTGTCAGTTAGACTGGGATTGCCATATGGGGTAAAGTACTAGATACCTCCACCCCTAGCGACCTCAACCCTAAAATTAGGAAAATCACATTTCTAGTCTCCTTCCTCCCAAACCGGTGGCTGCTGGGGTTGGACGCCCCGCCCACAGCGACTGCTCGAACCAACGCCGGCCGGGTGGCGTTCGACCTCCACGGCGTCCTGCAACGCAGGAATCCCTTCTCAAGGTAAGTGTAGGGTTTTCCCGTACGGATTGCCCAATGCTCTGATCTAGTACTAGTTCAAGGGGAATGTTCCAAAAATATTTCTACTTCTGTAATGATAGTTCAGTAATTTCGAAATCGATATTTCGAAAAAGGAGTGGTTCATATGGTCACTAAGCCTACTTGATTGTTCTATAATCAGAACCATATGGTTGCTATGTATGTTTCTCAAACTTGCATGCCCTGCCAAAACATTGTTTACCTATTGTATTTTAGTCTTTGTTCGGTTCGGTTTGTTGCCAAAATATATGGTGCTAGATTTAAAATGATTGAATGGGTGCTCTTATTCTAGTTTAAATTGTGTTGTATCTTGGACATAACATTGCTCCATTGTGCTAAAAGGGGAAATCTAGGACATGCTCTTGGTGGAGCTTTTAAATCACTGTTGGAAGCTATGTAATGCTACTGGATATATTGACATGTTCTTGTTGAGATGAATTTTAAATGATAATTAAAAGCTATGTCATGCTCTTGGTGATTTCTATATCAAATATTGCATTCTACATCATGTTTTTTGGTGATTTATAATTTGTTATTTAGACGAAAAAAAAGATGTGATGGGTTATGGGGTGATGGTACCGTGAGTTTGACCTAGAAATCAAAATTGAGCAAAGGAAATAAAAATAAAATCAAATAATTGGAAAACCAACGCATGGAGTCATGGTATGTGATGTAGTATCTTGGAAAAATAGCAAACAGGGCATGCCAAGGATTCATCGGCACACTCTTCACAAATTTGGCATGCTTTTGGGAGCTTACGGCACCATGAGTTTGACCTAGTTTTTCCACATGCTTTTGAAATGGAGGTCAGTTTCCAATAATCATACATAGTAGGACATGCTCGTGGTGGAACTTTTTAATTGCTATTGGAAGCTATGTAAAGCTACTAGGTTTAAAATCATGTTCTAGTTTACATATGATAATTGAAAGCTTAGCCATGCTATTGGTTATTTCTATATCAAAAATTGCAAGCTACATCATGCTTTTTGGTGATTTATAATTGATTATTTATAAGAAGTAAATAGATGTGATGGGTTATGGGGTTTAGGGCTTACGACACGGTGAGTTTGACCTAGATTTCAAAAGTGAGCAAAAGAAATACAAATAAAATCGAAAAATTGGAAAACCAGCGCATGGAGTCATTGTATGTGATGTAGTACCTTGGAAAAATACCAAACATGGCATGCCAAGGATTCATAGGCAAACTCTTCACAAAATTGGCATGCTTTTAGGTCTTTCCAATAAGGTCGGATTCCAATGATTATACATAGTTAGGACATGATATTGGTGGAGCTTTTAAATTGCTATTGGAAGCTATGTAATGCTATTGGTTATATTGTCATGTTCCTGTTTTAAAATCATAATGAACTGTTCCTCACACAATTACAGGTTACAATGCAACGTCATGAAGCATGCTACGACTGTCACTCCGACGATGAGAACTGTGTGATTGGGCACAGTCTCAGGACTTACCATTACCACACCCATCTAGGATCGGCGCTGACAGATGATGGTAATAACTTATACATGTCTGGTTATAGAATTTGAGAGATAGGACATATATCTCATTCATGAAATAATTCATGTAGGTCCCATCGTTAGGGGTATAAAAGGGGGTGCTCTTGACCTAGTGATGTCTACGCACTTCTATTCTTGTAGACACTTGTTGGGCCTCCAAGTGCAGAGGTTTGTAGAACAGCAGCAAGTTTCCCTTAAGTGGATCACCCAAGGTTTATCGAACTCAGGGAGGAAGAGGTCAAAGCTATCCCTCTCAAACAACCCTGCAATTACGATACAGAAAGTCTCTTGTGTCCCCAACACACCCAATACACTTGTCAGATGTATAGGTGCACTAGTTCGGCGAAGAGATAGTGAAATACAAGTAGTAGAGATGATTATAAGTAGCAAACGTGATGTGAAATAAATATCGCTGTGAGCAAACAAGTAACAAAATAGCAAGTAAACGGTGTGCAATGCTTGGAAACAAGGCCTAGGGATCATACTTTCACTAGTGGACACACTCCCAACAATATAACATGATTGAACAAATAAACAACTTCTCTCCACGATGGTACTCTGAATTACTCTCCTATTAAATAACACTAATCATTGTGTAGTGGCTACAGAAGCACCCCTTAAAGTCCATCAAGTACTTGACAAACACCACTCATAGCGATACCCAAATCAAAGAACAACTCAAGATAGAAATCATTGCAACTTAAACCAAGTACTAACACGGTGCACACACTGTCAACATTACACCATGAAAGGAGGAATAGATCACTCAAACTATCATAGCAATAATTATTCTCATAATCCACAAGAGATCACAATCATAGCCTAAACCAAGTACCACCATGATGCACGCACTGTCACCGTTACACCATAGCAGGAGGAATATATTACTTTAATAACATCACTAGAGTACACAAAATATCTGAATAATAACATGTACTTGTTCAACATGATACAAAGCTCACGATCACATAAAGATCACATCATGGGAGAGAGAGGTGAACCACATAGCTACCGGTAGAGCCCTCAGCCCCGGGGATGAACTACTCCCTCCTCATCATAGGAGACAGCAAGGTTGATGGAGATGGCGGTGAGGTCGATGGAGACGGCGGAGACGGCGATGGGGACCGATGGAGATGGCTCCGGGGGCACTTCCCCGTCCCGGCAGGGTGCCGGAACAGAGACTTTTGTCCCCCAAAATTCGTCGGCGACGGCGGCGGAGCTGCGGAACTGTTTCTGGAAAATTGTCGAATCCTCTAGGGTTTTCTGTCCCGAGGCTTTATATAGGCGAAGGGGCGTCGCGAGAGGGCAGACAGGGGCTCCTCACACATGGGTGGCGCGGCCAAGGGCCTGGCCGTGCCACCTATGTGTGTGGGGCCCCTGTGGCCCACCTCCTACTCCTCTTCGGATCTCTGGAAGCTTCCGGGTAAAATAAGACTTCAGGAACTTGTTTCGTCCAATTCCGAGAATATTTCCTGTGTATCACTTCTGAAACACAAAAACAGCAGAAAACAGGGAACTGGCACTGTGGCAACTCGTTAATAGGTTAGTTCTGGAAAATGTATAAAAGTGCCACTAAGTGTAACGAAACAATAGGCAAATGGTGTAAAAACAAGCATGGAGCATCAAAAATTATAGATACGTTTGAGACGTATCACCTTGCACCTTGGGAGCTAAAGAACATCGTTTACGGAAAATGATGTACCAATGTCTTAGGCAAGGATTGGCATTCTCAAATTGCTCTCACGGAGGCTTGATAGTGATAATCCGGTGATCCCTTTGTATGTCTGCTCTGTCAAGAAGTCTCTGACAGCTAAAGGGAAGTCAAAGATGGTAAGATTTCATTGTGCACAGTGAATATTAACGTGTTTGCTCAACTGACACCCTTCTATACTATCATATCAGGTATTTTCGAAGCCGTACAGCCAGCTCTATCTCAAGTAGTACCTAGAAGCAGGAGATATTATGGTGCCAGCCTGCGCCGATGACCCGTATGCACCTGAAGGTGAAACTGAGCAGGATGTGCATTACGTCAAGCTTCGGATGGGCAAGGATGGTCGTGCCCAGATACAAGTAACTGGAGCACGCTTGTGACCACCTCATACATGTCTGATGATGACATGGCTGTGTTCGATGTTGAACCAGATGACAAGGAAGTATTTTTTATCCATATGTGGAGTAATTGGCCGATAGGTAAGCCAGTTAAGTGTTAACTTGAACTACTAATATGGTGGTGTATGCATCTGCACCAACTCAACTTGTATGCCAGATATTAAGGCTTTAGTACTAGTTCTGATCGGCTGGTTTATGCTATATACTAAGGCTTGAGTTGTAAAACTTGTATGACATGTTATTCTATATGCTATTACGATGTGCATCTATCAAGTCCATCTAGCCGCTAGACCAGATAATTTTGTTTGTGTTCGAATACAACTAAGCTTAATTTATAGACATGTTGACAATCAAAGCATCACAGAAAGCACAACACGTTGCAATCAGTTAATACAAACAATTCAATTCACAAAATCATGTACTAGTGAAGGCACTTCATCATAACAAGATGGTTTTAGTAAATAGAGTATAAGAATGCAAAGAAGAATGCAAGTAATCATAGCCTACGTAACATATTGGCATATGGTTTAGGCTACCAGGTGACACAATAGTATAATAACATAATTAACTAACTAATAGCAACTGCTCAACATATAGGCTTCATTTTTTCAACATGAACAGACATAGCCTCCTGCCCCACATTCAAGAAGGTGAAGATGCACACATTCCCTTCTTCTATCGATGCTTTTTGGAGAACCTTAGGCCAGTTTGCTGTCATCTGGGTAACACCGTTGCCCTGATAGGTGAAGCTTACATTATAGAAACCATCTTGCTCACCGCAATATGTTGGAATGGTGCATGGAAGATTGCGGGCGAGGTGGGAATTACTGTACTTAGCTGAAAAGTACTGGAGTACAAGAATACAGTCAGTTTTTCAACACAGATTTATGTGCATAAGAAGATTAAAAGAGTCAAGCAGATTACCATTTTTGCCTTCCCACGGAGGACATGTGACTTCTTCATCTCACAGATATAGTATGGAACTGTTGGCCTCAGTTTAGCAACCATTGCATTGAGATCGGCAATCTGGCGACCAGTGAGATCGATATTGCTTGCAAACACACAGTGCTTGGCGAATTCCAAGTCACCAGTTATCGTGGGACCTAGAAAGAATGCACTACTTAGTGATCATTATCTCCATAAGAATGTATTAAAAGATCATCAGACCCATGTTAGATAGATTCACACTTCTGTGAGTGACGATAGTCTCAGGGTAATCACTATTGGCTGTGGCTTTCTTGCATTTCTTGATAGCATAAGAATACTTGATTTTAAATTGCTTGAAATAATCGACAGAACGGTTCTTCCGGCTAGTACAGGCATCAGCCTAAAAATAGAATTTGTGCTTATTACAATGTTGTATAGCACCTAAAAACACCGTTGCCAGAAATAGAAATTTGTATAACCTGCACCCTTTTTTGCGGGGTGTATAACCTGCACCTTAGTGGCGATATGGTCAATCGTTGGGTCCATCTGGAGACTTGCAAGCTTTTCTGAAAGAAATGGGCACCTATTTAGTGCAGACATCTATTTCCTTGGAATAATATACTATGCTATAATTAGCAATATGTGCTACTACAATTTGCAATGACAGTACCTCATTCCCTATCCAGTATGAAGTGAAATATACTACCATATCCAGCGACAACTACCCTACAATAATAGAGTGCGTACAGAGGTTTCCCAGCCGTGCCCCCATCCCAAAATTTAAACTCGACAAAATTTAGCAAACTACATAAATTTCATTGAAATTTAGATGGTTTTTACAAAATACGGCAAAATATGAAATAGACTAAAAGAGGTAGTCTTCGTCGGAGTCCTCGCCGGCGGCGTCGGCTACCTATGCGGCCGATCGTGCTGGCGGTGAAGCGTTGGATGGCCCAGCTCCGTCATCGGACAGGTGGCCGGAAACCATCCCGCGGCGGCGACGGTTCTCCTCCACCACGCGCTGGCGGTGCTCGCGCTCAGCCTCCTCAAGGAAGGAGGTGAAGATGCAGCGCTCCTGCGCTTGCTGCGCTGATGCGTTGAAGAAGGGAAGAGGGTACTGATGCTCGTGGCGCTGGCACTTTGCCGCCACCTTCGCGAGCCCTCCAGCCACGTCCGCCTAGAAGAGGCGTCTCTCAGCCTCCGCCATCGCAGCCCTCGCCGCTTCGATGTTGCGGCAGTGGGCGTCGGCGCAGGCGGCAGCATGGTCCTTGATGCGGTACGGTGTTGATAGCTTTTCACCGTCCAGTTGGGAACCCCAAGAGGAAGGTATGATGAATATAGCAGCAAGGTTTTCCCTCAGTTAAGAAACCAAGGTATGTCGATCAGGAGAGGAAGGAGCCAATACGACTGAAGGTGATGCCCGCTAGCTTGCGACAACTCTGGACAATTTATAGGGCGCCTCGTCCGAGCTTTGCTTTGCGAGCGGTAACGTGGAACCTGCACACAACACAACTAAATACTTTGCTCCCAACTTAGGATGAGGTTGTCAATCTCACCCATTTGCTGTAAACAAAGGAATGAGCATATTGAGTGGAAAATAGGGGCAACGTCAGGAGTGGGCCGAGGCGCCATCACACATAGGGGGCGCGACCAGGGGCCAGGCCGCGCCACCCTGTTGTGTGGGGCCCTCATGGCCCCACTCCGTCTCCTCTTCGGTTCTCTGGAAGCTTCGGTGAATTTCTGGATGTTCGGCTTTTGTTTGGTCCAATTCTGAGAATATTTCCTATGTAACTTTTCTGAAACACAAAAATAGCAGAAAACAGGGAACTGGCACTGTGGCGACTTGTCAATAGGTTAGTTCCAGAAAATGCATAAAAGTGCCACGAAGTATAACAAAACACTAAGCAAATGGTGTAAAAACAAGCATGAAGCATCAAAAATTATAGATACGTTTGAGACGTATCAGCATCCCCAAGCTTAACCCTGCTCGTCCTCGAGTAGGTAAGAGATAACAAAAGAAATAATTTTTGAGGTGACATGCACCTACACAATTTTGATCATGTATGTAAGCGTTGTGCGCTGGGATCAAAAAAACTTAAAACATGGACATGAAAGATATAATCTTGATAGAAGAAACTTAGCAACTATGTTATAACATGATAATGAACACAAACAAAAGATCATGAAAATGAAACAATGAAAGTCAAACGTGTATTCAAATCATAAAGAAAAACATACAAATAGTTTTCAGCTTGTCCTTCATCGAGAGAAAAAACATAAATGCATAGGACATCTTTAAGTTTAAGAGGGCGACTAGATATAAATAATTTAAGAACAAGTGAAACCAACAATATGAATCAATCAATGAAAACTTTGGGACAATGCACATTATACTCAGAATGACAACTATGCTCTCTTAACAGTGCATAAAGATAGAAGGTGGAGACTCAACATAAAAGTAAAAGAAAGGCCCTTCGCAGAGGGAAGCAGTGATTGCAAGTTTTATAAAACTTCAAAAATTATGGTACTTACCGGCTTTGAGCTCTCATTGCCCCCATCATAAGCATCTTGAATGGTTAAAGTTAATGCGAGAACACTTATGCTGCATATGCCTGACAAATCATAAGTTGAAAACCTCGTGTCCCGTGAATACGAGTACCCAAACCTCATGCTACTTTACTTAGAGTCCCAAGCAAGCTCTTTTCATTGTAAGTATACACGTATCATCGAGAACCGCCAATGGGTACCTCCATGCCCGATGACATGGAACAAGCCCACATCAAAATGACAGGACAAGCAGACAATGAACACCTCGACATCTCTTTTATTTACCATTTGTATAGCTTTTTATTTTGAGATGCGTCGTCTGATGTCTATGCACGTGTCTGTTCTTGTAGACAGTGTTGGGCCTCCAAGTGCAGAGGTTTGTAGAGCAGCAGCAAGTTTCCCTTAAGTGGATCACCCAAGATTTATTGAACTCAGGGAGGAAGAGGTCAAAGCTATCCCTCTGAAACAACCCTGCAATTACGATACAGAAAGTCTCTTGTGTCCCCAACACACCCAATACACTTGTCAGATGTATAGGTGCACTAGTTTGGTGAAGAGATAGTGAAATACAAGTAGTTGTGATGATTATAAGTAGTAAACGCAATCTGAAATAAAAATGGCAGCAAGCAAATATGTAACAAAACAGGAAGTAAACGGTGTGCAAATCTTGGAAACAAGGCCTAGGGATCATACTTTCACTAGTGGACACACTCCCAACAAATATAACATAATTAAACCAATAGATACTATCATCCATATGCAACTCAAAACAATTCTCCAATGGAAAATGAACACTAATCATGCGTAGGGCTATGAAGCACTCCTCAAAGTCCGTATGTACCCAAACTAGATTGTCCCACACTATCACCATGAACGCACTAGATGGTTCCAACAAACACCAACATTTCATAGAGACATTAACCAAAAAGATACACATGATGCACACACTAGTCACCTTTACACCATGATACGAGGTATCTCCGGAGAGTATAATAATAAAGCATAGGAGTAGCATAATATCTTAATAATAACATCTACTAATTCAACTAGATACAAAGCTCACGATCACATAAAGATCACATCATGGGAGAGAGAGGTGAACCACATAGCTACCGGTAGAGCCCTCAGCCCCGGGGGAGAACTACTCCCTCCTCATCATAGGAGACAGCAAGGTTGATGGAGATGGCGGTGAGATCGATGGAGACGGTGGAGACGGCGATGGAGACCGATGGAGATGGCTCCGGGGGCACTTCCCCATCCCGGCAGGGTGCCAGAATAGAGACTTCTGTCCCCCAAAATTTGGCTTCGACGGCGGCGGTGCTGCGGAACTGTTCTAGAAAATTCGCCGACTCCCCTAGGGTTTTCCGTCCCGAGGCTTTATATAGGCGAAGGGGCGTCATCAGGGGCTGCCAGGGCGCCCTCACAATGGGTGGGCACGGCCAGGGGCTGGGCCGCGCCCCCCTATTGTGTGGGCGGCCTCTGGCCCCCCTCCGGCTCTCTTTCGGTCTTCGGTACTCTTCCGGGAAAAATAAGACTTCTGGAACTTGTTTCGTCCAATTCCAAGAATATTTCCTATATAGCTTTTCTAAAACACAAAAACAGCAGAAAATAGGGAACTGGCACTGTGGCATCTTGTCAATAGGTTAGTTCCAGAAATCGCATAAAAATGCCACGAAGTGTAACAAAACACAAGGCAAATGGTGTAAAAACAAGCATGGAGCATCAAAAATTATAGATACGTTTGAGACGTATCATCATCGAATGTCCACTATGGGCATGCTGCAAATTTCCACCATGAATTTTGCATGGCTTAGATTAGCGGCCCAGGTATTTCTCTAACACATATACAAACTCCATGATCCCGCAAGATTCCCAATTCATTTCTCACCGCGAGTATCCATAAACAAAAGATCACGATATCAACTCAAATAAGAAGTGCAATGTTGAAAGCTTGCCCCATGACGGCATGGCTGGGCTAATTCCCAACTTACAACTTGCAAGCATAAAAACTCAACATAAGAGACCACAATGTCAAAATTTTAAAATGAGAAAAGTAAAGTGTGCCATCCGGTTCGTGAGAGCTTTACTAACCAATTTTCGCATAACACCAAAAAGAGTTTAATTTGAAGGATAGATAAAAGCAAGTCAAATGTACTTTGGAATAGCAAATTGCTAATAGGTATGTATGGTGGACACTTTGCAACAACTTGGTTTTGGGAGTTGGATGCACGAGTAGAGCTCATACTCAGTACAAAATGAGGGCTAGCAAAAGACTGGGAGCGACCAACTAAGAGAGCAATAACGGCCATAATCATGCAGAGCGACAAAGAATCATTAAGAGAAGCATAAGATGGCATCAAAAGTCAAAAACTAAATGATCATAGAGGCAATGGCGACTTTGTATGAGTCTAACATGTGTGAGCATGCGCCAAGTCAACCCAAATAAAGCATCAAAGGAGAAAATCAAAATAATGCTTCCAAATAATTAAAACAACGCATGATATTTTCAAAGGCTCATTAAGCAATCTTAGTCATTTGAGACAAGTCATGCTATAGAAAAACCACTAAGCATACTATCAAAAAGACATCAAGCATGACATGCAAAAGCCTAGGCCGCAGTCTACACAAGCTCCTTCTTGTACCACATTTTTGCATAAAGCTTTTTGTCTTTTCCAACACCATTCAAACTTTTTATAAATAACTCTTTTGATGAAAACCAACATGGACCAGAGGTCAAAATACACCTTGATGCAAAGATATAACAAGATCTGAACACAAATTAAGGCAAAAGTCGAAAGCTAAACGCAGTAGCAGAAAAAGAGAACACTCGTTGAACGATAAGAGTGAAAAACAGAGTGTTCTTCGCAAATGAAAAGCCGAATAAGTCTCTCTCCAAAACACCATGATGTGATCAAACCGTTTATTGCAGCAAACAAAACAAAAGAAAACTGAAAGAAAAAACAAAGACGCTCCAAGAAAAATGCATAGTGCATGAAGCAATAAAAATATAGTGTGTTGAAAGGTGACCTGATTTTTGCCGATGAAGAAGGGGTGCCTCGGGGGCATCCCCAAGCTTTGACGCTTGTACCTCTTGGATATTTCTTGGGCGTGACATGGGCATCCCCAAGCTTGAGCTTTTATCCATTCTTCATCTCATCTCATCATTCTCCAGTCCCTACACTTGAAAACTTCCTTCATACAAAACTAAACACAATTCTATTAGCAACATTGGTGTAAGCATAGTAATGAATCAACCCTTTTTGCTTCAGGTTTCAACTCAAAACCACCACATATAAAGCATATACTACTGTAGTAACTTCCCCAAAAGTTCCGTGATCAAAAGAACTTAAAAAGAAAGCAATCGAGCGGCAAACACAAATATTGGCAGAAATCTGTCAAAACAGAACAGCTGACAAAGGTCGAATTTTTAGAGGGTTTTCTGTTGCTCAAATCAAAAAGTGTTCAACTAATGAAAGTTTGGATATAACCTGGGGCATATGCACAAGAAATCTCAGGTCCAAAATATATACAAAGAATTTTCACGAATTTTTACGGTGTAGCACCAAAAACTGTTTTAGGACAGCAACATCCCCAAATCTTACCTCACTCAAATTAGAGGCTTCTCTTGGCACACAAACGAAATAAAAAGGATAAGGAGTGGTTATTACAGTAGTAATAACTTCCAAGACTCAAATAAAAGAAAAAAGTACTAAAAGTAAACAATGGGTTATCTCCCAAGAGTGCTTTTCTTTAACGCCTTTGAGCTAGGCGCAGTAATTTGCAAAGATGCTCATGTAGGCGCCATAAAAGAGCTTAAGGCAAAGGCGCTATATAAGAATTTGAAGCAAGAGAGAGCATCAAAAAGCAAATATGAAACACATTTAAATCTAAACCACTTCCTATGAAAAATAGTCTTGTAAAGAGACAAGTCTTGAAAGCGCAAAGCAAAAAGCATAGGAAGGAAAAACAAGTACAACTTCAAGAGTTGCAACATAAAGAGGGGAAACTCAATATTGTTGAGATCCATCAAACCATTTTTCCCTCTCTCATAATAAATTTTAGTAGCATTATGAATAGAACTAACAATATAACTATCACATAAAGCATCCCTATCATGAGCCACATGCATAAAATAATTAATACTCCCCACATGAACAATCGGAGTAGGAGCAGATTCAACAGAATAATTATTCTCATCACCATAATCATCAAAAATAGGAGGCATATTGTAATCATAACTATTTTTCTCCTCAAAAGTAGGTGAACTGAAAATATTATACCCATCACCATAACCATTGTAAACTAGAGGTTTAGTATCATCACAAGCTAGAGAACAACTATTTCGCAAAGCATATTCATCAAACATATCATCATAAGAAGGAACATGGATAGTACTAATGGTACAACAATTATTAACCTTAGAATTTGTACCAAAAAGATTTTCAATATCAAAAGTAGAGTGCTTTTCCCAATCATGATCACTAACATAGGTAACAGGCATAGGAACATCACATAGGGGAGATAAACTATCATCAGAGCAAACTTTCTCCACTAAAGCTGGGGAACTAAAAATATCATGCTTAACAAAACCAGCTTCCCCAAGCTTAGACTTTTCTATAGCATTAGTAATAACAGTGTTCAAAACATTCATACTAACAACACTATTAGCATGCAAATTAAGCTCCAAAGGTTTTTCAATTTTCTCTTCAAACAATTCATATCTAAATTCAGGAAAAAGACTAAAGAACTGTTTGTTTTCCATTAAGCCTAACTAGTGAAAATAAAAACAAGAAACAAAAAGATGTAATTGCAGAATCTAAAGGAAATAACTCCGAGCACTCACACAGGAGGATGCGAGTACCTTTTACCTTACCTCCCCGGCAACGGCGCCAGAAAAGAGCTTGATGTCTACGCACGCGTCTGTTCTTGTAGACAGTGTTGGGCCTCCAAGTGCAGAGGTTTGTAGAGCAGCAGCAAGTTTCCCTTAAGTGGATCACCCAAGGTTTATCGAACTCAGGGAGGAAGAGGTCAAAGCTATCCCTCTCAAACAACCCTGCAATTATGATACAGAAAGTCTCTTGTGTCCCCAACACACCCAATACACTTGTTAGATGTATAGGTGCACTAGTTCGGTGAAGAGATAGTGAAATACAAGTAGTTGTGATGATTATAAGTAGTAAACGCAATCTGAAATAAAAATGGCAGCAAGCAAACATGTAACAAAACAGGAAGTAAACGGTGTGCAAAGCTTGGAAACAAGGCCTAGGGATCATACTTTCACTAGTGGACACACTCCCAACAAATATAACATAATTGAACCAATAGATACTATCATCCATATGCAACTTAAAACAATTCTCCAATGGAAAACGAACACTAATCATGCGTAGGGCTATGAAGCACTCCTCAAAGTCCGTATGTACCCAAACTAGATTGTCCCACACTATCACCATGAACGCACTAGATGGTTCCAACAAACACCAACATTTCATAGAGACATTAACCAAAAAGATACACATGATGCACACACTAGTCACCTTTACACCATGATACAAGGTATCTCCGGAGAGTATAATAATAAAGCATAGGAGTAGCATAATATCTGAATAATAACATCTACCAATTCAACTAGATACAAAGCTCACGATCACATAAAGATCACATCATGGGAGAGAGAGGTGAATCACATAGCTACCGATAGAACCCTCAGCCCCGGGGGAGAACTACTCCCTCTTCATCATAGGAGACAGCAAGGTTGATGGAGATGGCGGTGAGGTCGATGGAGACGGCGGAGACGGCGATGGAGACCGATGGAGATAGCTCCCGGGGCACTTCCCCATCCCGGCAGGGTGCCGGAACAGAGACTTCTGTCCCCCGAAATTTGGCTTCGACGGCGGCGGTGCGGCGAAACTGTTCTGGAAAATTCGCTAACTCCCCCCGATATTTTTAGGTTAGAGGGTATATGTAGGCGGAAGGAGGGGTCGAGGAGACGGCCGAGCTGTCCTCACAACAGGTGGGCGCGGCCAGGGCTGGGCCGCGCCCCCTATGTGTGTGGAGGCCTCGTGCCTCCCTTCCGTCTCGTCTTCTGGCTCTGTGGGTCTTCTGGTGAAATAGGATTTTTGCCAATTTTTCCTGAATTTTTACTGAAAGTTGGATTTCTGCACAAAAATGAGACACCAGAGCAATTCTACTGAAAACAGCATTAGTTTGTGTTAGTTGTATTCAAAACACACAAATTAGACGAGAAACAATAGCAAAAGTGTTCGGGAAAGTAGATATGTTTTGGACGTATCAACTCCCCCCAAGCTTAGCTATGTGCTTGTCCTCAAGCAATTCAGTTAACAACTGAGAGCGATAAATGAAACTTTCACGAACACATTTGCTTCATATGATGTATATATTCTCACTACATGATCAAATGCTTAAGCAATTCATAATAAGAAATATGCACTAATGTCACCTCATAGTCAAGTAAGCTATGAAAGAGTGCCAATGCACTTATAACAAGTAACATGAACATAAGAAGCTACAAGATTGTAATATGCATAAATGATATGGAAGAGTGGTATCCAGCTTGCCTTTATTTGTGGAGTAAAACATAAATGCTGAGGCACCTCTGAAGTCCAAAGGAAGACTAGAAGTAAAAATATCAAAGATACAAGCATCAAAGTTATACCACAATTAACCGTGTTCTGGGACAAGCACATTACACTAAGAATAACAACTATGCTCTCAAGAGGTGCTTTAAAGTTAGAAGATGATGACTCAACATAAAAGTAAACGACTGGCCCTTCGCAGAGGGAAGCAGGGATTAAACATGTGCTAGAGCTTTTTATTTGTAAAACAGAGATAAAAATTTATTTTGAGAGGTGGTTGTTTCATGTCAATGACTAGCAATGGTGACTTGCTATCTTCCACAATAAATAAGTGAGAGCGGTTCCGAGTTCTTTGAAAATTTGGCACATTGGTGCTCTTTTATAAAGCTTTGGCACTCCTCCCTACCTTTTTTTCCTTTCTCAAACCATGGCTAACCGATTCCATCGGGTGCCCACCAACTTTCACATACTATGGAGGAGTGCCTTTTTCTTTATTTTTAGAATTAGATTACAATGGTCTGACCAGCTCCCTTGCAAAATTAATGACGAGCAGATGAAGCTGCCTAGTCGAGGGGTACTCAATTTAATATGGAAGATAGCAATTCCGATCACTACGTCCTCATGAGCTAAAAACAGTGGCACAAAATGAGAAGTGTTTGAAAGTTTTGAAAGGTAGCACATGAAAATTTACTTGGAATGGCTTTGAAATACCATACATAGGAATTTATAGTGGACTCTTTGGAAGACTTGGTTTTTGGTAATTGGATGCACGAGTAGAGCTCATACTCAGTACAAGTGAAGGCTAGCAAAATACGGGGAAGCGACAATCGAGAGAGCAATAATTGTCATAATCATGCTTGCGACAAAACAAAATTAATATAGGCATAAAAATGATACAAAAACTCTGAGGCAAAGTAAATCATCAAGGCTTAATTGACTTTTTGTTCAGTCATATGCATGCTTGAGCATGTGCCAAGTCGATTCAAATGAAACTTTCAGAGGAGGATACCACAATAACATACCATATTATGAATAAAACAATGCAAGCAAGCGTCTACATGACATGCTACAAACTATTAGTAAATTGGAACTAATCATATGAGAGCAAGAACTACAAAGCATCCATTAGATAACATATACCTTACATGAACCGACTAAGCATGTCCACATAGATGAGTATATATGCAAAAATAAAAATAAATAGAGTCCATACCAGCCTCTTACCACATCTCGGATTGTCATATGTCGTCATTATTGCTCTTCACTTATGGCTTGAATAATATAAAGTGAATACCAAGCTCCAATGGAGTAATGGGAGACTGAACTCTGCAACAAACTTTACAAAACCGAAGAAGAACAACAAATATTTTTGGGTTTTCAATTTTGAAACAAGAACGAAAGGAAAACGCAAACAAAGCAAAATATTTTTGGATTTTTCAAATACCAAACCGAAAATAGCAAGTAAAGCAAACCAAAGGTAGAAAGCTAAAGAAACAAATAGAGAGAAACAATGGAAATAGTTTTGGTCTTTTTGTGTTTTGGAAAAGTAGAAATAAGAACAAGAAGTAACAGAGTAAAAAGAAAGTGAAACATAGATATACAAAGGACCGACAAAATATGATATGTAGATAAGTGAATCGTCGGCGTACCTCCCCCCAAGCTTAGGCTTTTGGCCTAAGTGGAGATCAATCCCAGCTCGGCCAACTCGGCCACGAGGTGGTGCCTCCGTAGTGCGATGAAGAGGCACCATCGTCCTGATATGAGCTCGAGGACGCCCCAGAGTGGTATGTGGTGTAGTGATAGGCCGGCTCCTCCTCTTCCTCCTGGTCCACGACGCCATGCTGTACGTTGAAGCCGAGCACCCTAAGCCGCTCGTCTAACTCCTCATTCGTGCGTGACCATGGCCTGTTATCAATACTGAGCAAACTGGGTTGTGGCAAGGGCACTTCCCTTTCCTCTCCATCCGCAAATAACATTCTATAAACTAATTTCCCTGCACAAGAGTTAGCAGTAACAAAATGATGGAGCTTCATGGCAGCAAGATCAAGCCTCTGTGGAGTCAACAATATATCATGAGGAGCAATAGGAAGTTCAAGAGCAGCAACAATGCGCGCAGCAATAATACCTCCATAAATAGGTCCCCTAGCGGCTAGGCGATGAGCAATAATAGCACCGAGGTTATACATCCTGCTAACATCAAGAGCAGTAGCTAGAAAAGCTAAATGATAGTTGGAGATATTGCTAGTGTTTCCTATACCAAGTACACTAGTGGTAAGATAGTAAGTAAAATATCTAATAGCTGGGAGTTGAATGTTTCTTATCTTGCCACGCTGTGCGGTGTGGTCATCATCGTTGGTTACTCCTCGGTAGAGCTCCAACAAATTAGTGGGCTGATGTAGCATCTTCCTCGCCATCCCAAACATGGGTATACCTAGAATATTACAAAATCTCTCCAAAGACATGGTGATAGACTTATCATAAATCTTAAATGCAATGGAAGGATTGAAATGAGAGTTAGCGAACTTAAAACTTTCAACAAAAATCTTTGTGAGAATAGCATATTGATTACTCTCATCCATCATGTAAGTATTCAATCCAACCCTGTTAACAAGGAGCAAGAAATCATCAAGAATCCCTGCATCACGCAAAAAGTTAGCACAAGGGAAGGTCGATGGATGTGCATCTCCATCGTCTCCCTCAAGGTTAGGTGACATAAGATCTTCATTGTAGGATATCCTATATTGAGCAGTGGATCTTGAAGGCATTGATGACCTTGGTGCTTCTCTTTCAAACACTTCTCCATAGGTGTAGTTATCCATGTCCCTTTTCTAAAAAATTTAACAACCCTCATAAAATATGATTTTGAGACAAACAAATGTAGGGAACTACTATAGTGAGTTACTATAGAGCTAACATGCATCAAAATAATATTTCTAAGCAATAGAACAATCATGCATACTCATTTATCCTGCCATCTACAATGCTAAAATACTTAAGAAATACTTCACCAAAAGAAATTTTACTTGGACAAGCGGAGGAGGCACATACCGGAGAACAATTGCTCCAAATCTCAGCAGAAATGATGGGCTGAGCAAGGAGATCAAAAAATCGCGATGAAGAACAACAAGAACACGGGTTTGAGGTGGGTGTTGAGATATTTCGGGAGAGAGAGGGTGCTGGGGAGGAAGAGATAAGTGAGAGGCCAAGTGGGGCCCCCTCACAGCAGGTGGGTGCGGCCATGGCTGGGCCGCGCCCCCTATATGTGTGGTGGCGTGGCAGCCCCTCCTGGTGTCTCCCAGGTGCCTCTCTTTCCCATTTTTGACATAAAAATTTATAAAGAATTTTCTGGAATTTTTCGAGAAACTTTATTTTCGAGGATTTTTTAGAAAAACGATAAGAGAATAAAACTCGAGAAAACAACGATGGAGCGATAGAAAGCAAAAGTTAACCAAGTATGCAGCAGCTCTGAGACACTCTTAATCATGTAACTAAATAGCGGGAACAAAAATGAGCAAGTAAATATAAGTGAGGTAAAGTAAATGCGGTGAAAACGAAGTTTCGTTCATATAAAATCACTTTGTTAACAAGGTTGATCAAGTCTTGTTACCAAACTAACTTTATATGAGGCAAAACTTTGCATTTCACTAAATGCTTATGTTACCTCAACTTTGATAGGCATAGTCCCAATCATAACAATTTTATATTCTTCCTTGGGCTTTCGCTCTGAACAAATAATTTGACCAACTCGAATGATCTCCACATGCTTGATTGAATTTAGAGAATTCTTTCTATCAATCTTCTAGGGAAAATAGACCGTGTACTCTTTGTCATTGACATTAAAAGTTACTTTTCCTTGATTGCAATTAATAACAGCACCTGCAATGTTTAGAAAAGGTCTTCCAAGAATAATAGACATATTATCATCTTCAGGCATTTCTAACACAACAAAGTCAGTTAATATCAAACAACTGTTAGCAACTTGAACAGGAACATTTTCACATATACCAATAGGAATAGTACTAGACTTATCAGCCATCTACAAAAATATATCAGTCGATACCAATTTTTCTAGATCAAGTCTCTTATAAAGAGAAAAAGGCATGACACTAACTCCAGCTCCCAAATCACATAAAGCAGTTCTAACATAGTTATTTTTAATGAAGCAATGAATAGTTGGTATACCTGGATCTCCAAGCTTCTCCGGTACTTTACCATCAAAAGAATAATTAGCAAGTAAAGTGGAAATTTCCTCATTAGGAATCTTCCTTTTGTTAGTAACAATATCTTTCATATACTTTGCATAAGGAGGCATTCTAATAGCATCAGTCAAAGGAATTTGCAAAAATAAAGGTTTCTCCATTCACAAAACCTGTTGTAGTGTTCTTCTTCCTTGGATTTGTGTTTCTTACCAGGAAAAGGCATGGGTTTCTGCACCCAAGGCTCTCTCTCATTACCATGCTTGTTGGCAATGAAGTCTTCTTTAGAGTACCTTGCATTCTTATCAATCTTTTCTGGTTCCTCTTCAACTTCTTTTTTATCAGAAGCATCACCTGGTTCAGTTTCAGCATCAGAAATAGAAACACTGTTAGGATCTTTACCTGCTTCAGAGGATTCTGCAGTTGTTTTATGCTTCTTCTTCTTCTTCTTCTTGGAAGGAATATCATCTCTTGAAGTGCATTGAGAATCTTGCTCAATCCTCTTAGGATGTCCTTCAGGATATAAGGGGTCTTGAGTGGTAGCACCTCCTCTTGTGCGTATTTCACATGCTTGTTTTTCTCTTGCAACATTAACTAGCCAATCTTTTTGCACCTTGGTAAGCTGATCAATTTGAGTCTGAAACATTTGAAAATGTTTAACAAGTATCTTCACATCATTAGAGGTTCTCTCCACAATATCCTGCAACTTGTTAATAGCTCTAGAATTTTCCAACAAATGATTCTGCACCATTCTATTAAAATTATCTTTCTTAACAACAAAATTATCAAACTCATCTAAGCATTGATCAGGAGGTTTAGAGTAAGGAATATCTCTATCATCAAAGCATTGGAGAGAGTGTACCTCAATAGTAGATGAGTGAGGGATTGGCTTACATAATTCTTCTATAGGAGGTAAATTCTTCACATCTTCGGATTTAATACCTTTCTCCTTGAGGGATTTCTTAGCTTCCTATATAACTTCATCATTTAATTCAATCATTCCTCTCTTCTTCGGTGTAGGCTCTGTAGATGGCGCAGGTGTTGGTGCTGGTGTTGACTCAACTAGAGTCCAATCATCATGATTCCGGCTTATTTTAGCCATTAATTCTTCAGCTTTAGCCGGAGTTCTTTCCCTGAAGACACAACCAACACAACTATCCAAATATGACTTAGATTCATCAGTTAGTCCATTATAAAATATATCAAGGAGTTCATTTTTAGGCAATGGCTCTTTAGGCAAAGCTCTAATTAAAGAACAAAACCTCGTCTAAGATTCAGGCAGTATCTCTCCTTTTCCCTGTTCAAAATCAAAGATTTTCTGCACAACAGCATGTTGAGCACTAGCAGGAAAATATTTCTGAAAGAAAGCATTAACCAAAGCAATAGGACAATGAATAGATCCAGGAGACAAGCTATTAAACCAAGTTTTAGCTGCATCTTTCAACAAGAAAGGAAAAATCTTAGCAACAAAGTAAGTGCGAAGCTTAATATCATCAGAAAACAAATTACTCAAAGTAGAAAGCTCATTCATGTGCTCCATAGCACTCTCATCTTTAGTACCACAAAAAGGAGTTTTCTTAACAATAGATATGTAAGATAAATCTAAAGAGAAATCATAATCCTTGTCTCCAATATCTATGGGAGAAGTAGCAAACTTAGGATCAGGAGACAATTTATATCTAATAGCACGTCTCGCTAGAAGTTCCTTAACAGCTTTAGCATCACGAGTAGCACGAGCTTCAGAAATAAAATCATCATCAAGCTCAATATAAGCATCATCAAAATCATCACTAGGACATTCCCTAGACTCAGGTGAACTAACAGGTGTAACAGTGATGTTTCCCAACTTAGCTCTAGCAATTGTAGCATCTAAAAAGGAACACTACAAGAGAAACAGCCTATAGAGACATTATTTTTAGTAGCTAGAGACATTATCATTGCCTCTACAATAGTGTAGAGGCACTTGGTCAGGTGTCACAGAAGTGCCACTACATGCAGTGTCCCTAGGACTGAAAGACACTTCCATGATGTCTTTAGATATTATAAGACATTTCATAGAGGCACTTTATATTGTCTATACATTATATAAGACATTAGTAAAGACATTCATTTTGTCACTATTCATATGGAAAATAATTTATAATAACGTTGGTAGCAATCCTTGAACTCAAGACCTTCATGTAAAGGCCATACTAACCCAACCACTTAGCCTGACACAACATCGTGTTAATACACATTAGAAAATTCTTATGAGATTGTGTTACATGCCTAAAAATGCCTATATAGAATGTAAATAGTGTCTCTAACCTGTCTCTAACTATGACGTAAGGCCACTTTATGAAGTGTCTTTAAAAATGTCTCTACATGTTTTCTTGCGGCACTTATTTATTGTCTCATACAATGCCTTTTAACACTCATTTGATACTTACGAGATAAATGTCTCAATTAGTGTCTCTACATTTAAGACACTTAACCTTATGTCTATAAGAAGTGTCCATACTTCAAAGAAAGTGTCTCTACATGATTATTTAACAATTTTATAGAGGCAAATCATAAGTGCCTCTAGAGAAGTGCCGCTACAAGCAGTTTTTGTTGTAGTGGAACCTAGTGAACCACTCTCATCAAGCACAGTAGAAGCATCATATAAATTATCAGTGGCATTTTCAAACTCAGCGGAAGTAGTAGCAGTAGCGTGTGCATATGGTGGTGTAAGCAACTTACTCATAATAGATAGTTAATCAAGAGCAACCGAAGTGTTGAGAGTTGTACCTCTTCTTGTAGTGGATGGCAATATAGAAACTTTTCCATCACGAGGTTTACCCATGATGAAAGGATTGCAGCGAACAATATGAATTCCAAGTGAACTTACAAATAAAGCTATGCTCCCCGGCAACAGCGCCAGAAAATAGTCTTGATGACCCACAAGTATAGGGGATCGCAACAGTCTTCGAGGGAAGTAAAACCCAAATTTATTGATTCGACACAAGGGGATCCAAAGAATATATGTAAGCCTTAACAGATGAGTTGTCAATTCAGCCGCACCTGGAAACATTCGTGCTCACAGTGGTTTATCTGTAGCAACAGTTTTATAGTGGTGATAGTAGTGAAACAGTAACATCAGTAGTAAAATAATAGCGGTAATAGTAGCAATAGTAAACAGTAGGAACAAATACTGTAGGCATAGGGATGGATGTACGGGCGTTGCATGGATAAGATAATTCATGAAATCAATGAGACATGGGCAATTGCAGATAAATAATGATAAAGCATCCTAGTACTAAACAATCATAGCCATGTGTTCCGTCAATAGTCGCACGTGCTCACAAGGAGAAACTTGCATGACATCTTTTGTCCTACCAGCCTGTTGCAGCAGGGCCTCAAGGGAAACTACTGGTAATTAAGGTACTCCTTTTAATAAAGTACCGGAGCAAAGCATTAACACTCGGTGAACACATGTGATCCTCACATCGTAGCCATCCCCTCCGGTTATCCCAATTTCTGTCACTTTGGGGCCTTGGGTTCCGGACAACAATATGTGTAAAGAACTTGCAGGTATGACCATAAACAACAATTATCATAATGAAACAATAACATGTTCAGATCTGAAATCATGGCACTTGGACCCAAAGTGACAAGCATTAAGCATAACAAGTTGCAACAATGTCATAAGCACTAATAGTAGATACTAGGCACCATGCCCTAACAATCTCATATCAAATTACATGAACAATCTCATCCAATCCCTACCGTCCCCTCACCTACAGCGGGGGAATTACTCACACATGGATGGGGGAGTCATAGATGGTCGATGGAGGGACGTCAGTGATGATGGTGATGAAGATCTCCTCCAAATCCTCGTCTCGGCAGGGTGTCAGAATGGAGTTTCTGGTTCCGAATTGCGGTTCCTGATGATGGCGGCGCAGCGGAAGTCTATCTGGAAAAAACACCGTACCCCCGATATTTTTAGGTCAGAGGGTATATGTAGGCGGAAGGAGGGGTTGAGGTGACGGCCGAGCTGTCCTCACAACAGGTGGGCATGGCCAGGGCTGGGCCGTGCCCCCTATGTGTGTGGAGGCCTCGTGCCTCCCCTCCGTCTCGTCTTCTGGCTCCGTGGGTCTTCTGGTGAAATAGGATTTTTGCCAATTTTTCCTGAATTTTTACTGAAAGTTGGATTTCTGCACAAAAACGAGACACTAGAGCAATTCTGCTGAAAACAGCGTTAGTTCGTGTTAGTTGTATTCAAAACACACAAATTAGAGGAGAAACAATAGCAAAAGTGTTCGGGAAAGTAGATATGTATTGGATGTATCACGCTGTCGTGGGATTTTAGTGACAGTAGCCATGGGGATGGCTTAACGGAGGGGCTCGACGGTGTGCGACGATGGGTCCGGCTCGGGATTGTGTAACTAGGACACCAGCGGTTTACCCAGGTTCAGGGCCTCTCCGTTAAGCCATCCCCATGGCTACTATCACTAAAATCCCACGACAGTTGGGCGCCAACTATCGTGGGATTTTAGTGATAGTAGCCATGGGGATGGCTTAACAGATGGGCTCGACGGTGTGCGACAATGGGTAAACCGCTGGTGTCCTAGTTACACAATCCCGAGTCGGACCCATCATCGCACACCGTCGAGCCCCTCCGTTAAGCCATCCCCATGGCTACTGTCACTAAAATCCCACGACACGCGCGGAGGGACGACACGGCATGAAGGTACCAGGCACGGCTTATGGTGTGACGGGAGCGGCGGCTCTGGCCAAACCCATAGCAACAGGGGCAGTTTCGAGCTTGGGGAAACAACGCCGGAGCGTGCGAGGCGTTGCCTTGCATCCCAGGCGGCTGTCAGCGATGGAGAGCCGAGGGACGGCAGGCCTTGCATTCAGACGGGACCGGCCGCACTGACATGACAAGTGGCAAGCTTAGGCAAGACGCTACCGGAGCGGGCTACGTGTTGCCACGCTTCCTACATGGGCGTAGGCAATGGCACGCGGAGAGCCGACACGCCTTGGGTTGGGAGCGGCACGCCTTGAGGATTTGGGGCGCGAGCGGCATGCCTTGCGGCAGATCCGGCACGGGCGATGCATTGTCGAACAAGCCTCGCACATTCGATGTACGCTGCATGGTATACCTGTCTGGCGATGGCAGTGCTGCGTGGGAATTCTCAGCCTCACTGTCGTTAGCTGTTACTCGACCAAAGCAGGGAAGGGCTGAGCCACTGCTCGAAGAGGGTGCCGGTGATGGAGTAGTCGTTTCTTGGCCAAAGCCAGGAAGGGCCAAGCCACCGCTCCAAGCAGGTGCCAGCAATGGAGTAGCCGTTGCTCGGCCGAAGCCGAAAAGCGCCGAGCCACTGCCCCAAGCGGGCGCTGATGATGGAGCGTGGAGGCTCAACAGGAGTTGCGGTAAGGTGGGAGTACAGTGAAGGCGGTGCGGCGACGGGCGGGTGGCGCTGCTTGAATAGCCTCCGAACAGGAACATGGCCGGCTCAGGCCTCCTTTGATTCATAGGGTAGGAAAACCAAAGAAATAGGAATTGCGAAGGATTGAGATGCCCTGCCCAACCAAATCCTTCATGCGTATAGGATTTTTTCCATGAGGTTAGAGCTCATGCTATTTTTCCTATGGAACTACACTACAGTTTTCCTATAGGACCAGTTCCTACAGGATACAATCCTATGAATCAAACGGATGGGGAATGAAAAATTCCACAGGGTTCCAATCCTACAGAAATCCTTTAGAAATCCTATGAATCAAAGGAGGCCCAAACGTGGTCGTAGCCCTACGCGGCGAGTGGTGCCGGCAGGGCAGAGTGGCGTCGAGAAAGTTGAGACAGCACCCTACACCCTGTTTAGGGTTTCCCCTTGCCCATTTAATGCATTAGGTGAGTGCCCCACACGATAGTGTACCCTAATCCTAAGCGGCCCCACACATCAGCATACCCTAACGGCAACGCCTATGACCTGATGGCAAACCCTCTTTTGTGAATTTTAGACAACAACTTGGGCAAAAGTGTGGAAAAGTTTCAATCCTAGATAAAAGTGAGTACAACTAAAGAACTAGGGGTACAAAAATAGAAAACCGTATGTTTTTTTTTACATTCTCTAAATGATGTGAAAAGCTAAAAGAAGAAACGAATTCTTTAGGAAAGCGTATAACTTATGTTTTTTGCATTATCTAAATGATGTTAAAAGCTCAAAGAAGACAAGTATTATTTACTATTGTATATTCTCATGTATGACGGGAACCACAAATGCAGTTCGAGCTCCATGGTGGACATTAAAAAGAAAAACTTAAAACGCACTTTAAATGTTTCAAGAAAGTCGAAACGAAAATTCTAGATGTAGATAACTTTGAGATCAACAATCCTGCAAAATTTCAGCTTAAAATTCGGTGTATTCTATGCCATCGAAAAAATACTGACAAAATTTTAAACTTTGAAAAGGTGCACTATTCGTCATTTCCAGATCTATACATTTGTCTTTTTTGCTGAACCTCAAATACAAAAAATTTCGATTTGGATTTTTTCACACTAGTAGATCTTATTATTACCTACATCCAGAATTTTTATTTCAAAATTTCGAAACTTTTAAATACCAATTTCAAAATTTTGAAAAAACGAGCTCCATAGAGGAAAGATTTAGTGGTACACATACCTTTACCAAGTTAAACGAGCTAAACGAGTATTCGGTAACTCGGCTCATTTAGGTTGAACTCGTTTAATGATAAAAAATGAAACTCGGCTCGGCTCGTTTTACACCGAGTTTGAGTCGAGCCGAGTCGAGTTGCGAGCTACTCGTTTAGCTCATGAGTTTCGAGTTTTAGTTCCAGGCCTATGTCCATACTCCCTGTATAAGGCCTAGTTAATGTGGGTTTCATCCAACCGACTCTGAGATTCTATTGTTGGTCGACCTATAATTGAGTCATGTGGTATGGATGGTCTCAACCGTCTAAGGTGGCTTACAACATCTCCAATAGATCCCTAAAATACAGGTTTACTTTAGCTATTTTGGATGTCAGTTTTAGCTATTTTGGTTTTCGGTGCAACTCCAACCATTCCCGACGCCCAAAAAATGGAGAGACGCCTAAAAATAGGGCACAAAAATCACATTTTTGCAATGTATCTATCTAAACTAGATCAAACGCATGTATAAAAATTAACTAAAAATATGAATTACAAACATGAGACAGTACAATACGTACTACATTGGCACATAAAACACATATAACATATGTAGATTACTAGATAGATGGTAGTTCAACACAAACGACACCGAAAACGAAATAGTTTGACAAAAACAAGAACACAAACAAACTAGATAGATATATACTAGAAAGTGTCGACGACTACTCATTGACACCGCCGTCACTACTGATCTCCTCATCTGTGAGGAGGAGGTCGAGCCACTCGTCGGCCTCGTCTGTGTTGAGGAGGTCGAGCCACTCGTCAGCCTTGTTGTCAAGAGCTAATGAGCATCACTTCAATCCAACCCTTCTTCCTCCTCTTTTCCACCCTTGCATCCCTCATCTCAGCCTTCTTCAGTCGTTGAAAGGCCCGCCTAGTATCAACGCCCTCTGGGTAGAGGCCCCGCCACTCTGTCATTCATAGCTCGTCGGCCTCAGCAATGTACAGGCACTGCTACACCTGCTGGTGGCGCCGTCGGTCCTCGGCCATCCCCAACAGTGGCTCCGGCATGAGCATCCCCGCTTCCTCTCGAGATGTGATCTCGGGGAAGTTGAGCCTCCCGGCGTCACGGTCAAATCTCCAAGTCTGCGCGTCTTAGGAAAGCATGGCCTCGTGTGCGTAGGGTAAGGTGCCCAACCACACCCAGATGCATCCGGTGGTATCTCTGCCTCGTAGGTGTGGACCATGCGTGGATGCCCTGGAAGCCGAGAGGAGCGTCGGAACACCGAGGAATTGTGGCGGCAGCTAGGGGTTGTCGATGACGCGCAATTCACGGGGGAAACATGACGGCGGGGCTTGCAGACGTTGGGGGAGGAGAGGAGATGCAAAGACCAGCGGTTGGGAAGTCTTCTAGTGGCGGTAGTCGCTGGTGGCACCTAGCGGTCATAGGCGGCGGAAATGAGGGGATGACTTTTCAGGGGTTGTTGGCGGTGCGCGCGGGATGAAAAATACAACGTTTGCGGCATATTGCAGTTCACGGGGTTTTTTCTTTTGCATGCGGCATAATTTTTTTGGCGTGCGCCTAGATGAGTCTGTTGGAGCTGCCTTTTTGGCCTCCCGCCTCCTTAGACGGTTTTTGCGCGGAGGTGTACTTTTAGGCATTTATTTGAGATGCTTTTATTCTATTGTAGTGGTGGACGGTGGAATATACATTATGCATGAGAATTACTATAGCACACTGACCTAACAAGTAACAAGTGATGCGTCCCAGAGAGATTCCACTATTCTTGGAGGTAGATAAGTCATGCGTATAAGATTTATATATTTACATTGTTATATGGCGTGACTTGAATGGTATATATTGCCAACTTCTTATGTATTATTTGCACTTAGAATGGACAAACATGACAGTGAAGGCAAGAGATGTAGCCAACTGGGTTTCTTTGTATGTTCGTCCCAAATATTAGGTGAGAGATGGAAAGACTATATTGAGATGCACAATTGAGATATTGGAGAAAACCAGAAAGCCACTCTCAAGTCTCCAAATACTTTCCGCGTGATCAACCCGTGCCGCTCTATCGCCGCAAGAACCATGGCCATGGCGGCGACCTTCATCCTCCTCGCTAGCATCCTCGCCGGGATAGCGCTGGCGTCAGACAAGGCAAGAGACAAGGTCAACACCACCGCGTCCAGGTCCGGCTACCCGCGTCGTTGCGGCCACGGCGCTGTGGAAATTGCGTACCCGTTCTGGGTGGACGACCCCCACTGCGGCCACGCCAGCCTGCGGCTGGAGTGCCGCTGGGACATGCCTGTACTGCGTCTGAGCTCCGGCGAGTACGCCATAACCCGCGTCAGCTACGGCGACAGGAAAGTGGCCCTGCTCGACATGGTGGCGTTGAACAGAACTTGTCCGGACCTCGCCTGCGGCAACCTGATCCTCCCGTCGCCGCTTTTTCTCACAGGCATCAACAGCAATCTAACCTTCCTGTTGAACTCCCTCGTCGGCTTCGCCCCCAACAACCTCGTGCCGTGCCGTGCCTGGAGAAGGGAGAGAAGTTTAATGCCTACCTCTTCCGGGAGGGCGTCCTCCCGTCCGCCGATGACCACGGGTGCCAGGACGTCATCGGCGTCCCTGTTCTGAACCCGTCCTCTGTGTCATGATTGCTACTCCCTCTGTTTCTTAATACAGACATTTCAGATATGTTCCGAACAGGTGAAAACGGAGCAAAATTACAACGCTACCCTTTACAGATGAGATTTGGATCGCTACCCCGTCTTCGGTCGCTCTCCGCCCTCGCCAGCGACGACTCCTCCGCCCTCTGCCCTTCCAGCTGCTCGTCCTCTGCCCTCCCCAGCCGATCATCCTCCGCCATTCCCAGCGACGACCCCTTCGCCCTCCCCGACAGCTCCTCCTCCGACCTCCCCGGCGACCCCTTATCCAGGCATCCAGCCCAGCAGCTCCTCCGCCCTCCCCAGCTACTCCACATCCGGCCCCAACAGCTCCTCGCATCCTCCTCGATGACGATTTCCTTTGTCCAAGTGCTCCTCGCCTCTTCGTTGACCAGCATCGCCCAGGTTCTTCCTCACCCAGCACCTCGACGCCAAGGTGCTCCTTGCACAAAGAGCAACAGCACACACCAGAGATTCTGAGCAGATTATTGCAAGACTAGTGGCAGCAGCACACATCAGAACATGTATCGAGCAAAGAGAGCAGCAGCACATCATAGCAGAAAAATGCTAGGCCAGGCACTGCTAGTTTAGTTATGAACAGAAAAACTGAATTCTGAAAATTCACATAAATGCTTGATTGTCAAGTGCAAAGGAACTACAGGCAACAGGAAAATCAATTACTGAAGCTACCGAGAGTTATTTATAAATCTATAGTACTCCATATTTATAAATGTGGCTTATTTTTGTAAATCAACTACTGCCAACTGCCCAGCACCATAAAAAGAATGATGACCAGGCATGTTAAAAATTAATTGTACATTAACAACATAGAAATAGACGCAAAATTCTGCTAGGGAGAAAGTCTTGCATTATTTCAGTCCGGTGTTCCACTCAATGTTAACCGATGAAAATTATAAATTTAATTGTAGTACAACTTTCATAACAAGATGGTCACAACATATTGTTGATTGAAGTAAACTAGAAGCAATGCTTAAATAAATATTGTGGTAATAGGGAATGCGTGAGCAGTTCTAAGTTAATCAGTAGAAAACTCTTTGAGCAAATTTCAGTGTGCTAAGAGTTTCTATAAAAGATTCTCCCTCTAGACTTATGTGGGCTAACATTAATGTCTTTGCATTCCCCCCTGTCAAAAGCAAGGAAAAAACAGTAGTATTAGAAGATGTTACAAATGCATATGTAGCCTCAATTCATAACAAGGTCGGATGGATATTCCTTTCTTATTACTTGCTTCAGTTTTATTGCATGAACGTACACTATGATGCTAACCATGTTCAAGATTCATCCGTACATCCACAGTTAGCCCCAAATCATTCTTATACGTAGTACCATTGAATTCTGGTGGTGTAGAGTTCATAATTAATACTCCTATGGCATTTGAATGAAGGAGATGAATATTATCTACAACAATCCATTAAAAATGCAGAAACAACAATCAACTACAATTTAAATGTTTCAAGAAAATCAAAACGAAAATTCTAGATGCAGATAACTTTGAGATCAACAATCCTGCAAAATCTCAGTTCAAAATTCGGTGTATTCTATGCCATCGAAAAAAAATCTGACAAAATTTCAAACTTTGAAAATCTGCATTGTTCGTCATGTCCAGATCTACACATTGTCTTTTTTGCTGAGTCTCAAATACAATAAATTTGGATTTGGATTTTTTTCACACTAGTAGATCTTATTATTACCTACATCCGGAATTTTTATTTCAAAATTTTGAAACTTTTAGATACCAATTTCAAAATTTTAACAAAATAAGCTCCATAGAGGAAAAATTTAGTGGTACACATACCTTTACCGAGTTAAACGAGCTAAACGAGTACTCGGTAACTCGGCTCATTTAGCTTGAACTCGTTTAATAACAAAAAAGAAACTCGGCTCAACTCGTTTTACACCGAGTTCGAGTCGAGCCGAGTCGAGTTGCGAGCTACTCGTTTAGCTCACAACCGTCTAAGGCCTAGTTAATGTGGGTTTCATCCAACCGACTCTGAGATTCAATTGTTGGTCGACCTATAACTGAGTTATGTGGTATGGATGATCTCAACCGTCTAAGGTGGCTTACAGCATCTCCAATAGATCCCTAAAATACAGGTTTACTTTAGCTATGTTGGATGTCAGTTTTAGCTATTTTGGTCATCGGCGCAACTCCAACCATTCCAGACGCCCAAAAAATGCAAAGACGCCTAAAAATAGGGCACAAAAATCACATTTTTGCAATGCATCTATCTAAACTAGATCAAACGCATGTGTAAAAATTAACTAAAAATATGAATTACAAACATGAGACACTACAATACATACTAAATTGACAGATATAACACATATAACATATGTAGATTACTAGATAGATGGTAGTTCAACACAAACGACACCAAAAATGAAATAGTTCGACAAAAACAAGAACACAAACAAACTAGATAGATAGTGAAGGGAATATGCCCGAGAGGCAATAATAAAGTGGTTATTATCATATTCCATGTTTGTGATAAATATTTATTTCTCATGCTAGAATTGTATTAATCGGAAACATTAATACTTGTGTGATTAATAAACTAAAAGATTCCTGGTAAAGCCTCTCTTTTATACTAGCTCATTGATTAACTGATGATCAAGGTTTCCTGATCATGAATATTGGATGTTGTTAATAACGGGGTCATATCATTAGAAGAATGATGTGATGAACACTCACACCCATAGTACGAATAGCAATACGATCAAGTCATCAAGTTTCATTGCTATATCAAAATCATACGAAATAGTTCTGATCCTCAGACCATGAGATCATGTTAATCACTGATACCGGAAGAGTGCTTTGATGATATCAAACATCACACCGTAACAGGGTGATTATAAAGGTTGATTTGGGTATTCTGAAAGTATTAGTTGAGGCGCATGGATCAAAAGTGGAATTTGTCTGACCCGATGACGGGAAGATATTCTCTGGGCCCTTCTCAGTGATATTGCATTGGAATCGCTTGCAAGCATGTGACTAGGTCACGGGAATGCATTATCACGGAACGAGTAAAGAGACTTGTCGGGAACGAGATCGAACTACGTATGATTGATACCAAATGATCGGATCTCGGACAAGTAATAATATCGCAAGACAAAAGGAATTGACTATGTTCGTTAATGGTTCACACGATCACTATATCATCGTCGAGTAAGTGGGAGTTGTCATGGATTTCCAGATCCCGCTGATGATTATTGATCGGAGAGGAGTCTCGATCATGTCCACGTTATTCACGAACCGTAGGGTGACACACTTAAGGTTCGTCGTCATTTTTGAGTGGATACGATACTCCGATCGAATTATAGGACAGCATGAGGGTTGTTTCAGAAAAGTGCCAAAATTGTTTTTGCATATTGAAATAACTTAAGGGTTTTTTTGTTAATTGATTGAATTAACAAATATTAAAGAAATAAAAATGTTTTATTAATTCAATTAGTGTGAGTTTTAATTAGCATGAATGTCATGCAAAATTAAAATGGGGGTTACCACCATGAAGAGGGGGTTACTACCATGAAGAAGGGGCTGCCACCTCCTCTCCTATAAAAGGAGCCTTCTTCTCCCTCTTCACACACTTCTTGATCCCCTCCCTTCCTCCCAAAGTTGCTGCCCCAAATCCTTCTTGGCTTAGCGAAGCTCTACCGAATTGTTAGTTCAAGATTCACACACTTGGAGAAGTGAGTGTTGGAGTGTCCGGCGGATCCCTTCTTCCGCTGCCCCGCTGGACCGAGGGCGTGGAGGAGACAATGACAAGCCGTACGTGTGACCGAGTACGGGGGCGCCGCCGGTTGTGGCGCCATGTACACGATCTCGAGATTGTCAAGTGAACCACTACGTCGACTACGTCAACTGAACGACTATGTCGACCACGTGCGTCTTCGTTGAGTCTCCATCGACAACGTTTGTACGAGAACGTAATCCCCGCTACCGGTCTTTGGGGGTTAGTCTCCGTTGCTACCATCTCGTAGATGTCCTTGGCTAGTTTTGTGTTCATGCGTAGGAAAAAATTTGTTTTCTGTGCTACGAACCCATCAGTGGTATCAGTGCCATCTCTATGCATAGTTGGTATGCACGATTAGAACACATGGAGATGTGGGCGTTGATGATCATGTTATTGCTATTTTTTGTATTATTGGATCATAGTGGCATAGTGGGATTGAAGCTGGCCGAGACTAACATTATGTGACCGCGTTCACGAGACTTGTCCCACACTTGACATGCTTCGGCATATGTGGATTTGCGGGTGCACGTTTCTCCCACTATAGTTATGATCTATTTTACAAAGAGTCGTTAATAATATTTTTATCACCGTTGTGGTTACATGTTCGTAGGTAAGAACAGTTCTTCCTTGAAAGCCTCAAACCACGTAAAATATGCAAGACAAATTAGAAGCGTCTAACTTGTTTTTGCAGGGCATGTGATGTGATATGGTTAAATTGTTTATGTTACAAATTGTATGCAATGATCCTTTTTGTAAGTTATAAACAACCAGTAGGAGCCATATGGTTGTCCTTTTCATTTTATGGCCTGCGTGCCAAATATATATATATATATATATCCAAGCGATATATTGTAATGGAGGAAAACAACCAAGGTGGCGCGCCATGGGCCTTGGTGCTACGCCGGTGGAATGATAGAGATCATGCCATGATGCACAAGATGGAGATCGAATTCGTGAAGGACCATATCATATCATATTATATATGCATGTGATGTTTATCCTTTTATGCATCTTATTTTGCTTAGATTTGATCGCGCGGTAGCATTATAAGATGATCCCTCTCACATAAATATCAAGATAAAAATGTGTTCTGCCATAGCATGCACCGTTAAGAAAGTTCGTCATTTCGAGACACCACGTGATGATCGGGTGTGACAGACTCTAAGTTCACATACGATGGGTGTAAGACAGTTTTACACACGCGAGTGCTATGGTTCTACTTGACGAGCCTATCATGTACATACATGGCCTCGGAACACGAACCAAAAGGTTAAGCATGAGTCATATAGTTGATATGATGAACATGGTGATGTTCGCCTTTGAAACTATGCCGTTGCACGTGATGATCGGTTGCGGTATAGTGAATTTGGTTCATGTAATCACTTAAGAAAACTAAGAGGGATGTTATTTTTAAGTGGGAGTTCACTTAGTAATTTTGAATTATAGAACTAATTTATCATGAACTAAATCAAAGTGAATTTGCATAGTTTGCCGTAGTCATTGGCATCCGTTCACTACCTTGCGATTAGCTATAATTGAGATAATATAACTATAGAATTCTAGATTTTAACTTTATGAATTGGTATCATATTGTTTGAATGCCAATATAAAGTGTAAAGTCCTATTGCAAACTTTTAGCAAACCTTGGTTACTCGATAAAATTTAATAAGTAGTATTAAATCAAGTGTAACAATTCCAGTGTTAGTATCTAAGTATCACACTTGCCTCCATGATCCTTGATATTCAAAAGTTGTTTTTAGTATCAAGGTTATCTAGGAGCTGAAAGAATTGTTTCATAAACTATCATATGTGGAAGATATTTTGATATCTGAAACAATATTTGGTTGCAATGTGATAGAGTATAATTTAGTAAGACACATGTTCTTGTATTGTATGAGAATTTGCAAAGATTAGAGACGCTAGCCGTCTAGATCTCCTAAAAAGATTTTGGGAACTAGCATTATACTCACAATTCACCCTCATGAGCTATAATAGCTTGATCATAAAAGTTGTCATGATAGGATGAATACAAGATGTCGGTAAAATGTTTACTACATTAAAAGATTACTAAAGAATGGAATTTGGAAGAACGCCAAATATTTGATTATGGTGATCTACTTCAAAGTGTGAGTCCAAAGGTATTAGTGTTTGACTAATCATGCCTTGAACTATGTGCCATGTGAATGGTGCCACTATTGATGTTGATAGATTCTTCTAGAAGGAAAAGAATTGCTAAAAGAGAATCCAAAATTTATTCTGCCAAAAAAGAAAAGACTGGAAATGTCCAGCTCAGGTATATAGAAGATATACATGTTATGGGTGTATTCGTTGCTTGTTAAAACAATGTGGTTCTTGGGTATTTGACACTAAATTGGTTGGTATGAACTGTCATACAAAACAACGCAATACAAGAACTACAATGGCCTAATTAACTAGCAAATGAATATGGGATGATTCTCATAAAAAACAAATAAAGTATTATTGTGTTTTGTTGGAATTAAACCCAGCCTTCAAGATTTGTTTTAATAATTGTTATTTTATTCTGGTATTATGAGAACAATGGTTGTTCAAATTATTATCGCATTCATAAAAGATGGATGAACGCTTATCTTGTTGGAAAAATCACATCTATAACACTGATGCTAAAAATTTCTTAAGACAAATGATTAGAAGATCACTTATGAGTGACACCACCATTTAAATCATATTGGAAAGAAAACATGAAGGAACTCCATATTGATGGAATTCTGGAGCCTTTTGATTTTGAATCAATTGACACTTGTGAGAATTTCCTAGAGATGATTAAAACTCCGTTCATAGGCCAAAGAAGAATGAACGACTAACTTATTAGATATTGTACATGTTGATGTATATAGTCCATTATGTGTAGCCGTGTGTGGTGAATTCTTGAACTTCATTTACTTTAACCGATGATTTGAGTAGATATATGTGTATATTTACTTGATAAGGAAGAAGCATGAAATATTTGAATATTGTTCAAAGTATTTCTAGATGAAGTTGAAAATCATTGTAACAAGAGAATAAAGAATTTATGATTTAATCATAAAGGAAGATATTTGACTTACAAGTTTAGCAAACACCTAAAAGTTGAGGAATCGTTCTATAGACTTATATTTCCCGAAACACCATAGGAGTATGGAGTGTTCGAGAGATGAAATCAAACTTTGTTTGACATCGTTGGATCAAAGGTGTCGTCTATAAAACTGCCATTATATTTTAATGATAAAGCTTTAGAGACTACCGCTTTTACACTGAAAAGAGCGCCATCATGATCCGTTGAAATGACACCATATGAGTTATGGCATGGGATAAAACCTAAGTTGTCTTTTCTAAAAATTTGGTATGCTAGGCATATGTAAAATATTTACAACCAAAGTCGGATAAATACGTCTTTATAGGTTATTCCAAAGTAACTGTTGGGTATTTCTCCAGAACACCTAAGATAAAAGTGTTTGTCGCTGAAAACATCAAGTTTCTTGAGAAGGAATTTTTTGTGAAAAGTTAAGTGGGAGGACAATAGAACTTTGATTGGGTTATTGAACCTAAGCTATATGTGCTGAGTAGCGCAGCGCCGGGAAGTGTCCCGGAGGCGGCCAAAATGCGCATGCTTGTCGTACCTCAAAGGTTGTGGTCACATAGATCTAAGTTCCTATTGAACTGCGTGAGTCGGATAACAATCAGATAGTTAGATTTGAGAACAGATCATTATTGTTTCACAATGATGAACCGATTACATGCAAAGAAGTGGTGATGGACCCTGACTCTGTCAAATGGCTAGAAGCCATAAAATCCGTGATAGTTCCATACACGAGAATTCAAGTTTCTGAACTTGGAAGACCTTCAAAAGGCATGAAGCCTAATGAACGTGTTAGGATCTATAAAGACATACATGAATGTTTAACATCTATGAAATAGTCGACATATCGTTAAACTATTTACGGTTATGTTCAATTAGTTGACTATGACAAGATTTGATCTTTCATAGCGATATCCTGTCTGGACGGATTACTGTAGCAACCACTACATATGCCAAGTTTGGTATATGTTAGTTGAACAAACAAGACAACATTCTTCTAATAGAATGGTTACCTAGGACATGTACATGACATGGTCCAATGGGTTTTGTAAATTCAAAGGATGCTAAAAGGCATGCAAACTTCAATGGTTGAAGCAAGCATCACGGAGTTGGAATATTCACCGTGATGAAATAATTAAATGGTTTAGTTTCATCAGATACGATGAATATGCTTTCATTTGCAAGAAATTAAGTGGGAGCGTTGAGACATATTTTTCAGTACATTATGTAGAAGACATATTGTTAATTGGAAATGATGTATCTTTTATTGACATAGGTTAAGACTTTCATTAAAATTAGATTTCAATGAAAGACTTAGGCAAAACAAAAATATTGGGTCTCGATATCTATGTAGATAGATTGAGGTGCCAGTATGGTTGTGCCAACGTACATAGATGAAATATTGAATGAAGTTCAATATGGAAACGACAAGAAAAGTTCTTGCTGCACGGAAGAGGTTGAAACAAGATTCAAGTGTTTTTGACACTTGATGAGTGAAGCCATATGAATGATTTGATCAATCATGTATACCGTGATATGTATATATCCAGACATGTCCTATGCTCTAAATATTATGAGTATATACCAGAGTGATAAATATCATAAGATGATCACTGGACAATAGTAAAGGATATCCTTATATGCTTTGGAAGGACTAAGGATATATATTATGAATGACGAAGTGACACATAGTTCATTGTAAAGTGTTACATTGATACTAAGTTTGTCACAAGATACAAATTAAGTTTATCTCAATTTTAGCTATGTGTTTAGGCGGCACAATGTAATGAAAGGAAGTTCCATGATGGATTTGGATGAGTTCCAAAGTTAAGACATTGTGATGGATTCTACAACAAAGGTTGAGTATATGGCTGCTTTAGAAGTGCAAAGGAGGAAATTTGTGTCAAGAAGTTTGTTATCAAACTAGGTGTAGTTCCAAGATGGCTATTACTATGAAGATCTATTGTGCGACAATAGTGATAACCTGATTTTAGCTAAAGGAACTAAGGTCTCACCAAAGGACCAAATTTATATCCAACTGTCTCATTTGAGAATGAGTGATGCGTAGAGACGCAAAGACATGCAAATACATACAGAACTGAAAGTGTCAGATCTGGAGATCAGATTAACCACATGCAATGCGTATGGATAACACGTGAATGCCATAAGTGTTATATACGCAAACATCAACTAGATTATTGACTCTAGTGCAAGTGGAAGACTGAAGGGAATATGCCCGAGAGGCAATAATAAAGTGGTTATTATCATATTCTATGTTTATGATAAATGTTTATTTTTCATGCTAGAATTGTATTAATTGGAAACATTAATACTTGTGTGATTAATAAACTAAAAGATTCCTAGTAAAGCCTCTCTTTTGTACTAGCTCGTTGATTAACTGATGATCAAGGTTTCCTGATCATGAACATTGGATGTTGTTAATAACGGGGTCATATCATTAGAAGAATGATGTGATGAACACTCACACCCATAGTATGAATAGCAATACGATCAAGTCATCAAGTTTCATTGCTATATCAAACTCATACGAAATAGTTCTGATCCTCAGACCATGAGATCATGTTAATCACTGATATCGGAAGAGTGCTTTGATGATATCAAACGTCACACCGTAATAGGGTGATTATAAAGGTTGATTTGGGTATTCTGAAAGTATTAGTTGAGGCTCATGGATCAAGAGTGTAATTTGTCCGACCCGATGACGGGAAGATATTCTCTGGGCCCTTCTCGGTGATATTGCATTGGAATCACTTGCAAGCATGTGACAAGGTCACGGGAATGCATTATCACGGAACGAGTAAAGAGACTTGTCGGGAATGAGATCGAACTAGGTATGATTGATACAAAATGATCGGATCTCGGACAACTAATAATATCGCGAGACAAAAGGAATTGACTATGTTCATTAATGGTTCACACGATCACTAGATCATCGTCGAGTAAGTGGGAGTTGTCATGGATTTCCAGATCCCGCTGATGATTATTGATCGGAGAGGAGTCTCGATCATGTCCACGTTATTCACGAACCGTAGGGTGACACACTTAAGGTTCATCGTCGTTTTTGAGTGGATACGATACTCTGATCGAATTATAGGACAGCATGAGGGTTATTTCAAAAAAGTACCAAAACTGTTTTGGCATATCGAAATAACTCAATGGTTTTTTTGTTAATGTTTGTTAATTGATTGAATTAACAAATATTAAAGAAATAATTTTTTTATTAATTTAATTAGTGTGAGTTTTAATTAGCATGAATGTCATGCAAAATTAAAATGGGGGTTACCACCATGAAGAGGGGGTTACCACCATGATGAGGGGGTTACCACCATGAAGAAGGGGATGCCACCTCCTCTCCTATAAAAGGTGCCTTCTTTTCCCTCTTCACACACTTCTTGATCCCCTCCTTTCCTCCCAAAGTTGCTGCCCCAAATCCGTCTTGGCTTAGCGAAGCTCTATCGAATTGTTAGTTCGAGATTCACACACTTGGAGAAAATAGTGTTGGAGTGTCCGGTGGATCCCTTCTTCCACTGCCCCGCTGGACCGAGGACGTGGAGGAGACGATGACAAGCCATACGTGTGATTGAGTACAGGGGCGCCGCCGGTTGTGGCGTCGTGTACACGATCTCGAGATTGTCAAGTGAACCACTACGTCGACTATGTCAAGTGAACGACTACGTCAACTACGTGCGTCTTCGTCGAGTCTCCATCGATAACGTTTGTGCGGGAACGTAATCCCCACTACCGATCTTTGAGGGTTAGTCTCTGTTGCTACCATCTCGTAGATGTCCTTGGCTAGTTTTGTGTTCATGCATAGGAGAATTTTTGTTTTCTATGCTACGAACCCATCAGATAGATAGATACTAGAAAGTGTCGACGACTACTCATCGACACCACCGTCACTACTGATCTCCTCATCTGTGAGGAGGAGGCCGAGCCACTCATCGGCCTCGTCTGTGTGGAGGAGGTCGAGCCACTCGTCGGCCCTGTCGTCAAGAGCTGACGAGCAGCACTTCAATCCACCCCTTCTTCCTCCTCTTTTCCACCCTTGCATCCCTCCTCTCAGCCTTCTTTAGTCGCTGAAAGGCCCGCTTAGTCTCGACGTCCTCCGGGTAGAGGCGCTGCCACTCTGTCATTTGTCGCTCGTCGGCCTCGGCAATGTACATGCACTACTACACCTGCTGGTGGTGTCGTCGGTCCTCGGCCATCCCCAACAGCGGCTCCGGCATGAGCATCCCCGCTTCCTCTCGAGATGTGATCTCGGGGAAGTTGAGCCTCCCGATGTCACGGTCAAATCTCCAAGTCTGCGTGTCTTAGGGCGTGATTGGTAGCCTACAAGGAGTCCAACCAGGCCCTGGGGAGAAGAAAACCCATTGATTGGAGTCCCGGGCTGCATCCAAAATATGGCTGGCGCGCTGCGTAAAGCACCCTCCGTCCAGGCCCTAGGGATACCTTCGAATCGAGCGTTTCCCAGAGCCACCCTCGTTTCTGGCTCCCGTGAGCCAAAAGTGGTCAACGCCTGTAGGTAGACTCGCTTCCCCTCACCTCGTTTAACTTTCTCTCTCCTTCCTCTAAATAGCTCCCTCATAAGCCCTTTATAGTACCACAACCATGGATCGTTGAAGCATGTGTCCTATATGAAAAAGATGCACCTCGACGAGGGGAATCCATTCTGACCATCCATTTTGGGTTTTGTTTGGTGTAAGCTTCAATTTCATTTGAAACCGATTTGACCAAATTTTGTCAAATTCGTCGCACACGAGCCGCAGTTTAAAATTTCCTTTGGCGAGTAGCTTCACCACACTGTTCCACACAACTTTCGTGTTGTAAGTTTTTGTTTCGATGATCATAGAAAATATAGTTTGTATCTCTCTTGTATACTGCAATGGTGTACGTATGTGTGTTTATCCTTTTTGGACTGAAGGTGTTCATGCTTGTCGCTGTAGCGTAGATCGTCGGAGTTCGGCGCGGTGCGGCGCGATAGACTCGTCGGTTTTGGTGGCTATCGGCGGAGAGCACCGACGCGGCGGGACAGACTCGCCAGCTACGGCGTCACGGCGGCGTCAGCCCAACATCTTCATAGAGGCCATACACTGTTCTTGTTAGCATAACTATGGTTTGTTTAATCGTGTGCTCTACACGAAAAAGATGCACCTCGACGAGGTGAATCCATTCTGACTATTGGTTTTGAGTTTCGTTTGGTATACATCTTCAATTTTGTTTGAAAGCGTTTTGAACAAATTTGTCAAATTCATCACACACGGTCCGTCGTTTAAAATTTTCCTTCATGAGTAGCTTCAGCGCATCATTTCACACAACTTTCGTGTTGTAAGTTTTTTTGTTTCGGTGGTCATAGATAATTCCATCACCATCTCTCAGTATACTGGAACGAGTACGTATGTCTGTTTCTCTGTCTTCCTGCTAGTCGTTGTCGCCTAAATCAACCGGGCAAGGCGCAAGGCTACTGACTCACCATCTTTGGCGGCTACCAGCGGTGAGCGGCGATGCCGCGCGACAGACTCGCCAGCTTCGACGGTTACCGGCGGCAAGCAGCGACATGATGGCTGCGTCTAGCCTTTGTCTGGCAGTGACGAGAGAAGAAGTACCTATAGTGGTGTGTGTGGTAAGCACACCATGGTGAGACTACAAATACGTCTGCAGCCATCCAAACAATTGGACCAAAGTGGCTCCAGAAATGCTGCTAAATTCGTTATGGGCAACCAAACCAAACGCCTAAGTTGGTTTTTGCATTGCACGGTGCGACACAGGTCCTCCAGCGTATGCCCCACGGAGCCAAAAAAAGAGCCACATGCTACCAATCGCGCCCTTAGGCAAGCATGGCCTCGTGTGCGGTGGGTAAGGTGCCCAACCACACCCGGATGCATCCGGTGGTATCTCTGCCGCGTAGGTGCGGACCATGCGTGGACGCCCTGGAAGCCGAGAGGAGCGTCACAATGCCGAGGAATTGTGGCGGCAGCTAGGGTTTGTCGATGACGCACAATTCATGGGGGAAACATGACGGCAGGGCTTGCAAACGTTGGGGGAGGAGAGGAGATGCAAAAACCAGCGATTGGGATAGTCGCTGGTAGTCTTCTAGTGGTAGCCTTGGAAATCCTCGGAGAAAAACACGGATGGTTCGGGCGCGCGGAGGCTCCCTGCAGCGTGCCAGAGACGGTTTCCAAAACCAACTCTAGTAGCTTAGCAATGTGTCGTAAAACTGGAAACTGCAGAAATACCCGAACCCCCGGAAATACAGTAGAGGCGGCTATTTTGTTTAACCGGCTCTGCATTGTAGAGTTTGTTTAAAGAGTAAAATGCCAATTTGATCTATGAAGTTGACTGCGATGTGTGATTTGGTCACAAACTTGTAAATCGTGAATTATGGATCATGAAGTTGCCACCCATGAGCGTTTTAGTCACTACGTGATGGCCACCATTAGTTTGGTGACATGGCAGATTGTTTTTTTTACAAATACCCCCCCCCCCCTAAAATTGTGTTATTCTCTTTTGAGAACATTATCTCTCTCTCCCTCCCTCACTCCCAAAAAATCTCGAAAAAAGTGCGCCCTAGGGATCGATCTCGGGCCGAGTAACGGCGGAAGCTAGTGATTTGTCGATCCGGATTTGATTGAATGGGGGTTTGATTTTTTTTCAATTTGCCAGAGGCAGAGGTTTGCGGAGCTTGAGCTCGAGGAGGCCGGCCTTCTCACCGGTGGTGCTGGAGGAGCTTGCTCCTGCACGTCATCACGTGGAGGAAAGCAACCCACGATTTGAGGAGGATGGGCCTCAGGATATTCGCGATATCGGGCCATGGATGAGGTTGGGACCTTGGGCGGCGGGCTCGGAAGGCTGCGATGTCGAGAGCTACAGGCAGTAACTCAGAGGTAGAGGTGAAAAATTGGAGAAGAAAAATCATGGGGCAATGTGAGATTGGAGAAAAAATAAAGACGAATCAAGAATTTATTTGAGCCCATGAAAAATAAGCAAGTAAACAGAAATGACCTAGTAATTAAAAGAAACAAATATGTAGAGCGTTATTTACAAAAAATAGAAGTCATCATCACATAGTGACCAAAATGCTCGCGTGTGGCAACTTGGAGATCCATAATTCACGATTTGCAAGTTGGTGACCAAAGCACACATCTGAGGCAACTTCATAGACTAAATTGGCATTTTTCTCTTGTTTAAATTAAAGACCATCTTTGTAATAACTGGATCGTCTGAGAATAACCGGATGTCCCTGATTTAGAGAACGGTTCTACTGCTAGTGTCGGCTCACTATTACACCCCAACTCCAAAAATTGTATTATTGGAGTCAATTGTTATTAAAAACTGATTGACCGGTCAATTGAGAGTCAGTTGGGTAAATCGTCTCTAAAAACCATATTATTAGGAACTACCGCTTATAGTGGAATGAAAAACCCGCCGCCGGACTATGTTCGAGAACCAACTCTAAATGTCTATTTTGTGCTAGGTAGCTATGCCTCCCCTGGTTTTAACTCAAGAAATTTGATTCTTATTAGCAAGCATTTGCTTAAATAATTTCTCTTGCAAATTAGCTAGTTGTTTAATTTGATTATTAGTCATAACAGAATGTTTATAAACCATTTTTATAGCATCTATAATGGAGTTAAAACTTTCACAAAGAACTTAATTTTAGGAGTAAATTCTAGTTTTAACCCTTTATTTTGAATTTTTTACTGTAATTACCCTATTTAGTAATATTTCATCCTGATTACCCGATTTAGTAAAAGTGGTGCCAGTTTTTACCCCCTATAAATTTTTGTGGGTGTTTGGACAGGTGGATCTATGTCGTCTGATACATGTGTCATGCCACGTAGGCGGCGGAGGCGTGTAGGACCTTGTGACGAAGGCTTGTAGGACCATGTGGCCGAGGCGGCAGCGTGAGGACCACGCAATAGCGGCAGCACCATAGCGATAGCGACAGAGGCATCCAAGCAATTGTTGCAGCGGCAACCCAGGTGACGCCCTCACATCAGCACCACGGATGTCCTAGTGGATAGCAACGGCGAACAAATGGTAAGGTTCTTCCTCGTAGCTCCCCTTAGTTGGGCATTTCTTCCTGCTAGCTGCTGCCTAGAGAGCACATCGCAAATGGCCTGAATGTGAGATTGTGCAATGTTGTAGGTTAATGGTAGCTCCTCCAGCGAATTATTTGCCTTCCAATGCGTCCAGGGTGTTATAACTGGTACGAGGCAGCACCAGGAAGCAATTAGAGTGAATGAAGATATCAAAAGGATCAGGTTCAAGATGGAGCTCAGTAACCTAGTGTGCATACAAATCACCAGATAAAACCGCAAGGAAAAATCGGCAGGATTAAAATCACCTACGTGGCATGACACATGTACCTGACAACCGGAACCCACATGTCAAAACACTCACAAAAATTTAGAGGGGGTAAAAATTGGCACAACTTTTACTAAATGGGGTAATTAGAATGAAAATTTGCTAAATGAGGTAATTAGCGTCAAAAAAATAAAACTGGAGGGTAAAACTGGAATTTACTCTAATTTTAATCACTATATCATCAAAAGAGCCGAATCCTCTCATTTCAAGAAGTTGTAGCAAGAATGACGAGATCTAATAAAAGATCTTATCGGATGGATGCGTAAGAGGACGGGAAATGAACAAGTACGGTGACATGGTTGGAAATTGTTAAATGTGTGACACCGTCGCTTAATCTTAACAAATAACAAAGGTTTATTTTGGATGAGCTCATGCACTTAGCACATTTAATGGTGAGTTGTATCCCGTGTGTCCCAAAAATAATCAGTGTATACATGCATGCGGAGAGGGGAAAATAATGCAAATAGTGTGACCATTCTCATGTTGATCGAGTCGCTAAACTACTTATTCATAGCCAGGTTTTCATGTGTGCCTCAACGTTGCTACTAGTACATTAAAAAAATACTACTAGATTCACAAGGGCATGTGGGTGAACAGGGGGCTGATGACCATATAAAAGGAAGACGAAGTGTGACTGTGTGAGGCTTAATTAGGTTCTCAAATTTGGGTCTTGATGATTTCGATCGAAAGAATAGATAGATTAGTTGTGATGTGTATATGCAAGATGAGATATTAGAAGAATACTGAGTCCGAGCAAGGGCATATGAAACTAGTACATGCGACGCTGGCGCCTTCGATGGCCTGCCTTGGAGTTAGAAGGAACGAATTCTGAGTACACGGTTTTTTTTTTTTTTTTTTGAAACGGAGGCAAAAATCTTTGCCTCTATCTATTAATTAAGAAGAAGAGAATTGCCCAGTTAATTTACAGGGAAACCGGGCTAAAACCGATACAAACAGGCCCAAACAAGGAACCCACATCAAGAAGACCTCACAGCGGACAACACGAAAAACTCTCCCAACACACAACAACCACTACCCCAACTCTTGAACCACGCAACAGATTATAAAAGAGAACACTCAAGCCCTCAACAACACTTAACACGCAACACCAAAGCCACAGAATGACCCAAACCAGAGACAAGCCAAGAAACTGAAGAACATACATTAAGCAACTGCGGATGCCTTCCCTGTCTCATCACTCTTCTTGTCTTTGCACCTAAGCGACTTCAACTTCCGAGTGCCGGTTTGAGGGCAATCACCCACCTTCTTGCTTTTGCCCTTAATTTTTGTCCCTGTTAGGAGGCAAGCAATCGCCCTTCCAAATCCAGGAATAACAACATCCAACCTGCTGAGCAAGTCGCAAAGTTCCTTTGTAACGAGATCATCAGAATTATGTGTCGATGGAGGTGGAATAGGCACAAGCTCTACATCTGGTTGCATAAATGAGCTCACGATCGCCGACGAGTCCACCTTCATATGCTCCGCTGACAAAGGCAAAGTAGGGCTCACACAAAGGTCTTGAAGCTCGGGCATGATATCCAACATCGGAGCCACGGCCGCAGCGATGGCCCCTCCCTCAGTGGTAGACAAAACAGAGGGCACATTAGGCAACGACGGTGAACTAACCCCAACACGTGGGGAGAAGCAACCAAAGAGCTCTGCCCCGCTGTCCTCCGTGGAGCCAACACCAATCTCACTAGGAGGACACATAGCTGGCACAACAGAGAGCCTGCTCAGAGTAGCCTCCGCCCGCTCCAGAAAGCTCTCAACCCGTGCAAGACAGTCTTCCAGCTGCTTAGCCTGAGCTGACAGAGCAGACTGCAATACCGTAACAGACGAGGTAACCAAGCTAGCTGGAGCAGAAACGACTGATGCCCAAGAACCAGAGCCACAACCAAATGCATTGGAGGGGAGCGCTGATCGTGATGAGTCCTCACATGGAGTTGGAGCTTGATGATGCTCGACGCCGAGGTGGGACAGTGGCTGCACAGAAAGGCAAGCTAGAGAGCTGAGTGGACGCCAAGGATTGCGGCATTGGCGTGCAAGGTGGCCGTTCTCCAAACAGCGGGAGCACCGAAGAGGATCACGGCAAACAGCCGCACGATGGCCATGAACAAGGCACCTGTAGCACCTACCATGGAGCCATGCCGGAATGGGGCGAGGGGGCGAAGCCAGGGCCGGTGACGCAAGGCGGCGCGGATGACGCCGATGCAGCACCTCTTGCCATCCCCCGCTCACCTCCGCCTCGCGTCTCACACTAGCTTGAGCCCGTTGAGCAACCAGAGAAGAGCTATTGGTAGCCGGCGGCGTCATGGGAGCCAACTCTTCCTCGTCGCTGCCATCATCATCGTTGAGGGAGGCCCACGACCCAGTCGCCAAATCCATGCACTGGAGCGGGATCTCGCTGGAGTGGAGCAGCTGCGGATACGGCCCATCCACGTCGCCATCACCGGCAATCTTGCAGCAGCACGTTGCCTCCTGGATGGATATGTCACCTCCGACAAGATCGCCTGAAAGGCCAGCAAGAACCACCGGCGGCGGACTGAGTGTTTGCAGGACACTTGACTGGCACGGGTGTACAGACGGAATTGGCACGTCGGGCTCGAGCAGCTCCGAAACAGCAGGGACTGCGGACGGGCAGGGGGGCGAAGCGGCGGCCGCCACGGGCCTATGTGGGCAGCGAGCGAGGTCCAAACGTCCACCGATGGCCGGGTCGGCCTTGCGAGAAGCCAGAGCAGCCGCGGCCGTTGCGGCGGCGGAGGCAGCCGGCGGAGCCGACGCAGACGACGGAGCCGGAGCAGCCGGCCCAGTGGGCACCGCGGATGCGGGAGCAGACAGCTTGCCCTGGGGGGCCTTTGGCACCTTCACGGACGGCGGAGCTTTGGTCAGCAGAGGTGAGGCGGCAGCGTCATGGTGAGCCATGGAGCAAGACACGGCTGCCGCGGCCCACGCAACGACGGAACCAGACTCAGGGACGGGCGGAGAGCGGGCGCCAAGAGGTCTCCGGATCTGGTCGGAGTGGAGGCAGAGGAGGCCGGCGCTGGGAGATCAAGGCGGCGGCGCGCCGTCCCTGCAGGCGACCATGGTCGCGAGACCTTGGCTAGGGTGGATATGTACACGGTTTTTGATTTCTCACAATTAGCAGATGCTACAGTTGGGTTCTCAGATGAAAATAAATTGGGACAAGGTGGCTTTGGTTCAATATACAAGGTAAAATAACTCATGCATACTGATATTTTTAGCCAAAAAAAAGCAAACCCGCTGCATAATTAGCTTATCTATGATTATGTAGAAAATATATAGTACTGTTGCATGTTAAAATAATCTTAGTTTAGTTTACTTTAGCCACAACCCTGGGTGAGAAGAAAGTCAAGGTAAAAAAGCTAGTGAGATGGAATTTATTATCACTGACCGAATTATTTGGAACTTCTTTCAGGGACAGATGGGCAGGAGATTGCTGTTAAAAGGCTTGCCTTAAATACAGTCCATGGTATCGCAGAATTCAGAAATGAAATACAGTTTATAGCGAAGCTCCATCACATAAATTTGGTTCGGCTCTTGGGGTGCTGCTCACAAGTAGATGAAAAATTGCTAGTCTACGAATATTTGCCAAATAAGAGCTTGGACTTCTTTATATTTGGTATTACTTCTTGCATACACTACTTCATGTTCTAAGTTACCCCTTCTATTATGTTCATGTTTAACTGATTTGCAGATTTTGTGTCAAAAAAACTGATTTGCAGATGAAAAAAGAAGAACTTTACTAAAATGGAATACGCGAATAGCAATAATTCAAGGGATAGCACAAGGACTTTTATATTTGCATACACATTCTCGCCTAAGGGTTATACACAGGGACCTGAAAGCTGGTAATGTTTTACTTGACAATGAAATGACTCCAAAAATTTCTGATTTTGGGCTTCCGAAAATATTCAGCTCAAATAACAGTGAAGAAAACACGAAAAGGATTTCTGGAACATTGTAAGCTTTTCTTACAAATTAACCATCCTAATAATCTTACAAGTAAAGCAATAAAAACAAATTATTTATTCTCTCATTTTATACGTACATTCTTTCAGCGGTTATATGCCTCCAGAATGTGCTTTTGGAACCTTCTCAACGAAGTCTGAAGTATTCAGCTTTGGTGTGCTAATGCTTGAGATCATACATGGAAAAAGAAACAGAAACACATGCTTTTATCAGTTTGGGGTTTCCCTAATCTACTTGGACATGTGAGCATTTTCTATATTCAGTATGTACAAGAACAATAATGAACTGAGCCTAATGTAATGTGTGTTTGAACTGCTTCTAGGCGTGGAAGTTATGGAAACAAAAAGATGGCTTGAATTCGTCGATGCAGCAATAATTCCGGAGGTTCATGCATTAGAGACTATGAGATACATAAATATTGCATTATTGTGCGTTCAAAACGATGCCACTGACAGGCCAACCACACAATATTTGGTTGCGATGTTAGGTCACGAAGAGACGAGTCTACCTAAACCTAAACATCTGGCATTTTTTGACGTAAAGGTAACAGATGAAGAGCCTTGCAGTGTTAATGATGCAGAATGTCAGATTTACATGGTAGATAATATGTACTAGGAAGCAAAGGCGCGGCGTGCGTTTGAACTGTAGTTGTTTTAAGATCCATGTCTCCAAAAATTCATTTGAAATATGATGAGGCACATAATATAATCCGTGATGCTTAAGTGAATAATGACATTTTCATTGGATTACATGGTGAATAACATTGTCTGACATAATACCATAATACCGACTCATATATACACTGGACGTCAAGACGCCAATGGCTGATAATGAAGGCAATCATGCATCGATGGTACTTAATTTTGTCGTGGTATATGGATTGTAGCTTTGTGGCGTTGTACTGGCCGTCTTGGTCTTTCTTCTATAAAACCGATATGTCTCCCAGGCCATATCCTCGAAAAAAAAAGTTAGGCACATAGGTCCACGGTACATATTAATTTTGCTGGTAGAGGTGGGGGAATCAAAAGTTCGATGCAAGATTGCTATCTCGCTAGTGCTTCTCTCTGTCTTGAGTAGCTGGGTCTGGAACCAGTTGGTCTGGTGATGAAGATGGCATGTTACTCTTACTGGGGAGAAAGAACAGGGTAAGATCAGTATACTGCAAGGGTAGCATCAGCAATGATGAACGTTCCAAAGGTGTAAACTGAACCTTTTTTTAGCACTGCTTTGAATTGGCCTATACGATTAACTGGCACACATCTTTCCATTGTGTTCCCGTAGGATAGAAGCAAGATTTCAATGCTTCTTGGACTGGAAAACTCTGCAGCATTTATAAGAAAGAGAGGTATACAATGAAAACTAATTTTTCCACTCTAGTACTAAAGGATGCATGAAAGCATTATTACCTTCCCTACACCGAATAATTAGAAACCTACTCAACAGTGACTCAGCAGAATGAAAATATTACCAAACTGGTACTTCGTGATAATCATTGCCTGCATCTGACCTAAAGCTATCCTGATTCCTACTACTGAGTAATTGAGAAAAATGGAAGTATCATTCAACCAGCACTTGTGATGATTATTTTCTGGTATGGAAATGGATAAGTATTTTTAACAAAGACTCGAGAAATGTGTAATTTAAAAAATCAGAAATGGAAACGGATAAGTATTTAACAATTAGTTGTTGATAATATTGGAAGATAAAATAATGTGTAGACACCATGTGATCTAGAAAAATGGAAATATCACACAAATACCAAATGCGGTTATTGCGGGTATTAAGCGCAACGCTAGCCTTTGGAGTACCGCGGGCGCAAAACACTCCTCGTTTCAAAAAAAAAAATCTGAAGAACCAGCTCCTGTGACGATCATTTTCTAGTATTACCTGATCCTAAAATGATTTTCATCCAATGAAAAGTAAGGATTTAGACACTACCTTACTTATGATAACCATCTTTCAACAATATTAGGACCAAAGTAATCTGTAAAAAAAGAGGGAACCAATGGCTGAAGCAATGTGTAATTCAGAAAAAAATGGGATTGGATGAGTATTTATATCAATTACTTGTTGATAATATTGGAAGATAAAATGAAGTGCATAGAACAGGAAGTAAATGAGAATGAATGGTCTGTCCTCAAATTTCTAAGTCAGGAAACATGCTTGAAATCATTCAATTTTTGTACGCCGAAGAACATGTTTTCAGAACCAACATGTAATTTCTGAATAAAGGGCATGTGTATCAGTTCAATGGCCAGATAAATGGGTCATACGTTTTTTAGAAGAGATCATGTAATAAGCTTAGAAAAATATAGGTTAGAACTAATCCTTCATCGAGTATGGTTCAAGGCAATGCAAATCTTCAACATTTCAACTTAGAGCAAGTACAATAAATCCTAGTCAGCTGGCTATAAGGATTAAAATAATATTTTCTTGCTTAGTTGGAGGAGAGAGAAGAGGAGAGAGAAGAGAAGTGGGCTCTCATGCAAGAGCCAGCTCTAGCACGTGCTCCTAGGCACTTTGAGAGAGTGAAAGATGGGCCAGACATTGATAAAGTAGTACTTTTATATAGCCCACTATTGTACATGCTAGCTATAAAATGGCTATAGATGACATGGCAATTAGCTTATAGCGAGTAGCAGGCTCTACTATTCGAATTGCTCCTAAGGAAAGGCTTGGCAGGGTACCCGTGCTTCATTGAAAGGTTAACAGTATCTTTTGATCAGTCCACTACTCCACTTCCTAGCTGGCCACCACTTTGACGGAAATGCACAGCTTCAACATCAGTACTTCAGTAAATGCTTGGCTGGGTACCTGCGCACTTCATTAAAAAAAGTGTCCGGTATCTTTTGATCAGACCCCTTCCTAGTTTGCCACCATTTCTAGAGTTGATGAAGACTACAGGAGCAATCCCATGGCAGGCCGTAGAACCAAGATCAACGGAGTAGAAAAATAAAATGTTGGGATCGATCCAATAAGCTGACTGAAAGCACCTGTGCCTGGGCTGGAGAAGGAGGATGGCATGTAGGAGGAAGCGAGGCTCACCTAGATGCTGAACATCGCACAACACGTTGATGGCTTCCTCTTATCCGGCGGAAACATGGATGCCCCTCAATTCAGTATCATCCTTAGAGCATCTCCAGCCGTTTGAGGCCCCCGGACCGAAATCCGGCGATATATTCGCCCGGATTGGATGTAAAACGGACGTGGGTGGGAGCAAACTTCTAGTCGCACCCCGGCGTTCGCGGATATAGTTTCAAAATGGCGTCTTCCCGCCCGATACACAAAAGCATCGCACAGAGTTCGGCGATCTGATCAGCCAGAATTCGGCGATCGAAACAGAAACTAGACTAGACTAGAACAGGCTCGTCGGCGGTGCCTTCCTGCGCCTCCTCGGGCGGCGTAGTTTCGTCCGCCGAAGGGGACGTTGTTGAAGGGCAGGACGGCGACGCAGTCGACGCAGTCGACGGAGGGTGGAGGATGGCTTGGCGATGAGCGTCGTACCAAGCCCGCGTCTCCTCGTCCATCGCAGTGTCGTTGCCGCCGATCAGGAACGCCAGGTCGGTGTTCCTCTTCTTCGCCGCCGATGTTGTCTGGAGCAAGGCGATCCGGGTGCCCTGGTTGGCGAGCATCTATTTCCAGCGTGCGTCGTACTTGGTGTCTCTCCCGGCGCTGTGCGCCCTCGCGTCGGCCCAGCATTTCTCGAAAGACGCCTGCAATCTGTCGGCCGGAGCCCCCGACTTCTTCATCTCTTTCAGTTTCTTTTGGCCGAACTCGGGGCGGCCCGCCGACGCGGCAGCGGCGGGAGCGTCGGGGTTGTACTGCTCGTCCTTGTTCTTGGACAGGGTCCGGCGTACTTCGACCCACTTCTCGCAGTCTTCGATGCGGGCGAAGACGTTGAGGTACTTGAACTGCTGGCCGTCGGAGTCGTCGCCGTACATGTCGAACGCCCACCTTGGATTGGCCATGATCCGGCGGGGAATTGGCCGACGCGCGGCTGTCCCATGGCCATGGAGACCAGCCTCGCCTGCTCGTCCGCCGCCGCCGCCGCCGCCCTCTTCACCGCGAGCTTCTTCTCCCTCTCCGCCCTACCGCGAGTTTCGGTCTCCCGGCGCGCCACGTCCGTCGCCCACGCCGCGTTGGTCATGCCAGGCGGCCTCTCTTTGGGCGCCCGCGGCTTCCTCGTCTTCGGCGCGCCGTCGTCGGCGATCCTCTTCGGCGGCATGGTGGTGGCAGAGAAGAGGAGGAGCTGCAACTGTGGGGGATTTTGGCGGGGAAATGGGTATATGCGGCGCATTAATGGCGGGAAACGGAATTAATGGCGGGGAACTACCCTTTCTCTCGCCGACACCGCGAGCCCGCTCGCCGTTTCGCGCGTTTTTGTTTCGTCCGGAGTCCCCGAGCGCGCCTCGGAAAGCCGGGGACGTCCTGGGCTCGCCGGATGGATGAAAGCCCAAATCCAGGCGAAAACGAGGAACCGGGGGCGTGGCTGGGCCGAATATCGCCGTCCGGATGTAAAAAACGGCCGCCGGGGGGCAAGTCGGGGGAGGGCTGGAGATGCTCTTACCACCATGTTTCAGTGAGATTTCCACTAATTAAAGGATTCACCAAGAGAGACGTACCAACTGCTGCTTACAACTTGTATTGTGCTGACCACATAATGCAGGTAAACATTCTAAAGTATTTCCCCTTCTCATTCATGATCGGCAACAAAACTTGATGGCAGTAAATGACAAATTAATTAAGCAGCCAATACAAATTCAGAGAAGAAACGAACACCTGAAGCACACATGACATCCTGTGGCTTGAAGCAAAGAAGACTGGTGGGAACAGAGCAAACAGGGTCAGAGAGAGGGAGGGCTAGCCTGGTACTTCTCAAGCTGGACCAGTCCGCCGGCCTCCACGCGACCTGGAAAAGATTATGGCGGCCACCAGATGGGGGTGAGAGGGGTGAACTTTAGCACGTAGGAAGAGGGAATCGAGGATGAGAGTAAATTTTACCTCCTCTGTCCAGGTAGTTCGGGCCGGAGCTGAAGAAAGGGCTGCTGCCGAACGGGAGCGAAACATGTATTGTCGTCTTACCGTCATTGCAGGCTCATGGTTGTGGAATAAGTAGCAGCGGTGAAGATGTGCTTCTCCGCAACCTCCCTGCGGCAACGCTCGTTCGTGCATAGGGTGTGAAGCCACCGGAGCCGGTGCTTGCAGGAGCCGATCTTGATCTGGCCTGCTAGCTTTCTTTCTCTCATCTGATTTTTGTTGGATTGAACCACCGCAGCCGCTGGGTGAAAACGTGGGGAGGAGAGGAGGAGAGAAGACTGGCTGGCTTGGTGCGGCGGCCCACGGGAGCAGCGGCGTCAAGGGGCGACTTCATCAGCGGGAGAAGCGCTGCAGCCCACGTGCGGCGGCGCCATGGTCCCGGACACCATCAATGCGCTGCAGCAAAATCTTATGAGGCAGAAGCGCCGGTAGCCTGATTGGGAAGGAGAGAAGGGCGCCGACCTTCTTCTACATGCCGTCTGTCGCCACGACGGCCAGAGGGAGGGGAGGGCGTCGACCCCAGGGAGAAGATGTGTGCGGCGTCAAGCTCGTGGCAAGAAAGAGGTCGGGCGCGGAAGAGCACATGGAGTAGGAGGTGGGCAGGGAGAGGTCAGTGGCTCGGCTTGGATGAAATAAAAAAAGAGGTGGAGCTGTCGACGTAATAGGGAGTAGGACGAAAGAAGAGAAGATTGGAGAGAGATTAAGCGGTAGGAGGGTGAGCGAGACAGATCTAGAAACCGCTACGGCCTACGTGACAATAAAAAAGGAAACCCACACCGGCAAGACCGTAACAGACGGAGAAAAGGGTAGATTTTCACACCAAATTTTTTGAAAAAATACCATAAAACCAGCGCACGAAAGGGAACGGTACTGTAGATAGCAAAATTTGCGCATCTACAGTACCGATCTGATTTGGCGTCGCTAATCGATCGTCAAAACCTGGAACTTTTATATATGTATCGATTACTCGATATCATCAGTGTTTCTATTATAGCGACTCCCTCTGTGTTAACACTGAATATAAAACAAAATACATATGCATACTTATTATCTTACTCATTCTCAGACATACAAGGATGACTCATGTATATGTTGGACGACACACTGCAAGTCATTTGACCGCTACTTTGCTGTTGTACAGGGGAGTGGTAAGGAAGTTCTTGGAAGTAAAAGAGGTGGAGAGCCAATGGAAATTGATGAGGCCGAAGATGGGAAGATGAAGAAACGGAAGAACGGTGGAGAAGAGAGTGTTGTACCTTTGAATGGAGCGGGACTTCATGTCCCAATGATAATTTGTGGCTTGATCGAGCGGTCAAATGACTTGCAGTGGAGGACGAGACGAATAATAGATCAGCAGCAGAGTACAACACAAGGACATGGGTTACCAGTCAGTGATTATTCGTTTCGTCCTTGTATGGTAAGTAGTCCTTTCTCCATGCTGTACTCTGTTACAGCTCTGATACCACCGTTATCTCATTCCCTTGCCTTTTACGTTACTAGTCAGTGAACCAAATACCTCCGTTATGTATTCCAGGCTCATAATGTGATGTGCTCAACTTTGGCCCATGCAGAATAGCCGCACTTAGTGCTTCAGTATCTCACCAGCACTTGTGCTTCAGTATCTCACCAGCACTAGTGAGAAATAGAGCATCGGCAAGCGGAAAACTTCAAATGGAGCTCGGGCTCCATATAGCCTATTTTCTAAAAAATTCGAAAATCACATTTTTAAAGTTCAAAAAATTCAGGACAAAAAATCTTGATGTAGACAACTACGAGATATGCTACTGTGTAAAAAATCAATTCTAAATTCATAGTATTTTAGGCTCAGCAAAAAAGATAAATGCGTAGATCTAGATCTAGTAAACAGTGCATAGTTTGAAAGTTTAAAATTTTGGCTGTTTTGTCATTTTTGTTGAGCCCAAAATACAATGAATTTAGGATTGATTTTTTGCACAATAGTATATCTCATAATTGTCTATCTCAAGAATTTTTGTCTCGAATTTTTTGAAACTTTCAAACATTATTTTCGAACTTTTCAAAAAAATGGGTTACATGGAGCTCGAGCTCCATATGCCCACTCTCATCGGCAAGCCTATAAATATAGCTGGTAGGCTCCGTTGGTGTTCAGGCTAGCTGGTGTGAAAGCATCCGTGAAAATGACTACTCTTCGCACAGTTGGAAATCGCAGCTTGTTCATAAGTTGAAAATTAATTAAGTGGTATATGCTGTAAATTATTTAAATAAAATAAATATTTTCAGTTGCTCGATTGTGTTGGGTGACCCGATGGGTTCGGGCATGGGTTGGAGTTGGGAACCATGGGTTGGGTCTAATATTAGGTTGACTTGACCAAACCCGACCTGATTGCTAGCATCTCAAGGAGAAGGTGGACTCAGATGTGCTATTTTTTTCGGAAATAAAATGTTTTTTTTTGGTGGAAACAAAACTAGATAAAAAACGTTTGCAATGGTTGTGATGGAAACTAGGTTTAACTAATTTGGTTGTGAAAATTTTTGAAGGCTAGAGTGGAGGGTTAGCTCTGTTTTGGCGGAAGGGAATAAATCTGACAGCTTGTCTCAAATCGAGGTGTCATATTGATGCCACGATTAAGGAGGAAGATGGGTTTGAGTTGAAAGGACACAGATGTCGCCTAGAGGGGGGGGTGAATAGGCGATATCAAATTTTACGAAAGGCTTGAATAAAAGTGGAATTAAACTAGCGTTTATTTTGTCAAGCACACAAGACCTAAATAAACTAGGCTCACCTATGTGCACCAACAACTTATGCTAAGCAATACAAGTAACAAGGTGATAGCAAGATATATGACTTCAAGCACGAAGGCTATCACAATGTAAAGTGCATAAGTAAAGAGCTCGGGTATAGGAATAACCGAGGCACGCGGAGACGATGATGTATTCCCGAGTTCCTCCCTTGAAAGGGAGTACGTCTCGTTGGAGGGGTGTGGTATCGCCACAAAGGCCTAACCAACGCCACAAAGGCCTCACCCTATTCTCCGGTGTGAGCTTGCGCCACAAAGGCCTAGCTCACTCTTCCACTAAGGGGTTCCTCAAGGCGGAACCGGGCCTTTACACAAATCTTGGGGCACGCATCCACAACTTAATTGGAGGCTCCCAAGGATAGCCACCAAGGCTCCACAAAGCCACAAAGCCGTCTAGGGTTCCAAGAACCCAAGAGTAATAAGCTCACAAACTTTCACTTACTCGAATCTCCGGGGAGAACTCAAACCGATGCAACCTATGCAATGGCAAGGGCACACAAAGTGCTCAAATCCTTCTCACCCAAATCTCACCAAAGCAACTAATGCTATGGAGAGATGTGAGAGGAAGAACAAAGGAAATCCACAAAGAACTCCAAGATCTAGATTGACTATGTTCCCCTCACTTAGAGGAGAGATGGATTGGTAGAAATATAGATCTAGATCTCCTCTCCCTTTTCCCTCAAAAATATCCAAGAATCATGGGAGGAATGGAGGAGGAAGGGCAAGCTTGCAAAGTCAACAATGGAGGAGAGAGAGCCCCAAAACGTGTGCAGCCCAAGGAGGAAGAAGGGGTATTTATACCCCTCCACGAAAATCTGACCGTTACAGCCACTTACACCGGCTAAAGCCGGTCTTAACACCGGCTATAGCCGGCCTGAAATATCCGGCCCTGGCCAGCAATAGCCGGACAAAAAGCCGGGTTGCAACAGAGACGAAATCTGGGCGGACCGGTTAAAGCCGGCCCTTAGACCGGCTAAAGCCGGTCTGACCGGCTATTTCCGGCCCCGGGCCGGCTATTTCCGCCCCCACTGAAACAGCAGAAATACCAAAACGAAAACGGCAATAACTTGAGCATCCGGACTCCGTTTTCGATGATCTTGGGCTCGTTGGAATCACCACAACGAGATCTACAACTTCATCCATAGAAACATCATAGTCTAACAAGGGAGTATAAAACCAAATGATGAAAGGTTTGACCTCTCTACGAAGACAAACCGGTAAAACCTCCAAACATCAAAAACGCAAGAAGTGTTCCATACGGATTCCGTTTTTGATGAGCTAGAGCTTGTCATGGAAACAACCACAAGCTCTAGAACCTCACATGGATAAAACCCAAATAAGAACCAAGAAAGATGATGCCAAGTATGCAAAGGTTTGAGCTCTCTCCGAACGATACGATTAAGTTACTCACTCGAGAGCCCCTCTTGATAGTACGGCTACCGATCCTATAACCCGGTCTCACAAATAACACCATGAGACCGGTAAGAAAGAAACCCTATCAATATCATACCTTTGCCTTGAGCATTCCACTTGAGGTGGATAATGACGATCTTGATCTTCTCAAGTTGGACCACCTTTCTTGATTGAGCTTGCTTGGTGAAGTCTTGCGGATTGCTCCTCCATACTCCACTATGGAAGAGACTCTCTTTAAGCATATCTTCACATATCCATGATCACAATATAGATGGCAAGCTTCAAGCATATGTTCTCTTCTAGTTGCTCATCTTGAACTTGCGCTTTGACTTGATCAATCCTCGAATCTATTCTTCTTTCTCCGTAATGATGGTGTCTTGAGGATACACATGAGAGCTCACTCAATCTTATTCTTCAAGACACACTTGATATAAGCTCAACTCCCTTAAGACCAATCTTTGGATCACTCCTTGAATAACACCTTGGTCAACACATAATCTTCTTCTTACAACCTTGACTCCAACAAATGGTTCAAGCATTGTCTATGGACAAGTCCTACACATATAACTCAATGCAACCATTAGTCCATAGGAATTGTCATTAATTACCAAAACCACACATGGGGCTCGATATGATCTTTCAATCTCTCCCATTTTGGTAATTGATGACAATCTCTTTGAGAGGGTTTATATAATGAATTCAAAGAACCAAAATGGTTGTACTAACATCAAATACTACAAAAGTATGTGATGTTAGTAAAACCACCATATATAGAGCAAACTCCCCCACAATCTATGCACGTGTGAATGATCTTGATTTCATTGCATATATTGCCAACCAAGGTTGTTGGTGGAGTTTCCACTATATACTCAACCATGCAAAGCATGCAAGGCAAATGCTTAAGAACAAACCAAAGCATAAAAGCCAATTCCCTTTAAACCCTCGAAACTTCTCCCCCATTGGCATCCATTGCCAAAATGGGCGAAAAACTTAGAAGGCCAATATAGTGTGAGTTCCTCCAAAATGGTGTGCATATCCAAAAGAAATAAGTGAAGACACATGCACATATACAAAGACAAGTATATGAAGGAAACCAAACTATATTGAGGATCAAAGATTGCAAAAAAAATAAGATAACACGATGGATAAACTTCAACAAATGAAGAGAGCAATCAAACAATCCAAAGAACAAACTGAATAAAGATTTTATGATAAGATCGAAAAGGTGCTCTAAATAATATGAGGAAGCTCCCCAAGGTGTGTGCACAAAATATTCTATTGAGTTGAAGTATAAGGTGCACATACATGGAATCATCACTCCCTCAATATTATTCAAAACAAAATGATACCAAGTGAAATTAAATACTATGCTAACCGCAAAATGGTGCTTTAAATGAAATGAGGAAGCTCCCCAAGGTACGTGCAAAAATTGGAATGTTTGTATTTGAATACAATTTACAAAACATGGAATCCTCACTCCCTCAATAACATTTAAAACGCAACCATTTGCAAGAGATCATAGAGAAGAAATTAAGCTTAACACTTGCATCAAAGAAATGGTTGAGCAAAAAGTAAGGGATAACATATAAAAGGCTCAACCAAGGAATGTGTGAGAGAAATGACACAACATATTATAAGACTAATACAAGGATTAGCATAGAGCATCCACATAGTCTTCAATGAATGATATTGCTTAGCATTCCATTCCAACACATAAGGTTCAAATAAGATATCAAATAATGAGATATCATCTCTCATGTGTATAAGTTTCTAAGTAGACAATATCACAAAGATAATTATCACAAAGAAACATGTACACACAAAATAGATACTAAGAATAGAACATGATATCCAAAATGAAGTCATGCAATATACCAATGAGATTTTTGCTTTTAAAGCATGGCCAAAGGCTCAATTTATCTTATTGTATATTGACGAACTTCAACCACCAACATGTCAAAGACATCACAAATATCAACAAGGGAAAGAAGATAGTTGGGATGCTTTGATAAAAACAACAAGTATCATAATGAGGGATACCAAACGGAAGAAATAAATTTGCAATTTCATCAATATTGCACATGTGAGCTTATTGAGGAATTGATATGCAAAAAGATTGCTAAGTTGACATATATGGGATAGGAGAATCATGACCATGATTTTTAGATGTTCCCAATAATATGTCCTCATCTCAACTTGCTCACATTTGCAATAAAGAGGTTTCATTAGAATCCTTGCAAGAACCACATGGTTTTCAAATAAAGATATCCATGCCAAGAAACAACCTACACAAGGTTGGACGCTAGAAAAGTATGCATAAAAAGATACTTGTTACCGAGATATTAAAGGTAGGATGTAGTAGATAGGAGTTCTTCAATAATCCTAGCTTGCCTCAAATTATCATTTAGTCACCACTTCATCCTTATTATTGAGACAAGCACCAATATATCTCCATGTACCTAAAACAAAGTTCAAGTAAAAGATGGTCCCCAAACTCATTGGGTCCAAAGTAGTTAGAAACTACAACATATAGGACAAACTCCACATAAATATGTGCATATATATATGAAATAGAATTTCATGCACATCTTAGCCAATTTAGGATTTGATGGAGCTTCTCCTATATATTTGATCAAAGAAAGCAAAAGCATGCCATACAATATACATTTAGTAAACATGCAAGCACAAGACTTTCAAGAGCCAAAGGAGATACAATTTGGACAAAACACCAAGAAGGACAAGCGAGCACGCAAAATTGTGAAGCTATAAAAGGTTGTCCAAATTATATCAAAGAATCAAATCAACACAAGATTGACTCCAAAGTTCAACTAGTGAACCAAGCAAAAGCCAATGAGCATAAAGCATAACTAAAACACACACATGCTCAAAGTCATGACTCATTTTAAGAGTAAGAAATAAATAATAAGGACTGAGATCACCAACTCCCAAAGAGATCAAGGTTCAAACAAACAAACCAAACTCTCCACACTTTTTATGATGGCACACTAAGTACCAAAAAGAAAAAATTGTCTTCCAACAAAAAACCAATACCAATTGAAATAAGCACAAAGGGTGTGTTATAACAAATATAGGAGAGCTCCCCCAAGATTAGTGCATTATTTATGATTTTGCATTTGAATACAAAATGCACACAAGTGGGATCATCACATCTACCTACATATAAATAACACAAAACAAGTTCAACGAAATCAAATAGAATAACAAAAGTCATGGAAGACAATGGGAGCTAAAACAAATACATTTTTGGCTAGAGATAGGGCAATTAAAAGCAATAGCCAATGTAAAGATGATCAATATACATGTGCCACATGATATAGTACCAATTGTCCAAGAACAAGAGGTATTTGGATTTATTTCCCGATGGTAGTTTACATATAAATCCAAGATCATCTTCACAACAAAGAAGCATACGGAGAAGGATAAGAATTAATCACCATGCTCAAGAAGATATTCTTGATAGACTCAAATAGTTAAACAATCACGCAAAGCAATGATTAAGATAACTTGAAGCAAATGGTTTTCCAACTTTGATGTAGCATTCCACATTTTAGGAAAACCCTATCAAGAAAGTATCTCACAAACAAGATCCAAAACAAGAGCAATAAAACAATTTGGCAAATTGGAATTTGTTTGAGAAAACATGCCACATAGAAGCAAGATAATTTACAATATCAACACTATGTGACACAACCTCAAATATACACATTATATTGGTTTGTAGTATGCACAAAGCATATTACTCCCCCATAATGTGATAAAACATTTATTTTTCACAAGAGGCAAATAAAATCCAACAAGATGATTAATGGACATTATAGAATTTGAATTTCTCATGAGAATGATATACCACATAGAGACTAGATAATCTTTAAATATCAACACTAAGTGGTATTCCTCATGTACACACATTTTTAGGATTGTGAAGTGCAAAGCATATCACTCCCCCAAAATGGGATAGTCCAATAATCTCTCACAAGAGCTAAGTAAGATAAAACAAGATGCAATAGGCTCAACAAGAACACCCATACATGGTGTGCAAACCAACATGCACATACTTGATTACTCAAAATGAAGCAAGTAGGAAGCACACCATATACAAACACATGCAAGATACTGTTGCCTGTCAAAACCCATCGACGAGCAGCGACGAGCAACACGAAGAGCCGGGAGGCTCCCAGAACTGCTGGTGGGCCCTGGTCCCTCGGGCAACGGCCCGCAAAACTCCGGCACACGTCCTGGCTGATGCAAGGGCGTGCCACCTGACCTATACCTGATCAGGAAGGTGATGGATTGCTTCGATTAGTTTCCTGCATGGCAGACACGTAAACATTAAATACGAGCCTCGATCGGCTCTCAGGTTTCCCTGTGAATCGGCTCATGTAGCCGATTGTCCCATGGATCTGCATTGGATCTACGATAACATGGGGTTTTGCTTTATCAATACAAGTCAAATCGATCTACGACAGTTTAACGCTTTCACCACATAATTGGAACATCCCACACGTAATTGAGCCTGGTAGATACGAAAGATAACAGAAAACTAACCCTAGAGGAGGCCAAAAAACCAACGTAGAGTCAATTCCCGGAACAACTCCTCTCGAATTGGCAAACCATATCCTTACGTACTACTAGATCGTTCAACCCGTTTGTGAGGCCTAACCATGCGGATATCAAACTAATCCTTGGAGAACAAGGAACAACTATGACAGATTGAATCGACTGAATAAAGATCAAGCAAGATGCTGCCCTTACACCCAAAATAGGTGCAAAGGCAGCGAGATCTCTAGGGGCAGCATGACTAAGCAAACATAACCAAAAGCACCGATGCTAGCCCAAACAGATCTATGATAACAGTATTACTCGCCATCAACAAGGCTTCAGTACGAGCAACACCAAATAACACATAAGCAGATGCTGCCTAGATCGCGAGATGCGATCTAGGCAGCACGACGCTTACCTGAAAGAAACCCTCGAAACTGTTGAAATATTGGGCCATTTCATATGAGCCCATAGTAGATTTCAGAAATTCCTAGAAATCTCAAAGCCCATGTGTGTAAGCCCATTTGGAATGCAGCCCAAGTTTTTGGCTGCACAAAGGCAAGGGGTGGGAGCTAAGTTTAGTCCCACATGGGAAGTTGGGAGAGATGTAGACCAACATATAAGGTGGGGTGTTGCACCACTTGGTAAGTGAGTGAGAAGAGAAGTGCCACACGCGCGCTCCTCCTCCTCCTCCTCCTCGCTCGCTCGTCTCGTCTCGACTCGACACGACACGTCACGTCACGACGCGCGCGCGCGCCGCGGTTTGCGGAATTGAGCCTCGGAGCCGAGCTTATCTTTTTGCTGCACAGGAAAACCGAACGTTTGACCGAGTCCTTGACGGACGCGTCACAGCTAGCCAGTTCGGGTCGCTCCCGGATCGTGGGCTACTGTAACCGACTCGGACGTGGGCGTGGCCCACGTTGCCTAGGGTTTTTCCGCTGTGCGTCCGCGCCTATATAAACTCTTGCCTGGCTACACGCCGTACACACCTGAAACCGATCTAGGGTTTTACCACCTCTCGCTGCTTGCGCCGCCTCCGTAGTCTACTCCATCCCGAGCGCCGGCGTGCACCGGCGAACGGGAGAGCAGGTCTCCGGAACCACTCGCCTTTGCGATCCTGTACGGGAGAGGGCGAATTAGGTTTTTGGGAAGCGCTCTGCGCGACTGCTCAAGCTCTTCATCACGGGTCGTCTTCCATCCAAGTCGGGCGGTGCTGCCTACCGCCGTCTTCATCGCCGTCTGCTTCGACCGGTCTTCTCCAACATTGTCATCAACAACGTTACTGCTACGACTACATCTGCAAGCGAACGGTACGTGCGGTCTACTGCTGTTCGTCTGTTCATCATGTTCTGCGAGTACATGTTTAGCTACTGCCTGTTTCCGTTCATCTTGTTGTTTAGTACATCTAGTATGTTCGAGTTACATGTGGTAGTAGCTGCTATTGTCATGTTTAATATTCTGGAATTAATAATGGAAATTGTGCCTAATTATCCAACAATCCAAAAACCTAATTGTAGGCAATTTCCTGAATTATCAATGGCTGGTTTTACCGATGCACTGAGGCCGGATAAATTTACCGGTGTGCACTTTAAGAGGTGGCAGTACAAAGCTGAGCTTTGGCTGACCACGATGAAAGTGTTCCAGATTAGTAAAGGCAAACCTGAAGGAACTATGTCTGACGATGATCAGAAAAAGTTCGAGGAAGCCAATACTATCTTTGTGGGATGCATTCTGAGCATTCTTGCTGACCGTCTGTGTGATGTGTTTATGCACATAAAAGACGGGAAAGAGCTCTGGGACGCACTGGACGCCAAGTTTGGTGCTGCAGATGCTGGCAGTGAACTGTACATCATGGAGAGCTTTCATGATTTTAAGATGACTAAGGACCTTCCTGTGGTTCAACAAGCTCATGAGATACAGTGCATTGCCAAAGAGCTCGAACTCCTTAAGTGTGCCTTACCCGACAAGTTTGTGGCGGGTTGCATTATTGCTAAGTTGCCCCCTTCATGGAGAAACTTCGCCACAGCTCTCAAACACAAGAGACAGGAGATATCAGTTGAAAATCTGATAGCGTCCCTTGATGTTGAGGAGAAGGCTCGTGCTAAGGACACTACTGAGAAAGGAGAGGGTCATGCTACTGCTAACTTTGTCCAGCAGAAAGGCAAATCCTCAGGCAAGAATAAAGGGAACTTCAAGCCCTCTTTCAACAAGCCTGTAAAGACTACAACCTTCAAGAAGAAGAAGCCGAACAGGGACAGGAGTGATCTAACTTGTTTCACTTGTGGAGAGCCCGGCCACTTTTCCAAGGACTGCCCAGAACGCGCAGACCGCAGAGGGAAAAGGGCCAAGAGTGTCAACGTCGTGACTGCTAGCAATACTGATGGGTATGGTAATCTATTTACTGTTCTTTCGGTATTTCAATCTCCCTCTTGGTGGATTGATACGGGTGCTAACGTTCATGTGTGTGCTGACATCTCTATGTTCACTTCTTACCAGGCCGCACGAGATTCCTCCGTCCTAATGGGCAATGGGTCACATGCCTCTGTTCGTGGTGTTGGCACGGTAGATCTGAAGTTCACTTCGGGGAAGATCGTGCAGCTGAGGAACGTGCAGCATGTCCCTTCTATGAACAAGAATCTTGTTAGCGGTTTCCTTCTCTACAGAGATGGGTTTAAGGTTGTGTTAGAGTCGAATAAGGTAGTCGTTTCCAAGCATGGACAATTTATTGGAAAAGGCTATGAGTGCGGAGGCTTGTTCCGCTTTTCACTTTCAGATTTCTGTAATAAATCCATGAACCATATTTGTGGCGGTGTTAATGATGATACCAGTGTTTGGCATTCTCGTTTATGTCACATTAATTTTGGTTTGATGTCTCAGTTATCCAGCATGAGTTTAATTCCGAAATTCACTATTGCCAAAGGTTCTAAGTGCCATAGTTGTGTGCAATCGAAGCAACCTCGTAAGCCTCATACGGCGGCCGAGGAGAGAAACCTGGCACCTCTAGAACTCATACATTCTGATCTATGCGAGATGAATGGTGTGTTGACAAAAGGTGAAAAGAGATATTTCATGACATTGATTGATGATGCGACTAGATTTTGCTATGTTTACTTGTTGCGAACTAAAGATGAAGCTTTAGACTACTTTAAAATTTATAAGGCTGAAGTTGAAAATCAACTAGAGAGAAAGATCAAGCGTCTTAGGTCGGATCGTGGTGGAGAGTATTTTCCTAAAATCTTTGACGAATTCTGTGAGGAACACGGTATTATTCATGAGAGGACGCCTCCCTACTCGCCCCAATCCAATGGGGTGGCCGAGAGGAAAAACCGCACTCTGTCTGACTTGGTGAATTCCATGCTCGACACTGCTGGTTTATCAAAGGCATGGTGGGGGGAGGCTTTGTTGACTGCATGTCATGTCCTGAATAGAGTTCCTAACAAGAATAAAGATAAAACCCCTTATGAGGAGTGGGTTGGGAGAAAGCCATCACTTTCGTATTTGCGCACTTGGGGATGCTTGGCGAAGGTCAACATTCCCATCCCAAAGAAACGCAAACTCGGACCAAAGACTGTGGACTGCATCTTTCTAGGTTATGCTCAGCGGAGCATTGGCTATAGATTTTTAGTAGTTAAATCCGAGGTACCTGATATGCATGTTGACACTATAATGGAATCTCGTGATGCAACATTTTTTGAGAATATGTTTCCTATGAAAGATATGCATAGCACTGCTATATTTTCTTCTGAGATAATTCCTGAATCTAGTGCATCTGACGATTATTTTGAGCAACCACATGAGAACGTTTTTGAGAACGTTCATGAGAAGGATGACAATGAAGCTCCTACAAGGAGCAAGAGACAGAGGACTGCAAAGTCCTTTGGTGATGATTTCATTGTGTACCTTGTGGATGATACTCCCAAATCCATTGCTGAGGCATATGCATCATCAGATGCAGATGATTGGAAAGAAGCTGTCCAGAATGAGATGGACTCGATTCTTTCTAATGGAACATGGGAATTATCAGAGCGCCCCCATGGCTGTAAGCCTGTGGGCTGCAAGTGGGTGTTCAAGAAGAAGCTAAGACCTGATGGTACTATTGAGAAGTACAAGGCGAGACTTGTAGCGAAAGGCTACACACAGAGAGAAGGCGAAGATTACTTTGATACCTATTCACCTGTCGCAAGACTAACCACCATTCGAGTACTACTTTCCATGGCTGCCTCCTATGGTCTTATCATTCATCAAATGGACGTAAAGACAGCTTTCCTCAATGGAGAGTTGGAAGAGGAAATCTATATGGATCAGCCTGATGGATTTGTGGTAAAAGGTGAAGAGACAAAGGTGTGCAAGTTGCTAAAATCTTTATATGGCCTGAAACAAGCACCTAATCAATGGCATGAGAAGTTTGACAGAACTTTAACTTCTGTTGGCTTTGTCGTTAATGAGGCTGACAAGTGCGTTTACTATCGCCATGGTGGGGGCGAAGGTGTTATATTGTGTTTGTACGTTGATGATATTCTCATCTTTGGTACAAACATGAAAGTAATACATGAGGTCAAGTCTTTCTTGTCAAAGTGCTTTGATATGAAAGATCTGGGAGAAGCTGATGTGATCCTGAACATCAAGCTAAATAAGAACGAGAGTGGGATTACTTTATCGCAATCCCACTATGTTGAGAAGATCTTGAGCCGGTTTGGCTTTATTGATGGCAAGTCTTCTCCAACACCTTATGATCCCAGTGTGATATTGCGTAAGAACAAGAACGAACCAACAGATCAACTGAGGTATTCTCAGATCATTGGTTCACTCATGTACTTAGCGAGCGCGACAAGACCTGACATCTCTTTTGCTGTGAGCAAGTTGAGTAGGTTCATGTCAAACCCGGGTATTGATCATTGGCATGCACTTGAAAGGGTCATGCGCTATCTATGTGGTACAATGAGTTACGGGATTCACTATTCAGGGCACCCTGCTGTGCTTGAAGGATATAGTGACGCAAATTGGATCTCTGATGTAGATGATATCAAAGCCACTAGTGGGTATGTGTTTACCTTTGGAGGTGGCGCCGTATCATGGAGATCATGTAGGCAAACCATATTGACGAGGTCAACTATGGAAGCAGAACTTACTGCTTTAGACACAGCCACTGTAGAGTCAGAATGGCTGCGTGAGCTCTTGATGGACTTGCCGGTGGTTGAAAAACCTGTGCCGGCCATCCTCTTGAATTGTGACAACCAAACAGTTATTGTCAAAGTGAACAATTCTAAGGATAATGCGAAGTCATCAAGACACGTTAAAAGACGTTTGAAGTCTGTCAGGAAATTGCGAAACTCCGGAGTAATAACTGTTACGTATATTCAAACAGACAAAAACCTGGCAGATCCCTTTACTAAGGGGCTATCACGCAATGTGATAGATAGTGCATCGAGGGAGATGGGTTTGAGACCCATAGATGTTATGCCATAGCGGTAACCCAACCTTTGTGATCGGAGATCCCGTGAATTAGGACCTGGGAAAACAAGCTAGTGGTTTAACTGAGGAGAGTATTCTGTAACCCTCTCTAAGTGAAGATGCAAAACTCTCAAAATCTGTAAGGCAGGTTGGCAACATGCCTTAATGTGTTTCTGTTGGCTATGATTAGCAAAGATGCTGTCCTACAGAGCATTCTTGAAAGAACACACCTATATGAGTCCGACTGTTAAACGTCGCAGTCTATGAGATTTGGGTGATCTCTAGTAAACTCATGAAGAGACCATGGAGTACGACGCATATGCTCCAACCCGCGGGGTAGGCTACTGGCAGCCATGTACTGGTTATGACTTTGAGTGAAATCTTGACGCACAAAACTTGCAATTCAAGGCGTAGTCCATTGTTCAAGTTGCTGATAGACGTAGCTTAAGGTTCTAGGCGGAAGTTCAACTTAACAGTCTCTGCTGAAACACTGGTATATAAACAAGTAGTGAGGTTTGGCAAATCTCTAAATGGGCATTTGAGATCTGGTGGGGGATTGTTGAAATATTGGGCCATTTCATATGAGCCCATAGTAGATTTCAGAAATTCCTAGAAATCTCAAAGCCCATGTGTGTAAGCCCATTTGGAATGCAGCCCAAGTTTTTGGCTGCACAAAGGCAAGGGGTGGGAGCTAAGTTTAGTCCCACATGGGAAGTTGGGAGAGATGTAGACCAACATATAAGGTGGGGTGTTGCACCACTTGGTAAGTGAGTGAGAAGAGAAGTGCCACACGCGCGCTCCTCCTCCTCCTCCTCGCTCGCTCGTCTCGTCTCGACTCGACACGTCACGTCACGACGCGCGCGCGCACGCGCGCCGCGGTTTGCGGAATTGAGCCTCGGAGCCGAGCTTATCTTTTTGCTGCACAGGAAAACCGAACGTTTGACCGAGTCCTTGACGGACGCGTCACAGCTAGCCAGTTCGGGTCGCTCCCGGATCGTGGGCTACTGTAACCGACTCGGACGTGGGCGTGGCCCACGTTGCCTAGGGTTTTTCCGCTGTGCGTCCGCGCCTATATAAACTCTTGCCTGGCTACACGCCGTACACACCTGAAACCGATCTAGGGTTTTACCACCTCTCGCTGCTTGCGCCGCCTCCGTAGTCTACTCCATCCCGAGCGCCGGCGTGCACCGGCGAACGGGAGAGCAGGTCTCCGGAACCACTCGCCTTTGCGATCCTGTACGGGAGAGGGCGAATTAGGTTTTTGGGAAGCGCTCTGCGCGACTGCTCAAGCTCTTCATCACGGGTCGTCTTCCATCCAAGTCGGGCGGTGCTGCCTACCGCCGTCTTCATCGCCGTCTGCTTCGACCGGTCTTCTCCAACATTGTCATCAACAACGTTACTGCTACGACTACATCTGCAAGCGAACGGTACGTGCGGTCTACTGCTGTTCGTCTGTTCATCATGTTCTGCGAGTACATGTTTAGCTACTGCCTGTTTCCGTTCATCTTGTTGTTTAGTACATCTAGTATGTTCGAGTTACATGTGGTAGTAGCTGCTATTGTCATGTTTAATATTCTGGAATTAATAATGGAAATTGTGCCTAATTATCCAACAATCCAAAAACCTAATTGTAGGCAATTTCCTGAATTATCAATGGCTGGTTTTACCGATGCACTGAGGCCGGATAAATTTACCGGTGTGCACTTTAAGAGGTGGCAGTACAAAGCTGAGCTTTGGCTGACCACGATGAAAGTGTTCCAGATTAGTAAAGGCAAACCTGAAGGAACTATGTCTGACGATGATCAGAAAAAGTTCGAGGAAGCCAATACTATCTTTGTGGGATGCATTCTGAGCATTCTTGCTGACCGTCTGTGTGATGTGTTTATGCACATAAAAGACGGGAAAGAGCTCTGGGACGCACTGGACGCCAAGTTTGGTGCTGCAGATGCTGGCAGTGAACTGTACATCATGGAGAGCTTTCATGATTTTAAGATGACTAAGGACCTTCCTGTGGTTCAACAAGCTCATGAGATACAGTGCATTGCCAAAGAGCTCGAACTCCTTAAGTGTGCCTTACCCGACAAGTTTGTGGCGGGTTGCATTATTGCTAAGTTGCCCCCTTCATGGAGGAACTTCGCCACAGCTCTCAAACACAAGAGACAGGAGATATCAGTTGAAAATCTGATAGCGTCCCTTGATGTTGAGGAGAAGGCTCGTGCTAAGGACACTACTGAGAAAGGAGAGGGTCATGCTACTGCTAACTTTGTCCAGCAGAAAGGCAAATCCTCAGGCAAGAATAAAGGGAACTTCAAGCCCTCTTTCAACAAGCCTGTAAAGACTACAACCTTCAAGAAGAAGAAGCCGAACAGGGACAGGAGTGATCTAACTTGTTTCACTTGTGGAGAGCCCGGCCACTTTTCCAAGGACTGCCCAGAACGCGCAGACCGCAGAGGGAAAAGGGCCAAGAGTGTCAACGTCGTGACTGCTAGCAATACTGATGGGTATGGTAATCTATTTACTGTTCTTTCGGTATTTCAATCTCCCTCTTGGTGGATTGATACGGGTGCTAACGTTCATGTGTGTGCTGACATCTCTATGTTCACTTCTTACCAGGCCGCACGGGATTCCTCCGTCCTAATGGGCAATGGGTCACATGCCTCTGTTCGTGGTGTTGGCACGGTAGATCTGAAGTTCACTTCGGGGAAGATCGTGCAGCTGAGGAACGTGCAGCATGTCCCTTCTATGAACAAGAATCTTGTTAGCGGTTCCCTTCTGTGCAGAGATGGGTTTAAGGTTGTGTTAGAGTCGAATAAGGTAGTCGTTTCCAAGCATGGACAATTTATTGGAAAAGGCTATGAGTGCGGAGGCTTGTTCCGCTTTTCACTTTCAGATTTCTGTAATAAATCCGTGATCCATATTTGTGGCGGTGTTAATGATGATACCAGTGTTTGGCATTCTCGTATATGTCACATTAATTTTGGTTTGATGTCTCGGTTATCCAGCATGAGTTTAATTCCGAAATTCACTATTGCCAAAGGTTCTAAGTGCCATAGTTGTGTGCAATCGAAGCAACCTCGTAAGCCTCATACGGCGGCCGAGGAGAGAAACTTGGCACCTCTAGAACTCATACATTCTGATCTATGCGAGATGAATGGTGTGTTGACAAAAGGTGAAAAGAGATATTTCATGACATTGATTGATGATGCGACTAGATTTTGCTATGTTTACTTGTTGCGAACTAAAGATGAAGCTTTAGACTACTTTAAAATTTATAAGGCTGAAGTTGAAAATCAACTAGAGAGAAAGATCAAGCGTCTTAGGTCGGATCGTGGTGGAGAGTATTTTCCTAAAATCTTTGACGAATTCTGTGAGGAACACGGTATTATTCATGAGAGGACGCCTCCCTACTCGCCCCAATCCAATGGGGTGGCCGAGAGGAAAAACCGCACTCTGTCTGACTTGGTGAATTCCATGCTCGACACTGCTGGTTTATCAAAGGCATGGTGGGGGGAGGCTTTGTTGACTGCATGTCATGTCCTGAATAGAGTTCCTAACAAGAATAAAGATAAAACCCCTTATGAGGAGTGGGTTGGGAGAAAGCCATCACTTTCGTATTTGCGCACTTGGGGATGCTTGGCGAAGGTCAACATTCCCATCCCAAAGAAACGCAAACTCGGACCAAAGACTGTGGACTGCATCTTTCTAGGTTATGCTCAGCGGAGCATTGGCTATAGATTTTTAGTAGTTAAATCCGAGGTACCTGATATGCATGTTGACACTATAATGGAATCTCGTGATGCAACATTTTTTGAGAATATGTTTCCTATGAAAGATATGCATAGCAATGCTAGATTTTCTTCTGAGATAATTCCTGAATCTAGTGCATCTGACGATTATTTTGAGCAACCACATGAGAACGTTTTTGAGAACGTTCATGAGAAGGATGACAATGAAGCTCCTACAAGGAGCAAGAGACAGAGGACTGCAAAGTCCTTTGGTGATGATTTCATTGTGTATCTTGTGGATGATACTCCCAAATCCATTGCTGAGGCATATGCATCATCAGATGCAGATGATTGGAAAGAAGCTGTCCAGAATGAGATGGACTCGATTCTTTCTAATGGAACATGGGAATTATCAGAGCGCCCCCATGGCTGTAAGCCTGTGGGCTGCAAGTGGGTGTTCAAGAAGAAGCTAAGGCCTGATGGTACTATTGAGAAGTACAAGGCGAGACTTGTAGCGAAAGGCTACACACAGAGAGAAGGCGAAGATTACTTTGATACCTATTCACCTGTCGCAAGACTAACCACCATTCGAGTACTACTTTCCATGGCTGCCTCCTATGGTCTTATCGTTCATCAAATGGACGTAAAGACAGCTTTCCTCAATGGAGAGTTGGAAGAGGAAATCTATATGGATCAGCCTGATGGATTTGTGGTAAAAGGTGAAGAGACAAAGGTGTGCAAGTTGCTAAAATCTTTATATGGCCTGAAACAAGCACCTAAGCAATGGCATGAGAAGTTTGACAGAACTTTAACTTCTGTTGGCTTTGTCGTTAATAAGGCTGACAAGTGCGTTTACTATCGCCATGGTGGGGGCGAAGGTGTTATATTGTGTTTGTACGTTGATGATATTCTCATCTTTGGTACAAACATGAAAGTAATACATGAGGTCAAGTCTTTCTTGTCAAAGTGCTTTGATATGAAAGATCTGGGAGAAGCTGATGTGATCCTGAACATCAAGCTAAATAAGAACGAGAGTGGGATTACTTTATCGCAATCCCACTATGTTGAGAAGATCTTGAGCCGGTTTGGCTTTATTGATGGCAAGTCTTCTCCAACACCTTATGATCCCAGTGTGATATTGCGTAAGAACAAGAACGAACCAACAGATCAACTGAGGTATTCTCAGATCATTGGTTCACTCATGTACTTAGCGAGCGCGACAAGACCTGACATCTCTTTTGCTGTGAGCAAGTTGAGTAGGTTCTTGTCAAACCCGGGTATTGATCATTGGCATGCACTTGAAAGGGTCATGCGCTATCTATGTGGTACAATGAGTTACGGGATTCACTATTCAGGGCACCCTGCTGTGCTTGAAGGATATAGTGACGCAAATTGGATCTCTGATGTAGATGATATCAAAGCCACTAGTGGGTATGTGTTTACCTTTGGAGGTGGCGCCGTATCATGGAGATCATGTAGGCAAACCATATTGACGAGGTCAACTATGGAAGCAGAACTTACTGCTTTAGACACAGCCACTGTAGAGTCAGAATGGCTGCGTGAGCTCTTGATGGACTTGCCGATGGTTGAAAAACCTGTGCCGGCCATCCTCTTGAATTGTGACAACCAAACAGTTATTGTCAAAGTGAACAATTCTAAGGATAACGCGAAGTCATCCAGACACGTTAAAAGACGTTTGAAGTCTGTCAGGAAATTGCGAAACTCCGGAGTAATAACTGTTACGTATATTCAAACAGACAAAAACCTGGCAGATCCCTTTACTAAGGGGCTATCACGCAATGTGATAGATAGTGCATCGAGGGAGATGGGTTTGAGACCCATAGATGTTATGCCATAGCGGTAACCCAACCTTTGTGATCGGAGATCCCGTGAATTAGGACCTGGGAAAACAAGCTAGTGGTTTAACTGAGGAGAGTATTCTGTAACCCTCTCTAAGTGAAGATGCAAAACTCTCAAAATCTGTAAGGCAGGTTGGCAACATGCCTTAATGTGTTTCTGTTGGCTATGATTAGCAAAGATGCTGTCCTACAGAGCATTCTTGAAAGAACACACCTATATGAGTCCGACTGTTAAACGTCGCAGTCCATGAGATTTGGGTGATCTCTAGTAAACTCATGAAGAGACCATGGAGTACGACGCATATGCTCCAACCCGCGGGGTAGGCTACTGGCAGCCATGTACTGGTTATGACTTTGAGTGAAATCTTGACGCACAAAACTTGCAATTCAAGGCGTAGTCCATTGTTCAAGTTGCTGATAGACGTAGCTTAAGGTTCTAGGCGGAAGTTCAACTTAACAGTCTCTGCTGAAACACTGGTATATAAACAAGTAGTGAGGTTTGGCAAATCTCTAAATGGGCATTTGAGATCTGGTGGGGGATTGTTGAAATATTGGGCCATTTCATATGAGCCCATAGTAGATTTCAGAAATTCCTAGAAATCTCAAAGCCCATGTGTGTAAGCCCATTTGGAATGCAGCCCAAGTTTTTGGCTGCACAAAGGCAAGGGGTGGGAGCTAAGTTTAGTCCCACATGGGAAGTTGGGAGAGATGTAGACCAACATATAAGGTGGGGTGTTGCACCACTTGGTAAGTGAGTGAGAAGAGAAGTGCCACACGCGCGCTCCTCCTCCTCCTCCTCGCTCGTCTCGTCTCGTCTCGACACGACACGACACGTCACGACGCGCGCGCGCGCGCCGCGGTTTGCGGAATTGAGCCTCGGAGCCGAGCTTATCTTTTTGCTGCACAGGAAAACCGAACGTTTGACCGAGTCCTGGACGGACGCGTCACAGCTAGCCAGTTCGGGTCGCTCCCGGATCGTGGGCTACTGTAACCGACTCGGACGTGCGACGTGGGCGTGGCCCACGTTGCCTAGGGTTTTTCCGCTGTGCGTCCGCGCCTATATAAACTCTTGCCTGGCTACACGCTGTACACACCTGAAACCGATCTAGGGTTTTACCACCTCTTGCTGCTTGCGCCGCCTCCGTAGTCTACTCCATCCCGAGCGCCGGCGTGCACCGGCGAACGGGAGAGCAGGTCTCCGGAACTACTCGCCTTTGCGATCCTGTACGGGAGAGGGCGAATTAGGTTTTTGGGAAGCGCTCTGCGCGACTGCTCAAGCTCTTCATCACGGGTCGTCTTCCATCCAAGTCGGGCGGTGCTGCCTACCGCCGTCTTCATCGCCGTCTGCTTCGACCGGTCTTCTCCAACATTGTCATCAACAACGTTACTGCTACGACTACATCTGCAAGCGAACGGTACGTGCGGTCTACTGCTGTTCGTCTGTTCATCATGTTCTGCGAGTACATGTTTAGCTACTGCATGTTTCCATTCATCTTGTTGTTTAGTACATCTAGTATGTTCGAGTTACATGTGGTAGTAGCTGCTATTGTCATGTTTAATATTCTGGAATTAATAATGGAAATTGTGCCTAATTATCCAACAGAAACAAGGGGTGGCGATGCGCCGAGATTGTGTTTGTTGTGAACGTGATCGTCCTCCTTTCTCAATAACCCTAGGTACACATTTATAGTCCGGAGACTTTCTATCTTTGGAATAAACCTAACAACTCTATCTCTTGTTTAAACCGAAACGTAATCTATCATAATATACAGATACACGGGCAATTAGCCCAAATCCACGCGCAAGGCCGATCCAGCCTCCAAGCCCATCTTGATTACGGCCCATCTCCTCATTTGGCCAAAATGTGGCGATAACACATGCCCCCCTGGTTTTGGCAATAATAATTCCAAAACCACTCTGTTTTTTCTTCATCGGGTCACGCGTTGCAGAGCAGAACCGTCATATCGCCTCCTCATCATGATGCCTCGCCTTCTCAACTTCTCCGCAGTACACGATTTGACAACTCTGGCACCACATTCTCGAAAACCGCTATGGCATTGAACCATCTTCCACTATTCCCCTTATTTAAATCTATCCGAACCATTTGCATCCTCATTCTTCTCCAATAGCCAAAAAACCCTCTTCCTCCGCCATGGCCTCCTCTTCTTCCTCCAACACATCCGGCCTTTCCTTCCAATCCTCCGACTCCGTCAACCCGGAGCCGACGCAGGAGCACCCGCCAATGGCGGCGTACGAAGCTCTCGCCCCACAATGGTGGGACGAGAGAGACTGGGACTTCGCCGCCCAGTCAGAGGACGACGAGTCCCTGACCGACGGCGAGGAGGACCTCCAACTCCTCGTCGACGGGGAACTGGAGGCGGAGAGCGCCGACGACGCCGTGTCCTGGGGCGAGGACATCGGCTCTTCCGATGAGGAGGAAGAAGCAGAGGAGGACACCTCCTCCGACGAATACCCGCCGGTGAAGCGCTTCCGCGCCGGGTCCAGCGAGGACACCGACGACGACGACGAGGATGAGGAGGCCCCCGCTGACAACTTCAGCAACAGCGGTGAGGACTACGCCGGCAGCAGCGCCGATGACAGCGAAGACGGCGGCGGCAATGGCAACGGCGACGACGACGACGCCGCCTTCTAGATTAGGAACTAGTAGTAGTAGTACTAGTAGTAGATCTCCATTTTGTAAGCAATCGGCTTCATTGTAAACAACCGTCTTTGGAATCAACAAAACTTGCTTTTCCCAATCTGATTTTGCCGATAGTCAAATAGGTCAACGTTCCAAAAGCCGATAGTAACGAATCGGCTTTCACCATACCACGCTTGATATGATCAACCAAGTCAAAGCCCAAAGAGCCGATGGCAACACATCGGCTTTTCCCACAAACGTTGGCAAGGTCAAACTCGGTCGCTTATTTAGACAAGTCTGAGCGGTCACTTTCCAATTTCAACGGTAACCTGCAACCATCTTCAAAAAGGCTAACTCAGATCTCCAATTGCCTCATTGAACAAATCGGGCTCACGGCGACACGAACCCTAGATTCCCCACCGCATAGATCCATCTCCGCCGGCAAATTAGATGGCGGAATCGTCCAGCGCCAACACAGCGGTCTCCGGTCTGAAGGTAATCCTTAACTGTTCCTCGCAATCCGAGCTCGGTGCTAGAATTAATAGCAAACACCTGAATTAATGCTTTATCCCATCATTAAAATTTTAGGTTTCAGACATTCCGCTACCGCATCCTTCTCTCCCAAATTCTCTCTGCCTTGGCCCCCGTACAGAATCTAGTCCTGCCCATCTGATCTCTTGCGAGGCAAACAGAATCCCCTTCGTAAGCCAAAACTTAGATTTGGATTCTTGGGCCGACTGCTTACGAGCCTGGCCTAATCCTCCCGAATATTGGGTTTCTTGGTACAGTAGGGTAGCCAAAACTTACCAATCCCAATGGGAAACCACGGGAATAGCCGATGCCTTGACTTTGTCATTGTCTCCCCTTGAGAAACATGAAAATCTTCTAAAAACCATCGGCTATTTCTGGTCTGATGCTCTGAACTGCTTCATGTTCGGCCATGGCCCCATGACACCAACTCTGTTAGACGTGGTGATGATTACTGGTCTGGACGTCACATCACCCAGCCCCTCTGCTTTTATGCTGCCAAAAGTCCCCTTCAAGCTTTCTTCCAAAACAGATTGCACGAACTGGGGTGCTTATCTTCGAAGCCACATGAAAACTAAGGGCCCTGTCACAGAGAAAGAACACACGGCCTTCCTCAATTTCTGGCTGGAACATTTCATATTCTGTGGCCCTTCCCTTGCCCCAACCAAGAATTATCTCTCCTTGGCCCATGAACTTGCCAGAGGCACTCAACTTGGCATCGGCAAACTGTTCCTTGGAGAAGTCTATCGATATCTCCAGTTGATGTCTGTCAAACTATCCTCCCACATAGCAGTCAAAACAGGAGGTCCTTGGTGGTTTATTCAACTATGGGCTCAGCTGTACTTTCAAAACCATATCCCAAACTTCCCCCTTTTGGCAAGTTGCACCTTTCCAGATGCCAAAGGGAAGCAGATCCGATGCACCAGCTACGGCCAAGCTCTGTATAGCCTGCCAGGTAGTAAACTGATCCCTCATGAAGCATCCAAGTGGTTCAGCATTTTCTTCCAAGGCCTGGACAATCCTATCTTCTTTCCTTACACGGAGGAATCGGAAAATTTTGAAAATCCAATCTCCTTCAGGCTGGACAACTTTGCCGATGACACTAGCACTCGGCAGCTATTCTCCACCGTGATCCGTCCCTGCTTCCTCCCAGTTGGCATGAGCACATCCAACAGAATAATCAAGCCTGGATACGAGTTCTACCAGCCGGTCGTAGCAGCTCGGCAATTTGGCCTTGGGCAAGTACCTCCTCATTTCTTTCTCCACCACCTCACAGAGAGCAGAGCTGACCTACCCGATCCTCTCACCAGTCAGAGGTGTTATTCTTTCTTCGATGCTCTGACCATCCCAATTCCTAACAACCTCACTTTCGCTTCATCAACCGATGGTTTTGAGAACTGGTGGTCGATGTGGAAGACTCATGCCTTCAAGAGAGCTCTGGGACCATTGCTGGAACAGCTCGATGCTGAATATGACATCCCCGTAGAACAGGTACTGCTACTTGTAAATTTTCTTGATGCAGCTCACGACGATTCTTTTAATATCCTGCTCTGTCTCCTTGCAGCAACAAGATGGTCCAGAACCTACTAACGAGGATGGCTCCCCCTTCGAATTCCTCCCACCAGCTCCTGTGGTCCTTTTCTGCAAAAACTCGCCACCTTTGAAACAGGTCGTGATGCAGAACCAGCCGATATCACCAAAATTGGCTTCCAAGAGCCAAGCAACTTCCGGGTCAGCTGCCTCCCGAGTTCCAACTAAAACAAGAACGGCGGTGAGGAAGGTAGTGGCCAAAAAAACTTTGAGGCGCCGGAGCCCTTCTCCAGAGAGCTCGCACGTACGCTGATTCATGCCTTGGTTGATCTCATTTATCTTTGTAAACATGCTTGTGCTTACCAACTCTCCCTTTCTTACAGGTCTCCATCGAAGACACCTCCAGCGAGGAAACACAATCCAATCGAGGAGATTCAAGCTCAGCAGACTCTGAGAGAACCACCACACCGAGCCAGCCAGATGTGCCACCATCGGCTTCCAGGAAAAGGCCTGTTCCTGAACCTGTTGCCCCCCGAGCAGCAGTCGAGGCGGGGCAAGCTGTGAGCCCCAAGAGGGCTCGCAAGGGACTGCAAACTTCTTCTTCGAGCCAGGAGGCTTCGAAAGTAATTATCCTCCATACTCTTACCACTCCTTTTTTATGCCGATTCATTGCTATTCACATCGGCTAAGCACCTTTCATGCAGACGAATGACACTTCTAGTGGGAAAGTCGGGGAAGTGCCGATGCCTTCCGCAAGCCTGGATCTAGTAATCCCTGAAGGTGTAGATGAAACGGTTGCCAATCTGGCCAAGCCCTCAGCAACAACACACGAGCCGATTGTCTCGCCGTCGGCTATCCCCCTGATCTCAGGAGAGGTATGTTCGCTTCTTTCGACTCATCCTTCCCTGTTTGACGCATACTGACGCCACTTCTGCCTGCCAGGGTTGTGATATCTCAGGCTTGCTGACGTTCGACCCTGAATCCATCGAACCAGCTCCCTCTGCCGCCAACGATGAACCACGAGCAAGCGCTATTCTACCTCAATCCCAGCGTCTCAAAGCCTTGTTGTCCTCCCCAATCGAGAAGTTGGTCGAGGGTTCTGAAGAGGTGAAGAGTGTTCTTGACGAAATCAAGGACCAACTCCCGGTAGCATTGCAGGTGAAGCTTTGGCCAGTTGTGACTCTGTCTTTCTACGGGTCAAGGGTGAAGTTGGCTCGTGAGAGGATCAATCTACGCCACGCCCAACTCCCACTGAAGGCCGATATTGCAGCCAAATGTCAGCGGCTCAATGAGAAAAAGGCGTCTCTGGATGCCAAAACTGACACCTCTGTCAGCACCGCCGAGCTTGCATCCTTAAAAAAGGAATTGGAAGATCTCGAAGAGAAGGTCCGGGCGACTAAAAAGCTCATTCATGACAAGGAAGCATTCATCGCCCGCTCCCAAGACAAAGCAGAAGGCCTCAAAGCTCAACTGAAGACTGATCTGGCAGAAATACGTGCCCTGAGCAAGCAGCTAGTGACGGGCAAGGACGATGATGACGAAGCCGAGATCGCCGAGGTGGATCGTGTCCGTGCTGACGCCCTCCGTGCCTTCGAGGCATTCCTTCAGTAGCTTATTCATGTAACCTGACACCTGCTCGTAACAGTCTGAACCTCGAGAGTCGATGGCTGTGCATTGTTTTTTTATTTATTTGGCCGATTTCATGTATCGGCCCTCATATTTCACTGTTCATCATCCCACATGCTTGGGAAATATTAATCTGGATATATTTTTTTTTACTGGCCGATTTCATGTATCGGCCCCCATATTTCACTGTCCATCATCCCACATGCTTGGGAAATATTTCTTGAGATGCTGACCGTTAACAGCCACTGGGAATTTCACACCGTCCAGCTCCTCAAGCATGTACGCGTTGCCCCTTAAAACTTGGTCGACCCTGTATGGCCCGTGCCAACTTGGAGACCATTTACCGTACGCTGCATCCTTAGTTCCCAATGGCAATACAGCTTCCCATACCAGATCACCAACGTGGAACTCCTTTGGTCTCACCTTCTTATTATATGCACGAGCTACCTTGGCTTTGTTCTCTTTAATTTTCTCAAGCGACCACAGCCTAAGTTCAGTTAAATCCTCAACACTGTCACTCATCAGGGCTGCATATTCTTCAGTTGTTAGATCGTTCTGAAAAGTGACACGTCTCGATCCAGCCGTAATCTCCCATGGCAATACGGCTTCTTGTCCATAGACTAGATGGTATGGCGAGGTTTTTATCGCTCCATGACATGACATGCGATAAGCCCACAAAGCTTCTGACAAAACCTCGTGCCAACGCCTAGGGTGCTCGTCGATTTTTCTCTTGATCAGCTTGATAAGGCTCTGATTGGACGCTTCAGCTTGCCCATTTGCTTGAGCATAGTATGGAGATGATCGGATCAGCTTAATTCCCGTGTCCTCGCAGAACTCTCTAAACTCGTGAGAAATGAAGACCGAACCTCCATCGGTCGTGATAGTTTGGGGAATCCCGAATCTATGAAGGACATGTTCTTTCACGAAATTGATAACATCCTTCGAGTTTACTGACTTCATAGGGACGGCTTCCACCCATTTAGTGAAATAATCCGTAATGGCCAAAATCCACATGTGGCCTTTGCTTGATGGAGGATTGATCTTGCCAATGATATCCATGCCCCAACCTCGGAATGGCCAAGGCTTGATGATGGGGTTCATCGCTGATGCAGGTACCATCTGAATCTTCCCGAATTTCTGACATGCTTGACACCTTTTATAGTACTTAAAACAGTCCTCAAGCATGGTGGGCCAATAAAACCCTGATCGCCTGATCAACCATTTCATCTTGTGAGCCGATTGGTGAGTTCCACAGGCGCCTTCGTGTACCTCGTGTAGAAGCCGATTTGCCTCGGTTGGCCCCAGACATTTGAGCAGTAACCCTTCCAAAGTCCTGTAGAACATGTCATCCCCAATAAGCACATACTTCATGGCCTTGTACCTTATCCGTTTAGGTGCCCCCCGAGCCGAATCTTTCAAGTAATTGAAGATATCGGCTCTCCAGTCGTCCGCCTCCAGGAACTGTACCTGAACATCAGTTCCATCTGCTATGTCCTTGTAGCCTGAAGCCATCTGTGCAAGATCATTCGCCTCGGTATTCTGCGACCGCGGGATCCAGTTAAAGTTTAGATACCTGAACTGTGCCATCAGCTCACGGCATTGCAACCATAATGGGAAGAGTGACTCGCTCTCACACTTGTATTCGTCCGTGACTCTGAATGCAGTCTTGTGTATATCTTCTGGAGCCATAAAAATTTGATTGTAACCGGCATTGCCATCCATAAAGCTCAAGACCTTATGACCAGCAGCTGCGTTGATCAATGTCTCTGCTACCGGCATCGGATACTCATCCTTTGGAGTGGCTCTATTGAGATCCCGAAAATCTATGGCAACACGCCATCGGCCATCCTTTTCTCTACAGGTACGATACTAGAAATCCACTCAGCATACCTGCATGGCCTGATGAACCCAGCTTTCAACATTTTCTCGATCTCTTTCTTGACTTCCTCTAAAATTTCGGCCTTCATCTGTCGTGCTCGCTGCTGGAATGGCCGAAACCCTTTTTTAAGCGGGAGCCGATGCTCAATGATGCTCCTGTCTAACCCGGGCATCTCCGTATAGTCCCAGGCAAAGCAATCTGGATATTCTTTCAACAAAGCTATCATCGGACCCCGCAGATTCGGATCTAACTTTTTGCTGATAAATGTCGGTCGTGGCTTATCCCCAGGACCGATGTCAATCTCCTCTAGCTCATCAGCGGATGTAAACCCATACCCCAGCTTTCCGTCACCTGCTAAATCGATGCTGAACACAGGCCAAAAGTTTGGTGAGGATAACAAAGATAATTTGGGCCGATTGCCGGAATCGGCCCCCTTTTTTATTGCATTACTCAAGGAAGGTTTACAACTTATTTGTGCTCTACAATGGTAGGGAATCTCCCTACTACGACTACATGACATGCTTGTCGTAAGATCACTGCTTTTTATTTTTTGTGGCCGATCGCAGGGATCGGCCTTACCACGCACAATCGTGGGCTTTGCTACTCTGTCAGGCCAGTGGATAAGACCAGCCTCACCCCGTTTTTTGTAGCTTCAATGCGCTCACAGCCGTCTAGACTGACTCCAGAGATCGGCTCTTGGTCTTTTGCGTCCCAAATGTTCATGCCAGCTATTGAGATCTCGATCGAATCATCTGCATGAATGACCTCCACTTCATCTCCATCCCACTGTATCAGGCATTGGTGCATCGTGGATGGAATGCAGCAGTTAGCGTGAATCCAATCCCTTCCCAGCAAGACAGCGTAGGTGCTTTTGCTGTCAACAATGAAGAACGACGTAGGGATGGTTTTTCTACCCACGGTCAGATCCACGTTCAGAACGCCTTGCGTTTCTGAAGCTTGGCCGTTGAAGTCGCTTAGCGTGACGTTGGTTTTGATCAGATCTGCAGTGGAGCGTCCCAAACGCCGCAGCATGGAGTATGGCATTATATTGACTGCCGCTCCGGTGTCAACCAACATCTTGCGGACAGGCTGCCCATTGATATAACCTCTCAGGTACAGGGCTTTTAGATGTTTGTAGCCCTTCTCCCGTGGCTTTTCAAAGATAACCGGCCGTGGGCCGCAGTCAAACTGTGCCACTGGTAGTTCTTCGGTTCTTGGAGCGCAAAACTCTGACGGAAGTATGAACACCATGTTTGTGCCAGCTGATGTCTTCGCATCGGCTTTTACTGGTTTGGGGCGCCACTCTTTCTTTTTTGGACGGGCCTCCGTCTCCAAGGTTTGCTGAATTTTCACGGCCAGATCAGGCCGGGCTTTCCTTAAAGTGTGGAGGTACTGCGCTTCGGCTTCCTCCAAGCTACGTAGCCGCTGAACTCTACGCTTTTGGGTGTGTCTGAGTCCATCGGGACACCACCTTGGCCGGTGATATCTATCTTCTTCTTCATCCTCTGACTCCTCGAGATCTTTTGCTCGAGATGACTCCTCTTGTCTGTTCTGAGGCCGGAGAGGCCCTAGACGCTTGAACACTGAAACTGGACCTGTGTCATCCTTCTGCTGTCCACATTCCGGGCAGTTGTCGACTGTAGGCAATCGGCTCATTCCCGCATCCCAACAGTACTTGAAGAAAGGACAATCCAATGTTTATCCACGCCTTCCTTTTCCTTTGACCTTCCCCTAGCGCGGTGCTCATATCCTTCATCATCTCTATCATGCCGACGGTATCTCCCATCGTATGCGTCGGTCCGACGATCTCTTTCATCATCTCTGTCGTACTGCCGACGTCGGTCATACTGACGCTCATACTTGTTAAGGAGATGCGTGGAGTGTGGCTTCTGATATCGCACGCTTCTCACTTGTTCCTCGGTTATATACCGCCTATCATCATAACGTGGCCGGTCGCGTGGACCGGCCTCTTCCTTTTCTTTGCCCCGGGAGTGGCCGCTTTCCTCCTTATACTTGCCATGGTGGTACACAGGCCCTGCCATGTTAATATCGAACGAGAAATCTAGCTGACGCCTCGTGGAGTGGCTGTGCTCTACCATGTTGATGCCAGGAAACGGGTTTGTGTCCACTTTCATGGTGAACTGCCCAAGGATCAGACGGCCCTGTTCTATCGCCGTTTGGATCTGCCGACGTAGCTCTTTGCAATCATTGGTGGTGTGGGTGAACGAGTGATGCCACTTGCAGTATGATCTCCCGTTCATCTCTTGCGCCGTAGGGATTTTATGGCCTTCGGGTAACTTCAGCTGCTTTTCCTTCAGCAGTAAATCGAATATCTGCTCAGCTTTGCTTACATCGAAGTCGAACCCTTTTGCAGGCCCTTGCTGTTTCACCCATTTGCAGGACACAGGATCTGCTCCCCGAGCCCATTCAGCCACGGCTATCTCCTGGTCTTCTACAAGATCCTCTTCTTCTATATCGACCAGGCCTATCGGACGTTTGAACTTGTCTTGGTACAACTCAGGGTGGCGCTGCTCATACATTGTCAGTTTCTGGACCATGTGCGCCAGTGAATTGTATTCTACTTGGAAAGCCAGATCCTTGATCGGTGCTGAGAGACCCAACACGGCCAGCTCGACTGCTTCTTTCTCAGTTAAACGAGCCGAATAACATCGGTTCTTGACAGTCCTGAAACGCTGAATATACTCGGCTACCGTTTCTCCCCGCTTCTGCCGCACCTGCGCCAGATCGGCAATGCCAGCCTCGGTAGCTTCTGAATGATACTGAATATGGAACTGTTCTTCCAGCTGCTTCCAGGTCCGGATCGAATCTGGTGGCAACGAGGTGTACCACCCAAAAGCTGGTCCTGTCAGAGATTGCGCAAAGAACCTTACGCGTAACTGATCCGATGCTGAAATCATGCCTAACTGTGCCAAATATCGGCTCACGTGCTCGATCGAGCTAGACCCTTCTGAACCATTAAATTTTGAGAACTCAGGGAGCCGATACTTGGGTGGAAGCGGAATCAGATCATACTCGTTGGGGTACGGCTTGGAATAGCCGATTGTTCTCCTCTTCGGCACGAAGCCGAACTGGTCTCTCAAGATGGTACTGATTTGCTCCACCGTTTGAGCTGCAGGGGCTAAATTCTCATGACTCGTTCCGGTGGCATACTTAGCTAGCCACGCCTGTTTATCAGCGTCCATCCCGGACATCCCTACTCCCGAAATCCCTACTCCAGAAACACCTGCCCCAGAAATCCCTGCGGTTGCAATCTGGTTCGTGCGCGTCAGGCTGTTGCAGTCCGGCACGTATGTGCACACATATCCATGTGGGATTTCTTTAGGTGGTTCAAACAGGAATTGGTAATCGCCAGGATCACCTCCAATCTTGTAGACGACGTACGCCGGTGACCCCGGTGGCTCCGGAGCTGCAAGCGTGAATGGTAGCTGTGGCCTGGTCTGGAGCGGTCTTTCTCCCTGGTGAGTCCCTAGGGTAGGCCCCGACGGAGAGTACTGATGTTTCATGATCTCCTGAACCACGCGAACCGCGACGCGCTCGAAAGCGTTCACCAGGCTCTCAGAATGGCGGTGAAGAGAATGAGCCACCATGTAATTGACTTCCTGTCGCAGAGCTCTGGTGCGATCCTCTGAAGGAACAGACAGATCCACCTCATCGAGAGCGCCTTCGGGTGAGAACCCTTTCCACCTGATGCCATGCTTACGGGTCCTCTCAAAAGAGCCGATGAGATCGGCTTCGAAGAGAGCTTTGATATCATCATACCTCTTCTTGTGCTCATCAGGCAGATCGTCGTACGTGATTGGTCTGTCCCCCATCGCAGCGTCAGATGTTGATGCAGATGTTGTTGAGTGTCCCACCGGGCGTGCCAGAATGTGTTGCCTGTAAAAACCCACCGGCGAGCAGCGACGAGCAACACGAAGAGCCAGGAGGCTCCCAGAACTGCTGGTGGGCCCTGGTCCCTCGGGCAACGGCCCGCAAAACTCCGGCACACGTCCTGGCTGATGCAAGGGCGTGCCACCTGACCTATACCTGATCAGGAAGGTGATGTATTGCTTCGATTAGTTTCCTGCATGGCAGACACGTAAACATTAAATACGAGCCTCGATCGGCTCTCAGGTTTCCCTGTGAATCGGCTCATGTAGCCGATTGTCCCATGGATCTGCATTGGATCTACGATAACATGGGGTTTTGCTTTATCAATACAAGTCAAATCGATCTACGACAGTTTAACGCTTTCACCACATAATTGGAACATCCCACACGTAATTGAGCCTGGTAGATACGAAAGATAACAGAAAACTAACCCTAGAGGAGGCCAAAAAACCAACGTAGAGTCAATTCCCGGAACAACTCCTCTCGAATTGGCAAACCATATCCTTACGTACTACTGGATCGTTCAACCCGTTTGTGAGGCCTAACCATGCGGATATCAAACTAATCCTTGGAGAACAAGGAACAACTATGACAGATTGAATCGACTGAATAAAGATCAAGCAAGATGCTGCCCTTACACCCAAAATAGGTGCAAAGGCAGCGAGATCTCTAGGGGCAGCATGACTAAGCAAACATAACCAAAAGCACCGATGCTAGCCCAAACAGATCTATGATAACAGTATTACTCGCCATCAACAAGGCTTCAGTACGAGCAACACCAAATAACACATAAGCAGATGCTGCCTAGATCGCGAGATGCGATCTAGGCAGCACGACGCTTACCTGAAAGAAACCCTCGAAACAAGGGGTGGCGATGCGCCGAGATTGTGTTTGTTGTGAACGTGATCGTCCTCCTTTCTCAATAACCCTAGGTACACATTTATAGTCCGGAGACTTTCTATCTTTGGAATAAACCTAACAACTCTATCTCTTGTTTAAACCGAAACGTAATCTATCATAATATACAGATACACGGGCAATTAGCCCAAATCCACGCGCAAGGCCGATCCAGCCTCCAAGCCCATCTTGATTACGGCCCATCTCCTCATTTGGCCAAAATGTGGCGATAACAGATACAAAACCCAACACATGCAAAGGGGTGAATAACTTTCAATATAGATAAGTTAAATACAAGTTACCGCAAGGAGGAACATTGGATATATGATAGAAATAAGATAATCCAAATGACTTGACTTGAGAAAATATAATTGATGAAGATCCCTTAATTCTTCATGATATAGCCAAGTCTCCAATGCCCTTCAACAACACCTATTGTTCAAGTAATGGCTTGTTGGTCCCCAACCAAGTTGGGTCCTAAGAAGTTAGAAACAATAGGTTTGGCAACCCAAATGGTTCTTTTCTTGACACCACTTTGAGCACCAGCAAATTTGGCAAACACATTGCCAACCTTATCCTTGCAAAGTGAATATACATCTTCAATTATGATAGGGTTGGATGAGTTACCACTAGTGCATGAAGAAGATAGGTGACCCTTCTCATGGCATATGTAGCAAGTTCTTTTCTTCACCTTCTTCTCACTTGATTTCTCCACAAGGGGAGCATTAGCTTGATTTTTCTTGGGAAGTGACCTTTCTTCAACTTGAGGTTGAGCAAGGGCTTGAACTTGAGGCCGCTTCCCTTGTTGCTTCTCACTAAGAGGCTTCTTCTTCAAAGGACAAGATCTAACATGGTGCCCTTCAATTTTGCACTTGAAGCAAACAATCTTGGCCAAATTCTTGACTTGTTCTTGGCCCTTCTTCTTCTTGTTTATCTTGGACTTGTTCTTGTTATTGGATTTGAATCCAAGTCCACTCTTGTCATTGGGGGATTTTTGCATACTCAAGATCTTATTGAGTGTGGACTTCCCTTCATGACAATTTTCCAAGTCTTTCTTCAATGAAGTAACTTGGGCCTTGAGCTCTTTGATTTCCTCTACATGGTTAGTGACAACACAAGTACTAGAGGAAGTAGATGCTACATTGTTAGAGCAACAAGGCAAGGAAGGTAATTCATCACTAGATGTAGAAATAGTATGAGTGGATGAATTACTAGTACTAGCACATGGCAATATTGCATTTTGGGAAATAGTGCTAGTGCCCACATGAGGCTCACAAGATGTTACCTTTGTAGATATAGCCTCATGAGCTAACTTTAGGCGAGCATGGGACACTAGAAGATCCTCATTAGAGCTAGATAGCTTTTCATGAATTTCTTCCAATTTCCCATACTTGCTAGTTAGCAATTCAAGTTGAGCCCTTAGCTCAACATTCTCCTTCAAAATAGATGCTTCACAAGAAGTAGAGTTAGTAGCACATGCATCATTATCATTATAATAGGAGAAGACAACTTGGCAAGAGCGAGGTCACGTTCTTTAGTGAGTTTAGAAATAACTTCATTACATGACTCCTCAATGGATTCAAGCTTCTCCTCAAGAGAAACCCGAAGCTCTTGCTCTTCCTCTAGAGCATATTTTAAATCATGGATATCATTGGCATACTCACGCTCAAGAGAAAACATATTATCAATTTGTTCTTCCTTCATCTCAATGAGTTTCGTGCTCTCAATAGCACAACTCATGATTTCAAAGAAGTTGGGCAAAATATTTTTATAGTTATGCAAAGCATCAAAGACCACCTTACCCTTCTTGTTTAAATACTCAATATAGTCTTCTTCATTTTCCTCATCCTCACCATTGTCCTCAACATCATTATGATTTGAAGACCTAGCCATAAGGCATATGTTGGAACCGTGAGAAGAAGAAGATGAAGAAATACTTGAAGCTCCATTCAAGACCTTGTCTTGGCCCAAAGACTCTTCGGTTTCCTCTATATGGTTAGCATCACAAATACTAGAGGAAATAGAAGCATTTGAATCATGGCAACAAGAAAAAGCAAGCATATCATCATGAGATTTATTCAAGAAATTTACACATGATATGCAAGGACTATCAACACAAGCATGTAAAACATTTATGGGGTACAAGTGTTTAAGTCCAAAGATGAAGCATTGCAATGAGATAGAGATGAATGATCATCAAAAGTAAGCATACTATCACCATTGCAAGTTTCATCACCACTCACCATATCATTACCTTGTGTCTTGCCACACTTTGGTGAAGTGGATGAAAGTTCATTGCGGCCGGAAGTGGAAGGAATACAATCATCCCCAATAATCTTGGACACACCATATTTTTCTTGAAGCTTTGTCCATATCTCATGAGCGCTCCGAAAAGGCGTGATGGAGAAGGTAACTACATTGCTCAAAGCATTAACAATCACATGAGTAGCTTGAGCATTGAGATACAAGTTTTTCTCATCCTCTAAAGATAGATTTTGAGTATCCTTTGGAGGAGAAAAACCCGCATCTACAATTCTCTCCATAGATGGGTCCATGACCCGAAAATAATTAAGCATGTGAATTTTCCAAGTATCATAATTTGTGCCATCAAATATAGAAGTGTTATTGTGCACTAATCCCCTAGCCGACATCTTTGCTCTCAAGGCGGTGAAGCCTAAAATGAGAGACCGGGCTCTGATACCAATTGAAAGGACACAGATGTCGCCTAGAGGGGGGGTGAATAGGCGATATCAAATTTTACGAAAGGCTTGAACAAAAGCGGAATTAAACTAGCGTTTATTTTGTCAAGCACACAAGACCTAAATAAACTAGGCTCACCTATGTGCACCAACAACTTATGCTAAGCAATACAAGTAACAAGGTGATAGCAAGATATATGACTTCAAGCACGAAGGCTATCACAATGTAAAGTGCATAAGTAAAGAGCTCGGGTATAGGAATAACCGAGGCACGCGGAGACGATGATGTATTCCCGAGTTCCTCCCTTGAAAGGGAGTACGTCTCGTTGGAGGGGTGTGGTATCGCCACAAAGGCCTAACCAACGCCACAAAGGCCTCACCCTATTCTCCGGTGTGAGCTTGCGCCACAAAGGCCTAGCTCACTCTTCCACTAAGGGGTTCCTCAAGGCGGAACCGGGCCTTTACACAAATCTTGGGGCACGCATCCACAACTTAATTGGAGGCTCCCAAGGATAGCCACCAAGGATCCACAAAGCCACAAAGCCGTCTAGGGTTCCAAGAACCCAAGAGTAATAAGCTCACAAACTTTCACTTACTCGAATCTCCGGGGAGAACTCAAACCGATGCAACCTATGCAATGGCAAGGGCACACAAAGTGCTCAAATCCTTCTCACCCAAATCTCACCAAAGCAACTAATGCTATGGAGAGATGTGAGAGGAAGAACAAAGGAAATCCACAAAGAACTCCAAGATCTAGATTGACTATGTTCCCCTCACTTAGAGGAGAGATGGATTGGTAGAAATATAGATCTAGATCTCCTCTCCCTTTTCCCTCAAAAATATCCAAGAATCATGGGAGGAATGGAGGAGGAAGGGCAAGCTTGCAAAGTCAACAATGGAGGAGAGAGAGCCCCAAAACGTGTGCAGCCCAAGGAGGAAGAAGGGGTATTTATACCCCTCCACGAAAATCTGACCGTTACAGCCACTTACACCGGCTAAAGCCGGTCTTAACACCGGCTATAGCCGGCCTGAAATATCCGGCCCTGGCCAGCAATAGCCGGACAAAAAGCCGGGTTGCAACAGAGACGAAATCTGGGCGGACCGGTTAAAGCCGGCCCTTAGACCGGCTAAAGCCGGTCTGACCGGCTATTTCCGGCCCCGGGCCGGCTATTTCCGCCCCCACTGAAACAGCAGAAATACCAAAACGAAAACGGCAATAACTTGAGCATCCGGACTCCGTTTTCGATGATCTTGGGCTCGTTGGAATCACCACAACGAGATCTACAACTTCATCCATAGAAACATCATAGTCTAACAAGGGAGTATAAAACCAAATGATGAAAGGTTTGACCTCTCTACGAAGACAAACCGGTAAAACCTCCAAACATCAAAAACGCAAGAAGTGTTCCATACGGATTCCGTTTTTGATGAGCTAGAGCTTGTCATGGAAACAACCACAAGCTCTAGAACCTCACATGGATAAAACCCAAATAAGAACCAAGAAAGATGATGCCAAGTATGCAAAGGTTTGAGCTCTCTCCGAACGATACGATTAAGTTACTCACTCGAGAGCCCCTCTTGATAGTACGGCTACCGATCCTATAACCCGGTCTCACAAATAACACCATGAGACCGGTAAGAAAGAAACCCTATCAATATCATACCTTTGCCTTGAGCATTCCACTTGAGGTGGATAATGACGATCTTGATCTTCTCAAGTTGGACCACCTTTCTTGATTGAGCTTGCTTGGTGAAGTCTTGCGGATTGCTCCTCCATACTCCACTATGGAAGAGACTCTCTTTAAGCATATCTTCACATATCCATGATCACAATATAGATGGCAAGCTTCAAGCATATGTTCTCTTCTAGTTGCTCATCTTGAACTTGCGCTTTGACTTGATCAATCCTCGAATCTATTCTTCTTTCTCCGTAATGATGGTGTCTTGAGGATACACATGAGAGCTCACTCAATCTTATTCTTCAAGACACACTTGATATAAGCTCAACTCCCTTAAGACCAATCTTTGGATCACTCCTTGAATAACACCTTGGTCAACACATAATCTTCTTCTTACAACCTTGACTCCAACAAATGGTTCAAGCATTGTCTATGGACAAGTCCTACACATATAACTCAATGCAACCATTAGTCCATAGGAATTGTCATTAATTACCAAAACCACACATGGGGCTTGATATGATCTTTCATGAGTGGAGGTTTACAAGTATCTGTGGAGAACCAAAATTGAATAAACGGGAGAAGACGTTGAAATTGATGCGTACTCTCAAACACCAAAGTGATAAACCTTGGATCTGTATTGGGTATTTTAACGAGGTGTTGATGGTGTGTGAGAAGGAGGGATGGGCAGCTCGACCCCAAGTGCAGATAGATAGATTTAAAGAGGCTTTGGAATTTTGTAACTTGCATGATTTTGGGTACACCGGTGATCCTTTCACCTGGCGCAACAATAGACATGATAGTACGCGATATATATACATGAACGGTTGGATCGAGCGGTAACCACAGACAGCTGGTGTATTCGTTTCCCCGGTTTCAAAGTTATCAATGATGATCCTCGCCAATCAGATCACATGCAAGTGGTAGTTGTTCTTAATGAGGATATTCTAGACATGCATACAAGATGGATGGTTTGGTAGTTGGCATTGGTAATAACTTGGTGATAGTTACTTGGGGTTGTGGCAACCTGACACTAAATGTGTGAGGGAAGATAAGGACTAGTAGATGGATGCATATATACATGCACACATATACAAATTAGTGCCTGTGAGTGTACATGTGTGAGTATTATTTTAGATTCTAGTTCATCATCAGACCTAGTCATGCACACATATACAAATTAGTGCCTGTGAGATTTGAGTAATTTGGGACATTGGGGGAACCAAAAAAGATGCACTTAATTTTCCACGCGCTAACACCGGCCAGAGTCACTTGTCAAAGAAACAGTTCAGGCTTCATGGAATGCACAGAAAAATAAAATCAAATAAGAAATTTGAAGGAGCGGATGAAAGTGATGAGTAAACATGGTATACATGAAGACTGAAGTAAAAAAGATTAACTTGTGAAGCATAGGAGATTCCAGACTTGTTGATCTAGGCTTGTTGTAGGATGCTCCAATCCTCGAGACAGAAATAGATCTGTATAGGGCTTGATCTAGGCTTGTTGTAGGATGCTCCTGTCTTGCCTGAACTAAATCACCAGCCAACGAGACCATTCTTCTCCACCTATGCATCTCGTTCTCGCCGGCCTCGTGGCCGTGTCGGGGACAATGCTGAACTCCAGGAACACCAAGCCCTGTCCTGCAAGCAAATCTTTTATCTAACCAGGTCTTTTGTATCAGTTTCTTGATACAGTTTTGTTTATTGAATTCCACCTTTTACCATCTAGTTATACATTTGTGACATTAATTAGCCCACCGAGTGAAAAATATTCTAGGTTATCCCCTTTAGAAGCTTCAGAACATGTTTCTTGATGTGTATCCATCGGGCAAGGTGTGACGTGATGGCCCGGGCTAAAGAAAATCAAGATAGGGAGGTCGAATGGAACAAATGCATAAGAGTACTCTGGGCATATTCATCGATGACATCTTTACATATTTTGTCGCACAACAAGTCGTAACATGCAGCTTCTATGTAACAAACACAAGTAAAATGCTAAATTGGAGTAAAATTGAGTTTAAAGCCTCCTATAAGGAGTATTTTAGTAGAAATGTCCCTAGATGGTGTAACATATGTCACAAATGCACAACCACATGGTAAAAAATGAAATTTTCTCAATCCTTTATTTCAGGGCTATATCTGGTATTTATTTATTTTAAACATTAGACGCTATTTCATTTGGCTCATGCTGTGCTTCCTTCAACATCCACCCAGAGAGGGGCTCGCTCTCAAAACCATTGTTATCTGCATAAGACAATACATACGGCAAAGTCAATGTATTGCTTTGGATCCCGGATAAGGACGGACTCCGCTTAAGTGAAAAAAAAGGAGCTTTCTAGGCCCATTCAACCTAGCCTTTCAATTGACAATAGGGTCCAGAAGTGATACTACGTGATGACATGCCCAAGGTAACTTCCCAAACATCGCAAGAGGGACGAGTGAACGGAAATCGCACTGTCCATTTTATTGTCGAGACGGTACGAATGATTAGTTGGAACGGTGGAACGATTTTTCTGAACGCTCCGTTTTCTGTTCGGCGAGATCGAGACTGATTTTCAGGGTCATGCTGCAGCCCAGGCACCGTCTGTTGAAATATCTGGCTTATCCTGATGCTTCGCCTAGCTATAAATATGGAACGTGGCGCACCAGAGCCTTACGCGCGCCATCTAGGTACTTCCGTCCACATCAATGAAGTTTCCGGCGATCTCCGTCGTGTGCATTCTCCTTTTCCTCCATGGTGCGTACGCGTATACTAACTCTAGCACATGTGTTCCCCTCCCCATCATGCGTGTTCGCAAATTCTGTTTTTCATCTAGTTGATCGCTAGCGATTAACATCGATCTTGAAATAATTAACAGCTGCCGCCGTCGTGGAGTCCAGCCGGTCGTACCATAACTGGTACAACATCTTCGCTTTCGGAGATTCATTCGCCGACGTCGGGAACACTCCGGAGAACAAGGGGCAGGTGTCGCGCGCATGGGGCTATCCCTACGGCTACAACCACAAGGATTACAATGGAAGAACCGATGGGTTCCCAACCGGCCGCTTCTCCGATTACATGATCCAGTCCGATTTCCTTGGTACTCTCATGTCTACTTGTTGATCCGTATATGCATCTTGCACAATTTGGTTAATTATTACGTTCTTGTGCCATGCGTCCTAATCCGAGATCGATCGTTGCAGCAAGGATACTGGGGCTCCATGAAGCCCCTCACGGGTACAACCGTGCCGCCTTCCACCTTCCCCACTACGGCCTGACCTTCGCCACGGGCGGTGCCGGCGTCTTCGAGGTGCCGACCAACGTGACGACGCTCCGCCAGCAGGTCGACAGTTTCGAGCATCTCCTCAAAGCGGGGACCATCTCGAGCTCGCGCCTCCCGGACTCCGTCTTCCTCGTCGCCATCTCCGGCAACGACTACGTGCCCACTATCCCACTCCTCAATTCTACCGGCAATGTGAGCAGCTACTAGCTATATTATCACGATAGATTTTTGATTACCATTTCATTTCTGCGATATGAATATCGATCACAAGCTACATACTTTCGCTTGCAGGCCGCCGTTAACGAGATGGCGGCAAATGTGACGGCCGAGATCGTGACCAACGTGAACCGGCTGCGAAAACTTGGAGCGAAGAAGATTCTCGTCAACAACATGCACCCGATCGGATGCACGCCCCAGCGCACCAGGTACAGCAACTACACCGCCTGCGACGCCCACGGCAACCTGTTCGCCTCCGTCCACAACAGCCTCCTCCGACAGAAGCTGGCGAATGACAACACCGTGCGCATACTCGATATCAACGCAGCGTTCAACAACATCATCAACGGAACCTTGGGTGAGTACTACTCTCTCTCTCTCTCTCTCTCTCTCTCTCTCTGTTCCATAATTCTTGACGCGATCGTTTGATATATTGATATGCGTGCACTTTTGTTTTCGTTGTGCATGTGAAGATTCTGAGCAGTTCACCAACAAGCTAAGGCCTTGCTGCGAGGCCGATGATCCCAGTGGCTACTGCGGGAAATTTGTCGGTTTTATTCAGTTTCAATTCAAGCTAGACATCGACAACGTCAACAGCTATTTCTACTTGGACGAGATGAACCCCACGCATGCAGGATGGAAAGCCGTCATGGAGCAGCTTCAAGGGACGATCAACGATTTTCTCAACGCGGACGACTAGCCAATTTTATAGCATTATATACATACAGTCAAGCAAGCCTATCATATATAGCTGCTTTGTCTTACCTTCGGTTCCAGCCTAGTTTCGAGCTTCTTCAATTCTATAGTTGTGCCATATGATCGATTATGTTTTTTTTTACGAGAAGAATGTTTTGCCTTCCATAGATTAATTAAAAAGGAAAGTTGTCTTCTTAATTAATAAGAAACCGGGAAAAACCGTTACGGCCGGGACAAAGCCCCCCTCCCCAAGACATGTTAGGGGGCCGTGCAAGATAAAAACATGGACAATTATAAACATATGCGTGCAATACCCTTCCTGCTGACTGTCGCCGCCGGCCTCTGCCCTGCTACGTCCGTCTACCGGCACTCTCCTATTTTCCTTATGTTTTCCCTTTCTTGAACTTTTTTGTCTCACTCAAGCTTATCGGCTTTGGGGAATAGGGAAGGAGAAGTGGGGAACAAATTAAATCGAATCTAACCAGATTAACAAGACCTAGAAGAATATAGGATCAGAGTGAATTATACTAAAGGTTGCAAATACAGGATTGATTTCTTGGAAATCCATTAATCATGATCTCCTCCACTAAATCTGTCAATACGGTAGAGATTAAAAAGATTGAACCGAGTTTAATTGCAATCAATTAGAATAGTAAAGAAGAATTACTACATTTTGTAACTTTTGTAACTTTTTATTTCATTTATTTTTTATTTAGACGCTCTTTATATTTAGTTTAGTCTAGTTATCAATAGTATCTACCGGCTCTAACTCGAATTTGATCTTCTTCCATACTTCACAAGCTGCGGCTAGTTCAGGACTCCATTTGTAAACTGATCAAATAATTTCATCACCTTCATGAAGAGAAGTTGATGCGACAACTAGGGATGCGGCCTAATTTTCTTTTTTTCCTTCAGCGAGAGATCCTGTACTCCTGGCATGCTCCGTGCGGACTGAGATCCGGTGCCTTGCTCAAGGCGAGGCGCGCTGTGCCTTGAGGCCTTCAATCCACCGTTCCTTTTACATCCAATGGCAGCCACTCCATTAAAAGCAAATGAGTTCATGTTTTCAGCATGACACACCACGTGCTGAATCTGGCAGCGATGGTGGATAGCAATTTTTTTGTCCAGCGATGCTCTGCCGCTTCTAGCCAGCAGATTTGAAATACTCTCTCCGACCCATAATACTCTTCGCTAGTATGGATGTATCTAGACATATTTTAGAGCTAGATACATCCATACTAGCGAAGAGTAATACGGGTCGGAGGGAGTATATTTTTTTAGGCAGAGAACAACACGCTAGGCCAAAATATAGAATACAGAATATAGACCAGAATATACATACAATTCAGTTTAGCAGCAAAACACCAGTTTAGTTTAGTAAAACTAGCATAGTGGTCCTCATAAATGCGAGCGCAAGTACCAAAAATATTTTATGGCTCGATAAAAATTTATATTATAAAATTTTAATTAGTTAACAGAGGTTCCATGCAAAGCTGAGGAGACCTTGCGTACTATGTCAAATGTATTTAGTAATTTTATTTATCTTACATAATCATTTTGTTCTTTATATTACCGCCTTTCAAGTCATTTCGAGACATGGGAAAATTCTTTACAGTGCAATGGTGACCATTATTTTTGCATACGTTTTTGTGTTAAAAAGAAATAGAAAAATAATTATGAAATTTATTCATAGAAAAACTAAATATATTTGTTTATATATTCTTTATAACATGTTTGTACAATCAGGCATGGAGTTGCGAGAACACACAAAACAACTTAACACACTAGCTGGACGTGGCATAAATGTTTAGCTCTACACAATAAGTTTTAACATGTATTCAATTCAATCTTTCGGTTTAAAATCAATGCTCCACCACGTACTTTTTGCCGATGCTCGGCAATGTCTGGGGGCAATTTTAGAGTTTATATTTTTAGCGAACTAAACTCAATTGAAATATTATGTATTTATATCTTGGTACATACATATTTATTCAACTGGATCCTTACGTGCACCCAACATAATATTATGATGATTGTCCAATCAATACTAACACCTTCTTTTGCTCTCAGAGTTTCTTATATGTCCGCTTTACCATATTAGCCCTTGAACTTGCAAACCGTGTCTAACTAAACTTAACCATATTTATTTTGATTGTTCACTTTGCAATTAACATTAAAATCTCATATTCAAAGTTTTGACAATAGTCACAAAATCAGAGCCATAAATAATTTTTATAATCTGCAGTAGCAATATAATTATCTGTAATGAATAATTAACCTTTTTGTGTGCAATCGGTTAATATGTTCCATGCCTTATTTGACAGAATGGGAGAAATTGACGAGGGGATGGCTTAAGTTGGTATCCATCTATGTACTTGAAGAATCATGTAAGAACACATTATTTTGCTGCTATTTAGATGGGAGTATACTGATATTTTGCTGAACTGAACTAGTGTTTTGCTGCTGAACTGAACTGTATATATATTCTGGTCTAGCGTGTTGTTCTCTGCCTGAAAAAATATATTTTAAATCTGCTGGCAAGAAGCGGCAGAAGCGGTTATCTGTAATGAATAATTAACCTTTTTGTGTGCAATCGGTTAATATGTTCCATGCCTTATTTGACAGAATGGGAGAAATTGACAAGGGGATGGCTTAAGTTGGTATGCATCTATGTACTTAAAGAATCATGTAAGAACAGTTAATTTTGCTGCTATTTAGATGGGAGTAAATTGGTATTTTACTGAACTAAACTAGTGTTTTGCTGCTGAACTGAACTGTATATATATTTTGGTCTATATTCTGGCCTAGCGTGTTGTTCTCTGCCTGAAAAAATATATTTTGAATCTGCTGGCAAGAAGCGGCGGAAGCGGCAGAGCATCGCTGGGCAAAAAATTGCTATCCACCATCGCTGCCAGACTTAGCACGTGGTGTGTCAGGCTGAAACATGAATTCATTTGGCTTTAATTGAGTGGTTGCCATTGGATCTAAAAGGGACGGTGGATTGAAGGCCTCAAGGCACAGCGCGCCTCGCCTTCAGCAAGGCACCGGATCTCAGTCCGCTCCGTGCATATAGGTATTGCCTCCAAAGGCCTCGTCTGGTAACGTGATTGACTAGATATGATTGGGTCAAAAAAAAATCCCAAAGGAAGGCCTAGCGATCGTGGGAGGCTAATTAATGATCGGGTGGCAAGTGCGGTCGCGCCAGGTGCACCTGCTCAGGGCCGTCTCTGCACACACACACAACACCTCAACATGCACCTCCGTCCGGGGCGGCTATCCCAGCATCCACCTAGGTATCGTGCCCTGCATAGCCCACCATCACCACCTTCCAGGGTCGCCGCCGGAAGTCCTTCGCTCGCATGCGAGCCGCAACGCCGCACTGAGCCGATAGAACTCGCCACCCTCATAGCACCGGGTCACCACCCACACTCTCTCGAGCTACAACCCCGCCTCATAGGGTCACAGCCGCACAACAATCCGGGGCACCACCCCGACATGCAAGAATAACTTTGAGGTCGCCGCCTCGACATCCATCTCACTCATCGACGAGACAAACTAGCTTGGCAACAGAAAAATAGGTAGAAGTACTGAGACTCCAAAGCGACGCCCCCGGGAAGGGAACGACGATGTCACCACAACCCGTTTTTCTGAAGATAAAGCAAGGTTTTCACCCCGAAGAACTCAGGGATTGGTGCGAGAGACAACCGGTTGGTGCCCCAATGATGCCTCTAAGGAGAGGAACGATGTCCTAAGATGCCATCACCGCCGACACACACCCATATCAGTACTAGGATTTTGCCCGGAACGAGCCAAGTCACCACTGGTTCCAACGAGTTGGCTACCACGGTAGCCAACCCACCACCGGAACCAACCTAGAGCGAAGGTCGAGTTGCCACTCACCAACGTAGTCCACCATCACCGCAGGAAGATGACACCACGCTTCATCAAGCCACTTTCCGCAAGACGCGAAACACATCAGAGTTGTAGGTCCACCAGATGTGACGACGCTGCATCGCCGACATTGCTCTGAGACCACCTCCACCATGGAGTTGCAGCCACCGGCTAGATACGTCGCACCCCGACCAGCTTGCCACACATAGTGGGGCCCTACAAAAGCCGATGTCCCCAATGAATCTTGGCGCGACCTCTATCCACAGCCTCAACACGACCACCGCATCGAGGAGCCGGCAGCCTGCCTTCGCCGTCCCTAGCCGAGCCTGATGACCATCGATACCACGCGCGATAAGAAGCATCCCCGGCACCCATTGGTAACCCGGGGGGGGGGGGGGCACCACGGTGCTAGCGAGCACCGGAAGGGAGGGGTGGGAGTGACATGGAGGGGAAACGATATGCCAACTCCGGGCCCTATGATTGATTACTCCATGCCCTATGACCGATTATGTTTGTCCATCGAACTGTACATCTAGTCCGTTCATTGGTGATTCAACTGTGCCACATCTCCTTGCCAAAAAAAACTATGCCTAGCTTCAGCTTCGGCAAATTCACAGTTTGTTGTCTTTGTTCTGAAAAAGCACAGGCAATGCACCAAACCGTGTGCAGAACAGGACTCTAATTTGAGTGTTCAAGACAATTTGGTGGGCTTTGCTCGGGCTCGCGTCAGAAGTTTGAGCCTGGGTTACAAAGCTCTTTTTCCTTTCTCTTGACGAGAGGCAGACACAGTCCAACACACACACCTTCCCGACTGTTACCGGCGCCGCCGCCGCCGTGCAGTTGCCTGCGCCATGCTACGCCTCCGGAGGAGCATCCTGTCTAATTTCATCTCCTCTCGCGCAACCTATACCGGCCTCTCTCTCCACCGCCTACTCTCCGTGGCCGCGCCGGCCGTTTCCCCAATCCCGAGCTTCACCGTCCAGGAGTACCTCGTCGACACCTGCGGCCTCGCCCGAACCCGGGCCCTCAAGGCCTCCCCAAAGCTCTCCCATCTCAAGTCCACCAACAATCCCGACGCCGTCCTCGCCTTCCTCGCCAGCCTCGGTTTCTCCACTGCCGACGTCGCGGCTCTCGTTGCCAAGGACCCGCAGTTCCTCTGCTCCCGCGTGGGCAGCACTCTGGCTCCCAAGGTCGCCGGGCTCACCAGCCTGGGCCTCTCACATACCGAGATCGCGCGTCTCGTCTCGCTCGCCCCCAGCAAATTTCGCAGTAAAATCGTCATTTCCAATCTACAGTACTACCTGCCCCTCTTCGGCTCCTTCGAGAACCTCCTCCGAGTGCTGAAGTTCAACTATAATCTCCTTACATGCAACCTCGAGAGGATCGTGAAGCCCAACGTCACAATCCTGCAGGAGTGCGGGCTAGATGCTTGTGATATTGCCAAGCTATGCCTCAGTGTGCCAAGGATGCTCACCGCCGACTTGGGATGCCTCCGGGCAATGGTGAAATGTGCCGAAGGTGTGGGTGTGCGCCGTGGCTCTGGATTGTTCAGGCATGTGCTGCATGCTGTTGTGTTCCGCAGTGAGGACAAGATCGCCGCCAGAGTGGAGTTTTTGAAGAAGGCATGTAGGTGGTCAGATGCCGAGGTGGGCATTGCTGTGTCCAAGGCTCCAGCATTGCTTAGAAGTTCTGAAGACAAGCTACAGCGCGCATCTGAGTTCTTGATCTCAGAGGTGGGGTTGCTACCAGCATACACTGCTCATCGGCCCGCGATGCTCTTATATAGTCTGGAGGGCCGGCTCAGGCCTCGGTACTATGTTGTAAAGTTTCTTAAGGCAAATGGATACCTAGATCGTGACCGGAGCTACTATTCTGCAGTCATGGTGACCGAGAAGGTATTTGTGGAGAAGTACATATGCACTCACAAGGATGTTGCACCACACCTTGCTGACGATTATGCTGACGCTTGCAAAGGGCAAGTGCCCATGAGATTCAGATTTGAATGAACAAAGAACATACTATTGAAATTCGATAATGTTACTGAACCCCAGAGATTTTGTTCTGTGCAGTAAGGTGGTTAACTTTGTTTCAGTGTCCGTGCTTAACTAAATGTTAGTTGTCTTCATAGCATGTGCGTATTCTGGTTTGGTTGCTGCTCACCTTGATGAAGCTACTAGATTAACGAGACCTGGTATGTCAACATCATGATTCAGTAGAGAAGAAAGCATGGCATTGTTATGAACTTGTGTATCCTCATGTCATATTGACACATATACTAGAACTGAGAGAGTGTGAGATCAGACCATTTTGCAGATGCATTGGAATATGTTTGAGTATTATATTTGCAATCTTGATATCTTCAGGATATAATGATTTGGAAATAGCAGAGTGTTCTCAAATCGATCCTGAAGTTCCCACTTTCCAGTGCAATCATGTAATCTAATTTTCCATGGCTGAAGCTCCTCAGTTTGGCCATAGAGAAGATATGAGAATTTCATTTGAGATCCTGAGTTATTCCTTTGAATGTAAACAATGGACCTTTTTTGTCGGGAACAATTTTGAAATTGTTGATTACCACAATATGTTGATCACTGCTGAAGATGCCATTTTGATCTAGTTTGTAGGTTGCTTGTTCTAGTTCTTGGAAAGCGACAGTATATTTGTTTGAAGCGATTAACTGCTGGGAAAGTAATTCACTTAATCTGTAGGCTGCTTGTGCTTGGACAGTACGATCCAATAAAACCACCTTTCAATGTATTACCAACCTTCAACCTAGTTGCTGAAACTTTCGCCATGCCTCTGAACTGGAAGCATTGAGACGACCATTTTCCTCCCTGGAGGGCAGGATACGCAATCACCAGCAGCCCACAGGTACAACTTTTGCAGGATTTTAATAGTTATTGATTCTCTTCTACTGAATTTCCTATCTTGTTCTGCATTGTTTCTGAGCCTTTACTCTCCGTCCTTGATCATTGACGTACTTGCTTTACTTCTGCATTTTAGGGTGGGTATGGTATGGTACCAATCTTACCGCAAGATTTGATACCATAATGGTTGTGTGTTTATTAGAATGCATGAGAATGGCCTGGGTGTCCTGTGTTTTTTGCATGTGAGAAAAAAAGTAGCGTTTGAATGCCATTGTACAGATAATCTGCCTGTACCCCCATTCGTTTTTTCGAAGGAACAAACCATTTCACGATCAGTTTTTTTTTTTTCGCGAAGAGTGGATAACCTTAAGGAAAGATCGGCTACTTTGTACAAAGTGGATTTGTTCCCATACCATGGTATATTATTCTTGCGAGATGCATCCAGTCTATTTATATTTAGTACTATGTTGTTGTCGATCCCCTGTGATTTTGACACTATTTATATATTGTACTACGTTGTTGTCAATCCTGGTTTATGTGATTTGATGCTGATTTCTGTCTGTTCTCTTTGTTTTCTGGCAACACCAGTTGTAAAACAATGGTTTGGAGCTTATGATCTCAAGAAGTTTGTCAAACGGGATGAGATGTGTTCAAGTAAGATTGATGGCCATATTACAATACTAGGAAGCTAAAGGAACCAAGGGGAAGGACAGTCGTCCCCTACCCATGTGTGCCTGGCCGTTTGTAGCTAGAGCGATTCTAGGAGATTGATCAGGTCAGCGAGTGCGTGCATGCATAGTTAGTTGAGTTAGTGGTCAGAGTGGTGTGCGTGCATCTGGTAGTGGCGGATGTGGTGCCTCAGCTGTGCCTGTGTATCAGTACTTAAGGCCATGTATCATGTTTGCTTTGAGGCAAGAGAATAGAGAGTAAGGAAAAGCCCGGCTGTGTGAAGCAGTCCGGGGCCAAAATATTTTGTGTCTTTCCTCTTCGTGTGTGAGCTGTGAGAGGCAGCTAGAGGAAGAAGAAGAGGAGCTGCGAGATGCAGCTCCAACAATTGGTATCAGAGCGAGAAGATTCCTGGAGGCCTGCGGCGACGGTGGTGAGATGCCGCTGAAGCCAGCTATGCCGGCGGCGTACTCCATGCGAGGTGGAGGACAGCGCGAGGTGAAGCTCGTTGGCGGTGTGATGCCGCTAGCGGTCGGCGGTGCGATGCCGCTAGGAGGAGATGGTGGTGTGATACTGCCGTGTGAAGTCGACGGCGCGACGCCGTTACAAGGAGATGACGGCCATGATGGGCCGACTCTTCTCTGAAGCTGCAAGAAGAATTGAGAATCAAGATTAGGGGGTGATTGTTAGCACTTAATCTTGATTGTATCTGCATATTAGTTTGCTTTTTCTAGTTTGCCGCATATAGTTCAGATAGCTAGTAAGCTGTAGGCCGGTGAAGCTTCAGTTCAGACGCAGATGGCAAGATGCCAAGCTGATGTGGTGGCAAGGCGTGATGCTGTGGTACTGTGTGATGCAGGCCGTCGCGAGAAGCGGCAAGACGCGTGCTGAGAAGTGTGATGGCCTGCATGCTCCAGTGGAGCCGGGTGATCCGGCGAGTTAGTCATGCATGGGTTGTTAAGCTAGCTGCATATCCGCATGTGTGCCTGGCCGTTTGTAGCTAGAGCGATTCTAGGAGATTGATCAGGTCAGCGAGTGCGTGCATGCATAGTTAGTTGAGTTAGTGGTCAGAGTGGTGTGCGTGCATCTGGTAGTGGCGGATGTGGTGCCTCAGCTGTGCCTGTGTATCAGTACTTAAGGCCATGTATCATGTTTGCTTTGAGGCAAGAGAATAGAGAGTAAGGAAAAGCCCGGCTGTGTGAAGCAGTCCGGGGCCAAAATATTTTGTGTCTTTCCTCTTCGTGTGTGAGCTGTGAGAGGCAGCTAGAGGAAGAAGAAGAGGAGCTGCGAGATGCAGCTCCAACAAGGTCTGCTGAAAAGCCTATGCAGTATTTATGTAAGACTACATTGTGTTAAGACCCTGTGTTTGCGTTTGAAAATTCACATCCTGGTGATTGATTTTGGGTTTTTGCGGTTACTGCTGGACATGACGAGCACGAGGGCTAGCTGATGTTCTAAGTAGAAATTTCTTGCTGTCATCCTGAGTACTCCTTCCATGATGACCTACGACTTGGGGTTCTTTTTGAAGATCTTGACCATAATTTGTCAACTAGCTCTTAAGTTGTATTTTGAGCATCTGAGAAAAAAACCTGACTAGTATGAATGAGGGGGTGTGCTTCGGTACCCCCCCCCCCCCCCCACCCACAAACTTAAAAGGGTAACTAAGTCCATTGTTAGTTAATTATATTTTTTAATTACATAGGGCCACCAATTTCAGATCTAATCCAGTATATCTATGTATCGTATACGTATGGGGATTGTATCCCGCCCGCTGTAAGCAACCGTAACCCTTGACCCCATCGTCACCGTCTCCGGCGGCCATCCAGTAGCCGACTGGGCCTTGAGAAGGAGGTGTGCGAGGATGACCGGCATGACAACGCCACAATGAACGGCCGAGCTGAGCAGTAGGGGCCGAACTGGAGAACACGCACGCGCCTAAGCCTGAGATCAATCGTGAAGCAATAAAAAGGGGCTCCGGACCTGCCAATGGCAATTCAATCTGTATCCCCCGTGTGTGTTGCTACTAGTTCTAATTAATCCAGGTAGCTGCAAATTTAAATCGCGTGCGCATCTCGCCAGAATTTGTATGTTTCGCATCGATCGGCTTTCTTCATGGCAGACGTCGGCGAGTACTTGGTGCGTGGGACCTCGTCCATGTCGTTATGATCGTCGCCGTAATTGTCGGGACCTGTGCGCCAAGCCGGAGAAGGTGAACACCAGTGACTCCGGCAGTGCATCGCCATACGGACGATGTATGGATACGGCCATACCAAGCTAGCGTACCAGTATACAGATCGCCATACATGTTTTAATTGAAATATATAACTCTTAATTTATTTTTAATACCCATCCTACCCTTAATTATGAAAGGGTATAGAAAGATCTGGAGCCTTAATGTGTTTAAGTTTGGCTAGGGGGGGGTGTACCGAAGCAGAAGCGATGAATGAGTACACTAACTGAAAATCTGAAGAATAAAAATGCTTTGCAGCGAGGACTCTGAACCCTGCATCATGTACAATGCAATGAGCTTCGACAGTTACATGCTCCGGCCTGAATTTATGGAACTATGTTTCTTGTGTTCTGAAAGATGTCAATATTTTCATTTGTGTACCCTTGCTTAGAGCTACATTTGTGTACCCTGTGTTCATCGCGAAAGCATTGGGGTTCTATTTTGAGCCTAATTTATCGGTTGTGCTAATTGAATAAGATATTGTGAATTTGCCAAACGGATAGTGCAGCCCTACTTGTGATGGTCCAGTGTTGTAAACAAGTGAGCAGAACCAAACCACACTCGGCTAGAGAAGCTTAAAATGATAACAAATAAAAACACTGGGACTAAAAAAATTACTCCAATGGTGATCAAATGCACAACTACCACAACACAAGTGCGTGAGAAATTATTTAGTCCAGCAGCCTACAGCGGCTTCACAACCAACATGATATTGAAACTCTAGTTGCAGATATTCAGCAGTAAGAAAAGTCTTCTTACAAATATTACATCAGTGAGCAACTAAAATGCATGGTTAGCCTTCACAGAACATGGAACGCAACTTTTATGGCTTCCAGAGCATCCGATGCAACTTGCGATATGTTGCCAGCCATACCGAGCGCATCGTAGAGGAAGGTCTCGCGGTGAAGCTCCAAGGAATCCTGATGCAGCGGCGATGAACAATATGCATGGGTGAATGTTTAATTTAAAATTAAATATACTTCCTCCGACCCATATTACTCTTTGCTAATGTTGAAATATTGGGCCTTTTCATATGAGCCCATAATAGATTTTAAAAATTCCTAGAAATCTCAAAGCCCATGTGTGAGCCCATTTGGAATGCAGCTCAAGTTTTTGGCTGCACAAAGGCAAGGGGTGGGAGCTAAGTTTAGTCCCACATGGAAAGTTGGGAGAGATGTAGACTAACATATAAGGTGGGGTGTTGCACCACTTGGTAAGTGAGTGAGAAGAGAAGTGCCACACGCGCGCTCCTCCTCCTCCTCCTCGCTCGTCTCGACTCGACTCGCGCGCGCGCCGCGGTTTGCGGACGTGGGCCGGTTCAGGCCCGGATCGTAGGTTTTTGTCTGTTCGAGGAAGCCAATACTATCTTTGTGGGATGCATTCTGAGCATTCTTGCTGACCGTCTGTGTGATGTGTTTATGCACATAAAAGACGGGAAGGAGCTCTGGGACGCACTGGACGCCAAGTTTGGTGCTGCAGATGCTGGCAGTGAACTGTACATCATGGAGAGCTTTCATGATTTTAAGATGACTAAGGACCTTCCTGTGGTTCAACAAGCTCATGAGATACAGTGCATTGCCAAAGAGCTCGAACTCCTTAAGTGTGCCTTACCCGACAAGTTTGTGGCGGGTTGCATTATTGCTAAGTTGCCCCCTTCATGGAGGAACTTTGCCATAGCTCTCAAACACAAGAGACAGGAGATATCAGTTGAAAATCTGATAGCGTCCCTTGATGTTGAGGAAAAGGCTCGTGCTAAGGACACTACTGAGAAAGGAGAGGGTCATGCTACTGCTAACTTTGTCTAGCAGAAAGGCAAATCCTGAGGCAAGAATAAAGGGAACTTCAAGCCCTCTTTCAACAAGCCTATAAAGACTACAACCTTCAAGAAGAAGAAGCCGAACAGGGACAGGAGTGATCTAACTTGTTTCACTTGTGGAGAGCCCGGCCACTTTTCCAAGGACTGCCCAGAACGCGCAGACCGCAGAGGGAAAAGGGCCAAGAATGTCAACGTCGTGACTGCTAGCAATACTGATGGGTATGGTAATCTATTTACTGTTCTTTCGGTATTTCAATCTCCCTCTTGGTGGATTGATATGGGTGCTAACGTTCATGTGTGTGCTGACATCTCTATGTTCACTTCTTACCAGGCCGCACGGGATTCCTCCGTCCTAATGGGCAATGGGTCACATGCCTCTGTTCGTGGTGTTGGCACGGTAGATCTGAAGTTCACTTCGGGGAAGATCGTGCAGCTGAGGAACGTGCAGCATGTCCCTTCTATGAACAAGAATCTTGTTAGCGGTTCCCTTCTCTGCAGAGATGTGTTTAAGGTTGTTTTAGAGTCGAATAAGGTAGTCATTTCCAAGCATGGACAATTTATTGGAAAAGGCTATGAGTGCGGAGGCTTATTCCGCTTTTCACTTTCAGATTTCTGTAATAAATCCGTGAACCATATTTGTGGCGGTGTTAATGATGATACCAGTGTTTGGCATTCTCGTTTATGTCACATTAATTTTGGTTTGATGTCTCGGTTATCCAGCATAAGTTTAATTCCGAAATTCACTATTGCCAAAGGTTCTAAGTGCCATAGTTGTGTGCAATCGAAGCAACCTCGTAAGCCTCATACGGCGGCCGAGGAGAGAAACTTGGCACCTCTAGAACTCATACATTCTGATCTATGCGAGATGAATGGTGTGTTGACAAAAGGTGAAAAGAGATATTTCATGACATTGATTGATGATGCGACTAGATTTTGCTATGTTTACTTGTTGCGAACTAAAGATGAAGCTTTAGACTACTTTAAAATTTATAAGGCTGAAGTTGAAAATCAACTAGAGAGAAAGATCAAGCGTCTTAGGTCGGATCGTGGTGGAGAGTATTTTCCTAAAATCTTTGACGAATTCTGTGAGGAACACGGTATTATTCATGAGAGGACGCCTCCCTACTCGCCCCAATCTAATGGGGTGGCCGAGAGGAAAAACCGCACTCTGTCTGACTTGGTGAATTCCATGCTCGACACTGCTGGTTTATCAAAGGCATGGTGGGGGGAGGCTTTGTTGACTGCATGTCATGTCCTGAATAGAGTTCCTAACAAGAATAAAGATAAAACCCCTTATGAGGAGTGGGTTGGGAGAAAGCCAACACTTTCGTATTTGCGCACTTGGGGATGCTTGGCGAAGGTCAACATTCCCATCCCAAAGAAACGCAAACTCGGACCAAAGACTCTGGATTGCATCTTTCTAGGTTATGCTCAGCGGAGCATTGGCTATAGATTTTTAGTAGTTAAATCCGAGGTACCTGATATGCATGTTGACACTATAATGGAATCTCGTGATGCAACATTTTTTGAGAATATGTTTCCTATGAAAGATATGCATAGCACTGCTAGATTTTCTTCTGAGATAATTCCTGAATCTAGTGCATCTGATGATTATTTTGAGCAACCACATGAGAACGTTTTTGAGAACGTTCATGAGAAGGATGACAATGAAGCTCCTACAAGGAGCAAGAGACGGAGGACTGCAAAGTCCTTCGGTGATGATTTCATTGTGTACCTTGTGGATGATACTCCCAAGTCCATTGCTGAGGCATATGCATCACCAGATGCAGATGATTGGAAAGAAGCTGTCCAAAATGAGATGGACTCGATTCTTTCTAATGGAACATGGGAATTATCAGAGCGCCCCCATGGCTGTAAGCCTGTGGGCTGCAAGTGGGTGTTCAAGAAGAAGCTAAGGCCTGATGGTACTATTGAGAAGTACAAGGCGAGACTTGTAGCGAAAGGCTACACACAGAGAGAAGGCGAAGATTACTTTGACACCTATTCACCTGTCGCAAGACTAACCACCATTCGAGTACTACTTTCCATGGCTGCCTCCTATGGTCTTATCGTTCATCAAATGGACGTAAAGACAGCTTTCCTTAATGGAGAGTTGGAAGAGGAAATATATATGGATCAGCCTGATGGATTTGTGGTAAAAGGTGAAGAGAGAAAGGTGTGCAAGTTGCTAAAATCTTTATATGGCCTGAAACAAGCACCTAAGCAATGGCATGAGAAGTTTTGACAGAACTTTAACTTCTGTTGGCTTTGTCGTTAATGAGGCTGACAAGTGCGTCTACTATCGCCATGGTGGGGGCGAAGGTGTTATATTGTGTTTGTACGTTGATGATATTCTCATCTTTGGTACAAACATGAAAGTAATACATGAGGTCAAGTCTTTCTTGTCAAAGTGCTTTGATATGAAAGATATGGGAGAAGCTGATGTGATCCTGAACATCAAGCTGAATAAGAACGAGAGTGGGATTACTTTATCGCAATCCCACTATGTTGAGAAGATCTTGAGCCGGTTTGGCTTTATTGATGGCAAGTCTTCTCCAACACCTTATGATCCCAGTGTGATATTACGTAAGAACAAGAACGAACCAACAGATCAACTGAGATATTCTCAGATCGTTGGTTCACTCATGTACTTAGCGAGCGCGACAAGACCTGACATCTCTTTTGCTGTGAGCAAGTTGAGTAGGTTCATGTCAAACCCGGGTATTGATCATTGGCATGCACTTGAAAGGGTCATGCGCTATCTATGTGGTACAATGAGTTACGGGATTCACTATTCAGGGCACCCTGCTGTGCTTGAAGGATATAGTGACGCAAATTGGATCTCTGATGTGGATGATATCAAAGCCACTAGTGGGTATGTGTTTACCTTTGGAGGTGGCGCCGTATCATGGAGATCATGTAGGCAAACCATATTGATGAGGTCAACTATGGAAGCAGAACTTACTGCTTTAGACACAACCACTGTAGAGTCAGAATGGCTGCGTGAGCTCTTGATGGACTTGCCGGTTGTTGAAAAACCTGTGCCGGCCATCCTCTTGAATTGTGACAATCAAACAGTTATTGTCAAAGTGAACAATTCTAAGGATAACGCGAAGTCATCAAGACACGTTAAAAGACATCTGAAGTCTGTCAGGAAATTGCGAAACTCCGGAGTAATAACTGTTATGTATATTCAAACAGACAAAAACCTGGCAGATCCCTTTACTAAGGGGCTATCACGCAATGTGATAGATAGTGCATCAAGGGAGATGGGTTTGAGACCCATAGATGTTATGCCATAGCGGTAACCCAACCTTTGTGATCGGAGATCCCGTGAATTAGGACCTGGGAAAACAAGCTAGTGGTTTAACTGAGGAGAGTATTCAGTAACCCTCTCTATGTGAAGATGCAAAACTCTCAAAATCTGTAAGGCAGGTTGGCAACATGTCTTAATGTGTTTCTGTTGGCTATGATTAGCAAAGATGCTGTCCTACAGAGCATTCTTGAAAGAACACACCTATATGAGTCCGACTGTTAAACGTCGCAGTCTATGAGATTTGGGTGATCTCTAGTAAACTCATGAAGAGACCATGGAGTACGACGCATATGCTCCAACCCGCGGGGTAGGCTACTAGCAGCCATGTACTGGTTATGACTTTGAGTGAAATCTTGACGCACAAAACTTGCAATTCAAGGCGTAGTCCATTGTTCAAGTTGTTGATAGACGTAGCTTAAGGTTCTAGGCGGAAGTTCAACTTAACAGTCTCTGCTGAAACACTGGTATATAAACAAGTAGTGAGGTTTGACAAATCTCTAAATGGGTATTTGAGATCTGGTGGGGGATTGTTGAAATATTGGGCCTTTTCATATGAGCCCATAATAGATTTTAGAAATTCCTAGAAATCTCAAAGCCCATGTGTGTGAGCCCATTTGGAATGCAGCCCAAGTTTTTGGCTGCACAAAGGCAAGGGGTGGGAGCTAAGTTTAGTCCCACATAGAAAGTTGGGAGAGATGTAGACCAACATATAAGGTGGGGTGTTACACCACTTGGTAAGTGAGTGAGAAGAGAAGTGCCACACGCGCGCTCCTCCTCCTCCTCCTCGCTCGCTTGTCTCGACTCGACACGTCACGACGCGCGCGCGTGCGCCGCGGTTTGCGGAATTGCGCCTCGGAGCCGAGCTTATCTTTTTGCTGCACAGGAAAACCAAACGTTTGACCGAGTTCTTGACGGACGCGTCACAGCTAGCCGGTTCGGGTCACTCCGGATCGTGGGCTGCTGTAACCGACTCGGACGTGCGACGTGGGCGTGGCCCACGTTGCCTAGGGTTTTTCCGCTGTGCGCCCGCGCCTATATAAACTCTTGCCTGGCTACCGCCGCACAAAATCAGAAACCGATCTAGGGTTTTGCCACCTCTCGCTACTTGCGCCGCCTCCGTAGTCTACTTCATCCCGAGCGCCGGCGTGCACCGGCGAACGGGAGAGCAGGTCTCCGAAACCACTCGCCTTTGCGATCCTGTACGGGAGAGGGCGAATTAGGTTTTTGGGAAGCGCTCTGCGCGACTGCTCAAGCTCTTCATCACGGGTCGTCTTCCTTCCAAGTCGGGCGGTGCAGCCTACCGCCGTCTTCATCGCCGTCTGCATCGACCGGTCTTCTCCAACGTTGTCATCAACAACGTTACTGCAACGACTATATCTGCAAACAAGCGGTACGTGCGGTCTACTGCAGTTTATCTGTTCATCATGTTCTGCGAGTACATGTTTCGCTACTACTTGTTTTCGTTCATCTTGCTGTTTAGTACATCTAGTATGTTCGAGTTACTTGTGGTAGTAGCTGCTGTTGTCATGCTTAATATTCTGGAATTAATAATGAAAATTATACCTAATTATCCAACAGCTAATACAATATATCCATACTAGCGAAGAGTATTATGGATCGGGGGAGTAGCAAATACACAAATTAAACTGATACAGGTGGTGTGTATCTTGCCACCTTGGTGATCGGCTTGACCACTTTGTCACGATCAAAGTACTTAGCGAATAAGTGATGCACACGCCGGATTGATTGCATTTTTTTACACGATGCTGGATTGATCGCTGGTGGACGGTTAGAGATTGTTTTTTAGACATGAACAACAGCACACTGCCGTACTGAAAAAAGATGATGCCAATTATCGAGTTTGCTGGTCCATGGTCAACGGTCCGATGGAACAGGAATCTGGCTGGGCCGCACATGATGGTGGGCGCACAATGTTGTCAGCAGCCCAAAGTACCCACCTGTGCCACGTAATCTATACCTACGACAAAACGAACAGCCTAAAAAGGAGAATACACCATATACAACAGCAGGATACTCCACGGCACAGATCACGAACAGAGTTCAACAGCCGAGATATCCAGCTATGTGTAGCTCGGCCTCTATATGGAGTTTTCGGATTTTTAACTTCAAATTTCATTCTCCTATAACTGAAGGGGTAACATGTACCTATATCAAAATGAAGATAATGCTCAATTACTATTGGGCTGCTCAACTTGGTCATCGACGGGCAGTAGCTCGAAACAAGCGTCGTGGCGAGGCCGGAGGGAGTGTGGGGAGGGAGATCCGTGGCGGCAGCGGTAGTGAAGTGGGAAAAGCCGGAGCAGAAATATCTCTCCCACAAAAGCAATCACGCGTATAATTTAGTCGTGGAGCCCATGTATCTCTAGGCTGGGGGTAAAGGCCGCATGTTTTTACGGTGCCTCGTTGAAAAATCTTTGTCTCAAATAAATATTTATTGAGATGTGTTAATTTATAAAATCTGCCAAAGATGCCGGCGGCCAAGCAGGAGAAGGGTGCAGGGTGGACACGCGAGCCGAGAAGCTACCTATCTCTCCTACACAGACCCAGCAGAAAATCACCTTAATAAAGAAATGACACATAGGATTACAGCAGGCCGTGCCTTTGAAAGGGCTCGTTCGCAGTCAGATAAAATGGATGACACATGTGGCGAGGCTCTCTTCCATGGTCCAATAAAAACAAGCACGCAAAAAAAAATCTCGCTGTGTGACGTTCGTATGAGATTCCTTTGGCATTGCTATAGAACTCAGATTCGATGAGCGTTTCTTTCTTTATGTGTGAAAAATCAAAGCCGAAAGAAAAGAAAGAAATATGAGAGACCAACCAAGAAAACAAAGAACGAATTTCAAAAGGACAAAAAAATAAAAAAGACGCGACCAGATCGGCGCTACTAAACCAGCCCACACCTGCGCAGCGGGTGTGCGACCCGTACAGACCGACTGGTCGGTGTACAAGAATCAACGCGGCAAACAGGTTGAGCCCGTAGGTTTACTCTCAAAGCCCAGCCCAGCCCAGATTTGGTGCGCCTTCTTCCTCCTCTCCTTCTTCCTCCCGCAGAAGTACGGAACTGAAAATTCTAGCTCGCGACGGCAGCCGAAGACTAACAAAGAAACACGGCGAGGTCACACAGTCATGCAATTGGTACGTCGGGCAAACTGCCGATCACGCGCTACGTCACTTGCCCATCCGCAGCTTTTTAAACAGCGCCTTCCCAGCAGTGTTGACGAATCAGAACTTCATTTTGTAGCCAGGATAGAACTCCCACAGAAGCAATGGTCCGCCCCGCTGGCAGCGTCGCCATCGTTCTGCTCGTCGTCCTCGCAGGCGCCACCGCTGAAGGTGGCGCGAGGAGTGCTGATCCGGCAGCGGTGCGCCTGGAACCGCCATTTGTATCCTACTCTCCTGGCCCCGGCGTCCCCACCGCCTCGGTGCTGGATTGCCTCTTGGGGTGCGCCTCGCAGGTGACCGATTGTGGCGCTTCCTGCATGAATATGCCGCTGGGCGACCTGACAACAACAACAATCCAGTGCTTAATCCAGCAAATATAAACAGAGGGGCGAATCACTTAGCAGAAGGAGAAACCGCTGACTCCCTCGCAACGAGGGTAAAAGTTTGACTATTAGAATCACTTAGCAGAATCCATATCTTGATCCATACTCTCGAATACTTGCATGAAACTTGACTGGTGAGGTTGAAAATTGATGGTTCCGAAGGGTATCAGAATTTCGTCGACTTGCGAGTTGTTGCTCGCTAAAAGCGAAAAAACCGTCGAGTTCATGATGCCAACGCCCAGAGTCCCTACGGTCAGCGCCAATTGACGAGGGTTAAACTCGATAAATGTTCTAGATGAAGGACTTATGATCGGGGAGACAGGGCGTCGGATGAACTCGAAGATAAACTCAGTCAAACAAGATGGCTATGAAAGAAAACGTGGGTGTAGAACCTGGCTTGCTTTCAATCTGTCTCACACCGTCCCCTCCTGGCCCCTTTATATAGGTGGCCAGGTCTCAAGGATCGGGTGAGATCCGATACAGATTACAATATTGACATATGATATGAACTATCGTATTACAATTGGGCCTATCATAACGGGCCTCAGGGGTACTCAACTAACGGGCCTCAGGGGTACTCAACTAACGGGCTCTATTATCTATACCCTTGTCACTTCGGCTTGAGACTTAGAATGCAAATATTTGTTTTTTAAAGCTCTTGACAAACTCCTTCTTCATTCATGATTTTAAAAAGCCATTTGCAAAGGAGACAACGGGTTTTTGATATGTTATTAGTGCATATGGGTTTGTATTGTGATATTTACATTTTTTTGGTCTCGGAGTGGATAAAGGACATGCAGTTGAAGAGCTTCAGCTGTGATAGCTAATCTGATCTTGTAACTATGGTAATTCTATCAGAAATGTTTATTTTCCTCATAGTTCTATACAATTTTGGGATTTTTGTTATTCTACGAACCATCTAGGGCTTGTTTGGTATTAGAGTTTTTATGGAAATTAGTGGAAATAATCCTCTAAAGTATTGGGTGAAACTCTTACCTTCACCTAATTCCCGCAAACACCCCCCCCCCCAATAATCCACTAGGTAGGGGTAGAATATTGGGGATTAAGAAAAAATACACCAAAATTTAGAGAAAAGTGGGGATAGCCAGAGATTAAACTTGCTCAATACTCTAGTACAAAATATATTTTTAAAAATAAGTGGGGATTTAGAGTTTGGTGGGAATTACCCCCACGAAAACTCTATTACTAAACAAGGCCTTTGTGGTAACTAGTAAATACTAATAAGTTGTTTTTGACGTCTTACTCTTTTGTGGTTTATCATGTATGTCAGTGATATTAACAAACTTTGTAAGGCAGTCTACTTGAAAGACTAGTTTATGCATCCTAGTAGACTCGGCTACTTGTTATATGAAAAGCCTTATATATGTTCCAGTGATCTGCAAAGTTTTGATCCATATGTTGTATAGTTTGTGAGAAATAAAAAAGCCGAACTCAAAAAAAAAGTGTGGGATGTAGATGACATGCTGCTCAGCCAAGCGTTTTCTTACAATAGAGGGAAGAAAAGGAGGAACCTACATACTTGCGAAGCATACATAGATGCAAAGAATTAGAGGGGAGTCTATTATATACTAAAAGCAAAATATGGATCTTTGAAATAGAGACACCATATTAACCCACATTATCTTAATTGTTAGATCATAATTTTGTGGCTAGAATTTAATAAAACTTCACTAATTGCGTAACCATGTGGTTCTAGATTGACACGTTAATATATCCGTAAATAGCTGAGCCAGTTCAAAGAAAAGCAGACGTATATATCTAGCCGAGTCCATTGTAACGTAACGACTAACGAGTCCGTCCTGCGCACGTACAATAAAAAATGCAAAACAAACAGCCTATACAAGACAAGAAGGAAAGAGAGCAAAACCACTATCGAATAAAAAACAACGGCCAAATATTTTTCCATCCTAAACCCGCTGGCCCAAATAGTGCGCATCAGGATACATTTAGAACCTGTTTAAATGCGGGACTATAAATAAAGAATAATGGAAGCAAATATAGGTCAACTTTTCTAGACACAAATATTATCATGTTTACTTATGCGTGTAAAATATTGACCCATCTAGTGACATGGGTAGCAACTACCAATTACGTACGTCAATTGTAGAAGTTCTATGTGCAATAAAATCAAAGAGTGAAGATTGGGTGCATATGAGCCCAAGTGATCTTTTTTTCAAAAAAAAATCAAAAGTCAAATTTCTATGTTTAACAAAAATTGTAAACAAATATCCAGATGTAGTCAACTATTTATCCCATAAACGTGCAAAATATCATCAAAATTTTTTGATCATCGATGCATGAAACGCGTGACGCAAAAACGGAGCACCAAAAAAGGGATCAACCAAGCGGTGATTCTGGAAAGTTAAAACACATAATTATTTACAAAATTATACTCCCTTTGTTGCTATATATAGGAGGTATAGCTTTTAGCACGAATATTAACGCACATGTGTTAGGCAGTTAATTTTTGTTGGTTTTGAGACGTGAAAGTGGAGGAAAATAAGAAAACTCCCGATCTCCTCTCTTTCCCTATCAGATTTGTTTGTGGAATATATCATGCGGGAGTCAACTAGTACACAAATCCAATGGTAAATTTGGCGGAGGTCTTATATTTTGAAATTTTCTTTAAAAAACTATACCTCCTATATATAGGAACAGAGGGAGTAGATATAATTAACCAAAATAAATTTATCTATTATATACTAAAAGCAATATGAGGGGATTTTTTCAAGATACCATATTAACCTACATTATTAGAATTTTTTTTTAGAATAAGAGGGCCCCTGGGGAGGGGGAGCCCCGGTTCCATTAAAATGAAACCAGCCACAGGTCACAGGTGCCGATTACAAAACTTCAGCAAAGCTGAGTCTCTAAATATTTACTTGGAAGATTAAGAACGACAAAGCAGCTAAAAGCAGGAAACTAAGAAGATAGTAAGCTAATAACAAGACACATGTCCAAAACAAGGTGCACTTGCACAAGCAAGGCTCAGACGAACGGTGCTGGGCGTAGATAGCCCTGATCGCAACTCTTGTTTCCTCAGCTGGCAGCAGGCCTGAAGGCTTGGATTTCCAACCCTCGAACCAGGGAGTAGAAGGCATCAAAGGCGCAAGGACGTCCCCAAACGACTGCGGTGTAGCCGGCGAAGAGGAAGCCACGGGAAGATGATCTCCGAGCGAAGCCAGCGACCAGGGAGAATTCACCCCCACTGAATTGCTCCAGGAGCCTTGAGAATCAGTAACACCCAACTGGAAAAGCGATCTATCAATGGGAGCATTTCCTCCTTGAAGAGAAGTCTTCATTTTTTGATTATTCTCAGAGCCATCAGCCATACCTGCTTGATTGAAATCCAAGTTTGACCATCAAAAATTAGAGCATTACGACATTTCCACAGGCTCCACAAAATGGCAGCACAAATGGCATTAAGTGCAGCATGCTTTTTATTTGAGATCCAAAACCTGGCAATCGACAAGTAATCATGGCCAATATGTAGCTCAAAGAACTGGGACACCAGTCCCCAAATATGTTCAGCAACAATGCATCTAAAAAACAAGTGTTCTATAGATTCATTCTCACTACAAAACATACAGCACACTGGTTTCCCTAAGTTTCTTTTCTGGAGATTATCCCTAGTCATAAGCTTATTATTAGGCAGCAGCCAAAGAAAGATATGAACCCTTGGAGGGATCACTAAAGACCAAATGGCTGGGATATAGACAGGAGTGACACCTCTAAAGCTAATTATACTATAACAAGAGCTAGTAGAGAATTGCCCACTCGAATCATAAGTCCAAATAAGAGAATCACAGTCATCAGAGAATGAAATACTGTTAGCAATTTGTTCAAGCTCAAACCATTGTTCCATGAGGGAGACATTGAAATTCCTACGAAAAGAGAGTTTCAAAGTAGAACCATCCCAAACCTCATTGACAGTGGCCATAGGCTCATTGCAAATACAGTAAATCTCCCAAAACTGAACAGAGAGAGGTGAGGTACCAAACCAAGTATCTTCCCAGAATTTGATTTTAGTACCATCACCAATAACCCATCTAAAACCAAATTTAACCGAGTTCACAGCCCATAAAAAGCCTTTGAAAAATCTAAAAGTAGCAACCGGATTACAACTAAAAATGTTTGGATCTCTAGTATTATACTTTGCATCAATGACAGATTTCCACCGTTTCCCTTCCCCAGAAGAGTATCTGTAAAGCCAAGAAGCAAGCAAGCAAATGTTCACATCCCTAAGACAAGGAATGCCTAGGCCTCCTTGAGTTTTAGGCATGCAAACTAAATTCCAATTGGCCAAATGCAGTTTCTTCTTATCCTTAGTATCATTCCAAAGACAATTAGCCATTTGGGAATTAATCAAATCTAAGGCCCATTTAGGAAATTTAAAAAAAGATAAATGGGAATACTAGCAAGGCAGGTTTTAATAAGGACTCTGGCTACATAAGAGAGCAATTATTTTGGCCAATTATTTTGATTATTTTGGCTATTAGTTCTGTAATAATTTCCTGTTAGGATTTAGTGAAAGATTATGTAACTTTAATGTCAAAGTACATAACATATGTTTAGGTGTTAAAGCAAAAAAGGACTAACGTGTAGCCCATCCCAAAACGCTCCTAGGAAAAGATCAAAAGTTAAGAGTCCGTACATGTCAAAAAATGAGTCCGTACATGTTACGTGTCAAAGAACTTTTACCCAATCTAGAAGCTTTACTAGGGAAAAATTAAGAATTCCTTAAGCTTACCAGGCTGTTACGTTAGAACACCTCTACAGTACTACTCAATATTTTGAGCTAACTAAAAGTCCACCGTATAAATAATTCCAAACTGCACAATTTCATGATAAGGAAAAAATACACATTTGCACGTGAAAATAAAATACTATAAATTCTAATATTTTTACACAAGCGAAAAAGAATGGAAACACGAAGGTCTGTGTAGCCCTGATTGTTTGGGATAAATATAAGTATAAACTTAACTTTTCCTATCTAATTGAAATAGAATACGTGACATGGCTTTGGCATATTTTGCATACGCACAATATTGTGTATTATCGCCATATCCTTAGAGACCGCAAGCTAGGCGAGGCAAGAAGGTCGTCTACGACATCTAAATATGAAGTATATGAAACTATCTTTTCTTTACAAAGGACCGGTTTACACAACTTGATACTACCACTAGTGGAAAACGGGCTTTTGGCCTGGACCCTTTAGTCCCGGCCTCCATCTGGGCCGGGACTAAAGGCCCGGCCACGTCGCCCCAAAATCGCCTAGCCGCCCAGGAGGCTTTGGTCCCGGCCCGTAACGAGCCTTTAGTCCCGGTTTGAGACACAAACCGGGACTAAAGGGCTATGCGGTGTGCAGCCCGCATGTGCGCCTCCTTTAGTCCCGGTTTGTGTCTCAAACCGGGACTAAAGTCGTCTGCCTATATATATTGGCCACAGCCCCTCTCTCCCCTCTTCCTTGTATTTTTCTTGGATGGAAGAGTGTGGGTGTGTGCTAGCTCTCCATTTTTCTTGGATGCACTAGAGGTGTTTGTTGAAATGTGTGTTAGAGCGATGCCGCTTCAGTTCACCGAACACAACTACGATATGAGATGCCCGAGCCACGCTTAAACCTCTTCCTCTTTATTTCTACTTATTCTAAAAGGTTAGCAACTATATTTCCTCGTTTAGACCGTGCGGTACTAATTATTAGGATCGTGATTGTATTTGATATACTGTCGTATAATGCAGATGAGCCATCCATGGATATACGGTGATCGACGCACAGCCGCTTACAGAGAAGGCGTGCATTCTTTTCGAGATGCAGCCGATGCGAACAAGCATGGTGGTGGCTATATGTTTTGTCCATGTGTTGAATGTCGGAATGAGAAGGATTACACTTCGTCAAGAGTCATTCAGAGCCACCTGCTTCGGTCCAGTTTTATGTCGGGCTATAATGTTTGGACCAAGCACGGAGAAAGAGGGGTTATGATGGAAGACGACGATGAAGAAGAAGAGAACGATGATGACAACTACCGATCTATGTTCCCTGAGTATGCTGATACCGCAATGGAAGACAATGAAGAAGAAGATCAGGGTGAAGAACGGGAACCAGATGAGCCCGCTGATGATCTTGGCCGGGTCATTTCTGATGCACGGCGAGGCTGCGACACAGAAAAGGAGAGGTTGCAGTTCGAGCAGATGTTACAGGACCACAACAAATTGTTGTACCCAACTTGTGAAGATGGCCAGAAGAAGCTGGGTAGCACACTGGAATTGCTGAAGTGGAAGGCAGAGACCGGTGTGACTGACTCGTCATTCGAAAAGTTGCTGGTACTGATGAAGAAGATGCTTCCAAGAAAGAACGAATTGTCCGCCAGCACGTACGAAGCAAAGAAGCTTGTCTGCCCTCTAGGATTAGACGTGCAGAAGATACATGCATGCCCTAATGACTGCATCCTCTACCGCGGTGAGAAGTACGAGAATATGGATAAATGCCCGGTATGCACTGCATTGCGGTATAAGATCAGAAAAGATAACCCTGGTGATATTGAGGGCGAGCCACCCAGGAAGAGGGTTCCTGCCAAGGTGATGTGGTATGCTCCTATAATACCACGGTTGAAACGTCTGTTCAGAAATAAAGATCATGCAAAGTTGTTGCGATGGCACATGGAAGATCGTATGAAAGACGATAAGTTGAGGCACCCCGCTGATGGTCGGTAGTGGAGAAAAATCGAGAGAGAGTTCCCGAGATTTGCAGGTGACGCAAGGAACTTCTGGTTTGGTCTGAGTACAGATGGCATGAATCCTTTTGGGGAGCAGAGTTGCAGTCACAGCACCTGTGTGGGGACCCCCGGGATCTAAGCTATACAGAGATGTTATGTGTATTAGTCACGCTAGCAACGAGTGATACTGGGGTTACCAGTCCCAGGCCGGAACACCATCGGCAGGCAGGCCGGAATTAAACATCGGCTCTACACATCTCGAAGCGCCGTGAAACTAATCATAACCAAGACTGCATAATAGAGGGCTCGAGAATCTTAAGCCCCTCTCGTGCACTTTATATCCATACACGCATCATGCACGAGATGGGTAACCAAAGTTGGTACACAACAGTGACTCTACGACTCAATGGTAATATTGTAAAGCTTTTACCTGAGCAAAGATCCAAAGGATTACAAACAGAGGTCACTGACCAACCTTTCATGAGACAACGGAAGGAGGTTATGCTATTAGACATAGCAAGGATAACATGGCCTAAGAGGCCAGAAGCATAACAGCGACAACCCATTCCGCAGCCCCAAGCTGCTGTCTGGGAACCCGAAGCTACTCGTCGGTGTCGATCTTCGTACGGAACTCATCTTCTTTGTGGAACTTACATTGCTGCAAAAATATCAACAAAGCGGGGGTGAGTACATAGGGTACTCAGCAAGACTTACGTATCCTATTAGCTAAACTTGGTTAAGAAAGGCTTTCTGTGGAGTTGTTTGCATAAAGCTATCTTTATTTGCATAAAACAAGTAAGAGTAGAAGCTCGACTACTCAGAATATTTAAAAAGGGTAGGAAAGCGATATCTTTGATCATTGAGCCATCCACCGAAATCATCATCAGCTGAACCTATCCACTAGGATTACATCCTCGAAACCCCAGAGGAAAGCAATCCTATTCACACTTTGCTTTTCAAGTTTTACGATGAGGTTAAAGTTCTCTATGATCAAGCATCCATCTCCAAGTCGTCTATAACCGTGGACACGGCTTTTCGAAAAGATTTAACCCTGCAGGGGTGTACAACTTTACCCACACGTGACGACCATCTTCATTAGCCACATGACGTCATTCCGTGAGACCCTGGCGGAGTGGTGATCGCCTACAACCTTTACCTTACGTCGACCTATTCCATGAGCCACGCCAAAAGGTTCTAGCCGCCATCGCGAGATCGGCCGTTCTCGGACGTGGAACCGTTCGTTGTGAGTCTAGGTTGGTTTACCAGAGGAATCCACCTCAATCAACCTCGGCCACGTCCCTATATGATGCACCTCTTCTCTTTTCCACCACTTTCCAAAACATTTCCAATGCGTATGCCAAATGGAAAGCCCGAACTAGGTAGCTCATGGATAAGTCTAAGCAAGTTAGTGAGTCGACGGGAGTCCCATACCTCCACGTGTGGTCGTACACTCAGTCTTGGATCAAGAGACAAGAACTCGGGTCCTAGGGCGACAAGAATGAGTCAAACAACCACATCCCAATGTGGTGGCTCATCCAAGCCTTTTAGCATGTTTAAACACACAATTCTCATCATACCACGTCATCCTGTCATACTAGATTCATTTGCAGCTCTGATTCATTAAACATATGTACCAGAGTAAATAACTAAGCATGGCTAAGCATTTCAGATATAAAGCTCTAGCGACGCACACAAGCAAAACCTAGTCATGCTAGGAGCAGTGGATCAGGGTATTTAGGCGACAAGAATGGAACATGCTTTAGATAGGATAACTTTAACTATCGATAAAAGACAGTTGAACCGGGTGGTACAAAATAGTAAGTTTTGAAATACTTTGAAACATAGGTTCAGAGGGGGGGGCTGCTTGCCTTGTTGTTGATAACCAAATAAAATAGATATCCAGGGTTCTTCTTCTTGACTTGTTCATTGATGGACAAGTATTGGTCCTTCGTGTGGTCGATCTTGACATCGAAATCGTTGCTCACATCAATCTCCGGAACCTACCGGGGAGAGGGAGAAACACACCGAAAAAGGAATAGCATTCAATACATGGCATCGATGCGCAAACAAATGTGATGATATGACAAGTTTATGTTACTCAAAATAAACCCTAATACTAGCTAGTCAGATAGCGGGGTTTTCGGACGACTCCGAAATGGCGATTCGACAAGCCCTAGATTTCATCGCAGGGGTACATTTAGTTCTTCTATATTAGACAAGGTTCCAAGTTGCTTAACAATGCATGAAGTTGACACAAACAGGTAGAGTTCATTTTTCTGAGCATTTTGATAGGCCATACACTATTTTCTGATAAGCATGGAATATTCTATGAATTTAACAAGTTCTACTCAAATTCTAAAATTCTCTGGAAAATAAAACAGGGTACAGGGACGTTTTGCACCGGGGTCAAACTGACCCACGGTCACTGACGGCTGGAACCCGGGAATCCACGCTGGCCAAACAGGCCCAGGCCACGTTGGCCTCGTGCTGGCCAGGGCATGCTCACAGGCATGCCTGGCTCGCCGGCCGGCCAGACACCGGCGATGGAGGAGGAGCTCCAGGGGGAAGGGGAACAGGGGGAAACGAGGGGCGGCTCACCCTGGGGACGTCCGCCAGGCCGGCAGGGGCAAGAGTCGCCGGAGGCGGCGAATCGAACGGCGGTGGAGCTCGGGGTCTGCGGGGTGAATCATGTTGGCGGCGGTGATTCCGGCTGTCCCTGCTCGATTCAACCTGCGGGGAAGTAGAGGGCGTTGGGGCGGAGCATCTGGGTGCGACGGTGGAGCTCGGGGAGGACTCCCACGGCGGCGTGAAGTGACGGCACGGCGGCTGGTTTCGCGGGCACGCGCGCGAAGGAAGCAGAGGGAGGGAGAGAGCGAGCCAGATAGGGAGAGAGAGGAGGGCGGTGCGGGGAGGCCTTCTTATCCCCTGGAGGGCACACGGCGGCGGCGCGCATCTCCTCGGCGAGGATCGACGATGGCCGCAGCGCCACCGAGCAGCTTGGCTGCAGGAGGACAATGACATGGGAGGGCTAGGTGGGCTGGGCCGAGTCGGGCCATTAATTGCTGCACGCAGGCAGCGGATAAGAGAGAGAGGAGAAAAGGATTTGGGCCGGACTCGGCCAGGAGGGAAAGAGATGGATTTTTTTCTATACACTCTTTTCTATTTTCTGGTTTTAAACAACTTTGGCTATTTGCAAACATTGAAAGATTCAAACTTGATTGAAATATAGTGAAATTATATAGTGGCCTTCAGCACATATATTAGAAGGTCCACCTATTTTGTTTTGAGGTTTTCAAACATTTTGAAAACATTTCAAAGTAGAGGAAGAATAGGCATTTGTTAGCGTTTTCACTCTAATTTTCAAATGCAAATTTTTCAGTGACATTTTTATATGATGCTAATGATGCAAATGAAATTAATTACAAACACGGCTGTTACAACCTGGCCCGTTACTCTATGTATCTACAACCTTCCTCCTTGGTTGTGCATGAAGCGGAAGTTCATTATGATGCCAGTGCTTATCCAAGGTCCAAAGCAACCCGGCAACGACATTGATGTGTACCTAAGGCCATTAGTTGATGAACTTTTACAGCTGTGGGCCGAACCAGGTTTACGTGTGTGGGACGAGCACAAACAAGAGGAATTTGACCTTCGAGCATTGCTTTTCGTAACCATCAATGATTGGCCTGCTCTTAGTAACATTTCAGGACAGTCAAACAAGGGATACAATGCATGCACGCACTGTTTGGATGAGACAGAAAGTATATATCTGGACAAATGTAGGAAGAATGTGTACCCGTACAATCGTCGTTTTCTTCCGCCCAAGCATCCCTTAAAGAAAAAAGGCAAGCATTTCAATGGCAAGGCAGAACCCCGGGGGAAGCCTGTCATCCGTACTGGTGCTGAAGTATTTGATATGGTCAAAGATTTAAAAGTAATCTTTGGAAAGGGTCCTGGCAGCCAACCTGTTCCTAATGGCCCTGATAAGCGCGTACCCATGTGGAAGAAGAAATCTATATTTTGGGAGCTACCCTATTGGGAAGTCCATGAGGTCCGCTCCGCAATCGACGTGATGCACCTGACGAAGAATCTCTGCGTGAAAATTCTAGGCTTCCTGGGCTTGTATGGGAAGTCAAAAGATACACCGGAAGCACGGGAGGACCAGGAACGTCATAAAGGAAGAGATGGCATGCATCCAGGGCAGTTTCAAGGGCGTGCCAGCTATGCTCTTACCAAGAAAGAGAAGGAAATCTTCTTTGAAGTCCTTTTCAGTATCAAGGTCCCGACTGGCTTCTCGTCGAATATAAAGGGAATCGTAAATATGAAAGACAAAAAATTCCAAAACCTAAAGTCTCATGACTGCCACGTGCTTATGACGCAATTGCTTCCGGTTGCATTGAGGGGAATTCTACCAGAAAATGTTCGCCTGGCAATTGTGAAGGTATGTGCATTCCTCAATGCAATTTCTCAGAAGGTAATCGATCGAGAAAGTCTATCAGGGTTACAGATTGATGTGGTCCAATGTCTGGTCAGCTTCGAGTTGTTGTTCCCGCCATCCTTTTTCAATATAATGACACACCTCCTAGTTCACCTAGTCGAAGAGATTAGAATTCTCGGTCCTGTGTTTCTACACAATATGTTCCCCTTCGAGAGGTTCATGGGAGTCTTAAAGAAATACTCCCTCCGTTTAGAAATATAAGATGTTTTAGTTTTGTGAAGTGAGTGTATTTAGACATGTTTTAGTGTATAGGTTCGTTCGAATCTATACACTAAAAGATGTCTAGATACACTCAATGCACAAAGCTAAAACATCTTATATTTCTAAATGGAGGGAGTATGTTCGTAACCGTGCTAGGCCAGAAGGAAGCATCTCCAAGGGCTATGGAACAGAGGAGGTCATTGAGTTTTGTGTGGACTTTCTTCCTGACCTTAAGTCGATTGGTGTTCCTGAATCTCGGTATGAGGGTAGGCTGACAGGAAAAGGCACACTAGGAAGGAAAGCAAAAGTATGTATGGACGGGCATTCTTTCTCTCAAGCACACTACACAGTTCTACACAATTCCACCGTGGTGGCTCCGTATATCGTGAGACACAAGAATATTCTACGCTCTGAAAACCCGGGGAAGACTGACTCTTGGATTAAAGGGGAACACGAGAAGACTTTTGGCAGTTGGTTGCAGACACATCTCATGAATGACGACACCGTTGGAGATCAGCTGTACTGTTTGGCCAGGCCACCATCTTCGACTATATGTACTTTCCAAGGGTACGAGATAAATTGGAATACATTTTACATGGTTGCCCAAGATAAAAAGAGCACCAACCAAAACAGTGGTGTCCGCTTTGATGCAACAGACGAGAATGGGCACTGTTTGGAAACATATTACGGGTACATAGAAGAGATATGGGAACTTGACTATGGACCTAATTTTAAGATCCCTTTGTTTCGGTGCAAATGGGTGAAGCTGACAGGAGGCGGGGTAGTTGTAGACCAAAAGTACGGCATGATAACAGTGGATCTCAACAATCTTGCGTACATGGACGAACCATTCGTCCTAGCCAACGATGTCGCTCAGGTTTTCTATATGAAGGACATGTCTACAAAAACGAGAAAAATAAATCAGCAAAAGAAGACATCGTCCGATGAGCCAAAGCGCCACATAGTTCTTTCAGGGAAAAGAAACATCGTGGGAGTAGATGACAAGACAGACATGTTAGTAGATTATAATAAGTTTCATGAAATTCCGCCCTTCAAAGTGAAAACTGACCCAAGCATCCTACTGAATGATGAAGATTCTCCATGGCTACGACCCAGAAGAAAACAGAAATAATAGATAGGATTGTTGGTGCAATAATGTAATAATGTATTAAACCTTTTATGTAATGCATGATGAAGATTCTCCATGGCTCTTTATACACACCGTGCTGCGTCTTCCTAAAGCGCCTCCCCTCAAAGCCAAAATGAAAGCAATGGCCACCGTCTCCCGCCTCAACCCCGTTGCCTCGCCTTTCGTTCCGATGGTACTCCTCCCGGCGGGCTACTACCTCTCCCCTACCCCTGCCGCCGCTATACCCAGTCCTGATTTCTTCGCCTCGCAGTTCTTGTACCCACAGCCTCCACATAGAAAATAGTTTTGAATTAGTTATTCAATTTCAAACACTTTTCATATTCATAGTTTTATCAGATTCTAAAATATACATAAAGAATATTAATCAATATTGTTTTAATTGAAAATGGCAAACTAGTTAATAGTTTGGATAGTTAAAATAATTAATTTTGAAAATAGAAAATAGTTTTGAATTAGTTATTCAATTTCAAACACTTTTCATATTCATAGTTTTGTCAAATTCTAAAATATACAAAAAGAATATTAATCTATATAATTTTAATTGAAAATGGCAAACTAGTTAATAGTTTGGATAGTTAAAATAATTAATTTTGAAAATAGAAAATAGTTTTGAATTAGTTATTCAATTTCAAACACTTTTCATATTCATAGTTTTGTCAAATTCTAAAATATACAAAAAGAATATTAATCAATATAGTTTTAATTGAAAATGGCAAACTAGTTAATAGTTTGGATAGTTAAAATAATTAATTTTGAAAATATAAAATAGTTTTGAATTAGTTATTCAATTTCAAACAGTTTTCATATTCATAGTTTTATCAGATTCTAAAATATACATTAGTTATTCAATTCAAAATTAAAAATTGATATTTGAAATGAAAACCTGAAAAAATTTATGCTTTGGCGCGCATTTATTGCCCCTTTAGTCCCGGCTGGAGCCACCAGCCGGGACTAAAGGGGGGGGGGCTCGGGCGCGAACCGCCCAGCACCCTTTAGTCCCGGTTGGGGGCTCAAACCGGGACTAAAGACCCCCTTTAGTCCCGGTTTGAGCCCCCAACTGGGACTAAAGGGGGGGTATATAAGCCCCCCTCTTCTTCCCCCCCGCACTTAGCCGTTTCTGCATCGACGCGCGCGAGGAGGTTCCGACGCCGATCGTTGCGGCCACCGAAAAACTCGCTGCGCCGCCACCGAGCCCCGCCGCGCCGCCACCGATCCTCCCCGAGCCGCGCCGCGCCGCCACCCCTCCGGCCACCGCCCGCCGCCACCGAGCCTCCCCGAGCCGCGCCGCCACCCCTCCGGCCACCGCCCGCCGCCACCGCCGCTCCTACCGCCGCGCGGTCCTCTCGGTGAGACGCCCGCCCGTCGCGCCGCCCCTTTTTTTTGTTAAGTGTTAATTTGTTAGGTTAGATTAGGTTAAATTTTGTTAGGTTAGGTTTTTTTTAATTTTGTTATTTGTTAGATAGAATTGTTAGGAATTGTTAGATAGAATTGTTAGGTTAGGTTTTTTTTAGAATTTTTAGATAGAATTGTTAGGTTAGGTTATTTGTTAGGAATTGTTAGATATAATTGTTAGGTTAGGTTTTTTTTAGAATTTATTATTTTGTTAGTGTGTAATAGAAATAGCAAATAGAAATAAGTTAGAAAAAATAGCAAATAGAAATAAGTTAGAAAAAATAGAATTACTTTGCAAATAGAAATAGAATTAAATAGAAATAGAATTACTTTGCAAATAGAAATAGAATTAATTTGCAAATAGAAATAGAATTACTTTGCAATTAGAAATAGAATTATTTTGCAAATAGAAATAAGTTAGTAAAAATAGAATTACTTTGCAAATAGAAATAGAATTAAATAGAAATAGAATTACTTTGCAAATAGAAATAGAATTAATTTGCAAATAGAAATAGAATTACTTTGCAATTAGAAATAGAATTATTTTGCAAATAGAAATATAATTATTTTGCAAATAGAACTAGAATTATTTTGCAAATAGAAATAGAATTACTTTGCAAATAGAACTAGAATTATTTTGCAAATAGAAATAGAATTACTTTGCAAATAGAAATAGAATTACTTTGCAATTAGAAATAGAATTATTTTGCAAATAGAAATAGAATTATTTTGCAATTAGAAATAGAATTATTTTGCAAATAGAAATAGAATTATTTTGCAAATAGAACTAGAATTATTTTGCAAATAGAAATAGAATTACTTTGCCAGTATTCGAGGGGTATCTAGCCAAGCAGGCGAATCACTGGAAGGTATTTCAGGAGTACAAGCAGTCAGAAGATGCCAAGGCATTATCACAAAAGAACAAGAAAAATGCCGACAAGAAGAAATATCACCACACGCTGGGGCCAGGGGGCTATGAGACTGCCATCCCAAAGTGGGATAAGAAAGAGCAAGATATGCTAGCTAAAGGCATCATACCTGAACCCATCCGTGATGAGTGGAAATTGAGAGCAAGAAATTGGTTTCTTGCGCATGGTGGTTCGTACGACGAAGAAACAGGGGACCTTATCTGCAGTGACGGTCTTAGGATACCCAGGGAGAATTGGAAAAAGATAGTGAAAGAAATTAAAGAGGGAAAAAGACAGTTCACTCCAGATAGAGAGAAAGATTTGCTCACACTGGTCCTCGGCAATGATGAACATGGAGGACGAACGCGAGGCTTCGGTCCTTCTTACCCGTGGTGGCTTGGGTTTGCCAGAGACCAAGACACTTACAGAAGCCGAGCGAGAGCAAAGAAGCGACAGCAGGATGAGGAGAATGACAAGTTCAACCAGTTGCTTGCCAGGCTTAACGAGCAACAGAAGCAGATTGACGAGCTTAGAGGAGTAGTGCGCCAGGAAGATCCTGCACTCGATATTACCGGCGCCCCATCTAAGCGGAAAAGCAGCGTGGCTGAATCTGAGGCCCCGACCGACGATGCACGAAGAATGATAGAGGGCGGTCCCGGCTACCCCGTGGATGGAATCAAGGAGTCAACATCATGTGAACTCCATCAGAGAATCAAGAACATATCCATAAAGGTGGCCATCGGACAAGCTTTACCTTCTGGCCCTGATGTACGCTGGCATGGCCGTGAGATTCCAGCTGGCTATGCTAAAGTCGGGGTGGATGAAATCGTGTCGGGGTTTCATGATATGGAGCTCGACATAGCTGGACCCGAAGATGAGAGGACACTTGGAGAAGTACTGGGTGGAGTCATCCTATGGGACAAGAACTACATCAAGCTTCCAGGCTCGGCCCCAAGGACAACACCGCCTCCGAGTCGTCGCAGGTCACCTACACCTCCATCACCTCCAAGCCCTCCACATGACGACGGCCACCATAACACGAGTCCATCTCGATCACCGCCGCCAGACTTGGGTCGGCCATCTCCGCCGCCGCCCGCTAAGGATACTAAGCGGAAGGGTGCTAGCAAGAACGCTCCATCGATGAGTTCTAAGCGACGGAGCTCCCCAAAGCGCAAACTGTCGCCCCTCCCAAAGGTACCTTATGCTAATCTTCCTATCAGACCTTATGATCGTACCGACAAGGAAAACGCCAGGATAGCAAAGGAACATTATGATGCGCAGATGAAAAAGAAGGAACCCGAGCCCCGCCCGGAATACACCGAGAAGCAAATAGCATATGCAAAATACCTCACGACCCTTCCATCACAGTATGACTTACACCATAAGCCTGATGACTATACACGCACATTGCAGAAGGAAGGGAAAAAGAGCAGATCACGTGCAAGTGCAAGTGGGAGCAAATCAAGTTCAACTACAAGCAAAAAAAAGATCAGACGTTCCTCAGCTTGGACAACAGGCCAAACAGTCGATCCCACCCCTCAGGGTGTTACCCGAGAATGTTCCCTCTCTGGTGCAGGGGCAAGATTTGGAATTAGCAAAGAAGTGGGCGGTTGAATGGGGTATAAGTGTTGAAGACGTTCTGGCTTCCCAAGATGACAGCTTACCCAAGGCTGTGGTAGCCCCTAAGCCACAGTTTGTCATGGGAGCGCCTTTGGTCAGCAAAGATAAATTTGATGATCTCCCAACAAATATGCGTTACTTGCATACATGGTACTTAAGTGAAGCAAAGGATGGGAGAACGATGTTCGTGGCGCGTGTCCCACGGGAGTACTACGGCTGTCCCGAAGACATCCATATCGACTTTGATGAACTCTTCCAGATGTACAATGTCGACGCCCTCGACAAATCGCTTATGAGTTGCTATTGTCTGTAAGTTTTTCAATTCTTTGTCTACATATAACTTGTTCAGTTATTTCAATTCATTGTCTACATATAACTTGTTCCGTTCTGACTTGTACTCTATTATGCAGAATGAAGATTCTGGAATATAAAAGTAGGAACATCCTAAATATTGGGTTTATTGACCCAGATAAAATACATATAACGACGCTAACTGATAAACCCAAGGAGACGGAGGAAAACCTTCTAAGGTTTCTAACAGATCAAAATTTCTGTGACCACATACTGTTTCCATACAACTTCAGGTGAGGGTCTTACTCTGTTGTGTCCATTCACTTATAAGTGTAATTGATAAGTTACTGACACATATATATACATGTGCAGCTACCACTGGATTCTGTTGGACATTCAAATTGATAAGGGAAGAGTTGATGCCTTCGACCCATTATCGAGACCCTTGGAACAGTTCCAAAGCCTGCAGGACATGCTCCAAGGGTAATTTCAATCATTCTTGCGCTCTATCGGTCTCTTTCGATGATTTTCTATTATATCAATTAATGAAAAACTTAGCAAATCATTTTCCTTGTCGGGCAGGGTTTGGAAGCGGTTCAAGTGCGTGACTGACAGTATCCAACATGAGAAGCTGACCTTTAGAGCGGCTCAGGTAAGTAGTAGTATGATATACTTCTATTTTCAATACATTTATGATGCTAGATTATTATTTTGATTATATATATTCTATTCTCGTAAAGTGCGACCAGCAGCCACGGGGGACGCATCTATGTGGATACTACGTTTGCGAGACCATTCGCACGTTTACCTCTGAGCACAAGTGATGACCCACAAGTATAGGGGGTGTATCGTAGTACTTTCGATAAATAAGAGTGTCGAACCCAACGAGGAGCAGAAGGTGTTGATGAGCGGTTTTGATCAAGGAATCACTGTAAATACTAGCAAACGGGTTTTCAGGGGTATTTGGTAATACGAGTAAATAAAGTGCGAGTAAATAAAAGACAGTAGTAACAATTGCAGCAAGTGGCCCAATCCTTTCTTCAGCAAAGGACAAGCCGGTTGTGTACTTATAATAACCAAACGTTCTCGAGGACACACGGGAGTTTCTGTCAAGAGCTTTCGCTTCATAAAGCCAATAGTCTTTATTGGTTTGATAGGTGTTATGGGGGTGAACCTGTGCTAGCGCACTACCCTTACTAGGATAAATACACACTTGTGATTATACCCCTTGCAAGCATCCGCAAATACAAGAAAGTAGTTAAGATAAATCTAACCACAGCCTTAAACTCTAAGATCCTACGCTCCCTGGTGCAATGGTTTTCCAACGGAGGTTTAGGTTTCTGTCACTCCAGCAACCCCACAATCGGTAGCCAAATACACAATGCATCTCACTAGGCCCATAAATGGTGAAGTATCATGTAGTCGACGTTCACATGACACCACTAGTGAAATAGCACCACAACAATATCAAACCATTAAATATTTCTCAACAATAATTCACTACTAACATCTTGACTTCTCCCATGTCCTCAAGAACTAAACAAACTACTCACAAGACATCATATGGATCATGATCATAGGTGAAATAATGGTAAATAACAATCTGAACATAAACCTTAATTCAATGGTTCCACTCAATAGCATCAACTACAAGAGTAATCAACACCGGGAAAGTTTCCCCTATGAATATAACAAGATCCAACTCAAGATGTTACAGCGGGATGGCATGGTGATGGTGGAGATGAAGGTGCTGGTGATGGAGATGATGATGATGATCCCGATGAAGTCCGGTGCGATGATGATGACGATGTCGACGATCTCCCCTCTCCGGGAAGGAATTTCCCTAGCAGATTTCTACCTGCCGGAGAGCTTTTCTCTCTCTGGTGTTTTCCGCCCCGCAGGGGCGGCGGTGTCTAACTCTGAGCCCCCCCTTGACTTAGATTTTCGGGGACGATGAAGTACGCGGAGGGGCGAGACCAGAAGTGGGCCAGGGCGGCCTCACATAGGGCTGGCGCGGCCAGGGGTCAGGCCGCGCCACCCTGGCGTGTGGGCCCCTCCTGGCTTCTCTCGACTCCTCCTTCTGGTTTCCTGAGTCTTCTGGGAAAATATAATTTCCTGGTATTTTTCTGGAATTTTCCTGATCTTCAAAATATGGTCCCTTGATGGTCCTTTTTCCAGCAGAATCCTGTCTCCGGCAGCAACTCCTCCAAAGATCATCAAACATGTGAAAACAAAGGAAATAACATAAGTATCAACTCTAAATATGAAATATATCAATGAATAATAGTAAATTATGATACAAAACAGTGATGCAAAATGGACGTATCAACCCCCCCAAGCTTAGACCTCGCTTGTCCCCAAGCGAAAACTAAACTCGGTAAATATGACCACAGGTTTATGGAGTGAAGTGTCGATAATCAAAATACGGACAAGAAGCATCACATTCACCAAGGCACAAATTATAATAGACAGCAACTTCCCTTTATAAGATATAGACTTGCAATGGGTAAAAGGGAATCACATGTAAAGATGCACAAGGTAAACTATAATTGGCAATGGCAAACCTTAGTTCTTGGTCAAAGAACGATGAACAAGCTATTCTTTCTTTTAAACGGAGTCTTTTAAAACAGAGCTAACATAGCAAAGACCATATGCTCAACAAGGTAAACTTTTGCATTCATAGAAAGCTTTCAAAGATATATTCCTTCAGACAAAAGCATTATACAAAACAAGGAAGATAGTAAACATGATTAAACTGATCAACATATGGATGAGTGAAACATGACAACTCAAATGCTTGCTTTAGATAGAGGGAAATAGGTTGACTCAACATAAAAGTAAAAGATAGGCCCTTCGCAGAGAGAAGCAGGGATTAAACATGTGTGATACGTCTCCAACGTATCTATAATTTTTGATGCTCCATGCTTGTTTTTACACCATTTGCCTATTGTTTCGTTACACTTAGTGGCACTTTTATGCATTTTCCGGAACTAACCTATTAACGAGTTGCCACAGTGCCAGTTTCCTGTTTTCTGCTGTTTTTGTGTTTCAGAAGTGATACACAGGAAATATTCTCGGAATTGGACGAAACAAGTTCCTGAAGTCTTATTTTACCCGGAAGCTTCCAGAGATCCGAAGAAGAGTCGGAGGGGGGCCACCAGGGCGCCTGGCTCCTCCTCTGACGACGCCCCTTCGCCTATAAAGACCCCCCGACAGAAAAAACCTAAGTACCCGATCAGATTTCCAGAACACATCGCGATCCGCCGCCACCGTCGACCCGAAGATCGGGAGGGTCCAGAAGCTCTTCCCGGCACCCTGCCGGAGAGGGGAATCGCCACCGGAGGTCTTCTTCATCGCCATGCTTGCCTCCGGAGCGATGAGTGAGTAGTCTACCTTGGACTATGGGTCCATAGCAGTAGCTAGATGGTTGTCTTCTCCACCATGTGCTTCATGTTTAGATCTCATGAGCTGCCCTACATGATTGAGATCACCGTTATGTAATTCTACATGTTTGGTTTGTTGGGATCCGATGAATATTGGTGTTTATGATTAAGTTGATGTACTGAATATTATCTTTTGTTATCTCTATGTTGTTTATGATCTTGCATGCTCTCCGTTGTTAGTAGCTATCTTGGCCGAGTAGTTGCTAGTGACTCCAAGAGGGGGTATTTATGCTCGATAGTGGGTTCATGCCTCTATTTCACCTGGGAGAGTGACAGAAACCTCTAAGGTGGTAGATGTGCTGTTGCTACTAGGGAGAAAACAACATTCATATGCTCAAGGGCATATGCTTTGTTTACATTACACACTTTGCTTAATGCAATTATCTGTTGTTCGCAACTTAATACTACTGGGGTGTTCGGATTGATATCCCCGGGAGTGGATTATTAGTCATAGATGCAGTTGGATGGCGGTCTATGTATTTTGTTGTAATGCCCAGAGTAAATCTCATAGTGATCTTCTTGACATATCACGTTTATCTTTGTTCTATCAATTGCCCAACTGTAATTTGTTTACCCAGCATATGTTATTTTATCTATGGAGAGACATCACTAGTGAACAGTGGACCCCGGTCCTATTTACATCATATTGCTATCACCTGTTTACTTTACTCGCACTGTTTACTTTACTCGCATACTATATTGTTTTCCACTCGATACGCTCATAACCTTTATTTCAAGCAAACCGGTGAGATTGACAACCTCATCGCAAGTTGGGAACAAAGTATTTGTTTGTGTGTGTGCAGGTTCCGCATCACCTTCAGTCGTCATTGTCTCTCCTCTCCTGATCGATAAACCTTGGTTTCTTAAACTGAGGGAAAACTAGCTGCTATACTCATCATACCTTCCTCTTGGGGTTCCCAACGGGCTGGTTATTCACCACGCACAAGGACAATCTGCTCCGCCATCAAAGGGATCAGCAGCTTCTTTTCTGGCGCCGTTGCCGGGGAGGAAGAGAAGATTTCTGCGAGGGGATTTTTTCGCACACACATCCTTTACTTTGTTATTGTTTTGCTTTACTTTATTTATTTTGCCTGCATTGTTTTTTATCAAAAACCCAAAAAAATAGAATCCTTGGTAGTTGTTTTTACTTGTTTACTTTCGTTTTGCTGAAATGGCCAATCCTGAAAACACCAAGTTGTGTGACTTTACTAGCACAAACAATAGTGATTTTATCTGCACTCCTATTGCACCACCTGCTACTGCTGCAAACTTTTATGAGATTAATCCTGCTTTGTTGAACCTTGTTATGAAAGAGCAATTCTCTGGTGCTAGTACTGAAGATGCTGCAGCTCATCTCAACAATTTTGTTGAGCTATGTGAGATGCAGAAATATAAGGATGTTGATAGTGATATTATTAAGCTCAAGTTGTTTCCTTTTTCTTTGAGAGGAAAAGCTAAAGATTGGTTGCTGTCTTTGACTAAGAATAGTATTGATTCATGGGCTAAGTGTAAGGATGCTTTTATTGGTAGATACTATCCTCCTGCTAAGATTATATCCTTGCGTAGCAATATTATGAAGTTTACTCAGTTTGATAATGAACATGTTGCTCAAGCTTGGGAAATAATGAAATCTATGATAAAGAATTGCCCCACTCATGGACTGACTACTTGGATGATTATCCAAACTTTTTATGCAAGACTGAATTTTTCTTCAAGGAACCTACTTGATTCAGCTGCTGGAGGCACTTTTATGTCCCTTACCTTGGGCGCCACATCAAAGCTACTGGATAACATGATGGTAAATTATTCCGAATGCCACACCGAGAGAGCTCCACAAGGTAAGAAGGTAAATTCTGTTGAGGAAACCTCTTCCTTAAGTGATAAGATTGATACCATTATGGCTATGCTTGCTAATGATAGGACTCATGTTGATCCTAATAATGTTCCTTTGGCCTCTCTGGTTGCTCAAGAAGAGCATGTTGATGTGAATTTCATTAGAAACAATAATTTTAACAACAATGCTTATTGGAACAATTTTGCTAGTAATAATTATAGGCCGTATCCTTCTACCAATGGTAATGGTTATGGTAACTCGTATGGTAATTCCTACAACAACACTAGGACCGCGCCCTCCGAGCTTGAGGTAATGCTCAAGGACTTCATCGGTAAACAAACTGCTTTTAACAAGTCTGTTGAGGAAAAGTTAGGCAAAATTGATATTCTTGCTTCTAAAGTTGATAGCCTTGCTCATGATGTCGAACTTATGAAATTAAAAGTGTTTCCTAATGATGTGAAAGAGAGCAATGTTTTTGCTACCGCTAATGCTATCCAAGTTGGAAATGATGAAAATATTAGATTGTTAGCGGAATTGCATGCCAGGTGGGAAAGAGAAGATGAGATGGCTAGAGAGATGAAGGTATGTACTATTACTACCTCTAATGATATTGCTCCTAATGCTAGCAATCCTCTTACTTTGATTGGGGTAGAGAAAACTCCCACTCCTTGTGTTAAAAAGCCTAAAACTGCCAAAACTTTTTCACAAAAGAGTGCTGAAATTTTTCAGAGTGTAGGAGATGATAGCTCTACTTATTTTAATGATTTTGATGTTGATGGCTTCAATATATCTGAAGTAATTTTGTTCTTGCAAAAGCTTGCTTTGACTCCAAATGCTAGTTCTCTAAATATTGCTTTTACTAAGCATATTACCAATGCTCTTATAAAAATTAGGGATGAAAAGTTGAAGCAAAAAGCCTCTGTTCCCAAGAAGTTAGAAGATGGTTGGGAACCCATCATTGATATACATGTTAATGGTTATAATTGCCATGCTCTATGTGATCTAGGTGCTAGTATTTCTATCATGCCTAGAAAGATTTATGACATGCTTGATTTACCACCGCTTGAAAAATGTTATTTTGATGTTCCTATTGCTGATGTTGCTAAGAAGAAACCTTTGGGAAGAATTAATGATGTTCTTATTGTGGTCAAAAATAGCCTTGTTCCCGTTGATTTTCTTGTTATGGACGTTGAATGCCATGCTTCATGTCCTATTATTTTGGGAAGACCCTTTCTTCGAACTGTAGGTGCTATCATTGATATGAGGGAAGGCACTATCAAATATCAATTCCCACTAAAGAAAGGTATGGAACACTTCCCTAGGAAAAGAAAGAAATTACTTTTTGACTCTATTCTTAGAGCAAATTATGAGCTTGATGCTTCATCACTTGATATTACTTGATTCGCAATTTTCTGCGCCTAGCTCAAAGGCGTTAAAGAAAAGCACTCTTGGGAGATAACCCAATGTTTTCTTTTCAGTACTTTTTCTTTTATTTGAGTCTTGGAAGTCATTACTACTGTAATGACCGCTCCTTATCTTGTTTATTTCATTTTTGTGCCAAGAGAAGCCTCTAATTTGAGTGAGGTAAAGATTTGGGGATGTTGCTGTCCTGAAACTGTTTTCGGTGCTGCACCGTAAACATTCGTATAAATTCTATGTATATGTTTTGGACCTGTGATTTCTTGTGAATATGCCCCAGGTTATATCCAAACTTTTGTTAGTTGAACACTTTTTGATTTGAGCAACAGAAAATCCCTAAAAAATTCGACCTTTGTCAGCTGTTCAGTTTTAACAGATTTCTGCCAATATTTGTGTTTGCCACTTTATCGCTTTCTTTTGAGTTCTTTTGATCACGGAACTTTTAGAGAAGTTGCTACAGTAGTATTTGCTATATATGTGGTGGTTTTGAGTTGAAACCTGAAGCAAATAGAGGATTGATTATATGTTATGCTTGCACTAATGTTGCTAATAGAATTGTGTTTAGTTTTGTATGAAGGAAGTTTTCAAGTGTAGGGATTGGAGAATGATGAGATGAGTGAAGAATGGACAAAAGCTCAAGCTTGGGGATGCCCATGCATCACCCCAAGAAATATCCAAGAAGTACAAGCGTCAAAGCTTGGGGATGCCCCCGAGGCACCCCTTCTTCATCGGCAAAAATCAGGTCACCTTTCAAAACACTATATTTTTATTGCTTCATGCACTATGTGTTTTTCTTGGAGCGTCAGTTGTTTTACTTTTCTTAGTTAGTTTAGTTTGTTTGTTTGCTACAATAAATGGTTGGACCCCAACAAATTTCTTTTGGAGGAGATGTACTCGTTTTCATTTGCAAAGAACGCTCTAGTTTTTCACTCTTATTAAAAATCGAGTGTTCTTCTTTTTCTGCTACTGCTTTTGGTTTTCGTTTTCGCCTTGATATGCATTCAGACCTTGTCATATCTTTTCATCAAGGTGTATTTTTGCCTCTGATCTTTATTGGTTTTCATCAAAAGAGGTGTCTTTAAAAAGTTCAAATGGTGTTGGAAAAGAGAAAAAGCTTTGTGCAAAATAGTGGTACAAGAAGGCGCTTGTGTAGACTGCGGCTTAGGCTATTTCATGTCATGCTTGATGTCTTTTTGATAGTATGCTTAGTGGTTTTGTTGTAGCATGACTTGCCTCAAATAACTGAGATTGCTTAATGAGCCTTTGAAAAAATCATGCGTTGTTTTTATTGTATGGAAGCATTATTTTGGTTTTCTCCTTGATGCTTTATTTGGGTTGACTTGGCGCATGCTCACACATGTTAGACTCTTACAAGTCGCCAATAGCCATCATGATCATTTAATTTTTGACTTTTGATGCCATCTTAGGCTTCTTTTAATGTCGCTTTGTCGCTTTGCATGATTATGGCCATTATTGCTCTCTTAGTTGGTCGCTCCCAGTCTTTTGCTAGCCCTCGCCTTGTACTGAGTATGAGCTCTACTCGTGCATCCAACTCCTAAAAGCCAAAGTTTTCCAAAGTGTCCACCATAAATACCTACTAGCAATTTGCTATTCCAAGTAAATTTGACTTGCTTTTATTTTCTCTTCAAATTAATCTCTTACCAGTGTTATGCGAAATTCGGTCAGTAAAGCTCTCACGAACCGGAAGGCACACTTTAATTTTTCCTGTTCTTAAAAATTTGACATTGTGGTCTCTTTTGTTGAGTTGTTATGCTTGCAAGTTGTAAGTTGGATTCTAGCCCAGCCATGCTGTCATGGGCAAGCTTTCAACATTGCACTTCTTATTTGAGTTGATATCGTGATCTTTTGTTTATGGATGCCCGCGGTGTGAAATGAATTGGGAATCTTGTGGGGATCATGGAGTTTGTATATGTGTTAGGGAAACGCCGGGCCGCCAATCTAAGCCATGCATAATTCATGGTGGAAATTTGCAGCATACCCATGGTGAACATTCGACGACGCATCTCACAATAAAAAGCTAAACAAAAGGCAAATAAAAGAGATGTCGAGGTGTTCATTGTCTGCTTGTCCTGTCATTTTGGTGTGGGCTTGTTCCATGTCATCGGGCACGGAGGTACCCCATTGGCGGTTCTCAATGATATGCATATACTTACAATGACAAGAGCCTTGCTTGGGACTCTAAGTAAAGTAGCATGAGGTTTGGGTACTCGTATTCACGGGGCACGAGGTTTTCAACTTATGATTTGTCAAGCATATGCATCATAATTGTTCTCGCATTAACTTTAACCATTCAAGATGCTTATGATGGGGGCAATGAGAGCTCAAAGCCGGTAAGTACCATAATTTTTGAAGGTTATAAAACTTGCAATCACTGCTTCCCTCTGTGAATGGCCTTTCTTTTACTTTTATGTTGAGTCACCACCATCTTTCTTTATGCACCATTAAGAGAGCATAGTTGTCATTCTTAGTGTGATATGCATTGTCCCAAAGTTCATTGATTGATTCATATTGTTGGTTTCACTTGTTCTTAAATTATTTGTATCTAGTCGCCCTCTTAAACTTGAAGGTGTCCTATGCATTTATGTTTTGCTCTCTTTGAAGGACAAGCTGAAAACCATTTGTATGTTTTTCCTTATGATTTGAACACACGTTTGACTTTCATTGTTTCATTTTCATGATCTTTTGTTTGTGTTCATTTGCATGTTTACAACATGGTTGCTAAGTTTCTTATTGTCATGATTATATCTTCATGCCCATGTTTTAAGTTCTTATGATCCCAGCTCACCAATGCTTACATATATGATCAAGATTGTGTAGGTGCATGTCACCTCAAAAATTATTCTTTTGTTATCACTTACCTACTCGAGGACGAGCAGGAGTTAAGCTTGGGGATGCTTGATACGTCTCCAACGTATCTATAATTTTTGATGCTCGATGCTTGTTTTTACACCATTTTCCTATTGTTTCGTTACACTTAGTGGCACTTTTATGCATTTTCCGGAACTAACCTATTAACGAGTTGTCACAGTGCCAGTTTCCTATTTTCTGCTGTTTTTGTGTTTCAGAAGTGATACACAGGAAATATTCTCGGAATTGGACAAAACAAGTTCCTGAAGTCTTAGACTACCCGGAAGCTTCCAGAGATCCGAAGAAGAGTCGGAGGGGGGCCACCAGGGCCCCAGACGCAGGGGTGGCGCGGCCAGGCCCCTGGCCGCGTGGGACCCGCATGAGGGCGCCTGGCTCCTCCTCTGACGATGCCCCTTCGCCTATAAAGACCCCCCGATGGAAAAAACCTAAGTACCCGATCAGATTTCTAGAACACATCGCGATCCGCCGCCACCGTCGACCCGAAGATCGGGAGGGTCCAGAAGCTCTTCCCGGCACCCTACCGGAGAGGGGAATCGCCACCGGAGGTCTTCTTCATCGCCATGCTTGCCTCCGGAGCGATGAGTGAGTAGTCTACCTTGGACTATGGGTCCATAGCAGTAACTAGATGGTTGTCTTCTCCACCATGTGCTTCATGTTTAGATCTCATGAGCTGCCCTACATGATTGAGATCACCGTTATGTAATTCTACATGTTTGGTTTGTTGGGATCCGATGAATATTGGTGTTTATGATTAAGTTGTTGTACTGAATATTATCTTTTGTTATCTCTATGTTGTTTATGATCTTGCATGCTCTCCGTTGTTAGTAACTATCTTGGCCGAGTAGTTGCTAGTGACTCCAAGAGGGGGTATTTATGCTCGATAGTTGGGTTCATGCCTCTATTTAATCTGGGGGAGTGACAGAAACCTCTAAGGTTGTAGATGTGTTGTTGCCACTAGGGAGAAAACAACATTCGTATGCTTGAGGGCATATGCTTTGTTTACATTACACACTTTGCTTAATGCAATTATCTGTTTTTCGCAACTTAATACTACTGGGGTGTTCGGATTGATATCCCCGGGAGTGGATTATTAGTCATAGATGCAGTTGGATGGCGGTCTATGTATTTTGTTGTAATGCCCAGAGTAAATCTCATAGTGATCTTCTTGACATATCACGTTTATCTTTATTCTATCAATTGCCCAGCTGTAATTTGTTTACCCAGCATGTGTTATTTTATCTATGGAGAGACACCACTAGTGAACTGTGGACCCCGGTCCTATTTACATCATATTGCTATCACCTGTTTACTTTACTCGCACTGTTTACTTTACTCGCATACTATATTGTTTTCCACTCGATACGCTCATAACCTTTGTTTCAAGCAAACCGGTGAGATTGACAACCTCATCGCAAGTTGGGAACAAAGTATTTGTTTGTGTGTGTGCAGGTTCCGCATCACCTTCAGTCGTCATTGTCTCTCCTCTCCTGATCGATAAACCTTGGTTTCTTAAACTGAGGGAAAACTAGCCGCTATACTCATCATACCTTCCTCTTGGGGTTCCCAACGGGCTGGTTATTCACCACGCACAAGGACAATCTGCTCCGCCATCAAAGGGATCAGCAATGTGCTAGAGCTTTTCATTTGTAAAACAGAGATAAAAAGTTATTTTGAGAGGTGGTTGCTTTTGTCAACGACTAGCAACGGAGTTCTTTATATCTTCCATACTAAACAAGTGAGAGCGGTTCCGAGATGTTTGATTAATTGGCACTTTGGTGCTCTTTTATAGCTTTGCACTCCTCCCCACCTTTTTCCTTTCTCAAACCATGGCTAACCGATTCCATCGGGTGCCAACCAACTTTCACATACCATGGAGGAGTGTTGTTTTCTTTTCTTTTCTTTTTGAGATTATAATGGTCTAACCAGCTCCCTTGCAAAATTAATGACGAGCAGATGAAGCTGCCTAGTCGAGGGGTACTCAATTTAGTATGGAAGATAACAAACCCATCCACTACATCCTCATGAGCTAAAAACAGTGGCACAAAATGAGAAGTGTTTGAAGGTTTTTGAAAGGTAGCACATGAAAATTTACTTGGAATGGCTTGAAATACCATGCATAGGAATTTATAGTGGACTCTTTGGAAGTGACTTGGCTTATGGGAATTGGATGCACAAGAAGTATTTCCTCTCCGTACAGGTTTTTGGCTAGCAAGGCTGGGTAGCAAGCATAAGAGTTGCATGTAACAAACAAACATACATATAATAAGAACAATCATGCAAACTCCCTTGAAGGTACAATGATTTTGACTTCAGGAATAACAATGCTTATAAGCCAAACATAAGGAAAACTGAAGTGATGTAACTACAAGCACTTCTTTATTCTTTTCTACTCAAACCTCAAGGTAAAGTTGCTACTGACCAAGCTAGGTTTGCCAAAACCAACTAAATTTACTCATGCTCCCAAAGTGATACCAATACCAATCAACAAGACTAGTCATATAAGAGAGATTGCAGACTAACATAAAGTGCGCGGAAAGTAAACGATAAAACTTCTCATTAATATTTTAATACCGCAACTCACACCAAGGGATACATAGATAACCAACTAAGGAGGATACTTCCAAACTGCAAACTATTCTATAAGATAACTTCTCTATTCATGATATGACTCTACTTGAAAAGTAAATGAGCAAAAGGTAATGATGTGATACCGCGGCACTCCCCCAAGCTTGAAACAAGCCAAAGGGATGCCTATACCGATGACGAATTACTCCTTTGGCGGTGGTGGTGGATAATCTTCGTTGTCATACTTCCAAGGCAGAGGTCCTCCATCAAGGAAGGATGTCTTGGTCTCCAAAATCCTGAAACTTGCAGCAGCACTCATTTGTTGAAATCTAGCTTCATACTCACAATTTTGGTTCTGCACGTCGTAGAGTTGTGCTTGTAATTGGCTAGTCATCTCCTGGAGTGAGAGGACATCCCTCCAGAGCTCTGTAGTCTCCTTCTTGTACTTGGCAACAAGCTCTTGATTAATCCTATAGATAATGTCCACCTCGCGTTCTGCCATCTTCTTGTATTTGAAAACTTCTTGTTCCAGTGCTTCCATCCTTGCTTCAAGACTCCCATCTCCCTTGGGTCCTTGAACATCTTTAATCTGCAACTCCCCATCCTTGAGTGACAATTCCTTCAGATGCATCCTCAGCTCCCTCATGTACGGATTGATGGAACCCGCGAGAGGGTTCTCCTCAGATGGACCGGACGAAGACATTGTAACTCCCAAGCCGAGAGCAATCCCTGATAGAAATAACTCGAAAAAAAACACGACGAGAAAATGATATACAGTCCTCGGGGACTTCGGGGGTTAAATAGGCAAAAATTATACATCGAAACGAAATCACAGGAGGAAACCGGGGCGAAAACGAGTTCCAGGGTGCTCTCACACCTAGGTGGCGCGGCCAGGGGTGGGCCCGCACCACCTGTGTGTGAGAGGCACACGGACTCTTTTTCCTGCCCGTTTTTGTCTCGTGATTTTTAATATTTAGTAAAAACAGCAAAAATATTAAAGGAAGAGCTTTCGCGAAACTTCTCTGACTAGAACTGTTACCTATTCGAAAACGAACTCTGCAGGTACCTGCAATTTGTCTTGGATGAATTCTTCCGGAGAAATTGTTTCAATAACATCAACATCTTCATTATAAGAATCTCCAGAAATATAATGTTTGAGTCTTTGCCCATTCACCACTTGTATAGAGTCATCTTTCAATGAAGCGATCTTAATAGCACCTGAGCGGTACACTTCCACAATAATATATGGTCCTTCCCATTTAGAGAGTAATTTTCCTGCAAAAAATCTGAGACGAGACCTATACAAAAGAACTTTCTCACCAACATGAAACTCTCTCTTAAGAATTCTCTTATCATGCCATTGCTTGACTTTCTCTTTAAAAAGCCTGGCATTCTCATACGCTTCGTTTCTCCACTCATCTAGAGAACTCAAATCTAATAACCTTTTCTTACCAGCTAGTTTAAAATCTCTATTAAGCTCTTTCACTACCCAAAAAGCTTTGTGTTCTAATTCTAAGGGCAAGTGACACGCTTTTCCATAAACCATCTTATAAGGAGACATACCTATGGGGTTCTTATAAGCAGTTCTATAAGCCCATAAAGCATCATTTAACTTACTAGCCCAGTTTTTCCTAGATCTATTGACAGTCTTCTGCAAGATAGACTTGATCTCCCTATTCGAAAGTTCTACATGCCCACTAGTTTGGGGATGATAAGCAGAAGCAATTCTATGATTAACATCATATTTAGCAAGAGTTTTTCTAAAACCACCGTGAATAAAATGAGAACCTCCGTCAGTCATAAGATATCTAGGCACACCAAACCTAGGAAAAATAACATCCTTAAGCATTTTTAACGAGGTCTCACCATCGGCACTCTTTGTAGGTATGGCTTCTACCCATTTAGTAACATAATCAACAGCAACAAGTATATGGGTATAGCCTTTTGAAGGAGTAAAAGGACCCATAAAGTCAAATCCCCAACAATCAAACGGTTCAATAACAAAAGTGTAACTCATAGGCATTTCATTGCGTCTAGAAATATTACCAACTCTTTGACATTCATCGCAAGATAAAACATACCTTCTGGCATCCTTAAAGAGGGTTGGCCAATAAAAACCTGATTGTAGAACCTTCTGCGTGGTTCTATCTCCAGCATGATGCCCTCCATAGGCGCTGCTATGGCATTTTCTTAATATCTCTTGTTGCTCATATTCCGGTACGCATCTTCTCATAATGCCATCAACTCCTTCTTTATATAAATGTGGGTCATCCCAAAAGTAATGCCTCAAATCATAAAAGAATTTTCTTCTTTGCTGAGCTGTAAAGGTCGGAGGCAAATACTTGGAAACAATAAAGTTAGCATAATCAGCATACCAAGGAAGGTCTCGCGAAGTTACATTTATTGCAGCCAACTGTTCATTTGGAAAACTATCATTAACAGGAATAGGATCAAAGGAAATGTTTTCCAATCTAGACAAGTTGTCAGCCACAGGATTTTCAGCACCTTTCCTATCTACGATATGCAAATCAAACTCTTGTAAAAGCAACACCCATCTAATAAGCCTAGGCTTAGCATCCTTCTTAGTCATAAGATATCTAATAGCTGTGTGATCAGTATGAATAGTAACTTTAGAATCAACAATGTAAGATCTAAACTTATCACATGCAAAAACAACAGCAAGAAACTATTTCTCAGTAGTAGCATAATTCTTTTGAGCAGCATCAAGAGTCTTACTAGCATAATGAATAACATTCAACTTATTATCAACACGCTATCCAAGAATAGCACCAACAGCAAAATCACTAGCATCACACATAATTTCAAAAGGTAAATTCCAATCAGGTGGTTGAACAATAGGAGCAGTAGTTAAACCCTTCTTAAGAGTTTCAAAAGCTTCCTTACAATCATCATCAAAGACAAATGGTACATCTTTTTGAAGAAGATTAGTAAGAGGCTTCGAAATCTTAGAGAAATCTTTAATAAACCTCCTATAGAAACCATCATGACCAAGAATACTACGAATACCTTTAACATCTCTGGGACAGGGCATTTTCTCAATTGCCTCCACTTTCGCTCTGTCAACTTCAATACCTCTTTCAAAAAATTTATGTCCAAGGACAATTCCTTCATTTACCATAAAGTGACATTTCCCCCAATTAAGAACAAGGTTAGTTTCTTCACACCTCTGCAAAACTTTATCAAGGTTGTGCAAACAATTATCAAAAGAAGTTCCATAGACGGAGAAATCATCCATGAAGACCTCCACAATTTCTTCACAAAAGCCATGAAAAATAGCAGACATGCATCTTTGAAAAGTAGCAGGAGCATTGCATAAACCAAACGGCATACGTCTATAAGCATAAGTTCCATAAGGACAAGTAAAAGTGGTTTTCTCTTGATCATCCTTCTTAACAGCAATTTGAGAAAAACTAGAATAACCATCAAGGAAACAAAAATGAGTCTTCTTAGACAACCTTTCTAACATCTGATCTATAAACGGTAAAGGGTAATGATCTTTCTTAGTAACTTTGTTTACCTTCCTATAATCAATGCACATTCTATAACCAACTACTACCCTTTGAGGAATAAGCTCGTTATTCTCATTAGGCACAACAGTCATACCTCCTTTCTTAGGAACACAATGAGCAGGACTAACCCATCTACTATCAGCAATAGGATAAATAATACCAGCATCAAGGAGCTTTAATACCTCATTTCTTACCACATCCTTCATCTTGGGAATTAGGCGGCGTTGATGTTCCATGACTGGCTTCGCGTCTTTCTCCATATTAATGGCATGCTGACATAAAGTGGGAGAAATCCCTTTTAAATCGTCAAGAGTATACCCCATAGCTCCTCGGTGTTTCCTCAATATCTCCAATAATCTTTCTTCTTCCTTTCCTGAAAGTTTAGAGCTAATAATATCAGGATATATTTTCTTATCATCTATGTAAGCATACTTAAGATTATCAGGCAAAGGTTTCAATTCAAACACAGGATCTTCCTTAGGTGGCAAAGTGGTACCAAGATCCTCCACAGGTAGATTATGCTTGATTAATGGTGGTTGACGAAGAAGAATATCGTCAATCTCTTCTCTTTCCTTGCTGAAAACATCACTTTCGTGATCTTCCATGAATTGCTGCAAGGCATTATTAGGAGCAAGAGCAATAGAAGCAAGCTGTTCAACTCGAAAATTTTCATTAGGCGTATCATTTTCATAAGAAGTCTTAGTAAACTTGGAAAAATTAAACTCATAAGACTCCCCCATTGAACTTAGTAAAAAATTTCTCCTTCTTACAATCTATCACGGCGCCACAGGTGTTCAAAAATGGTCTACCAAAAATAATAGGACAAGTTTTACTAGCCTCCTTACCAAGTACTAGAAAATCAGTAGGGTATTTAGTCTTACCGCAAAGAACTTCCACATCTCGAACAATACCAAGAGGCCAAACAGTCTCTCTGTTAGCAAGCTGAACAACCACATCAATATCTTCAAGTTCACAAGCGCCAATCTCGTGCATGATTTCTTTGTAAAGCTCTAAGGGAATAGCACTTGCACTAGCACCAATATCACATAAACCATAATAGCAATGATCTCCAATCCTGACAGAAATAACAGGAACACTTGTTTTCCTATGCTTTTTAGGATGTGAGAGAATGTTAGAAGCATCTTCACAAAAAAGAATATATTCATCCCCTACATCTTTAGTAATAAGATCCTTCAATATAGCTACAGGAGACTTAATAGTAATTTGCTTATCAGGTTCTGCAGCTTTCTTAGTACTTTTATTAGACACACTTACCAAAGTAGAATACTTCTTTACCTTAGCAGGGAAAGGTGTCTTCTCAAAATAAGGCTCAGGCACAATGCTATCAACAGTACAAACTTCAGTAGCTGCAGCAGGTATATGACTAATAGAATCTTTATAAGGCGCATGATATTTGTTCCAATCTTTCTTTGGAACATCAATATAAGAGGCAAAGGCCTTAAGACAATTAGCAAGAATTTGTGAATCAAGACCATAAGCAGTGCTAACACTATGAAAGTCATCGGTCCCCATAAAAGATTTAATGCATTCATAATCATAGTTTATACCTGACTTCCTACCTTTGTCGTTTTCCCATCCTTCAGCATTCTCTTGTATACGGTCAAGAAGTTTCCACTTAGCATCTTCTTTTATATGAGTAAATGATCCAAAGCAAGAAGCATCCAAATAATCCTTATCAGGAAGAGTAAGCCGCGCATAAAAATTATCAATAACAATATTATTGGGGAGCTCATGAATGGGGCATTTGAGCATTAGTAACTTCAATCTCCCCCACGCTTGGGCAATACTCTCTCCATCATGAGGCCAAAAATTATATATCCGGTTACGATCTTTATGAATTTCACTTGGAGGATAAAACTTGGAATAAAAGAGAGGTACAATATCCTCCCATGCCATAGATGGACCATCTTGGAGTAGTCGATACCACTCTTCAGCTTTGCCTTTCAATGATAATGAGAATAGTTTCTTCTAGACCTGGCTTGGTGAAATACCTGCACATCTGAACAACTCGCATAATTCATGTATAAATAATAAGTGATCACCCGGATGGACAGTTCCATCACCTGAATAGCAGTTATCCATAATACGCCCAACAATTTTCATAGGTATTTTAAAAGGATCAATTTCAGCAGGCGGTTGTGGTGGTGGTTCATCCACATGTGCAGCAGTAGTAGTAGATGTGTTTCCAAATAGGAAACCAAATGGAGAGTTCTCCATAGCAGAATAAAATAAAAATAAAAATGAAAGACAAAATTAAAACGATACTCACAGTGACGGTTACCTTTACCAATTCCACTCTTCAATAGCGCTACACTCCCCGGCAACGGCGCCAGAAAATAGTCTTGATGACCCACAAGTATAGGGGGTGTATCGTAGTATTTTTGATAAATAAGAGTGTCGAACCCAACGAGGAGCAGAAGGTGTTGATGAGCGGTTTTGATCAAGGAATCACTGTAAATACTAGCAAACTGGTTTTCAGGGGTATTTGGTAATACGAGTAAATAAAGTGCGAGTAAATAAAAGACAGTAGTAACAATTGCAGCAAGTGGCCCAATCCTTTCATCAGCAAAGGACAAGCCGGTTGTGTACTTATAATAACCAAACGTTCTCGAGGACACACGGGAGTTTCTGTCAAGAGCTTTCGCTTCATAAAGCCAATAGTCTTTATTGGTTTGATAGGTGTTATGGGGGTGAACCTGTGCTAGCGCACTACCCTTACTAGGATAAATACACACTTGTGATTATACCCCTTGCAAGCATCCGCAAATACAAGAAAGTAATTAAGATAAATCTAACCACAGCCTTAAACTCTAAGATCCTACGCTCCCTGGTGCAATGGTTTTCCAACGGAGGTTTAGGTTTCTGTCACTCCAGCAACCCCACAATCGGTAGCCAAATACACAATGCATCTCACTAGGCCCATAAATGGTGAAGTATCATGCAGTCGACGTTCACATGACACCACTAGTGAAATAGCACCACAACAATATCAAACCATTAAATATTTCTCAACAATAATTCACTACTAACATCTTGACTTCTCCCATGTCCTCAAGAACTAAACGAACTACTCACAAGACATCATATGGATCATGATCAGAGGTGAAATAATGGTAAATAACAATCTGAACATAAACCTTAATTCAATGGTTCCACTCAATAGCATCAACTACAAGAGTAATCAACATCGGGAAAGTTTCCCCTATGAATATAACAAGATCCAACTCAAGATGTTACAGCGGGATGGCGTGGTGATGGTGGAGATGAAGGTGCTGGTGATGGAGATGATGATGATCCCGATGAAGTCCGGTGCGATGATGATGACGATGGCGACGATCTCCCCTCTCCGGGAAGGAATTTCCCCGGTAGATTTCTGCCTGCCGGAGAGCTTTTCTCTCTCTGGTGTTTTCCGCCCTGCAGAGGCGGCGGTGTCTAACTCTGAGCCCCCCCCTTGACTTAGGTTTTCGGGGACGATGAAGTACGCGGAGGGGCGAGACCAGAAGTGGGCCAGGGCGGCCTCACACAGGGCTGGCGCGGCCAGGGGTCAGGCCGCGCCACCCTGGCGTGTGGGCCCCTCCTGGCTCCTCTCGACTCCTCCTTCTCGCTTCCTGAGTCTTCTGGGAAAATATAATTTCCTGGTATTTTTCTGAAATTTTCCTGATCTTCAAAATATGGTCCCTTGATGGTCCCTTTTCCAGCAGAATCCTGACTCCGGCAGCAACTCCTCCAAAGATCATCAAACATGTGAAAACAAAGGAAATAACATAAGTATCAACTCTAAATATGAAATATATCAATGAATAACAGTAAATTATGATACAAAATAGTGATGCAAAATGGACGTATCAACAAGGATTACAGATACGACGTAAGCAATAAACATTCACACCTCTATTTTTACCCGTCATTCTTTGTTATCATGATTGATAGTCATATTCATCTCCTCTTCTTATATAGTACACGGCCATGCGGGAGAACTACCTACCAGAGCAACGCGCGATTGCTGTTGCAGAGGAGCTAGCGACCTTTCTGAGGACAGAAGCTATAGACGACAAAGGACGATTTAGTGTAGCTAGGGGCCATTACTGATGTTGGTCCATGTAATCGAATAGACGGGCTCTAGTCCCGATAATTCTGATCTCCATATAATTGTATATATATGCTCGCTTGTAAGATAAGTTAATCTTATATATATGCATAAACATGTATATTTAGAATTATACGAAAACTAATTCCCGAACACCAAACAAGGCACCAAACGAGGCATCACGTTAATCCCCCGAACACCTAAACCCTAAAACCCTAAAACGCTAAAATAAACAAAATCTGCAGAAAATCTTTAGTCCCGGTCTGTGTTATGACCCGGGACTAAAGGGCCTGCCCCTGAGGACTCTCCCAGGCGCCCACGTGGAGCTCCTTTGGTCCCGGCTTGGAACAGGGCCGGGACTAAAGGTTAGGCCTTTAGTCCCGCCTGTTTGGTCCCGGTTGGGGAACCGGGACTAAAGCCCCTTACGGGCCGGGACTATAGGCCCTGTCCCCACTAGTGTACTAAGATAGTATGAAGTTACACATTAGCACGAGAAAGTGAAATCCTACAAATATAAATATTAAAATAATAAAATCACATTGATTGTCTAGGATAAAGAGAATCTATATAATAAATTAGACGACAAGCTAGGCGAGTCGCGCGAGGGTGTCTGTGACAGCTTTCCAAAGTACATGCGATGATATCTCAAATTTAATTTTTTGGAACATATGCCTAAACATTGTCAAGTTAATATGAAATACTAGAAATTTTACATCCACTGCAAGCAAATCATTCGTAAAGCATGTTCGTGATCTTTCTAGGTATAATTGGGATGACATAATTGTTGTGATACCTATGTATATATAGTTAGGAAAAATGGAATCCATCAAATTGGTAGCCAGATGCTTTGGTGTTTTATATGAAATTTTGTACTAAATCAGCAACAACTAATTTTTTGGGTATCTCTCTTTTTGCTCATACTAAGATTGTAAGATAAAGTTAAATTTTACAGATTTAGGTACATTCATGTGGTAATAGGTGATGCCCTCGCATTTGCGAGGGCCACCTTGCTAGTTAATAGAAAATCATACTCATTAAGAAATTACTATGATAAAAAATAGTTTAGATAAGTATAAATGTTTAATATAAAATATAGCTTAACCGAGAGCGTGATCGTGCGGTCGCCGGCGTTAGCCACGCTGCCTGCGTCATTGCCGCCGCCAACCAGAACGGGTAGCGAATGTCCACAGCGCGGCCACATCGGTACGAGGGGCATATGGAGGACGTGGTGTCCGACACAGCCATGGCGAGGCTTGAGAGGAGGAGCCAGAAGCACACCGTTGTCAGCATTGTGGCGGTGAGGAGATGGCGTAGGGAGGCGGTACTGACGCGTTAGACTGGTTTATGAACTCGTTCCGAATTATGCTAGTTGGTCAGTTCATCTCAATTGTATTGGCCAGTTCATGTCAATCACATGACTACACTTAATCAATTTCTATTTTGCATGACTAGAGATGTTGAAAATAAAACGGTAAACAGAGGCCACAACGGCGCATTTTGCATAGGAAACTAAGGCATGCCTCAGCCTTGAACTTTCATTTGGTTAAATTAGTTAGTGGGCACCTCTACTCATTATCTAATACAATGTTTATCAACTCATCATTCAATATAGTGTTGTTTAACTCTTATTAAGCAAAACAATCTAATTAGTTACTGCCCTTTAGCGTAAAGGCAAGATGCCATGGGTACTTCTCAAAGGCGGTGACAAGTAAATAAAATACCTATTCATACCAGATTGCTGGAATATGGTATTCTTCCATTTGAAAAAATTATCTAAAACAAATATCAAAACTGGTTATATGCTATTTGTTGACTTGGAAAACCTCTTACCGGATGAAATCAACGCACTTGATTCCACTTATGCTCCACTACAGTACATAACTGTATACTGACAAAACTAAATACGCATGGTTCAAAAGCATGACGTCACAGTTCTAGACTTCTAGTAACCTCACTAAATTATTATCTGGAAAAGTATATTTTGCAATGTGGTAGTCATTTCCAGCCAATGGGTACACCAGTAGAGATTTCGAATTCAGACATCACCTCAGTCTGTCAATCTAAAAGTCATATGCAATCCTTTCTGCAAGATGTGAATATCATAGTTTCGTCAAAAATAAATACTTACCATCCATCTACAACAAGAACTGGACAGAAAGATATGAAGAAGTTCATACACGGGGACGCATTGCAACCAGATGTATAATCATTCTTTTTCATGTTTACATTGGATCTGTGTGCGGGATTCACTGCACGGAAAAGCCGCTGACGACTGGCCGTGTACGACATGCTAGTCACCGACCATGTTAGTTTCTGCTTCGGTTTAATATGACAATCATTTTCGCTAGCAGCAGGGCTGCCCATGAAAAGAGATTGATTCAATCCTGAAGCGGCCGAGAGTCGGAAGCATGGCGCAGAAGCTTTTGACTGAACCAAAGTGCAAGGAAGAAAGACGAACCAAGATCAAGGATTTGGATTTCGGTTTTGGTTTTTTACCGGTCCTGAGCGAAATGGGCGAAATTCGGGAATTTCGGTGCTTTTCGGTCAAATTTTCGGACAAAATTTGACCAAAATTTAAATTTTCAAAAAAAAATCTACAAAATTCCCCAAATTCAGTAGATTTCGTCTGGTAAATCATTTACCGGTCCTGACCGAAATGGGCGAAATTCGGACGAAATTCGATTTTTCCAGGTGAAATTCAAATCTCTTCTCGAGGCCGACCTAAAGTGCATCGCCGGCTGTGGTCCGGCGCTCCGCCCCGCGCCGCCGGCTAACGTCTGAGAACAGGGGCGAAGCCAGAAAAAATGGTCGCCGGTGTCAAAATCTACTAGTAGAATAATGTGTGCCTACAAAACGTACCACTAGTGTATATGCATATAACTCGCATGGCTAAATTTCCTGCTGGTATAAATGAACACGTCTAGAATATTTTTTTTAGCAAACTCACGTAAATAGGAAAAAATAATTGTCAATATATCATTCCAAAATAAATCTGGATTACAAAAGCAATTACCTCTATTTCTTTTGGCCTCTGCGGTCTTTTATCTTGAGAAAGCGGTCTATGATATCTTTGCGTGGAGTTGAATATAGAAGCCTTTGCTCCAAGAAACAAATGATGCAGTGATTCATAAAATCATCTCCAATGCAATTACGTAACACTGTTTTCACTAATTTCATTGCTGAAAAACACCTCTCAACAGATGCAGTGGCGACAGGTAGAACTAATACCAGTTTCAGGAGTTCATATACCAAGGGAAATGCCAAATGCTTGTTAGTAGTCGGCAGTGGTGATTTCCTTTTCAGATTGAGGAAACGCTCCATTAGTTTTTGACTACCTGCTAAATTAGCAAGAGATTATTAGTACTGAATAACATACAAATTAATACAAAGAAAAAATTCCAGTATACATTACGTTATCTTAATTATTAGCATATTTACCTGACATTGTGATGGGCACCAGCGTGAGGGCTCAGGCTTATCTTGATTGTGCAAATACAATTGCAATCCACGTTACAGCTAGATATCCCACCCAAACCTTCAAGCAATTTTATAAATTTAACACATCTGATGTGATCAACCCTAAGATAATATGGGAATTGGGATCGAGGAAATTATTAGATCTTAAAGGCCTGAACGAGATCGGATCGCACTTACAGTCCAATTTTTAGGAGAATCTTCAGTTCTCAGATGGATGACGGGGTGAGAAGAGAGCGGCGACGGGGCGACGAGCGATGGGCGACAGTTAGGGCGTCGAGCAGACTCTAGGGGGAAATTTTTTGGAGCGACTTGGAGGCTGAGAATAGATCGGTGGAGTGGTGGGCTGGCTGGTAACGCTTCACGTTTTGGGTCTGAAAAGCACTGGAACCTCACGGGCCAGGGTCAAATTTGTTTTTCGCTGGGGTTATTTTTCTAGACTGGACTAAATGTACAAGGGATTGGACCGAGGTTGTCGGTGTCAATTGACACCGGCCCAACACTGTAGCTCCGCCCCTGTCTGAGAAGCTGAGACCGCCGTCGAGCTCCGCCCTTCGTCACCGAGTGCCCCCTTCGTCTTGCTATCATTATGTACCCATAGTTCCATACATGTACTGTAATCCGTATGCGGTATGCAATTACTAGTTACTAAAATCGCCTGGAGTATTAGCTCAATTTCTCGGTAGTTATTTCTTCTCTAGGGGTAGTATAACACTGTTTAAATCATGGATCTAGTTTTTCAGTCGAAGTGTAAGATCATAATTTCACTCATAAGTAAAAACTATAATTTTATTTTTGAAATTTTTAACAGAAATTACTAAATTAGCTACTACCTCAAACTGATTCAATTAATTTGGGCCGCCTGAACGGACAACTATATACTACAGACATAGATTTATAGTTCGGTGAACCATAAAATCTCCCTAAAATTTACCGTTGACCATCCTGCAAAGATTTCTAAAGGAATCACAGAATGGAAGCAATTAGAGCAACAGTGTAGCCGACAAGGACTCGTACAGAACAGATCTCCTAAGGAAAGAACACTACTTAAAGGACTTGATCAAGAACACTTCATGACAAATTCAGAGCCAAACAAAGAACGAGATTTTATTAATCGTAGTCGAGAGTACAGTACTGAGGGGATACTGAATTAATCAACTACTGCTACGAAGGCGATGTAGCGGGCTAGCGGCAGGCAGCGCGACGGAGGGGTCTCAAGCCTGCGGCATGGGACCGAGCGCCGGGTCATGGCGACACTCAAGGACGCACTTGGCGTTGGCCTCGAAGCAGTCAATTGCGCAGAGAGAGCCTTCAAGGAGCGGCTTGCTCGCGCAGGAAATCCCGCAGCGGGTGGCCTGCGTCGCGCATTCCATCACGCAGTCCAGGAAATAGGTCGGGTGCACGCCGGCGACAGGTGCGGCCGCCGCGCTCACCGCGCCAAGACCAGAGTTCCTGGTTGCTTCAGCAGTGGACACCAAAGAGCCTACCAGGAGGACGACCAGAAGTGCGCCCCGGGTGGCGGCGGAGTTCGCTGCTTGGGCCATTGGAATTTTCGAAGTAACTACTGGCTACAACTGGAGCTCAAACGGGAGATTCGATATGGGGTTGTGGTGGAGGTGGCTTACGGTGAGAGGGAGCTCCAGGTCTCCTTTATATAGGCTGGGAGGTAGATGGCGGAGCGAATCAAGCGGCGGCGTTCGGCGGAACAGACCGACGATATCCGCGGGATGCTGGCGAGATAAGGGACGGCGGCGGGGAGATATTGATAAGTGCCGAGGCTTATCGCATCATATGCACTGCACCTGGACGCGGCGGGAGACGTCCGGCGCGCGGAACGCGCTGGAGGTCGTTGGCGGCGAATTCGGGATGTTGGGGACGATCCTCACAAACTGAGGTCCGCGCGATCGAGAGCACACCGGAGAACGCGGGGATGTGAGTATATTTGCCCGACGACAGTTGACGATCCGACGGGCGCCCCAGGTGATTTAGAACATGTACGGCACCTGATTGGCACGGAATATTTGTTTCGTCCATTTCCGCTAGGTTAAAATTATTCGTAGCCGTTGGATTAAATCTCTGATAAGTTATATAAAACTAGTTGAATGCCCGTGCGTTGCTACGGATTCTCTTGCAAGTATACAATCCTTTGTGCCAATCCACACAAGAATGCAAAGGTGTCTCTTCCTTCTACATGCCCTTCTCTCCTGCCCCTCCTACGATAGAGAAAGAGCAGCATGCAAAAATTATAATTTTGTTGTGTTGTCCTATGCAGTAAGAAAATTTCAACTTCGTTGATTTTAAGTGGGAAGAGCATACACTTGTCACTATGCTCACTATAATATGAGAGATGTTGTTGAAGAATAAGAAAGTTATAACTGAAGCTTTTGCAATACAAAATGTAATTAGTAATCTAAAATAAAAATTTCATACATATACCATTGAAACTCTGATCCCTTTCATTTAACATATGGAACTATAAAATCCCAACTCATAGTGTAATAAACATTTGCCCCTATGTCAAAATCCCATTGTGATCCATCGAGTATTTGAAATGTCATCTGACAAATTATTTGGGCTATGACCGGAGATCATTCTCCAGAATCCGAAACATGGCCAGGTTTTAAACTCTGGGTTGAAGGATTCCTCAGATTATCCAGTTGGCGACTTCATTCATCAATAGTCGATACATTTTAGGCGATGAAATATGGGAAGAATGTAGCTTTTTTTTAACAGATGAAAACACGTTTGTAATGCCTAAATCTGGCGACCTTGCTTGTCTTCTCTTACCAACATTTCCTGTTGGTACTGTTAGAACTCAAATGATTGAGAGTGAAAAAAACTTCTGTTTATTGCTTGTGGGCAAAGCCCTATTTATACAAGGATTTTGGGGTGCCTCCGAAGAGGTGCCTGTTACAAGAGACATGACTGTTTACAAGAGATGCAACTGCTGAGAGAGAGAGAGAGAAGAGGTGTCTATAGACAAGAGACATGTCTGTACAGAAAGGGTGCTTTGGGCATACTAGTAACCGCCTAGAGCGGTTGTAATTTATTCCTAACACTCCCCCTTGCACAAAGATTCTTCTTGTATGTCTTGTATTCCTTGTATAATCTTGAATGTAATGGCCTTGATCACAAGCGATAAATTTTCTTGAATAAACTCCCCCAAAAACCCTGTGGGAAAAATATGAGGAGACTAGAATTTGATATGTTGTCAAAAACTCCTTTAAAACCCAGTGGGAAAAGTAAGGAGAAAATAGTACAACATATAATGATTATTGTCTCTTTGATAACTTATATGAGAAAACCTTGGAAGGATAAAATTCATTGGTAAGTTTAGAGAACAATTAATATGTCTTGTATACATCCGTTAAAAACCCCGGTGGGGAAAATAGGAGGTATGACATATATTCTTGTGTTGATATTACCTCATTAAAAACCTCGATGAGAACCATGAGAGTAAACTCATAAAGGAAAAAGAGTGTAATATAATGTTTGAATGGGTTATGGTTCAGAGGGATACTCCCCCTGATCCTTTCAAATCTCGAAGTCGTCTCATACCAATTCCATGAACATACTTTTCAAATGTTGAAGTTGGTAGTGACTTCGTGAATAGATCAGCAAGATTATCACATGATTTGACTTGCAAAATGTTTATCTCCACTTTTCTGTAATTCATGGGGATAAAACAATTTGGGTGCAATATGTTTAGTGATATTGCTCTTTATGTAACCCGTTTGCATTTGAGCAACACAAGCAGCATTATCTTCATAAATAATGGTCGGAGATTCGATAGAACCTTTTCCACATGATTGTTGTATGTGGTTTATCATTCTGCGAAGCCATACACATTCACGTGATGCCTCATATAATGCAATTATTTCAGAATGATTGGTGGATGTAGCCACTAAGGTTTGCTTAGAAGACTTCCATGAGATGGCTGTCCCACCATGTAGGAACACAAAACCGGTTTGCGATCTAGCATTATGGGGGTCTGATAAGTAGCCAGCATCGGTATACCCAATCATATCAATGTCCAGATTTCTCTGAAATTGAAAGAATAGGCCAAGATCCTTTGTGCCTTGGAGATATCGAAAGATATTCTTAGCTCCCGTCCAATGTCGTTTAGTAGGAGCTGCGCTATGTCTAGCTAGTAAATTTACTGCAAATGCAATATCAGGCCTGGTGCAATTTGCAAGATACATAAGCGCTCCAATAGCACTGAGATATGGAACTTCGGATCCCAGTATCTCTTCTCCATTATCCCTTGGTCTGAATTGATCTTTCTCTACGTCTAGAGATCGAACAACCATGGGAGTTTTGGATGGATAGGATTTGTCCATATTGAATTTCTCCAATATTTTCTGGATATAGGCGGTTTGATGAACCAAAATACCTGAGGGAAGGTGCTCAAGTTGTAATCCTAAGCAAAATTTGGTTTTACCCAAATCCTTCATCTCAAATTCCGTCTTTAGGTGATTGCGTGCTTCATCAATATCTTGTGTGTTGCCAATGATATTAAGGTCATCAACATACACTGAAATAATGCAAAATCCTGTTTCAGACTTTTTGATGAAGACACATGGACAATCATCATTGTTGGAGTATCCCTTTTTCAATAGGAACTCACTAAGTCGGTTGTACCACATGCGTCCCGACTGTTTTAAGCCATATAAAGACTTATTTAGTTTTACACAATATACGTTGCGGTTTGCATTTGGATTCGGAATTGGGATTCCATCAGGAACCTTCATATAGATGTCCGAATCAAGTGATCCGTAAAGGTAAGCGGTCACTACGTCCATCAACTGCATAGATAGACGATTTTGTACTGCCATAGATATGAGGTATCGGAATGTAATACCACTCATTACCGGAGAATAAGTTTCATTGAAATCAATGCCTGGTCTCTGCGTGAAACCTTGGGCTACAAGTCTTGCTTTATATCTCACCACCTCATTGTTATCGTTCCGCTTACGAACGAAAACCCATTTAAATCCCACAGGGAAAACTTTGGGAGGTGTAGGTATTGCTTCAGTGAATACCTTTCGTTTATTGAGCGAGGCTAATTCTACTTGGATTGCATCCTTCCATTTAGGTCAGTCGGAGCGTTTCTCACACTCTGCCATGGTCTTTGGATCATGATCATTTAGAAGGTTGTTTGCAATTGTAGTAGAGAAATTTATGTCGACAATTGTAGACTTACGGTTGTCAGATTCTCCAGAGTCTATATAGTTTGTGGAAATTTCATTTACCCTTGTTGACTCGTCGTGATTTCCCAATATGGTTGAGTCTGGGTTTTCCGATGTCCCAGTCATTGAGTGCACAACTGAGCTGGGTTGTGGAGGTTGTCCTTCCACTGGATTATCAACGCTAGGTTGATTTACATTTACTTCTTCAGAGGGTTTCTTCCTCTGTTTCCTTTGTTGCTTGCGAGGAGCTGAATCCTGTTTTACATTTACTTGTTCAGAGGGTTTCTTCCCCTATTTCCTTTGTTGCTTGCGAGGAGCTGAATCCTATTTTATGGCCGTACTTCTCCCCCTCTTATTTTGAATAGGGGGTTGAGTGGTTTTTGTTGGTACCTCCACTCTTTCAGGCGCATTTATTGCAGGATTATAGGATTTAGTGACACCTTTATAGTCAGTAAATGAATCTGGCAGATTATTTGCTATATGTTGCAAATTAATTATCTTCCGAACTTGAAGTTCAGTTTCTTGAGTACGTGGGTCAGAGGAGGAAATGCCTTGGGCATTCCAATCGATTTCCGGGCATTCTTTTTGGTACTTGATATCTCCCCCTAATGCCGGGAAATGGTCCTCATTAAAGATGCAATCAGCGTGACGGGCTGTGAATAGATCCCCTGTAAGGGGTTCAAGGTACTTGATTATTGACGGTGATTTGTACCCCACATAGATCCCCAGTTTCCTGTGTGGGCCCATGGATGTACGCTGCGGTGGTGAGATTGGCACATATGTGGCGCATCCAAATTTACGCAGATGGGAAATATTAGGTAGATTTCCACGTACTAATTGCAGAGGGGAAGTGCTGTAATATGCAGTTGGTCGCAATTGAATTAAGTCAGCAGCATGTAAAACTGCATGACCCCAACATGAAGTTGGTAAGTTGCAATTCATTAGCAAAGGTCGTGCTATGAGCTTAATTCTCTTTATTAGAGATTCGGCCAAACCATTTTGAGTGTGGACATATGGGACCGAGTGCTGAACTTCAATTCCTAGTGCCATGCAATAATCATTGAAAGCTCGTGAAGAAAATTCAGCAGCATTGTCCATTCAAATTGATTTGATTCGATTCTCGGGATAATGAGCTTGTAATTTAATAACTTGTCTCATTATTTTGGCAAATGCATGGTTTCGTGTGGATAATAGACACACATGGGACCATCGTGTAGATGCGTCTATGAGAACCATGAAATACCTAAAAAGTCCAGACAATGGTTGGATAGGACCACAAATATCACCTTGAATTCGTTCAAGGAATTGGAGTGGTTCCGCTTGGATTTTAAGACGAGAAGGTCTTAAAATGAGTTTCCCAGTAGCACATGCAGTGCACATGAAATCTGAAGATTGTGGGAATTTAGCTTCATTTAAGTCATGACCATTGGAATTGCAGATAATTTTTCTCATCATCCCGATACCAGGATGACCTAGGCGATCATGCCAAGTTTGAAATGCATTGACATTTTGAAAAATTACCTTGTACGCAACATGTGCTACGGGTTTTATATATGTGTAGTACAATCCTGATGATAAAGAAGGAATTTTCTCAAATATTTGTTTGCCATATCCGTTATCTTTGGTAAAGAGGAGATATTCCTCTTTGTTGTCCTCATGGGTTTCAATGTGAAATCCATTTTTGCGGATATCTCTGTAACCAATGAGGGTACGAGTTGAATCGGGATACAATAAAGCATCCTCAATTATGATTTGTGTACCCATAGGGAGGGTAAATATGGCACGTCCTGTGCCAACAATTACCGCATCGTGTCCAGCGATTGTTAAAATATTTCCATTTAACTTTTTGAGAGTTTGAAAATATTTTATTTCCCTAAGTATAGAGTTTGTGGTACCACTGTCCAGAAGGCACATTTCCTCCTCCATTTGGATTGACACCCGTAGAAATCTATATATTAAAAATGTAGAATTTTCAGTGATGAAAAGACTTCTATTGAATATATAGAATACATACAACTTTCTTAATATCAAAGTGCTGATACAATACATATTGTGCCTTACAATATAGGGTGATGATACCAACAACACTAATAATATGTTTGATACAATACATATTTTTCTTTACATATTATTATTATTTTATTACAACAATCTGATGGATGTAAATAAATATATTATCTAAAGGAGTTGATTGACTAGTCAAAGTCCCCGAACACGTCGTTTGAGGCGTATTCTATCATCATGTTCTCCTTGTCCATGGAGTCCTGTGGTAGATGGAATTCTTTGGTGTTGCTTGGTGTTCCTTGAACATCTTGCGAACATCCCGCTTCCATGTTATTATCAGGTTGAAGATTGAAGTGAGATTCATATCTTGCTCCTTGGGCATGTCCGTTACGTCCCATGGATTGCAGGTAGAGGTTTACCAGATGTCTTGGGGTGCGGCATTTCTTGGTGACATGCTTGTAGCATCCACATTTCTGGCAAAGAATTGTCTTATCGAACTTGTTCTTTGCTTTGCCCTTCGCCTTATCTGAATTGTGTGGCTTGTTCTTCTTGTTGCGGTTGCGGTTGAATTTACCCTTGAAGTTCTTGGTTTGGCCTTTAAATGAGCCATTGAACTTATTGTTTTTCTGAAAATTTGCATGTACTTCGGGGAGAGGGGCAGCCCCAACCGGGCGTTGATGACTATTCTTTAAAAGAAGTTCATCATGTTTCTCAGCCTGGAGGAGTACATGTATAAGTTCAGAATAAACTTGGTAATTCCTAGCACGATATTGTTGCTGTAGGATCCTGTCAGCAGGGAGCATAGTTGATAGAGTCTTTTCTATCTTCTCCAGTTCTGAAGGTTCCTTCTCGCAAAACCTCAATTTAGAACAAATCTTATGGACTTCATGGTTATAAGCTCCAACGGATTTGAAATCCTGGAGTCTTAAATGGGTCCATTCATGACTAGCTTCAGGCAGTATGACGGCCTTTTGCTGTTCATATCTTGTTTTAAGTGATTGCCACATATTGCTTGGAGATTCCTCCATCAAATATTCAGATTTCAAATCTGGGTGAATATGTTGCCTTATAAGGGCTAAGGCAGTATATTTTTGTTGCTCAGTTACTTGTGCATCTCCCTCCTGAGGAGGATTCTCAGGTGGTATGAGTGCACCTGCAATGCCACGGGATGAAAGACTAATCTTAACATCCATTGCCCATGTAGGGTAGTTATGTCCGTCGAGCGCAAGCTCTTCAAAATCTTTAGCGGCCATGTTGTCCTACATGAACGAGAACCAGAGATTTGATTAATTTACATGTATGTAAATTAAAGTCATCTTGGTTATGTTGTAATAAAAATTGCAAAATCTTGTAAACTCAAGTGAACACTTGGGTTTTAGTGTAGGCCTCAAATCATCTATCATAACACATTGTAGATAATTACCATATTTATGGAGTACATCTCTCAGTACTAAGAAACATAATCTGACCTAAGTCAGTAGATGCTTTTTGTCTTAGCACCTTATGTTATGATTTGATTTAAATATATGGGAGAGCACATTGAAGGTAGTCATTGTGTCAATTATAACAAAATGTAGACCTCACAATATTGTGGATAATCTGCACATTATGCAGTAGATGCCACATTACCTTGTGATCCCATATATAAATTTGAAGTAGTCACTTTTTTTTTGCATATCAATTTAGTTCGAATGAAGTCAACTTTTGTGCTTTTTAGGAATTTTTGGACTTAATTGATGGTAAATTGATATTTAATTTTGCATATCCATCCTTACTTGTATTGAACCAAAAATAGCTCAATTAAGATAATTGATTGACTTATTTGCAAGAAATTAAAATCTCAATTGCAAAATAATGGACGTAATTAATCTCGACATGTCGAAAACATGGAAATAATTTACGTTATGGTTCTATTCTGGAGTACTTTGTACTCTACAGAACATGATAGCATTGTGAAGCAAATACTGCACACATAAATGGTTTAGAGCAGGAACAAATCTAATGCCAAAACTGCTCTTAGGAGAGTGATTTGCAAGAGCGCTAGTGGCTCAACCGCTTGCACATGGGCCACTAATAGCCCATCTGAAGCGTGATCGGATGAGGAGACCAAAAGCTACAGGGACCATTCCCTAGCCAAATCGATCCCCAATTCCTGAGACCGCGACCATTCAGATAAGGAGGTAACCAGGCGGTGACCTCCACGCAGTCTCATCATGTGCCATCACCACGACGCTCACCGGCGGCGACTGGTCCGTCCGCCGGTCGCATAGCTAGCCGGCCGCCGCGCTAGAGCGCCGTCCATCGCGTAGTCGTGCTGCTACCCGATGCCAAAGGTCGCCAGGCGTGCTAGGCGTTGGTCTAGCTGGGGCTGACCTCCGTTGGGGATGACGGCAGTTGCGCTCGCTCGGCTTGGCCAGGCGGGTGAGCGCGAACGCGGACGTCGGGGGCGTTGGACCGGCTTCCGCGATTGGTGCCTAGCCACCGCCGGGCTGAGAGCCATCCGGCACACTGGACCCCGCCTCCACATGGAGAGCCGGCCGTCGGGAACAGCCGCCATGTCGCGGTAGGGCCATGGTTTCCAGGCTGTGCACGTCGAGCCGGGAGACTGCGGGTGCCGGCGCACCGCAAGGATGCAAGCCGTGCGGCGCCGCGGGCATGGCCACCGCCGGAAAAGCGAGGTGCAGCGAGCGCCGGGTCGACTACGGCGTCCTCGGCTTGCGAGGCATTTGTCCGCGTAGAGCGGGGGTGACGGACCCGGCAAGGAGCCTGGCCGGCAACACGCACTTGTGGCTGGTGTCGCGCGTGCGGCAGACCACGGGTGAAGCCGGTCGGGCGCCGTCGACAAGGGACACGAGGCGGCCGCCATGGAAATGGAGTCGTGCTGGAGTGCGTTGCCACACGGCCCGACCACTGCAGGGTCGAGGCCGCCCCGGCCGTCCTCCAAGGTGCCGCCGGGATGTAGGTTGCCGGTGACGTTCAAAGTGGTAAGAACGTCTTGTATTGAAGAAGGCCAAATTGTTGCTTACCTTTCTAGGTCGAGGCCTTTGTTTTTACAATGTTCTTATAAATTAGCAGTAGGGCGTTTGCCTGTTCTTACAACGATGGAGACAGACGCCCCTGCTTTTCCTTTTTGTTCTCGAAATCGCTCGGATGTAGAGCGTGCTGATAACGTGTTAGAACTCAAATGATTGAGAGTAAAAAAAACTTCTGTTTATTGCTTGTGGGCAAAGCCCTATTTATACAAGGATTTTGGGGTGCCTCCGAAGAGGTGCCTGTTACAAGAGACATGACTGTTTACAAGAGATGCAACTGCTGAGAGAGAGAGAGAAGAGGTGTCTATACACAAGAGACATGTCTGTACAGAAAGGGTGCTTTGGGCATACTAGTAACCGCCTAGAGCGGTTGTAATTTATTCCTAACAGGTACAACTACATCAGACACAGATCTATATCAGTATCACACATATGAACATCAAAAGATGGCCTTCTAATAAAAGGGAAAAAAATAATGTGTTAAAGATCTGACTGAAAATACAAACCCTGGCAACCTAAAATGCTAGGATCTACAAATATCCTTCCTAGTCCATTACATCCTCTTATCTCTATCAAATGACATTTTCAAACTAACTACAGGATACGTTGCACACCACCATCGTTCTAGGAGAAAGGCAAGGAGCAGTCATCTTTGTCAATCCATCATAGAGAGACAAAAGAATAGTGTAGTAACAGATCTGAATCAAAAACACAATATTGAAGATCAAATCATTAGAATAGATACACAGATCATCCCTTGTGCTTAAGATTAAAAACTTAAGATTTAATAACCAAATAAAGTTTGCAATAGTAAGCATAGAATAGTTGTAAATTTCTCCTTGTGCTTATGGAACTTTGTAACTAAGTACTAAACCGGATGCAATTCTGTGCAATTGCATAGTAGGAGTCAAGCTGTCAAAATAGATGTACTTTCTATCAGATGTAACTATTAGGCTCAAATATGAGAGCAAGCAAGCAATAGTCTATCCACAGATATGAGAGCATGATATAGTCAGACTTTCATGCGAAAAAATCATAATAAACTTTCAGAATTGGATGTAGATTAAGAATAACTTCCATCAGAATAATTTGAAAACTAAACTTTCAGTAAACTCACATGACTTCATACAGCAATGCATCCCACGAGCAAAACCGAAGACCAAATCCCGCAAATGCATACCTTGGATAGGAAATCAAATAATTAGTAATTGAGGATGTTCTTGATGCTCGCTACTATTTATCCTCCTTAGAGGCTTCTTTCTGAAATCTGAATAATGTGGCACAAGTGACTGTATGCCAACAATTGGTTCTTTTTTATATTCGATGTGATTTCTCCTCCTTACAGACACCTTCACGTACTAATAAACCTAGCCAATATATTAGTTGTAGCCTGCAAAATGCATCACAACCCAATAAAACTATACACATGAGAACTTATGCTGTCGCTGCAGGACATCATAAGACAAAAAATTATCTACTCTTTATTCAGTATGTAGACATTGTAAGAAATAACAAAAGTGTAATAAGAACTATTTTCAGGTGTGGGGACATAGACTCAGAGTGATGAAGCACTGCCAAATTAAGATACCGAAAAAGAAATATAATGATAGTATGTATCTGCAAGAATCAAACCCTTGAAAAGCCCCATGGAAACATGAATGATACAGAATGGTGCTAACGTATATAGCTTTTTCGTATTCCTGCGTCACCATGACTTACTTCCGATCTCACCCCTCTCGTTGGCCTATTCTAATGTGACTGGCATCGCTTTATGACATCACATGGCACAAAAGTTACTGAGTCTCAATTAGTAAAAAAGATACCTATTCTATTTGTGATATTAGCTTTTTGATACCAAAACAGAGACATAAATGGCTGGGATCAATGGCATTGGGTGTCTCCTCCATCGAAGATAGTGGCGGCTAGGGCTACCAGCATACACATAAACACAAATAACACAATAAGACAAGAGTGGTAATACCTGAAGCAATTACAAGCTTGAGGTAGAGATGACTCGCACAAAGCACATGAAAATCCATAAACTTCACTCAAAATCACACACAAACACAAACAAGGTAGTCATAAGTAGCATGTCAAGAGTAGAGAAATCCAAGAGGGACTTGCATTGCTTCTCCTTCTATTGTATCCATACTGTTGTACCATTGCCCACATCAAGTGCCAATGCAGCTAAGTTCTGGAAAAGATAATAAACAGAGCTGGCTGGGACCGATGGAGATGATTTGGTAGAATTACCATTACCAGGATGACCTGCACAAAAGCGTAACTGAGAAAAATCACAAAGCAAAAAAGAAAATAAGAAATATATCATCCTCAACCCAGATACAATAGGCTGGTCACATGGAACATCTGCGGTGAAGATCACAGCTAAATATCTATAGTAGTACATGTAAAGTGGTTGTTAATTTTCTTAAAATCATAGGTAGTAGTACATGATAGATTGCATATTTAATTAGATTTAAGTTCCACAATACAAAAATAAAAGAAATATAGAATTCGCTTACTGAATTATCTGGAGCTGCTCTAGATCGAGAATGGACTAATCCTCATATGTAGTATAGCAGATATAGTTTTGAAAAAGATAAACGTCATTAATTTGAAGACCTGCAGCTTTCATAGCTGCAGGGATAGCAACAACAGGTCCAACACCCATCACAAAACCCCAATAGCAGCAAAGCTCCTGTATATGCACATCGGGCTCCCATGGTGAGCCATAAAACATAACTGTTTACAAAAAGGACAATCAGCCAACTTACAGCAGCTTGATCTTGCTCCACGCGTGTTATGCGAAAACATTGTGCAACATTTTCAGACGTAAGGCCCATTGGGAGAAGACAATCACGTGCTTAGGCAAATAGCTCAACCTATAACAATTGGCGATTCCAACGCAATATTTATCAGCTAAAACAACTTGGCAGATGCATCTAAAGTCAGTGAAGTCAGGACTTACCTTGGGATTCACTTGCCCAGTGACTTGAGTCACTGTCATGGACTCTAGGCCGGCAGAAATACCTTTTGAATGGAGAGAACAAAATAAGATCACCAATGAAGTCAGGACAAAATATAGTTAGAATCAACTTCCAGTCAAGCATACCAATGTCATACAACTCAGCTTTAATAGCAGAAGCAACATCTGCGACTGTCTGAAGACCAGAAGAGCACTGCCGGTTTACAGTCTTGAGAGGAACCATGTCTACATCACATGAAAAACTTAATCAAGGCAGGGATAATCATGGTCTAATATTAAAGGAAAATGTTAAAGAAATAAGTAGATTACCAGGGAACCCCGCGTATAGTGCGGCCATCAAATCCAGCGGCGTTGCCTGCCATCGCTCGCTTCCATCCCCTTCAAAATCAGCAGCAGAACGCGGAGACGCAGCCATGAGCCATGCCCTAGTGGAGTCCACCCTATCTTCTTCTGTGCAGGGCTCGCCACGCCGCCGCTGGCTCAACAGCCTACGGCTACCTCGCTTCCATCCCCTTCGGAATCAGCAGCTGAACGCGGAGACGCAGCCATGAGCTCCTCAAACCGCATCTGGTACCGCAGCAGATCTTGGCGTTCCTCGCTGGCGCCGGCGTGTGGGGGGTCGCGACGCCTCACCTGGCCCTCATCTGAATCGTGTCGCCGCTGGCGCTTGCTCTTGATGGTTGGTCGACGCCGCCGCGTGCTGCTAATGGTCCTGCCGCCGTAGAGGTCGACACGGCCTTCGATCTTGGCATCCGCGGCCGTGCCCCTCTTCCCTGCTGCTCCCCTGCTGCATCTTGAGGAGAATGAGGTGAGAGCGGCGATGGTGGAACCCTAGGTCCAGAGCTATGGGCGTCAGTACGATCGGGAAAGAATTTTGTAAAAGCAATTTTTTTATCGGAAGGTTGATAACTTAGCGGTGGTAAAGTCTGTAGTATATCTGGTCTGGCAGGGGTAAAATTGGAAATCAAATGATGTAAAGCAAAAGTGCCTTCACCAACTCAAAACTAATAGATTCGATCAGAAAATATGTTACGAGCGATTGACTCAATTTGGCCCTATCAATTAGGATCTCAAAAATCGGAAAGAAAATACGGAAGTGCCTTGCATAGGACGTTATGCGTCCGATGGCTATACGACACAGGCGTGGCCAAATCAGGATCTTTAGTTTCTCTACAGCTGGGACAAGAAGAGCGACGATGCACTTGCCATGCGTGTCATACGAAGATTGGAAAAAAAAAAGATCGTACGTATATAGCACTGCTCAAGAAAATAATGATAGCTTAAAGTAATAGAAAATTAGCTGGCTCATATCGCTAGGGTTGGAGTAAAAATTTGCCTGCTACGATTCCATCGCCGCCGCCGCGGTCTGCACTCCCGATGCCTGCCGCCGCGGCTGCACTTTCCAACACCGGCCACCGCGGCTGCACTTCCCGCCGCCGGCCGCCGCGGCTTCACTCCCCAACTCCGGCCGCCGTGGTCTGCAGTCCCCAACCAGCGCCACTCAGCAAATCCCCGCCGCCTCGCCGCAGCCGGACACCTCCGCGGCCGGGTCGAAGGCATCAAGTCCCTGCCGCCCCGCCGCCGCCAGGAGAATCCCCGCCGCCCCAACACCGTCGGACATCCCCACCGTTCCGCCGCCCCGGTAGCGTTGGACATCCCCGCCGCCCAGCCGCCCCGGCAACGTCGGACATCCGCGCGGCCAGGTCGAACGTACCCGCCGCCATCGGACGCGTCCACGCCTCCACGCCATTCTCTGTTTCATCTTCGTGGACACGATCAAGCTGGAGCCGAGGAGACGCATCCACGCCTGTACGCCGTCCTCTGCTTCATCTTCGCGGACACGGGCAAGCCGGAGCCAAGGGGACGCGTCCATGCCTGCACACCGTCCTCTGCTTCATCTTCACGGACGTGTCCACGCCTCCATGCCGTCTTCTGCTTGCAAATTGGTAGGCATATGCTATGTTCTTCTTCAGCTAACATGCTATTTTTTTGATACATGCACTAGATATTGGTTCTGTTACACTGGATTCATGGCATCTATTACCATAGAAATTTGCAGCCTAAATGATATGTGTGCTCTATATTTTCTCATTTTAATGTTGGATATTGCTATCAGCTAGGTAGTAGTTTTCATTAGACTTGTTCCCTGTAGTTCTGTCGATGGTTTTGGTACTCCTTGAAGATTTTTATTGTTCTGTCGTAGCGTTGCCAATCTTAGTTTTTTGTTCCAATGAAGTGTTGTTTTTGGCATTTTGTAATATGGTGGTATATTTGTACACCATTGTTGTACACCGGTGCTTTTCTTGATCATTGTAGAACATTATGTATTTATAGGTATGATATGGATCTTAGTTAATGACCTCCTGTGTACTTTGTAAGGTTCTGAAAAGCAAATGAAAATAGTAGATTATTTGATAGAACCTATTTGATAGGAAATTGGCATTGCACTATATCTATGCATGCAGTTTGTAGTTATATAAGAGCTGTAATAATCCCTGGTAGTTTCTTTGTGTCATTTAAAAATGAAAGCACTCAATTACATGTTCTCCTCATTGTTTCTCGCTTTATCCTTGTACCGTGATAAATTCTGATTGTTTACTTGTATGTGCTTTGCAGGAAGGTATGGCTGATGTGGGCGATGAGTCTAGAGAGTGTCGTGCCATCGTTATAAAGACGTTTGCTAGCGAGGATGAAGGATACCAGTTTTACAACAAATATGCTCTTGAGAAAGGATTTAGTGTGCGGAGAAGCTATACTGAGTGGGATGGAGCCAACAAGGAGATAGTTCTGAGGAAACTTGAATGTTGTCCATGTCATTATGCTCATTCTGCAACTTTTGGTCTGACTCATCTTGGAACTGTTTCACTGTCCGAAACATAGCGGCACGTTCTTCCATTACAATTTCATCCATATGTTCCCGCTCCTGCAGCACCTTCATTTCCATATCTTCATGGATTTGCTTGAACGTACAAAACATGTTTTCACGCTCTTGCTTTATGGCCAGGTCGACGGATGCACGCTCTTGTTTCATCTTACTATCCATCTCATCTCGCTCTAGTTGTACCTGCTTATCCATCTCTTGGCGCGCTTGGTACACATCCATGATCCTACATCAAACCACAAACAATCGCTTAGAGGTATAATATATAAAAATAAAGTCCAACATAGTAGTATACTGACATTACTTATAGTATTCTGTAAAAATAGGAGACCAAAATTAGGTAATACACGATTCACTGATACAAATCTAGTACTATATCAGATCTAAGATGGAATTGGTTTTGCTATAGCGATTAAACATCCTAGCTAGCTACGATACACGGCGATCCCTGACGTGAGTACGTGACTAGCTAAAGGAAATCATCAGCGCATCCGTGCTAGCTACGATAGATGGAGATGCGCCTGTGTACTACGATGCACAGAGATCGACGAAGACGTATGAAGTAAAGAGATGACAATCTAAGCTCTCACCTATACCAGAGACGATGATGCGATGGAGACGTACACGGTGAGTTACTGCCGACGGAGATACGATTCACCGACGATGTAGACGGTGATTCACAGGCGGCGCCCAAACTGCGCGTCTGTGGTGTCGATCTGTTTCAGAAGGATATAAATAGTAGGCAGCATACAAGGGAGTAGTCGGTATAATATGGTAGGAAATCACGCCTCCCATATTTTTAGTTTTGGGCCCACATTTTTTTAGTTCCGGTCCCATGATTTCTAGCAGCGTTGAGTTTCGTTCATTTTGTTCCGTTCAGTTCCGTTAATTTTAGCACCGTTAGATTGGCTTGATCAACGGTTCCTAAAAATGTCAATCACCGTAAAACTTGTAGTGTTTAGAACATGTAGTTCCACCAAAAATGATTTTCCTATATTCATTTTAATTTGTAATAATTCAAATAGGCCTTTAGTAAATCCTAAAAAATAATTTATGGTTCATTAGGTTGCCAAGAATGCAAATATAAACATTGTTATTTCCCCGGCCCCAAAATAAGTGATTGAACTTTTTTAGATACAGCCGTATCAATATATTAAAATGCATCTAGATACATGTTTATTATAAAAACTAGGAAAATTTTGCTATATGACCCTGTTATTTTTTGGCGTTTGCCGAAACAAACTGGTTGATTGTGTCTTTGCTACATACTCCATCCGTTCCTTGATATAAGGTGTATAATTTTGTTGCATGAATATTAATGTGCGGTGACCCAGCATACCACAGCATGTGTAGTATGCAAGTCGTTGACATAACACCAATGAAACACCGTCTCACTAGTATTACATCCATCAGAGTGGTACAACAGAAATATCGCAGGTCCATGGTATGTCTATAGGATTATAATTTCAGCATACAGAAGATCTTCAGAACCTCCTCAACAGGTAGAGGTTTAGTCCTGGCGACTACAATCGAGAAAGAAACCAGGAAGACTGAACTAAACTACAACTAATGCATTTGGCTTACTGCTCAAATATTGAGTTACTCTAACTACTTAGGTTCTATGATTAGGAAACTGATCCCCTTCTACTCCTAATCTTGTTTTCCACCAAGCTTCACAAAACTGTAGACTCCGCTGATAATCCTGACGTTGGTAGAATGCTTCATCTTCTCCTTTAATGTCTTGAGGTTGCCTCCTTGAGTTGCCTTCCATCTAAGCAAGGGTTACGAGGGAGTGGGGTGAGTAATGAGCGGTACCCAGCAAGTTCATATAGAGTACAAGGTGTTTGATGCACTAACTACAGCCTTAGACCCAAGAGTCATTTGGCAATGCAAGTTTTCGTAAACATTTCTTCAGGAGGTTGATTTTATTCTGAAAACTATGCCCAACAGCCAACACAGGGTATTAATGCCTTGAGAGCACCTTTCCTGCCGCGTTCGCAGCTCCTTCCCGGAACAAGGGGTAACATGTCACATTCTTTTACACTCTGCAGAGGTGTGTCCTTCCAAAAGAGATTAAAGCCTTGTTGCACATCCGAGTAGCTTGCTCGTCCACACTTCCTTGGTATGGGGCCCAGTCATTGATCCAAGTCATTCACTGCCTTCTCCGCATAACGCATGCCCACCCAATTCACGCAAGCAGGTTTAGCCCCTGATATTCACCCCCAACGATGAAGTACCTGGGCGCCCCTTGCGGACCATCATAGACACCAGTGGCCGTGGGCACTAAGGGGTCCCACCCAAGTACACGTATTCCCGCAAGACATACGTGAACGGTAGCTAAGTGTCCGTTGACATGCGAACGAGAGAAGATACATATGACTTTCCCGTCCCATTCCAAGTCTCTTGGATGACACGGTTTTTACGGCGCAAGAATAACTGCGGCATTGGTTATTAATTCCTAGGATTTATTTTCCAGTGCAAGTGGAACCTCCACCACAACAATCTTACCGTGGTTCCACCTGCCAGCCTTCCTAGGTTATCACCACTTGAGTCGATAACCACTAGTCATATTAATTATAAAAAGAGAACCTTTTGCTTTTTGATGAAGTAGTAATACCACAGGTATATTTGCAAGTAATTTGATAAAGATAATCAAGAGATATGAGCAAGAGTGAACTTGCCTTTTCGACTGCAAGATTATGCTAGTCAAGGTTGATACGTCTCAAACGTATCTATAATTTTTGATGCTCCATGCTTGTTTTTACACCATTTGCTTATTGTTTCGTTACACTTAGTGGTACTTTTATACATTTTCCGGAACTAACCTATTAACGAAGTGCCACAGTGCCAGTTTCCTGTTTTCTGCTGTTTTTGTGTTTCAGAAGTGATACACAGGAAATATTCTCGGAATTGGACGAAACAAGTTCCTGAAGTCATATTTCACGGGGAAGCTCCCAAACATCCGAAGACCTGACGGAGAGGGGCCACATGGGCCCCAGACACAGGGGCGGCGCGACCACCCCCCTAGCCGCGCCAGCCCCGTGTGAGGCCGCGTGGGACCCCCTCTGACATCGTCCTTTCGCCTATATATACCCCCTGACGAGAAAAACCTAAAGGCCGATCAGTTTTCCAGAATACATCGCGATCCGCCGCCGCCGTCGACCCGAAGATCGGGAGGGTCCAGAAGCTCTTCCCGGCACCCTGCCGGAGAGGGGAATCGCCACCGGAGGTCTTCTTCATCGCCATGCTTGCCTCCGGAGCGATGAGTGAGTAGTCTACCTTGGACTATGGGTCCATAGCAGTAGCTAGATGGTTGTCTTCTCCACCATGTGCTTCATGTTTAGATCTCATGAGCTGCCCTACATGATTGAGATCACCGTTATGTAATACTATGATGTTGGTTTGTTGGGATCCGATGAATATTGGTGTTTATGATTAAGTTGCTGTACTGAATTATATCTTTTGTTATCTCTATGTTGTTTATGATCTTGCATGCTCTCCGTTGTTAGTAGCTATCTTGGCCGAGTAGTTGCTAGTGACTCCAAGAGGGGGTATTTATGCTCGATAGTGGGTTCATGTCTCTATTTCACCTGGGGGAGTGACAGAAACCTCTAAGGTGGTAGATGTGATGTTGCTACTAGGGAGAAAACAACATTCATATGCTCAAGGGCATATGCTTTGTTTACATTACACACTTTGCTTAATGCAATTATCTGTTGTTCGCAACTTAATACTTTTGGGGTGTTCGGATGATATCCCCGAGGGTGGATTATTAGTCATAGATGCAGTTGGATGGCGGTCTATGTATTTTGTTGTAATGCCCAGAGTGAATCTCATAGTGATCTTCTTGACATATCACGTTATCTTTATTCTATCAATTGCCCAACTGTAATTTGTTTACCCAGCATGTTATTTTATCTATGGAGAGACACCACTAGTGAACTATGGACCCCGGTCCTATTTTAATCATATTGCAATCACCTATTTACTTTTCCCGCACTGTTTACTTTACTCGCATATTACTACTGTTTTCCACTCGATACACTCATAACCTTTGTTTCAAGCAAACCGGTGAGATTGACAACCTCATCGCTAGTTGGGGACAAAGTATTTGTTTGTGTGTGTGCAGGTTCCACAAACACCTTCAGTCGTCATCGTCTCTCTTCTCCTGATCGATAAACCTTGGTTTCTTAACTGAGGGAAAACTAGCCGCTACACTCATCATACCTTCCTCTTGGGGTTCCCAACGGGCTGGTCATCACCACGCACAAGGACATACTGCTTCCACGTCAACTAAACGCCACAGTCTTTTCTGGCGCCATCACACGAGTAGCAGCTTCTTTTCTGGCGCCGTTGCCGGGGAAGAGAGAAGACTTCTGCGAGGGGAGTTCTTCGCACACACATTCTTTACTTTGTTATTTGTTTTGCTTTACTTTATTTTATTTTACCTGCATTGCTTTATATCAAAAACCCAAAAAAATTAGAATCATTTGTAGCTGTTATTTCTTTACTTTAGTTTATCATGTTGTTCCCTGAGTTCGTTTTGGAGGACCTCTCTGTAGGGAGTGGTTCGATTATTGGCAAAAGTAACATTGAGGAGTTCTTTAATCACATTAGTATGCATGATGAAGATGAGGAAAAGTCTTGGGTTGAACTTGCTCCTAGTATTGAAGTTGCTTCTATTTATTTAATTGACATATTGGAAACTAGGTTTGCTAGTCTTAATCCTTTTATGCAATATATGTTCCTTAAGCTTCATGAAATTGAGGACCCCGAAAAGAAAGCTTTTATCTTGGAAACTTTGCGTTTAGAATTTAAGGATGTCGTTATTGAAGCTAGGAAGGTTCTTAAACGTTTTAATAAACTCGGTTCACCTATAACGGTTATTGATACACATGATGGGGAGGCCGAGATACCTATACCTTGCAAGCTTTTGGAATTGAATGATGCTTTCGAAAACAATTTTGCTTGGATTTGTCCTGAAAATCTTTTTGATGAGAATAGTGTACCAAAGCATGATCACCAAGGGTCTTCAAAAACTTATGTGGATGAAATACAATGCCTTATTGACAAGACCTTTTCTGTTGATCTTAATGCTTCTTCTGAAGGTACTTGATTCGCAATTTTCTGCGCCTAGCTCAAAGGCGTTAAAGAAAAGCACTCTTGGGAGATAACCCATTGTTTACTTTTCAGTACTTTTTCTTTTATTTGAGTCTTGGAAGTCATTACTACTGTAATGACCGCTCCTTATCTTGTTTATTTCGTTTTTGTACCAAGAGAAGCCTCTAATTTGAGTGAGGTAAAGATTTGGGGTTATTGCTGTCCTGAAACTGTTTTCGGTGCTGCACCGTAAAAATTCGAGAAAATTCTCTGTTTATCTTTTGGACCTGTGATTTCTTGTGCATATGCCCCAGGTTATATCCAAACTTTTCTTAGTTGAACACTTTTTGATTTGAGCAACAGAAAATCCCTCAAAAATTCGTCCATTATCAGCTGTCCAGTTTTGACAGATTTCTGCCAATATTTGTTTTTGCCACTTTATCGCTTTCTTTTGAGTTCTTTTTGATCAAGGAACTCTTGTGAAAGTTGCTACAGTAGTATATACTTTATATGTGGTGGTTTTGGGTTGAAACCTGAAGCTAAAAGAGGTTGAATATATTTTATGCTTACACTAATGTTGCTAATAGAATTGTGTTTAGTTTTGTATGAAGGAAGTTTTCAAGTGTAGGGATTGGAGAATGATGAGATGAGTTGAAGAATGGACAAAAGCTCAAGCTTGGGGATGCCCATGCATCACCCCAAGAAATATCCAAGAAGTACAAGCGTCAAAGCTTGGGGATGCCCCCGAGGCACCCCTTCTTCATCGGCAAAAATCAGGTCACCTTTCAAAACACTATATTTTTATTGCTTCATGCACTATGTGTTTTTCTTGGAGCGTCAGTTGTTTTAGTTTTCTTAGGTTGTTTAGTTTGTTTGTTTGCTGCAATAAATGGTTGGACCCCAACAAATTTCCTTTGGAGGAGATGTACTCGTTTTCATTTGCAAAGAACGCTCTCGTTTTCACTCTTATTAAAAATCGAGTGTTCTACTTTTTTGCTACTGCTTTTGGTTTTCGTTTTCGCCTTGATTTGCGTTCAGATCTTGTCATATCTTTTCATCAAGGTGTATTTTTGCCTCTGGGCTTTATTGGTTTTCATCAAAAGAGGTGTTTATAAAAATTTCAAATGGTGTTGGAAAAGAGAAAAAGCTTTGTGCAAAATAGTGGTACAAGAAGGAGCTTGTGTAGACTGCGGCTTAGGCTTTTCATGTCATGCTAGATGTCTTTTTGATAGTATGCTTAGTGGTTTTTATGTAGCATGACTTGTCTCAAATAACTGAGATTGCTTAATGAGCCTTTGAAAAAATCATGCGTTGTTTTTATTGTATGGAAGCATTATTTTGGTTTTCTCCTTGATGCTTTATTTGGGTTGACTTGGCGCATGCTCACACATGTTAGACTCTTACAAAGTCGCCATTAGCCTTCATGATCATTTAGTTTTAGACTTTTGATGCCATCGTATGCTTCTTTTAATGTCGCTTTGTCGCTTTGCATGATTATGGCCATTATTGCTCTCTTAGTTGGTCGCTCCCAGTCTTTTGCTAGCCCTCACCTTGTACTGAGTATGAGCTCTACTCGTGCATCCAACTCCTAAAAGCCAAAGTTTGCCATTGTGTCCACTATAAATTCCTATGCATGGTATTTGTAAGCCATTCCAAAGTAAAATTTTCGTGTGCTACCTTTCAAAAGCCTTCAAAATACTTCTCGTTTTGTGACACTGTTTTCAGCTCATGGGGACGTAGTGGTCGGATTTGCTATCTTCCATATTGTTTATTCCAAAAAGAAAAAAAAAGGAAAAAAGAAAGAAAAAATGGCACTCCTCCAAAGAATGTGAATGTTGCTGGGCACCCGATGGAATCGGTTAGCCATGGTATGTGAAAGGAAAGGTGGGGAGGAGTGCCAAGTTTTATAAAAAGAGCACGAAGTGCCAATCTCTCTCTCAAAAACTTGCTTTATTTTTGTATGGAAGATGGTAAGAACCCCATTGCCAGTCGTTGACAAAGACAACCACCTCTCAAAAATCAAGTTTTATCTCTGTTTTACAAATGAAAAGCTCTAGCACATGTTTAAATCACTGCTTCCCTCTGCGAAGGGCCTTTCTTTTACTTTTATGTTGAGTCACCACCTTATTTCTTTATGCACCATTAAGAGAGCATAGTTGTCATTCTTAGTGTGATATGCATTGTCCCAAGGTTCATTGATTGACTCATATCGTTGGTTTCACTTGTTCTTAAATTATTTGTATCTAGTCGCCCTCTTAAACTTTGAGGTGTCCTATGCATTTATGTTTTGCTCTCTTTGAAGGACAAGCTGAAAACCATTTGTATGTTTTTCCTTATGATTTGAACACACGTTTGACTTTCATTGTTTCATTATCATGATCTTTTGTTTGTGTTCATTTGCATGTTTACAACATGGTTGCTAAGTTCTTATTGTCATGATTATATCTTTCATGCCCATGTTTTAAGTTCTATTGATCCCAGCTCATCAATGCTTACATATATGATCAAGATTGTGTAGGTGCATGTCACCTCAAAAATTATTCTTTTGTTATCACTTACCTACTCGAGGACGAGCAGGAGTTAAGCTTGGGGATGCTTGATACGTCTCAAACGTATCTATAATTTTTGATGCTCCATGCTTGTTTTTACACCATTTGCTTATTGTTTCGTTACACTTAGTGGTACTTTTATACATTTTCCGGAACTAACCTATTAACGAAGTGCCACAGTGCCAGTTTCCTGTTTTCTGCTGTTTTTGTGTTTCAGAAGTGATACACAGGAAATATTCTCGGAATTGGACGAAACAAGTTCCTGAAGTCATATTTCACGGGGAAGCTCCCAAACATCCAAAGACCTGACGGAGAGGGGCCACGTGGGCCCCAGACACAGGGGCGGCGCGGCCACCCCCCTGGCCGCGCCAGCCCCGTGTGAGGCCGCGTGGGACCCCCTCTGACATCGTCCTTTCGCCTATATATACCCCCTGACGAGAAAAACCTAAAGGCCGATCAGTTTTCCAGAATACATCGCGATCCGCCGCCGCCGTCGACCCGAAGATCGGGAGGGTCCAGAAGCTCTTCCCGGCACCCTGCCGGAGAGGGGAATCGCCACCGGAGGTCTTCTTCATCGCCATGCTTGCCTCCGGAGCGATGAGTGAGTAGTCTACCTTGGACTATGGGTCCATAGCAGTAGCTAGATGATTGTCTTCTCCACCATGTGCTTCATGTTTAGATCTCATGAGCTGCCCTACATGATTGAGATCACCGTTATGTAATACTATGATGTTGGTTTGTTGGGATCCGATGAATATTGGTGTTTATGATTAAGTTGCTGTACTGAATTATATCTTTTGTTATCTCTATGTTGTTTATGATCTTGCATGCTCTCCGTTGTTAGTACCTATCTTGGCCGAGTAGTTGCTAGTGACTCCAAGAGGGGGTATTTATGCTCGATAGTGGGTTCATGTCTCTATTTCACCTGGGGGAGTGACAGAAACCTCTAAGGTGGTAGATGTGCTGTTGCTACTAGGGAGAAAACAACATTCATATGCTCAAGGGCATATGCTTTGTTTACATTACACACTTTGCTTAATGCAATTATCTGTTGTTCGCAACTTAATACTTTTGGGGTGTTCGGATGATATCCCCGAGTGTGGATTATTAGTCATAGATGCAGTTGGATGGCGGTCTATGTATTTTGTTGTAATGCCCAGAGTGAATCTCATAGTGATCTTCTTGACATATCACGTTATCTTTATTCTATCAATTGCCCAACTGTAATTTGTTTACCCAGCATGTTATTTTATCTATGGAGAGACACCACTAGTGAACTGTGGACCCCGGTCCTATTTTAATCATATTGCAATCACCTGTTTACTTTTCCCGCACTGTTTACTTTACTCGCATATTACTACTGTTTTCCACTCGATACACTCATAACCTTTGTTTCAAGCAAACCGGTGAGATTGACAACCTCATCGCTAGTTGGGGACAAAGTATTTGTTTGTGTGTGTGCAGGTTCCACAAACACCTTCAGTCATCATCGTCTCTCTTCTCCTGATCGATAAACCTTGGTTTCTTAACTGAGGGAAAACTAGCCGCTACACTCATCATACCTTCCTCTTGGGGTTCCCAACGGGCTGGTCATCACCACGCACAAGGACATACTGCTTCCACGTCAACTAAACACCACAGTCTTTTCTGGTGCCATCACACGAGTAGCAAAGGTCTTCGATATGTAAGAAATCCAAATACTGAAATAGCACCATCATCTGGTAAAGATGATGTTAAAAGAACTGCAACATGCTATGCATCATATGTGCTATGCATCGTTCTAAGCGTAACCTAACCCTGATGAGTTATTATTATTAAGTTGCGGTGACTTCTTTGTGATGTGTTGCACTTTTAGATTCAATTACAGACACACAAGGTTTTTACGGGTTTTAGGTTAACTTGCTATCCTATATAAGTAAAAGAATAGGGATTTCTATTTTCGTGCCCCTGGGTCGTTAGTTGTACTCAGTTTTCCCCAGCCGCTTAACTTTTTCTCAGTTTTCCCCTCGCTCTAGTTTGAAACCCCTCGCAGACGCTCGGACGGGAGGGTTGCCGTTTAGTTGACCGTTCTGTGCTGATGTGTGGGGCCGCGTCGTGTAGGGCCGCGTCGCGTGGGGCTGGTAGAACGGGACCGTGTGGGACAGGACGAGACCGCGTTTGGTTGTACATGAGAGCTCGGTTTTGTCTCTCTCGGCCCAAATTGGCATTTTTCATAGCGCATTTTTCCCCTCTCTCTCTGTAACAGTTCTCTCTCTTTTCACCAAATTAGTATCAAATCTAGAGAAGCTTCTATTTCTGTCTTTCTTTAATGATTGTTGCCTTTTGGCCCTCGTTTTTTGCCCAATATGTTAACAAATCTAGTAGCAAATCTAGAAGCTAGTAGAGGATAAATTCACAGCAGCATAATAAATCGAGAAAATATAGGATAAGCTGCATACAGCAGCCAACATAGCATATACTAGTTGAATGCCCGTGCGTTGCCATGGGAAAATAAGATCTAAAAAAGGGTGATCTTATTTTGCTAGGATATCCATGCATGACGACTTATAGTCTTTTATTTATAGTGTTCATATACCTCACATATTTACCAATCTTTCCATAAGCTAGCATTGATGTGGAAGAGAAAGACTGTCCCCAAGTATATGTCATACTTTTGTGAATGGGGCTATGTAAGCCTTTGCAAACCACATCAGAGAAAATATTGAAGTGTAATCACCACAAAGTTGATATAGGTTATCCAATTAACTTTTAGAAGCCTCCAGCCACCTCTTTGACCTAGCCGCCGCCTCTTCTCCTCCTCCTCCACAGCTTGGTTCCCCCTCCTCCGGCCGGCCTTGCCGGCGTCAGGTGGGGTGGGGAACCCGATCTATGGGTGGAGTTTTCAATAAATATAGTATTTTTACAAGATTAGATTAGGGTTTGGTAGCCATCTTCTCCTAGCTTCTACGCCAATGAAGATGTCATCATCTACAATAAGTGATCTTCAGGCCTTCGTTCAACGACGAGATCTTCTTCTCGGCGTCAATGGTGGTGTTGTTAGATTACAGTTCTATAGGTATGGTCTTTTAGATCTTACTTCTCCAAGTCGATTTTGGAGTTTTCTCATGGTTGCCGCGAGGAGGATTATCCTTGTAATATTTATCCCGGCTGCTACGTCCTCGACAATGGTGATTCGTACACTCGGCTCTCCAGTGGCGTCGACCAGGCTGTTCGGTCTCTTTTCCCTGGAATACTGGTGTTGGTACTCTTGCCGATATTGGTTGATTGTTTTAATGGCTGCGTGCGTGCACGTAGCCTTAGCATTGCGGCTCAAATATAAAAATATGGGAGCACCTCTATTGGTATTTGCAGGTATATGATATGATATCTATGCCATTATTTTTTGGATGCCTTCAAAAAAATACGAGATTGTGTCATGGAAGAAGAAGAGTTTGAAGATCTCGAAGATTAGCTCGTTTTCTTTTAGACTTTATTTTGTAATAGTTGGAGTCAGCTCTACCGTGTACTATTTATTATTATAAATATATGTGGTATTATTTCAAAAAAAAGTTGATATAGGTTATTATTTCATTTATTTCCACTTGTATACATATGTCCCAAAGTATATAAGGTTTATTTTTTTCCTTAAAATGTACAATTTTCAGAAATTGCAAACCAATACTATTACAATCCAATCACAATTTGGCATATCCCTCTTAGAAAACAAATTCACTTAAAAGGTCCACCAAACATCACCATTCAGTAAGCAAGCGACAGGAAATGGTGTGCACCAAGTGGCCACGGGTGAACAAACATAAATACTGTCAAAAAATATTGTTTTCTCTCTAATATTACACGTCAAAATTATGACTTGACCAAGTCAAGAACTCATCTTGGATCATGTGGCATTTCCACATAAAATTTGCGATCTCCATGGCTCCCTCCCATTTCCCCTTGTTGGAGTTCCTTCTGAGTAGGCACAATGAGATAATCATCGGTAGCATCGTTTATCACCTTATAAGAATTGCAAACCAATCACAAAAATACATAATATTATCTGAAGTCCACACATCAAATATATTGAAGCTAACATGGTTTTTTCCTACAGTCAAGCTGAGCAAAACATAAATAAAACATCAGATATGTTGCATACTAAATTAAGTTTGGCTTTAGTAGATGGTCTTAAATACAAAACATCATATTACCAATCAAAGGTTAGTTAAGAAACTGGACACCTTTAACTGGGGCAGAGCTTTGATGATATCAAGCAGAGCATTTTTCAGAGCGCCTTTTTCCCCTCTCTCTCTCTGTAACAGTTCTCTCTCTTTTCACCAAATTAGTATCAAATCTAGAGAAGCTTCTATTTCTGTCTTTCTTTAATGATTGTTGCCTTTTGGCCCTCGTTTTTTGCCCAATATGTTAACAAATCTAGTAGCAAATCTAGAAGCTAGTAGAGGATAAATTCACAGCAGCATAATAAATTGAGAAAATATAGAATAAGCTGCATACAGCAGCCAACATAGCATATATATATATATATTCAGGACAGATCCAACAGTACTATCGATCCCTAGATCCAACATAAGCTATAGTTTACATGGGACTAAGCTTGGAGGCTGCGCAGGTGAATCCCAGGTGCTTTGTGTTTGGCCATGAACGCATGCACGTTCACGGTCGTTCCAACTCTAGCGCCGCCAGGGGCACTGCCAAGGGATTCGGCATGGTTCACCAGGCAGTTGAAGTCGGTGGCGCGGAGCCTCCTGTTGCAGAAGGGGCACCTGTAAACGCCTCGAACAAAGTGGCGATCGTAATGGCCGGACTGCAGCCTTCTGAGGACGTGACGAGTCTTGGTGTGGAAGGACTCGTCGTCGCTGTCGACGTCGCTGCTCTGCACCTGTCACGTAGCACCAAAGATCGAAAAACACGGAGTCAATTGCAGCGATGATGGAACAGAGAGTGAACAAAAGATCATGCATGATAATATGGGCACGAAAAAAAGAAGCCTCAGTTACATTGGACACACTTATATCCAGGATTTGGGTCAGTGAACCAAAGATCATGCACAACAAATTTATACACACCAATTGTTCACAGACCAAACCCTGAATCAATTTGTGCCCAAATATTCATCATCATCGGCACAAATTAACCGGATGGGATTGATTACTCACATAAGTTAACCGAATCTTAAACAAAAGCAAATCACAAACACTAATAACGCTAGATCTATCATAATAACGCTAGATCTATCATAAAAGGATTGAACTAGGAACAGACTAACCCTAATAACGCTAGATCTATCATAAAAGGATTGAACTAGGAACAGACAAACCCTAATAACGCTAAATCTAACACAAAGGGATTGAAATGACATAAGAACAAGGGAACAAAGGGTTACCTCTAGGTAGTCGTCGACGATGCTGGTGTCATAGGGGTTCGCCGGCGTGATGTACGGCACTGGTTCGTACGGGTCTTTGTACAGGTCCCAATCGACGGGGGCCTGGACGGGTGCCTGGACGGGGGCCTGGACGGGGGCGGTGGCCATTGCGCCGGTGGCTGATGCGCCGGCGCCTACGTCGGAAGCAGCGACGGCTGCCTGGACGAGGGCGGCGGCCGATGCGCTGGCGGCCGATGCGCCGGCGACTACGTCGGCAATGGGCATCTCATGCTTCTCCATCGCCGGGGTTTTTTCTTAGGGGTTTTTTCGACGTGAAGTGGAGAAGATGATGGGACAGGAGAGGCAGTTGCAGTGAGAATGAGAGAGTGGGCAAGCGTCGAGAGAGAGAAAGAGGGGCTCTATAAAGACGAAGGTGGCGTTTGGTGTACCGCAACACGCGTTCGCTATGCACGGCTGCAGCGTGCACCGCGACACGAGGCTAACCCTTCGATGTTTGGTGTACTCAGTTATACCCTCGGGCCTTATATAGAAATTTTATATGTACTCAGTTTTCCCCTCGAGTACTTAGACTGGCAAGTGCAATATACTCAGTTCTACCCTCAAGTAGCTGGTCAACAGAGAGTCAACAAATGAGATTAACATAGCTAATTGAGTCATTTCATGCGCAAAAAAATCTAAAAAAATAAAAACATAGTGGCACCTACTCATAGAGTCTTCCTACGCAACCTGCCACCTTAACAAACATAGATAAATCATGTTTTACCACAAATTGCCACTTCTCATAATCACTAGTAGCTATGAAGATGCATGGTTTTCCACTCAAACCCCTTTGCAAAACATTTTTCCCAAAACATAGTTTGTCTAAATGAGGCCATAATTGTCACACTCATGTATATTTGAATTGCAAATAATTTGATGTAGTCCAATATGAATTATATTGTACAAAACACGCATTTTTCATTTTGTAATTATTTTGTTTGAATCCCTTAGTCTATTTACTATTTACGTGCCCTTGGTTTCTTAGTACTACTCAGTTTTGCCCTCAAGTACTGTCACAAATGCTCACAGAAACCCAAACTTATCCTGATTGGTTGGGCAGTTGTCACACGGATCGACTCCACCAACCGTTGATCCACTGATCTAACGGGCAGTATACCCCTATCCGTCTCTTCGTGGCCACCCCTCTCTCTCTCTGTCGGTGGATCAACGGTTGGTGGAGTCGATCCGTGTGCATTTATGGATTATTTTGCCACGTAACTATATTCCCTCTATTTATGCATTATTTTCTACGATTTAAAAATGTTAAACTAAAAAGTGGTAAACAAGAGACATACATATTTATCACCCCTCTAACAATTATGAACTATCTTTAGCATTCCTTTTCTTTTAGGGAATTTAGTTTTGGTAATTTGAAACGGCCCAAAAGTGGTATAATTTTGGTAGAAACATAAGACATACATATTTATCACCCCTCTAACAATTATCAACTATCTTTAGCATTCCTTTTCTTTTAGGGAATATAGTTTTTGTAATTTGAAACGGCCCAAAAGTGGTATAATTTTGGTAGAAACATGAGACATACATATTTATCACCCCTCTAACAATTATCAACTATCTTTAGCATTCCTTTTCTTTTAGGGAATATAGTTTTTGTAATTTGAAACGGCCCAAAAGTGGTATAATTTTGGTAGAAACATGAGACATACATATTTATCACCCCTCTAACAATTATCAACTATCTTTAGCATTCCTTTTCTTTTAGGGAATATAGTTTTTGTAATTTGAAACGGCCCAAAAGTGGTATAATTTTGGTAGAAACATGAGACATACATGTTTGGCATATTTGGGGCATTTCGGTGAATGAATTATTTATCACCCCTCTAACAATTATCAACTATCTTTAGCATTCCTTTTCTTTTAGGGAATATAGTTTTGGCAATTTGAAACGGCCCAAAAATGGTATAATTTTGGTAGAAACATGAGACATACATATTTGGCATATTTGTGGGATTTCGGTGAATAGATTATTTATCACCCCTCTAACAATTATCAACTTTCTTTAGCATTCCTTTTCTTTTAGGGAATATAGTTTGGGATATAGTTTTGTTTATTTGAAACGTCCCAAAAGTGGTATAATTTTGGTATAAACATGAGACATACATATTTGTGGGATTTCGGTGAATGCATTATTTGTCACCCCTCTAACAATTATCAACTATCTTTAGCATTCCTATATTCCCTAACACTTATTTTTTTTGGTAATTTCGGTGAATGCACACACTAACTTTGAAAACAACTACAAATACATGTAACTGAATAATGGATTTGTAACAAGGGATCCCTTGTAACAACTTCTAGCGCTTGACGAGCAATGATTAGAATCCGATCGCAATTATACAACAAAAAAAAACAACCAGCCATCAGATTAGCTTGCTTCTTCAACTCGATCAGCTGCTTTAACTGCTTATTCATTTTCTTCAGTTCTCCCTTCACTTCTACCAGTTCTGCATTGGGAGCATTAGGCATAATCGGGATGGCCCCTCTCTCCGCTGCATTCTCTACAGCAAGTACCCCCCCCCCTCCCAAATTGCGCTCCCCAATACCACCAATTGATTCCTGCAATTTAAGCCTCTGAACATACACATCGATCCACTCGAAATACCTGCATTTCTTCAGGATCTGAAAATAACAACGTGAACCCTAAATCCCAAATTCGAGGGAATAACAAGAAAATCGAGAGAAAACAGAGCAATTGGAGCGAGATCTAACCTTATCCCCCTCGCTATATGGCAAGCTCTCGCATGCAAGGAACTCACGTCCACGGTTGCCGTTGTCGTTCGTCTTACAGATCGACCGCTTCAGAGGCTCTTGGCGTGGGCAGTCAGGGCATCTTGTCAAAGGCACGGGTCCATACTACGGCCATGAAGAATGGGAGGTTGAAGAGAAACTAGACATCACCCGCCTGCCGGAGAAGGGCTGCCGCTGGCGGAGAAGAAGAACAATGGGGCGCGGGGAAAGAAGGGGGAAGCAATGGCACGGGCACGGGCACGGGCGCGGGGCTGGCTCGGGCTCCCATTTTGCAACGGGCACCTGGGTAAGCTGTGGGTCCAACGCGCTAACGTGGACAAGTTGCGGGTCCCATGATGATCTGGATAAGTGGAGGCGTGTCCACTGCGGGGCACCAACAGCGGCCCCACTTGCCAGCACCAACCAACGGTCAAGTTAACGGGATTCCTCCCGTCCGAGCTCCTTGTGAGAGTTTCAGACAAGGGCTTGGGCAAAACTGAGGAAAAACTAAGCGGCTGGGGAAAACTGAGCACAACTAAGGACCCGAGGGCACAAAAATAGAAATCCCAAAAGAATAAAGTGTAACAAGAATAAGATTATTGGTTTTAGGAGTTATCCTCATTCCTAGCTACAGGAGGATGATGATGGATAGTGGACACATGAAAGTAGCAATTTTAAGTTGCATCGATGATTAGCAATCAATTAGTTGATCATGAGCAAGCAATGTTGAGGTAAATTGTATCAATAGAGTAATACCTAGTTATTGTTAGGGTTGACAATAATCTTAACATGCATAAGCAATTGTTTACTTCTAGGCATAGTAATTGGTGTAATGCTTAGTTAATATGTTCTTAAAAGAATAACTCTTGAAGGACATATTTCCTAATGATGAATCACTAAATGAATTCATTTTAATGGTTAGTTACCTTCTGAAAATATGTAGTTAAGGAGGCATACTTTCTTTATTATTGATTGCTAGGGTTTGAATCACCATTTTAATCAGTTTCTAAATTGATTTAGACATTTCATGATTAAGGAGACCCTTAATAAAACAATTGTAAATTAATGGATTAACGTTAAAATCAATTATAAGCACAAATTAATACTTATTTAAGGTATTTCCTAATTTTTAGCATTTAAGAAAATGGATTTAGGATTTAAGTCAAATTTTAAATGATTTAAAATTGAATTAAAAGTTTTAAGATTAGTTGTCAATGAAACAATTGTTGAATGATGTATTAAATTTCAAGAAATAATTCTAATATACCAATTAATATTCATTGAGGATTTTTCTTTAATTTAGCACTTTCAAAATTACTTAGGAAGATAGTTTTAGGGTTTTGAAGTAGTAATAGTAACAATTTAAATTAGTAAACTAGAATAATCAAATGTTACTTTAATAAAGTAATGTGAGTGTATAAGTATTTATTTAAATTTATAAAAGTTATTTATTTTCTAAATTTGGTTTAAATTCGTAATTTGAAAATGCTACTTAAACAAGTTCTATATTTTGAACCAAAATTATTCGACACAAGTACATGAGATTATAGTAAAAAATATATATCATATTTTTGTGATCATTTTGGTATATTACTCGTATTTTTCTGATTCAAAATGAGTGAGATATGGATTTTCTAAGTTTCCATGATTTTATGGAATTTGAATTAGCGCATAAAACTTTTTAGACCTACCGAGAGCTAGCTAAAGGTCACTGAGAAGTAGGGTTACGGCCAGGTAAGAACATAGGCTTTGACTGGTCAACAAGTTGACCCTGGACTAGAGTTCACCGCCGGCTGGGCAGTCATCGACGGCGGCGATGCTAGAAGGGTTCCCAGGATGATTGGAGGTGTGCATCAGAACGATAAGAACCAGGCGAACCTAATAGTGGGGGCGCCGCTACGATTTGACCACCGGAGCATCGCCGGCGACGTCGTATCGCGGCGGTGAAGCTCCGGCCAAGTACAGAATATGGCCTACGCTCGATCCTATGATGCGGTAAGAGGTGCAAAAGAGGCGCAAGCTTACCCCGAGGTTATTCAGATGGTTGACGAGGCTGATTGTGGTCGGAGGTGAGCACAATCGCCAAGAAACATGAGGACGACCTGCAGAAGGGAACGGGCTGATTAGACCACCTCCGAGCTCTCCTCGCCTCGAGACTTCGCTGGGACGATGAGTAAGACTCCACGCTCCTGATACACCACCCCTTGGAGCTCGGGGCGCTCGCATTCGCCGGCACAGTGACAAACTCCGGTGGCAGACACCGGCACAGCGGAACAATCAGAGAGAGATAGAGAGAGTTAGGGGTAGATTGAGAAGTCTGAGAAGATTCAGGGCTTCATGGCGCTCCTCTGGGTACTTGTATGGCTCAAGGTGAGAACGGTGACGATGACACAGCGGCGAGGACGGTCGAGATGCGTCGATGTTCTGGAGACATGAATCAGCACAAATCTTAGCGCTCCTTCTGGCAAAGGATGCGGAAATATCCAGGAGAAGAGGTGGCGGTTCGTCGGACTCTGAGCCGGTCTTATCGGTGACGAGGACGTGGAGCTCGCCGGCTCCGTGGCGTCCATGCGAGGGAGACGGGAGGAAGACGATGACTCTCTCCACTGAAAAAAAACGAATCGTTACCGAGGCTGCCTTCTGGTGGGCTGCTGTTAGGCTAGTTCTGTGGGCTGCGGTCCACGGACCAGTTTACCTTTTTTCTGTATTATTTTCCTTTTCCTTTTCTGTTTCCAGTTTTGGAATTCCTATTTAAATTCCAAGTAGTTTTGGAGGATTTTGAATTTGGGACTACCTATGAAATAGATTTGGATGTTCAGTAACATCATGAATTATAGTAAATAAAACTTTTATGTGCATAATCACGTAAAATACTTTGAGTAACCTTATAATTTGCATAGAAATTTGAATAGAAGTAATTTTGAATTGCTAGGTTCTTTATTTTTGAAATACTCACTAAGACTTGAATAATTTGCTATGTGAGTATGTAACAGCTATAGTTTGTATTTAGATGAAAATAAAATTACTATAGATGGGTACTCCTACCATTGGATTTCTTGTTTTAGGCATGTGAACATGATTTCATGTTTTCTCAAACTTTCTTTATAGCATCAATTTGCCTCATGGCCATGCCAAGGCTTTAATGGTTTCTAAATTATTACTTTTATTGTTTGATAATAGATCATGAAGTATCATAGGAAAGACCTTGGTGGCTTGAGACCATGATCAAGTACACCTTTTCATGGGTTTGATCTCTGGGTAAAAGACTTGATTGTTTTACCTAATAGTAATTGTGGTTTGAACATAATTCTTAAATTTTAAGGTTAGGGAAGAAGAGTAGTTATGGCTTATGATCACAAAGTGATGCATAAGTTGGAATAGATACTTTGGATTGTCTTTATAATGAATGGTCTAAAGGGACATAGAATCTGATGCAATGGTATTATACCCTAATTTAAGAAATAGTACTCAATACTAAAAGTGTGATCTAGATTCTATACTAGATATAAATCTAGGGTTTAGGCTTGTGAATTATACCATTAATATCTAGTGACTCTCGTAAGATGGAATCTTGTACAAAGATCAAGGTTCCCATTTAGATTTCACAATATGGGTGTTTCTTGGTTGGGACATGCTTAAGTTGGGCTCCTACTCCACCCTTAGTCTTAGGGTGATATCTGCTTACCACATTAGGTTTTACGGATAACCTAACTATCTTCCACCAACCAGTATAATCATGTACTAGACATGATCATCTTTTATTTCCGTCACCAACTCCCATAGTCTGTGCATCTAAACTTCCTTCATAAACTCCTTCTCAAGGTATTGAGATCAATACTACTACCAATACTCCTCCTCGATATCTAGTGGGTCCAACCAACACATTATCCTAATGTTAACTTCTAAGTTTAGGCATAGGGTATACTTCCTAAGGATGGTTCTAATATCCTTATGGTTTAAATCTCACCTAAGGTTGTTATTACTCTTCTAAGCATCTTGGTATTTTGGTTAACCTTTCCTACTACCGAGTTTCTAAATTATAACCTAAGTTATCCCATAAGATGAGGATAAAACTAAATGGATTTAGTTTCTCTCTTCTAGTCCAAAAGAGAAATAGATTTGAATGTCATAGAATATAAAATAGATAAGTATTTGAAAATAAGACTTGTGTTGAATTCTTGGTGATATATAAAGTTCATGGATTTATGTTTAATGAATGCCATGATGACCATGGTAGAAATAAGTATTGGTTCATAAGATGATGTGGTAATAATATTGTTGTACCTCACTTTACTTTCTCTTAACTAATGTTGTACCTCTACCCAAAACAAGGTTTTAGCAAAGGTCATGTTGAAGTTTATCGCGCTCCAGTTGATGAGCTACTTCAGTTCCATCAACTCAAGTGAAACTCCAATCACTTTGATATGTTTTATTTAAATGCGTGAAAATTATCCAGATTTTCTTATGCATGAATGCAATGCACACCTCTGTTGCCTCTATTTTGTGACCACTAATCCTGGGATATTACAGTCTCTCCCCCTTAAACTAAACTTCGTCCCGAAGTTTTTGCTCTCATACATTGTGATGAACTTGTTGTGGATATCATCTAACTTGTAATTCCTTTTCCAACTAATTTGGATAAAGATGATATCCCATGTCCAGGGTTTCACTTAATCTTCCATTATCTAACTCCGAACAATAGTCACTTGAATTCCATCCATCTTGGTCACTTCTTAGTCATTCTCTTGGATTATCCCTGTTTGCAATACTTTCTATGGCTTAAAGGGTCCTACTAATTGTTCCAACAAATCTTCCTAATTGGCTCTTGGTTTTACCAGGTACGAATGGATTAAACACATTTAGTGTGTCCATTCCAAGGTTTATGATCCAATTCTATAGGTTTTAATAGGTCTTCTAGGTTCAAGACGATGGTTAACTCTATTATCAATCTTCTCCAGCTGTGGTTCATACTACCTGTAGTTCATGGTCAAAATCCTCTAACTCCTTTGTCGAACTCCATAAGGCTATGATAAATCTTGGAAAGAACTTACTTCCGCCATTCTCAATCCAACTATCAACACCTTTAGGCTTTCCTGAACTCTCCCCCTTAGGAGTACTGAATACTCCACTTTCTCAATGTAAGCTCTAACTCGCTTCCTCGAGGTATGAACCTCGACTTCACGTGTGATGGACTTCCGAGACTACTATTAAAATAGTGCCTCAGAAAAACCTTAAAAACATAAGGCTAATGTCATCACAGTTTCAACCCTCTTAGTAACTGTTATTCCAACTCCTTGAGTCTACTACTTCCAACTTATTGCTTAACTCTCCCCCTTAGGCTTTTCTAATGGTCTTTGAACTTACTGTCCTCTAACCATTTAGACTTCATAATTAGGCTAGAAGTCTTGGTTGGTTGTACGACTACGTCTTTCTAATATTTCTCGAAGAAATCTGCGGTGCACCCACAAAATTGTGGATATCCGGTACGAATTCTTTGATGCCTGCTAGCTTCGCGACAGCTCTGGACAATTTATAAGGCGCCTCGTCTAGGGATTTGCTTTGCACCAGCAGCAACGTTGAGTGCATACAACACAACCAAGAACTTTGCTCCCAACTTACGATGAGGTTGTCAATCCCACCGGTTTGCTGTAAACAAAGGATTGAGCGTATCGAGTGGTAAAAGGTAATAGTATGCGAGTAAAAGTAAACAGTGCGAGTAAAAGTAAACGGTATAGCAATGTAAAGGAAATTGGACCGGGGTCCACAGTTCACTAGTGGCGTCTCTCCATAAGATAAATAACAACATGTTGGGTAAACAAATTATAGTTGGGCAATTGATAGAGTAAAGATAACGTACATATGTCATGAGGATCACTATGAGATTCACTCTGGGCATTACGACAAAATACATAGACCGTAATCCAACTGCATCTATGACTAATTATCCACCCTCTGAATGTCGTCCGAGCAAACATTAGGTATTAAGTTCCGAACAACGAATAATTGAATTAAGCAAAGTGCATAGAGTAAACAAAGCAAATGTCCTTGGACACAAGAATGTTGTTTTCTCCCTAGTGGCAACAGCACATCTACAACCTTAGAGGTTTCTGTCACTCCCCCAGATTACTAGAGGCATGAACCCAACTATCGAGCATAAATACTCCCTCTTGGAGTCACTAGCATCTACTCGGCCAAGATATCTACTAGCAACAGAGAGCGTTGATATGTCCAAAACGTATCTACTTTCCCGAACACCTTTGCTATTGTTTCTCCTATAATTTGTGTGTTTTGAATACAACTAACACGGACTAACGCTGTTTTCAGCAGAATTACCCTGGTGTCTTGTTTTTGTGCAGAAATCCAACTTTCAGGAAAAATCCCAAAAAATACTGCAAAATTCCTATGTTACCAGAAGACCCACGGAGCCCGAAGACGAGACGGAGAGGGGCTGGGAGGCAGGCTCACCACCAGGGGGCGCGGCCCAGGCCTGGCTGCGCTAGGGGGTGGTGAGACCACCCCAGCCGCCTCCTCGAGCCCCCCTTTCGCCTACAAATACCGTTCGACCTGAAACTATTGGGGGTTCGGCGTTTTTCCCAGATAGACTTCCGTTGCGCCGCCACCATTAGAAACTGCGATTCGAAACCAGAAACCCCGTTCTAGCACCTTGCCAGGACGGGTATTTGGAGGAGATCTTCATCACCATCATCAGCGACGTCTCTCCATATCCATCCATGACTCCCTTATCCATGTGTGAGTAATTCCCGTTGTAGATGAAGGGGATGGTAGGGATTAGATGAGATCATTCATGTAATTTTCTATGAGATTGTTAGGGCATGGTGCCTAGTATCTATTATTAGTACTTATGACATTGTTGCAACTTGTTGTACTTAATGCTTGTCACTTTGGGCCTGCGAGTGCCATGATCTTAGATCTGAACTTGTTATTGTTTTATGATGATACTTGTTGTTTATGGTCGTACCTGCAAGTTGTATACACATATTATTGTCCGGAACCCGAGGCCCCAAAGTGACAGCAATTGGGATAACCAGAGGGGATGGCTATGATGTGAGGATTACATGTGTTCACCAAGTGTTAATGCTTTGCTCCGGTACTTTATTAAAAGGAGTACCTTAATTACCAGTAGATTCCCTTGAGGCCCTGCTGCAAACAGGCTGGTAGGACAAAAGATGTCATGCAAGTTTCTCATTGCGAGCATGTACGATTATATGCGGAACACATGCCTATGGTTGTTTGTTACTAGGATGCTTTATCATTATTTATCTGTAATTGCTCATGTCTTACTGATTTCATAAATTATCTTATCCATGCAACACCCGCACATCTATCCCCATGCCTACAGTATTTCATTCTACTGTTTACTATTGCTATTATTACCATATTTACTTTATTATTATTGCTACTATTTTACTATTATCACTACTACAAAACTATTGCTACTGATAAACCGCTGCGAGCAAGTCTGTTTCCAGGTGCAGCTAAATTGACAACTCGCCTGTTAAGGCTTATAAATATTCTTTGGCTCCCCTTGTGTCAAATCAATAAATTTGGGTTTTACTTCCCTCAAAGACTGTTGCGATCCCCTATACTTGTGGGTCATCAAGCATGCAAGATCATAAATAACATATAGATAACAAAAGATAATATTCAGCACATCAACTTAACATAGTACCAATACTCATCGGATCCCAACAAACACAACATGTAGAATTATATAAAGATGATCTTGATTATGTAGGGCAGCTCACAAGATCTAAATATGAAGCACTTGGCGGAGAAGACGACCATCTAGCTACTGCTATGGACCCGTAGTCCAAGATAGACTACTCACACATCACTCCGGAGGCGACCATGGTGGTGGAGAAGGCCTCCGGCAGGGATTCCCCTCTCTGGCAGGGTGCCGGGAAGAGCTCCTGGATCCTCCCGATCTCGCGATGATGACGGCGGCGGCTTGCAGTATGTTTCGAGGAAAAGCAATCTGTTCTTTAGGTTTTTCCCGTCAAGGGGAACTTATAGGCGAAAGGGCAGCGTCAGGAGGTGGGCCAGCTGGCCTCACCCCCTGGTGGCGCGGACCAGGGGTAGGCCGCACCACCCTAGGGTGTGGCTGGCTCCTGGCCCCCCTCCATCTCATCTTCGGTCTTCGCGAAGCTTCGGTAAAAATAGAAGATTTGACTTTTGTTTCATCCAATTCCGAGTATATTTCCTGTGTAGCTTTTCTGAAACACAAAACAGCAGAAAACAGGGAACTGACACTGCGGCATCTCGTTAATAGGTTAGTTCCGGAAAATACATAAAAATGCCACGAAGTGTAACAAAACACAAAGCAAATGGTGTATAAACAAGCATGGAGCATCAAAAATTATAGATACATTTGAGACGTATCACTTGTTGTGATTTACTTTTTCGTTCTTCGTTATTGCCTATCGTTTTTATAACAAGCGATTCCTTCTGGAGTTAGAGTTGTGGCAAGATCAGTTCACATTGATCACTATGTTGTAGGTGCGGAAAGGATGAGACTGACTTTCAACTTTTCTTTTCCTATCATTATGTCCATGCAGTTTGGTTTGCTTCTCCTCTAGGTTTGCGAGTCAAAGGCTTAATACAGCCAGGGATTGACCAAGTAGAAGATGCCCTCTATCACATGATGACTACCTATAAACATGATAACTTTATTGCAATGATTTTAAACATACTTTGGTCTATCCGGAAAGCTATGAATGACCTTCTTTTCAGCGGGAAACTTAGCGCACCCTTCCAGGTTTTGCACGTTGACGAGCTATTCTTAACACAGGTGAAATGGAGCTTCTGGACCAGGGCGGCTGGACTCTGCTCGTGCTGCTGTTTCAAATGCAAACTCCCTTGCTTCTTTTGACATAAACATGATTTTAAAGAGCCCTAATACTTACATTGACGCAGCTTGGAAAAACCCCTCTCCCTTGTCTTCTTTCCTTGCAGGTACAAGAACTAAAGCGGAGATAGGGACTTTCATGCAGTGGCCCAACCAAGGAAACATACAAGTTGTTCTTGTACAAGCTACTTCCATGGTGGATTCTACTTTGATGGCTGAAGCTAAGGCTCTAGAACTTGCAGCTCACATAGTACAGACCATGAAGGTGTAAGGGTGTGTTCAGTTCGGGAACAAAGTGGAATGGAATATAATGGTTCCATTCCACTAGAATGGGTTGGTTCCATTCTCGTGTTTAGTTGAGCTAAAAATGTGAAATAGAACGATTCCGTCCGATGTTTAGTTGAGACAAAATATGTGGAATGGAATGGCTAAATTGTACTGTTTAGACAATCATATTATGCTAATAACTTTCATATATTACCAAAATTTACTGTTTGTATAGCTGTATTGCAAGAAAAATAATATTTTTCTTCTAATTTTTCTCCCCAAAAAATAAAAAATTCTCCCAATGCCCCTGTCTTGCTAGCCGCCGCCTGCCCGCCACCGGTCGTCGCTCGCCCGCCAGCCGTCGTTCGTCAGCCCAGTTGCCTGGTTGGATTGAGGAGGGGTGAGGTCGCCTGCCCCCGCCGGTCGTCGTCCGCCCGCCGGCCGTTGCCCGCCCGATGTATGGCCGTTGCCCGCCTGCCGGCCGCCGTCGCCTGGGTGGACTGTGGAGGGGTGAGGTCGCCTGCCCGCCGCCGACTGCCGGTCGTCGCCTGGGTGGAGTGAGGAGGACACGATGAGTGAGAGGAAGTGATTAGGGGTGGGTCCCGTTCAAAGAGCGATTAGGGGGTGGGTAGTTTCCTTTTTCCCTAGTCAGAGAGCGATTAGTGGGGACGGAACGAGCACATTCCACCGATTCGGTGGAATGGCTTGGTTCCGCATCTAGGCGGAATATTCCATTTCGAGGAACCGTTCCATTCCAGTGTTTTTCCGAACCGAACACAAGGATGAGCTCTAGGTGTGGAACAGTTCCATTACGTTCCACTTCGTTCCACCAACCGAACACACCTTAACATCTGAACTTCCTCACAGATAGTCAAACCTTGGCGGAGGCGGCAACAAGATGATACCCATCAAGGTACCCTAGACACTGGACAATCAGACAAAATCTGCACCAGTTTGTCTTCTACATGCAAGGCATTGATGCTGAGTTTTCAAGATAAAAAGAGAGAAGAACATGATTGCTCACAAGCAAGCTCAAGAAGTTTATCATCTGTCCAACTTTGATACCTGCTCTTACAGTTGCTTAGGATAGTTAAATGATGAACCAGATAGGTTTATTTGAAAACTAACTACGTCTCATATATTTACTTTTAAATTGATATATGAAGATCTCATGAATTCTGATAATCACTTTCCCTCTAAATACTTGTGGAAACTTAAAATCCTATTAAAGACAAAAATATTCATGTGGTTTCTTAATAGAAAGGTTTTATTTACAAAAGAAAATATGAAGAGATAATGAAAAGGATGCAAGAATGTTGTTTTTATGATACAGTGGAATCATTAGAACATCTTTTTGTTTCATGCCCTCTTGCTAATATTGTTTAACGCATTGTCTTTAGTATGTACAATATTCCCCTCCGACTAATATTAAAAAATATGTTTAGAAATTGGCTAAATGTGATTGACAGGAAAACTAAAGCAAGAATACGAATTGGTATATCTGATTTGTGTTGGTCAATTTTAAAATGTCGGAATAATGTTATGTTTAACAATATCGGTGCTTACAAATTCTTGCAGGTTATTCGTGTGGCTTTGCATCGGATCCAAGAATGATCCATCTTGCTCCCGGAGGACGAACGTGAACCGATGGTCGCTCGAGATTTCTTCAACCAGGCTGGCTGGCAGTATTCTAGGAGATTGACGGATGCTTAGGCTTGTTGTTTTGCACTTTTTCCATTGGTTGAAATTAGTATCGACCTTATGTGAGTCTTGAGATGTAAACTTGTGCTACTTTAAAACTATGCAATGCAGAAGCTGGGGTGTTTATCCCTCATTTTGAAAAAAGATAGTTGCTTAGGATCAAGGCATGCTGCATCAAGCTGTCTTGTTAAATCTGCTTTTAGCTCTCTAAATGTGCAATCTTGCACATTGATGTTAGTGTTTTGTCTATAAATTTGCAATAAAATACTTGTTTGCCAAAAAAAATTGGGCAACATGTGTTGATAATAATCTTGCCTTAATTAGAGTTAGTCGGTTGGCTTATTTGCCATGGTCCAGATATACTAGTGTTAGTCGGAGCTTAATTAGTAGTTTCCTAATACTAGTACTATACGAACCAGGTCGCGTGAGTTTAATAGGTAGTCGTACAAGTAGACTTGGTGTCCGGATCGGTTTAGACAAGATTTACTAGGACGTGTAGAACTAGTGCGTTTGAGTCTTGGCCGTGTATAAATATACACCGGGCTTGTTAAGCTTGTAGAAAGTTGTAAGGCAGAGAAAAAGAGCAATAAAGAAAAAGTTTAGAACGTGCGATACGTACGCTTGGCGAATTCCAACAATTGGTATCAGAGCGAGGTCGAAGATCCGAAGCTATGCTTGCCCCGGGGAGGCGATGCTACTAGAGCCTCGGGGCGGGCGATTGTCGGTCGGTGGAGCGACCGAGTGAAGATGGCAAGTACGCCGTTGACAAGGGTATAATTGATAGAGCCCGTTAGTTGAGTACCCATGAGGCCCGATAAGCTAGGCCCAATTGTAATGATAGTCGAGATACGAGTTCTTACCGTATGTCAATATTGTAATCTGTATCGGACCCTACCCAATCCTCGAGACCTGGCCACCTATATATAGGGGCCAGGAGGGGACGGTGTAGGCCAGATTGAAAGCAAGCCAGGTTCAACTCCCAAGTTTACTTTCGATATACACTTATTTCGACAAACCTTACCTTTGAGTTCATCCGACGCCATGTCTCCCCGATCCTAAGTCCTTCATCTAGGACATTTGTCGAGTTAACCCTCGTCAATTGGCACCGACAGTGGGGAATCTGGGCGTTGGAATCATGAATTCGACGGCTTTTTCGCTTTTAGCCAACAATAGTGCAGAATTCGATGAAAATCAAGAGATGGAGTTAACAATTAGAAGTTTGAGCATCTTCGTCGGGCCATCAGGTTCATCTCGCCTTTCAGATCCGACGAAACAAGATTCATCGGCAAGCGAGCCTGAAACAGTAGCAACAATGGAATATTCTGAAGGCTCTTCCAGCAAGGTAAACTCGCCGGTCAGCTTAGAAGAAGTACAAAAAGGAAAAATCGCAGAAGATGACGAAGCAATGGAAAATTTCGATGTCGGGGTTCAACTCGAAGATCTCATGATCTGCCTCGACGATGTCTCAGACAAGTCAACAGATACGTGGAAGACAGGGTTAGAGCTTTCTGAAGACAGTAACTCCATCTTCTCAAGCTTCAACAACAACATCGGCAAACAATGCCAAGTGCTCGCCATTGTAGGAGACAACTCAGAAGAATTCGACGAAAACAACAATCCAGTGCTAAACCCAGCAAATATCGACAGAGGAGCAAATCATCTAGCAGAAGGGCAAACAGTAGAATCACTCGCAACACGGGAAAAAATTCGGCTATCGGTCGACGAATGGAGAATAATAAGGAAAGCTGTGGAAAACGGCACATCAGTACCATCCAATTCCAGCAAGGACATGCTCCTAGGGTATCACTATGCCCTAAGACAGCAAGCAAAGCAACTAGCAAAAGACAAAATAGAGATACAGAAAAGGAAAGACTCAGCCATCGCAGTCAGCAACGCCGCTCGCAGAGCACGAAGCGACGCGTCACATACTAACGCAAGAAGAAATCGTCAACACGGTTCAAGATACGAAAACCTCGAGTACTCAGAAAGGCAAAGCATCTCCAGAAACCTCGACTCGTCTTTCCTATCGGTCGACGAGCAAGGGAATATTGTACCAAAAAACCCCGAAGCAGCACTAGTGGCAGCACAAGCATATCTGCTTACAACCCGACCAAGCCCAGGGGATTCCACGGAACATATGCATAGAGCAGCATTGAACGGACTAAATATGGTGGGCCACAAGCTATCAGCAAAAGGAGAGGAAGCGCATCACCACAAAGAAGCGCACAAGCCAAGGTCACCTCGCCGTCACAATAGTCCTCGGCACAAAAGCAGTAATCAACGATCTCGATCGCCATCACCAAGACAACATGGAGGAACCCGAAGATCTTGATCTCCAAACGGAAAGCGCGACTATGAAGACGACGAAAAAGAGATGGGGGCATCATGCTTTACCCGTAGGGTTCGCACCACACCAGTACCCAAGGGATTCAAATTACCTCACGATCAACAAAAGTATGACGGATCACAGGAACCACAATCATGGCTCTCAGACTATCTGCAAGCAGTACAAATATTGGGGGGAACTAAAGAAACAGCAATGCAAAGTTTGCAGCTACACCTCACCGGCGCAGCAAGGTCATAGTTGAGCAAACTAGAGAAAGAAACTATTGGAAGCTGGGAAGACCTCACAAAGCAATTTACAAGCAACTTCAGGTCGACATACAAGCGGCCAGCATCAATAGAAGAAGTCAAAGCGTGTGTGCAACAACGCGACGAAACACTATGGGCATACATCCAAAGATGGAGTCTTATCAAAAACTCAGCAGTGAAAGTTTCAGATGAAAGAGCAATAGACGCGTTCATCGTTGGATTAAGGCAAAGAGACCTAGTCGAAGAGATGGGAAGAATTAAGTCGAAAATAGTGTCAGACCTCATGGACGTAGCAAACAGATTCGCAGACGGAGAAGATGCATGCAACAACAAGCGGACGCGATCCCCAGAGGACGATAGAAGAAACAGATATGGAAGTCAAAGAAGACGGTCCCGCAACTACGACAACTATGGATCTCATAGCCAAGTATCCGCAGGGTACAAGGACAACAACTATCAACGAAGTGATCGCAGAAGCTCGGGACATCGAAGCTACGGAAAAGAAGACTATAAAAAGTTTCCCACAAGAGAATCCAGAGAGTATAACCCGTCGCCAGAAGACATGCTCAATGGACCTTGTCATATACACTCAGCGTTCGGCGATGGGAAGCGAGTATCCAGGCATGCAATGAAAGATTGCACAACATTCTTGAAGCTACAAGAGGCAGCATTAAACAAGCAAACCGAAGCAAGGCGACAAGGATACGAAGGAAGCAACAAACCTCCCACAAATCAGCAAGGGAACAATGGAGCTCCTCAAGGACAAGACCAGCCAAACCAGGGACACGATGACGACGAATGGTACGTTCCATCTAAGGGACACATCACAGCAATGATACAACCTGTGCCCAAGTCGAACAAAGAAGAAAAGAGTATTACTCTACAAGTCAATCTAGCAGTCATTTCACCTCCAGCTGCAACAGAGTATTTACACTGGTCAGAGCAACCAATCGAGTTCAACAGGGAAGATCACCCTATAACAGTGCCTCGGCCGGGAAACGCGCCTTTGGTACTCAAAGCTCAAATCGGCGCATATGATGTCGACAGAATATTCATGGACGCGGGAAGTGGAATCAATTTGATATATGCAAAAACGCTCAGAGCAATGCATATATCACTAGAGTTCTTGAAGGCAACAAACTGTTCCTTCCATGGAATCGTACCAGGAAGCGCCAATTATCCACTAGGACGGATAGCACTCAATGTTTGCTTTGGCAACCGACAAAACTACAGGAGAGAAAAGCTAGACTTCGAGGTCATGGACTGGCCATCTCAGTATCACGCGATCCTCGGATGACCCGCGTTTTCGCGATTCATGGCAGTGCCTCACTATACGTATCTGGTACTCAAAATGCCAGGACCAAAAGGAATAATAACAGTAAAGGGAAGCTTCGAAGTCTCAGATCTCTGCGACAGGGAGTTCCACAAGATGGCGCAAAACTTTGGCATGATAGCCAACTATGCAGAGAAGGCGAAAAGCACGACTACGAAAGGCGTCAAGCTACTCGAAGGACGCATCGCGGAGCCAGAGATGAAGAAACCACGAGTAGAAGCATCAGGAGAAGATAAAATTACAGAAGAATAAGAGAAAGCCACGACGGCATAAACATCAAGAACAAGAAAGTAGAGTAGAAGAATAAGGCTGAAAAAGCCACGAGTTATACCAGGGTCAATGCCCACTAGATCCAGAACACAGGTTATAGGCCGGATATCTTAGGTCACCCCATGTATCTTACATTACAAGTATAATAAAGACAAAATGTTCCTCACATTTGAGTCTACGAGTCTTTCAAAAGGAAAATGCGGTAAACGCATGAGTCATACAAAAGCGCTTTGAGAACAAATTTCAGACATAAAGTCGCAAAATCAGATTCTCTCGCATTCCATATATACACAAGTATTACAAGAGCGGGTTCTCAGAGTCATCTACACCTAAGGGATCTAAATAGTGATACTCGCGGAAAAATGCGGCATCTGCTTGTAGCAGCCTAGCTACAAGCCTCCGAGCAGGCTGTAAAGTATTCTCCACATGTACTCGCAGACTAGCCCCACCAGGACCCAAACTCAGGGACATAGAGCTATAATTGAGTCTTGGGTGCCACTTGCGTATCCACCCAAGAGCAAAATTGGCACCTGCCACTAAGTTCAGCTCTATCAATCTATGAATACGTTGGCTGGATCTAAAAGTATTAAGAAGTAGTGGGAAAGTTGCAGGCAGAGGATTGCGAGGAAGCATAACAGAGTGCATAGTTACGAGAGCTCTTCTACAGCCATCAACTGACTCGCCAATATGCTGGGCGCGGTCCTGAAGCAATACAATAGCACCCCGGCGCCGAGGATCAGACCACAAGGTCTCAACACCTGCTGACATCTTTTCAAGAGCCGCGTTTCGCTCGGTAACTCGACGATCTTCAGCAGTGAAATCCAAGCAAGTGCCTATGATGGCAAGGGATATCATAAAAACAGCACTGGAGCAAAAAGGAAAAAGATAAGTCGAAAGAAAGCTTACATCGCAACATCTCGCAGGCTGACTCGATAATGCCAAGGACAAAAGAATTGCACTCCTCATGATGCAAAATCTTCGCAGTCAAGCTTGACACCTTATCATCAAGAATAGATATCTGCTTTGTCAAACCACAAGCTTTGCTAGCTTTGCTCACAACTATCTGTGCTTGGCGTTTGGCCAAGGTCAAGCGAGCTTCAAGATCAGAAATCCTTGAAGAATACTCCGCACATTGGCCGCATCGGCGAGGAGGCGACGAAATCTTAGAACCGAACGTGCAGGCAGAGGAAGGAGCATGGTCGCGATTCAAAGGATCATTGATGTGCATCGACTGGAAGTCAAAGGAAAAGAAAGGAGAAACATTTCAGAAGGATAGCACAACATTTCATAAGAAAAGAAACATATTTACATAAGTGCAAAACCCTTTGACTAAGGTTCTCGGGTTGCACGCGACTAAAGGTTTTTACATTCAAAGGAGAAATTGAAATCTACAGAGAAGCGGAGTCTATGCCACCTCGGCATTTTGCTCCGTGGCAGAAGAAGGAATGACAAATTCATCGCCAACAGTCGACAGAGGCGCAGGTTCTTCCGCCGCTGGAGGTGGCGCAGTAGATGCCGCAGAGGCTGCCGAAGGAGAAATAATTGCCGCCAGTGCAGGCGCCAATTTCTTTGCCTTCTCGAAGAAAGCCTTCAACTCATCGCGGGTTCGGCCATGGGGAGATCTCACCTTCTCCCAGTCGAAGTCCGCACCATGTGCATAAGAAAGTGCAATAGCACCCTCAGCACCACGCTTTAGAGAAAGTCCCTTCAGCTGGAGAGTGGGGTCTTCAGTTGTATCGAAGGCCTTGGCAAGTTTCTCCAAGTTATCCTTCGGAACCTCTGCCTTCTTCTTCGGCCACAACCCGACGAACAGCCGCGTCAGAACGCGGCTCACCAACTCAAAGATCTCCTGGATGGATATCCAGTTTGCCTCGAGTAGGTTGACCGCGGTCATCAGAGAATCATCACCGGGTTGCAAAGTCGACGAAGACACCCCGATAAATCATGCACAACAGAAGAGGACAAAGGAAAGAAGGAAAGAAAAGCGTCAGCAAATATAACAACGCAACAGAAGTTGAAATAGAAGACAAGGCGAAGTATTTACCTTTAGCAGCAGCAGACATCATGCGAAGACGCTCTGTCACGCATTGCTCTCGCTGAGCATGTTCCTTGTTGGCATCGGCCAAAGCTTTTTGATACGTCTCCAACGTATCTATAATTTTTGATGCTCCATGCTTGTTTTTACACCATTTGCCTAATGTTTCGTTACACTTCGTGACACTTTTATGCATTTTCTGGAACTAACCTATTAACGAGTTGCCACAGTGCCAGTTCCATGTTTTCTGCTGTTTTTGTGTTTCAGAAGTGATACACAGGAAATATTCTTGGAATTGGACGAAACAAGTTCCTGAAGTCTTATTTTACCCAGAAGCTTCCAGAGATCCGAAGGAGAGTAGGAGGTGGGCCACCAGGGCCCCACACGCCAGGGCGGTGCGGCCAGGGCCCTGGCCGCGCGAGCCTGGCGTGAGGGCGCCTGGTCCCTCCTCTGACATCGCCCCTTCGCCTATAAAGACCCCCCGACAGAAAAAACCTAAGTACTCGATCACTTTTCCAGAACACATCGCGATCCGCCGCCGCCGTCGACCCGAAGATCGGGAGAGTCTAGAAGCTCTTCCCGACACCCTGCCGGAGAGGGGAATCGCCACCGGAGGTCTTCTTCATCGCCATGCTTGCCTCCGGAGCGATGAGTGAGTAGTCTACCTTGGACTATGGGTCCATAGCAGTAGCTAGATGGTTGTCTCCTCCACCATGTGCTTCATGTTTAGATCTCATGAGCTGCCCTACATGATTGAGATCACCGTTATGTAATTCTACATGTTTGGTTTGTTGGGATCCGATGAATATTGGTGTTTATGATTAAGTTGATGTACTAAATATTATCTTTTGTTATCTCTATGTTGTTTATGATCTTGCATGCTCTCCGTTGTTAGTAGCTATCTTGGCCGAGTAGTTGCTAGTGACTCCAAGAGGGGGTATTTATGCCCGATAGTGGGTCCATGCCTCTATTTAACCTGGGGGAGTGACAGAAACCTCTAAGGTTGTAGATGTGCTGTTGCTACTAGGGAGAAAACAACATTCATATGCTCAAGGGCATATGCTTTGTTTACATTACACACTTTGCTTAATGCAATTATCTGTTGTTCGCAACTTAATACTTGTGGAGTTCTCGGATTGATTCACCATAAGTGGATTATTAGTCATAGATGCAGTTGGATGGCGGTCTATGTATTTTGTTGTAATGCCCAGAGTAAATCTCATAGTGATCTTCTTGACATATCACGTTTATCTCTATTCTATCAATTTCCCAACTGTAATTTGTTTACCCAGCATGTGTTATTTATCTTATGGAGAGACACCACTAGTGAACTGTGGATCCCGGTCCTATTTCCATCATATTGTTATTACATGTTTACTTTACTCGCACTGTTTACTTTATTCGCATACTCTACTGTTTTCCACTCGATGCGCTCATAACCTTTGTTTCAAGCATACCGGTGAGATTGACAACCTCATTGCAAGTTGGGAACAAAGTACTTGGTTGTTTGTGTGCAGGTTCCGCGTTGCAGCTAGCAAGCAAAGCTTGGACGAGGCGCCATATATAAATTGTCCAAAGCTGTCGCAAACTAGCAAGAATCACCTTCAGTCGTCATTGTCTGCTTTTCTCCTGAACGATAAACCTTGGTTTCTTAACTGAGGGAAAACAAGCTGCTATACTCATCATACCTTCCTCTTGGGGTTCCCAACGGGCTGGTCATTCACCACGCACAAGGACCTCTGATCTTCCATATCAACTTGGAGTATCAGCCTCTTTTCTGGCGCCATTGCTGGGGAAGAGTGGAAGACTTCTGCGGGGGGAGTTTTCGCACACACATCCTTTACTTTGTTTTATTGTTTTGCTTTACTTTATTTATTTTACCTGCATCGTTTTATATAAAAAAAACCCAAAAAAATTAGAATCCTTGGTAGTTGTTTTTACTTGTTTACTTTCATTTTGCTGAAATGGCCAATCCTGAAAATACCAAGTTGTGTGACTTTACTAGCACAAACAATAGTGATTTTATCTGCACTCCTATTGCATCACCTGCTACTGCTGCAAACTTTTATGAGATTAAGCCTGCTTTGTTGAACCTTGTTATGAAAGAGCAATTTTCGGGTGCTAGTACTGAAGATGCTGCAGCTCATCTCAACAATTTTGTTGAGCTATGTGAGATGCAGAAATATAAGGACGTTGATAGTGATATTATTAAGCTCAAGTTGTTTCCTTTTTCTTTGAGAGGAAAAGCTAAAGATTGGTTGATGTCTTTGACTAAGAATAGTATTGATTCATGGGCTAAGTGTAAGGATGCTTTTATTGGTAGATACTATCCTCCTGCTAAGATTATATCTCTGCGTAGCAATATTATGAAATTTACTCAGTTTGATAATGAACATGTTGCTCAAGCTTGGGAAAGAATGAAATCTATGATAAAGAATTGCCCCACTCATGGACTGACTACTTGGATGATTGTCCAAACTTTTTATGCAGGACTGAATTTTTCTTCGAGGAACCTACTTGATTCAGCTGCTGGAGGCACTTTTATGTCCCTTACCTTGGGCGCCGCAACAAAGCTACTTGACAACATGATGGTAAATTATTCTGAATGGCACACCGAGAGAGCTCCACAAGGTAAGAAGGTAAATTCTGTTGAGGAAACCTCTTCCTTGAATGATAAGATTGATACCATTATGGCTATGCTTGCTAATGATAGGACTCATGTTGATCCTAATAATGTTCCTTTAGCCTCTCTGGTTGCTCAAGAAGAGCATGTTGATGTGAATTTCATTAGAAACAATAATTTTAACAACAATGCTTATAGGAACAATTTTGCTAGTAACAATTATAGGCCGTATCCTTCTACCAATGGTAATGGTTATGGTAACTCTTATGGTAATTCCTACAACAACACTAGGGCCGCGCCCTCCGAGCTTGAGGTAATGCTCAAGGACTTCATCGGTAAGCAAACTGCTTTTAACAAGTCTGTTGAGGAAAAGTTAGGCAAAATTGATATTCTTGCTTCTAAAGTTGATAGCCTTGCTCATGATGTTGAACTTCTGAAATTAAAAGTGTTGCCTAATGATACGTCTCAAACGTATCTATAATTTTTGATGCTCCATGCTTGTTTTTACACCATTTGCTTATTGTTTCGTTACACTTAGTGGTACTTTTATACATTTTCCGGAACTAACCTATTAACGAAGTGCCACAGTGCCAGTTTCCTGTTTTCTGCTGTTTTTGTGTTTCAGAAGTGATACACAGGAAATATTCTCGGAATTGGACGAAACAAGTTCCTGAAGTCATATTTCACGGGGAAGCTCCCAAACATCCGAAGACCTGACGGAGAGGGGCCACGTGGGCCCCAGACACAGTGGCGGCGCGACCACCCCCTGGCCGCGCCAGCCCCGTGTGAGGCCGCGTGGGACCCCCTCTGACATCGTCCTTTCGCCTATATATACCCCCTGACGAGAAAAGCCTAAGGGGCCGATCAGTTTTCCAGAATACATCGCGATCCGCCGCCGCCGTCGACCCGAAGATCGGGAGGGTCCAGAAGCTCTTCCCGGCACCCTGCCGGAGAGGGGAATCGCCACCGGAGGTCTTCTTCATCGCCATGCTTGCCTCCGGAGCGATGAGTGAGTAGTCTACTTTGGACTATGGGTCCATAGCAGTAGCTAGATGGTTGTCTTCTCCACCATGTGCTTCATGTTTAGATCTCATGAGCTGCCCTACATGATTGAGATCATCGTTATGTAATACTATGATGTTGGTTTGTTGGGATCCGATGAATATTGGTGTTTATGATTAAGTTGTTGTACTGAATTATATCTTTTGTTATCTCTATGTTGTTTATGATCTTGCATGCTCTCCGTTGTTAGTAGCTATCTTGGCCGAGTAGTTGCTAGTGACTCCAAGAGGGGGTATTTATGCTCGATAGTGGGTTCATGTCTCTATTTCACCTGGGGGAGTGACAGAAACCTCTAAGGTGGTAGATGTGCTGTTGCTACTAGGGAGAAAACAACATGCATATGCTCAAGGGCATATGCTTTGTTTACATTACACACTTTGCTTAATGCAATTATCTGTTGTTCGCAACTTAATACTTTTGGGGTGTTCGGATGATATCCCCGAGGGTGGATTTTTAGTCATAGATGCAGTTGGATGGCGGTCTATGTATTTTGTTGTAATGCCCAGAGTGAATCTCATAGTGATCTTCTTGACATATCACGTTATCTTTATTCTATCAATTGACCAACTGTAATTTGTTTACCCAGCATGTTATTTATCTATGGAGAGACACCACTAGTGAACTGTGGACCCCGGTCCTATTTTAATCATATTGCAATCACCTGTTTACTTTTCCCGCATTGTTTACTTTACTCGCATATTACTACTGTCTTCCACTCGATACACTCATAACCTTTGTTTCAAGCAAACCGGTGAGATTGACAACCTCATCGCTAGTTGGGGACAAAGTATTTGTTTGTGTGTGTGCAGGTTCCACAAACACCTTCAGTCGTCATCGTCTCTCTTCTCCTGATCGATAAACCTTGGTTTCTTAACTGAGGGAAAACTAGCCGCTACACTCATCATACCTTCCTCTTGGGGTTCCCAACGGGCTGGTCATCACCACGCACAAGGACATACTGCTCCCACGTCAACTAAACGCCACAGTCTTGTCTGGCGCCATCACACGAGTAGCAGTTTCTTTTCTGGCGCCGTTGCCGCGGAAGAGAGAAGACTTCTGCGAGGGGAGTTCTTCGCACACACATTCTTTACTTTGTTATTTGTTTTGCTTTACTTTATTTTATTTTACCTGCATTGCTTTTTATATCAAAAACCCAAAAAAAAAATTTAGAATCCTTGGTAGTTGTTATTTCTTTACTTTAATTTATCATGTTGTTCCCTGAGTTCGTTCTGGAGGACCTCTCTGTAGGGAGTGGTTCGATTATTGGCAAAAGTAACATTGAGGAGTTCTTTAATCACATTAGTATGCACAAGGAAGTTGAGGAAAAGTCTTTGGTTGAGTTAGCTCCTAGTTATGAAGTTGCTTCTGCTCATTTAGTTCACATGTTAGAAGCTAGGTTTGCTAGTCTTAATTCTTCTATGCAATACATGTTCCTTAAGCTTCATGAAATTGAGGATCCCGAAAAGAAAGCTTTCATCTTAGAAACCTTGCGCACAGAATTTAGAGATGTTGCAATTGAGGCTAGGAAAGTTTTTAAGAAGTTTAATAAGCTTGGCTCGCCTGTTAAGGTTGTTGGTACGCGTGATGATTTTAAAACACCAATACCTTATGAACTTATAGGAATTCATGATGCTTGGGAAAAGAATTTTAGTTGGATTTGCCCTGAAAATCTTTTCGATGAAAGTAGTGTGCCAAAGCGTGATCGTAAGGGAGTTTCAAAAACTCAGTTGAACACATTTTCCTTCATTGTTGAAAAGATCGCTGCTGTTGATCTTAATGCTTCATCTCTTGATATTACTTGATTCGCAATTTTCTGCGCCTAGCTCAAAGGCGTTAAAGAAAAGCACTCTTGGGAGATAACCCATTGTTTACTTTTCAGTACGTTTTCTTTTATTTGAGTCTTGGAAGTCATTACTACTGTAATGACCGCTCCTTATCTTGTTTATTTCGTTTTTGTACCAAGAGAAGCCTCTAATTTGAGTGAGGTAAAGATTTGGGGTTATTGCTGTCCTGAAACTGTTTTCGGTGCTGCACCGTAAAAATTCGTAAAAATTCTCTGTTTATCTTTTGGACCTGCGATTTCTTGTGCATATGCCCCAGGTTATATCCAAACTTTTCTTAGTTGAACACTTTTTGATTTGAGCAACGGAAAATCCCTCAAAAATTCGTCCATTATCAGCTGTCCAGTTTTGACAGATTTCTGCCAATATTTGTTTTTGCCACTTTATCGCTTTCTTTTGAGTTCTTTTTGATCATGGAACTCTTGTGGAAGTTGCTAAAGTAGTATATACTTTATATGTGGTGGTTTTGGGTTGAAACCTGAAGCTAAAAGAGGTTGAATATATTTTATGCTTACACTAATGTTGCTAATAGAATTGTGTTTAGTTTTGTATGAAGGAAGTTTTCAAGTGTAGGGATTGGAGGATGATGAGATGAGTTGAAGAATGGACAAAAGCTCAAGCTTGGGGATGCCCATGCATCACCCCAAGAAATATCCAAGAAGTACAAGCGTCAAAGCTTGGGGATGCCCCCGAGGCACCCCTTCTTCATCGGCAAAAATCAGGTCACCTTTCAAAACACTATATTTTTATTGCTTCATGCACTATGTGTTTTTCTTGGAGCGTCAGTTGTTTTAGTTTTCTTAGTTGGTTTAGTTTGTTTGTTTGCTGCAATAAATGGTTGGACCCCAACAAATTTCCTTTGGAGGAGATGTACTCGTTTTCATTTGCAAAGAATGCTCTAGTTTTCACTCTTATTAAAATCTAGCGTTCTACTTTTTCCGCTACTGCTTTTGGTTTTCGTTTTCGCCTTGATATGCATTCATATTTTGCCATATCTTTTCATCAGGGTGTATTTTTGCCTCTGATCTTTATTGGTTTTCATCAAAAGAGGTGTTTATAAAAATTTCAAATGGTGTTGGAAAAGAGAAAAAGCTTTGTGCAAAATAGTGGTACAAGAAGGAGCTTGTGTAGACTGCGGCTTAGGCTTATTCATGTCATGCTTGATGTCTTTTTGATAGTATGCTTAGTGGTTTTGCTGTAGCATGACTTGTCTCAAATAACTGAGATTGCTTAATGAGCCTTTGAAAAAATCATGCGTTGTTTTTATTGTATGGAAGCATTATTTTGGTTTTCTCCTTAATGCTTTATTTGGGTTGACTTGGCGCATGCTCACACATGTTAGACTCTTACAAAGTCGCCATTAGCCTTCATGATCATTTAGTTTTTGACTTTTGATGCCATCGTATGCTTCTTTTAATGTCGCTTTGTCGCTTTGCATGATTATGGCCATTATTGCTCTCTTAGTTGGTCGCTCCCAGTCTTTTGCTAGCCCTCGCCTTGTACTGAGTATGAGCTCTACTCGTGCATCCAACTCCTAAAAACCAAAGTTTGCCATTGTGTCCACTATAAATTCCTATGCATGGTATTTGTAAGCCATTCCAAAGTAAAATTTTCGTGTGCTACCTTTCAAAAACCTTCAAAATACTTCTCGTTTTGTGACACTGTTTTCAGCTCATGGGAACGTAGTGGTCGGATTTGCTATCTTCCATATTGTTTATTCCAAAAAGAAAAAAAAGGAAAAAGGAAAGAAAAAAAGGCACTCCTCCAAAGAATGTGAATGTTGGTGGGCACCCGATGGAATCGGTTAGCCATGGTATGTGAAAGGAAAAGGTGGGGAGGAGTGCCAAGTTTTATAAAAAGAGCACGGAGTGCCAATCTCTCTCTCAAAAACTTGCTTTATTTTTGTATGGAAGATAGTAAGAACCCCATTGCCAGTCGTTGACAAAGACAACCACCTCTCAAAATCAAGTTTTATCTCTGTTTTACAAATGAAAAGCTCTAGCACATGTTTAAATCACTGCTTCCCTCTGCGAAGGGCCTTTCTTTTACTTTTATGTTGAGTCACCACCTTCTTTCTTTATGCACCATTAAGAGAGCATAGTTGTCATTCTTAGTGTGATATGCATTGTCCCAAAGTTCATTGATTGACTCATATTGTTGGTTTCACTTGTTCTTAAATTATTTGTATCTAGTCGCCCTCTTAAACTTTGAGGTGTCCTATGCATTTATGTTTTGCTCTCTTTGAAGGACAAGCTGAAAACCATTTGTATGTTTTTCCTTATGATTTGAACACACGTTTGACTTTCATTGTTTCATTATCATGATCTTTTGTTTGTGTTCATTTGCATGTTTACAACATGGTTGCTAAGTTCTTATTGTCATGATTATATCTTTCATGCCCATGTTTTAAGTTCTATTGATCCCAGCTCATCAATGCTTACATATATGATCAAGATTGTGTAGGTGCATGTCACCTCAAAAATTATTCTTTTGTTATCACTTACCTACTCGAGGACGAGCAGGAGTTAAGCTTGGGGATGCTTGATACGTCTCAAACGTATCTATAATTTTTGATGCTCCATGCTTGTTTTTACACCATTTGCTTATTGTTTCGTTACACTTAGTGGTACTTTTATACATTTTCCGGAACTAACCTATTAACGAAGTGCCACAGTGCCAGTTTCCTGTTTTCTGCTGTTTTTGTGTTTCAGAAGTGATACACAGGAAATATTCTCGAAATTGGACGAAACAAGTTCCTGAAGTCATATTTCACGGGGAAGCTCCCAAACATCCGAAGACCTGACGGAGAGGGGCCACGTGGGCCCCAGACATAGGGGCGGCGCGGCCACCCCCCTGGCCGCGCCAGCCCCGTGTGAGGCCGCGTGGGACCCCCTCTGACATCGTCCTTTCGCCTATATATACCCCCTGACGAGAAAAACCTAAGGGGCCGATCAGTTTTCCAGAATACATCGCGATCCGCCGCCGCCGTCGACCCGAAGATCGGGAGGGTCCAGAAGCTCTTCCCGGCACCCTGCCGGAGAGGGGAATCGCCACCGGAGGTCTTCTTCATCGCCATGCTTGCCTCCGGAGCGATGAGTGAGTAGTCTACCTTGGACTATGGGTCCATAGCAGTAGCTAGATGGTTGTCTTCTCCACCATGTGCTTCATGTTTAGATCTCATGAGCTGCCCTACATGATTGAGATCACCGTTATGTAATACTATGATGTTGGTTTGTTGGGATCCGATGAATATTGGTGTTTATGATTAAGTTGCTGTACTGAATTATATCTTTTGTTATCTCTATGTTGCTAGTGACTCCAAGAGGGGGTATTTATGCTCGATAGTGGGTTCATGTCTCTATTTCACCTGGGGGAGTGACAGAAACCTCTAAGGTGGTAGATGTGCTGTTGCTACTAGGGAGAAAACAACATGCATATGCTCAAGGGCATATGCTTTGTTTACATTACACACTTTGCTTAATGCAATTATCTGTTGTTCGCAACTTAATACTTTTGGGGTGTTCGGATGATATCCCCGAGGGTGGATTATTAGTCATAGATGCAGTTGGATGGCGGTCTATGTATTTTGTTGTAATGCCCAGAGTGAATCTCATAGTGATCTTCTTGACATATCACGTTATCTTTATTCTATCAATTGCCCAACTGTAATTTGTTTACCCAGCATGTTATTTATCTATGGAGAGACACCACTAGTGAACTGTGGACCCCGGTCCTATTTTAATCATATTGCAATCACCTGTTTACTTTTCCCGCACTGTTTACTTTACTCGCATATCACTACTGTCTTCCACTCGATACACTCATAACCTTTGTTTCAAGCAAACCGGTGAGATTGACAACCTCATCGCTAGTTGGGGACAAAGTATTTGTTTGTGTGTGTGCAGGTTCCACAAACACCTTCAGTCGTTATCGTCTCTCTTCTCCTGATCGATAAACCTTGGTTTCTTAACTGAGGGAAAACTAGCCGCTACACTCATCATACCTTCCTCTTGGGGTTCCCAACGGGCTGGTCATCACCACGCACAAGGACATACTGCTCCCATGTCAACTAAACGCCACAGTCTTTTCTGGCGCCATCACACGAGTAGCACCTAATGATGTGAAAGAGAACAATGTTTTTTGCTACCGCTAATGCTATTCAAGTTGGAATTGATGAAAATATTAGATTGTTAGCGGAATTGCATGCCAGGTGGGAAAGAGAAGATGAGATGGCTAGAGAGATGAAGGTATGTACCATTACTACCTTTAATGATGTTGCTCCTAATGCTAGCAATCCTCTTACTTTGATTGGTGTAGAGAAAACTCCCACTCCTTGTGTTAAAAAGCCTAAAACTGCCAAAACTTTTTCTCAAAAGAGTGCTGAAATTTTTCACAGTGTGGGAGATGATAGATCTACTTCTTTTAATGATTTTGATGTTGATGGCTGCAATATATCTGAAGTAATTTTGTTCTTGCAAAAGCTTGCTTTGACTCCCAATGCTAGTTCTCTAAATATTGCTTTTACTAAGCATATTACCAATGCTCTCATAAAAATTAGGGATGAAAAGTTAAAGCAAAAAGCCTCCGTTCCCAAGAAGTTAGAAGATGGTTGGGAACCCATCATTGATATGCATGTTAATGGTTTTGATTGCCATGCTTTATGTGATCTAGGTGCTAGTATTTCTATCATGTCTAGAAAAATTTATGACATGCTTGATTTACCACCGCTTGAAAAATGTTATTTTGATGTTCCTATTGCTGATGTTGCTAAGAAGAAACCTTTGGGAAGGATTAATGATGTTCTTATTGTGGTTAACAATAACCTTGTTCCCGTTGATTTTCTTGTTATGGACGTTGAATGCCATGCTTCATGTCCTATTATTTTGGGAAGACCCTTTCTTCGAACTGTAGGTGCTATCATTGATATGAGGGAAGGCACTATCAAATATCAATTCCCACTAAAGAAAGGTATGGAACACTTCCCTAGGAAAAGAAAGAAATTACTTTTTGACTCTATTCTTAGAGCAAATTATGAGCTTGATGCTTCATCACTTGATGTTACTTGATTCGCAATTTTCTGCGCCTAGCTCAAAGGCGTTAAAGAAAAGCACTCTTGGGAGATAACCCAATGTTTTACTTTCAGTACTTTTTCTTTTATTTGAGTCTTGGAAGTCATTACTACTGTAATGACCGCTCCTTATCTTGTTTATTTTGTTTTTGTGCCAAGAGAAGCCTCTAATTCGAGTGAGGTAAAGATTTGGGGATGTTGCTATCCTGAAACTGTTTTCGGTGCTGCACCGTAAAAATTCGTATAAATTCTCTGTATATCTTTTGGTTCTGCGATTTCTTGTGCATATGTCCCAGGTTATATCCAAACTTTTGTTAGTTGAACACTTTTTGATTTGAGCAACATAAAACCCCTCAAAAATTCGTCCTTTGTCAGCTCTTCAGTTTTGACAGATTTCTGCCAATATTTGTGTTTGCCACTTTATCGCTTTCTTTTGAGTTCTCTTGATCACGGAACTTTTGGGGATGTTGCTACAGTAGTATTTGCTATATATGTGGTGGTTTTGAGTTGAAACCTGAAGCAAAAAGAGGTTAATTATATGTTATGCTTGCACTAATGTTGCTAATAGAATTGTGTTTAGTTTTGTATGAAGGAAGTTTTTAAGTGTAGGGATTGGAGAATGATGAGATGAGTTGAAGAATGGAAAAAAGCTCAAGCTTGGGGATGCCCATGCATCACCCCAAGAAATATCCAAGAAGTAAAAGCGTCAAAGCTTGGGGATGCCCCCGAGGCACCCCTTCTTCATCGGCAAAAATCAGGTCACCTTTCAAGACGCTATATTTTTATTGCTTCATGCACTATGTGTTTTTCTTGGAGCGTCAGTTGTTTTAGTTTTCTTAGTTAGTTTATTTTGTTTGTTTGCTGCAATAAATGGTTGGACCCCAACAAATTTCTTTTGGAGGAGATGTACTCGTTTTCATTTGCAAAGAACACTCCGTTTTTCATTCTTACAATTTCACCGGGTGTTCTTCTTTTTCTGCTACTGCTTTTGGTTTTCGTTTTTGCCTTGATTTGCGTTCAGACCTTGTCATATATTTTCATCAAGGTGTATTTTTTCCTCTGATCTTTATTGGTTTTCATCAAAAAGAGGTGTTTATAAAAATTTCAAATGGTGTTGGAAAAGAGAAAAAGCTTTGTGCAAAAAAGTGGTACAAGAAGGAGCTTGTGTAGACTGCGGCTTAGGCTTTTTCATGTCATGCTTGATGTCTTTTTGATAGTATGCTTAGTGGTTTTGCTGTAGCATAACTTGTCTCAAATGACTGAGATTGCTTAATGAGCCTTTGAAAAAATCATGCGTTGTTTTTATTGTATGGAAGTATTATTTTGGTTTTCTCCTTGATGCTTTATTTGGGTTGACTTGGCGCATGCTCACACATATTAGACTCTTACAAAGTCGCCAATAGCCTTCATGATCATTTAGTTTTTGACTTTTGATGCCATCTTATGCTTCTTTTAATGTCGCTTTGTCGCTTTGCATGATTATGGCCATTATTGCTCTCTTAGTTGGTCGCTCCCAGTCTTTTGCTAGCCCTCGCCTTGTACTGAGTATGAGCTCTACTCGTGCATCCAACTCCTAAAAGCCAAAGTTTTCCAAAGTGTCCACCATACATACCTACTAGTAATTTGCTATTCCAAGTAAATTTGACTTGCTTTTATTTTCTCTTCAAATTAAACTCTTACCAGTGTTATGCGAAATTCGGTCAGTAAAGCTCTCACGAACCGGAAGGCACACTTTACTTTTTCTTGTTCTTAAAAATTTGATATTGTGTTCTCTTATGTTGAGTTGTTATGCTTGCAAGTTGTAAGTTGGATTCTAGCCCAGCCATGCTGTCATGGGGCAAGCTTTCAACATTGCACTACTTATTTGAGTTGATATCGTGATCTTTTGTTTATGGATGCCCGCGGTGTGAAATGAATTGGGAATCTTGTGGGGATCATGGAGTTTGTATATGTGTTAGGGAAACGCCGGGCCGCTAATCTAAGCCATGCATAATTCATGGTGGAAATTTGCAGCATACCCATGGTGAACATTCGACGACGCATCTCACAATAAAAAGCTAAACAAAAGGCAAATAAAAGAGATGTCGAGGTGTTCATTGTCTGCTTGTCCTGTCATTTTGGTGTGGGCTTGTTCCATGTCATCGGGCACGGAGGTACCCCATTGGCGGTTCTCAATGATATGCATATACTTACAATGACAAGAGCCTTGCTTGGGACTCTAAATAAAGTAGCATGAGGTTTGGGTACTCGTATTCACGGGACACGAGGTTTTCAACTTATGATTTGTCAAGCATATGCTTCATAATTGTTCTCGCATTAACTTTAACCATTCAAGATGCTTATGATGGGGGCAATGAGAGCTCAAAGCCGGTAAGTACCATAATTTTTGAAGGTTATAAAACTTGCAATCACTGCTTCCCTCTGCGAAGGGCCTTTCTTCTACTTTTATGTTGAGTCACCACCTTCTTTCTTTATGCACCATTAAGAGAGCATATTTGTCATTCTTAGTGTGATATGCATTGTCCCAAAGTTCATTGATTGATTCATATTGTTGGTTTCACTTGTTCTCAAATTATTTGTATCTAGTCGCCCTTTTAAACTTGAAGGTGTCCTATGCATTTATGTTTTGCTCTCTTTGAAGGACAAGCTGAAAACCATTTGTATGTTTTCCTTATGATTTGAACACACGTTTGACTTTCATTGTTTCATTTTCATGATCTTTTGTTTGTGTTCATTTGCATGTTTACAACATGGTTGCTAAGTTCTTATTGTCAAGATTATATCTTTCATGCCCATGTTTTAAGTTCTTATGATCCCAGCTCACAAATGCTTACATATATGATCAAGATTGTGTAGGTGCATGTCACCTCAAAAATAATTCTTTTGTTATCACTTACCTACTTGAGGACGAGCAGGAGTTAAGCTTGGGGATGCTTGATACGTCTCCAACGTATCTATAATTTTTGATGCTCCATGCTTGTTTTTACACCATTTGCCTAATGTTTCGTTACACTTCGTGGCACTTTTATGCATTTTCCGGAACTAACCTATTAACGAGTTGCCACAGTGCCAGTTCCCAATTTTTTGCTGTTTTTGTGTTTCAGAAGTGATACACAGGAAATATTCTCGGAATTGGACGAAACAAGTTCCTGAAGTCTTATTTTACCCGGAAGCTTCCAGAGATCTGAAGGAGAGTAGGAGGTGGGCCACCAGGGCCCCACACGCCAGGGCGGCGCGGCCAGGGCCCTGGCCGCGCGAGCCTGCCATGAGGGCGCCTGGTCCCTCCTCTGACATCGCCCCTTCGCCTATAAAGACCCCCCGACAGAAAAAACCTAAGTACCCGATCACTTTTCCAGAACACATCGCGATCCACCGCCGCCGTCGACCCGAAGATCGGGAGGGTCCAGAAGCTCTTCCCGGCACCCTGCCGAAGAGGGGAATCGCCACCGGAGGTCTTCTTCATCGCCATGCTTGCCTCCGGGGCGATGAGTGAGTAGTCTACCTTGGACTATGGGTCCATAGCAGTAGCTAGATGGTTGTCTCCTCCACCATGTGCTTCATGTTTAGATCTCATGAGCTGCTCTACATGATTGAGATCACCGTTATGTAATTCTACATGTTTGGTTTGTTGGGATCCGGTGAATATTGGTGTTTATGATTAAGTTGCTGTACTGAATATTATCTTTTGTTATCTCTATGTTGTTTATGATCTTGCATGCTCTCCGTTGTTAGTAGCTATCTTGGCCGAGTAGTTGCTAGTGACTCCAAGAGGGGGTATTTATGCTCGATAGTGGGTTCATGCCTCTATTTAACCTGGGGGAGTGATAGAAACCTCTAAGGTTGTAGATGTGCTGTTGCTACTAGGGAGAAAACAATATTCATATGCTCAAGGGCATATGCTTTGTTTACATTACACACTTTGCTTAATGCAATTATCCGTTGTTCGCAACTTAATACTTGTGGAGTTCTCGGATTGATTCACCACAAATGGATTATTAGTCATAGATGCAGTTGGATGGCGGTCTATGTATTTTGTTGTAATGCCCAGAGTAAATCTCATAGTGATCTTCTTGACATATCACGTTTATCTCTATTCTATCAATTGCCCAACTGTAATTTGTTTACCCAGCATGTGTTATTTATCTTATGGAGAGACACCACTGGTGAACTGTGGATCCCGGTCCTATTTCCATCATATTGTTATTACCTGTTTACTTTACTCGCACTGTTTACTTTATTAGCATACTCTACTGTTTTCCACTCGATACGCTCATAACCTTTGTTTCAAGCAAACCGGTGAGATTGACAACCTCATTGCAAGTTGGGAACAAAGTACTTGGTTGTTTGTGTGCAGGTTCCGCGTTGCAGCTAGCAAGCAAAGCTTGGACGAGGCGCCATATATAAATTGTCCGAAGCTGTCACAAACTAGCAAGCATCACCTTCAGTCGTCATTGTCTGCTTTTCTCCTGAACGATAAACCTTGGTTTCTTAACTAAGGGAAAACAAGCTGCTATACTCATCATACCTTCCTCTTGGGGTTCCCAACGGGCTGGTCATTCACCACGCACAAGGACCTCTGATCTTCCACATCAACTTGGAGTATCAGCCTCTTTTCTGGCGCCGTTGCCGGAGAAGAGTGGAAGACTTCTGCGATGGGAGTTTTCGCACACACATCCTTTACTTTGTTTTATTGTTTTGCTTTACTTTATTCGCCTTCTTCGAGCGTTTGAGGCTTCGAGTCGCAGGAATCTTCTTGACAGAAGCCCTGGTAACCCTCGGCGCAATTTCTTGCTCAGCAGGCTCATCAGCAGTTGCAGGCGAAGTCGAAGGAGCAGCTGTAGCATCTTTTGGCGGCTCCTCGTCGTCTCTACAAGAAGAAAACAAGTTATGTATAACATGACAGAAAGAAGGCAAGTACGATGCAATTGAAGAATTCGAAGAAAACACTTACGATGCCAGAAAGTCGAAGTATTCAATGTCTCCTACAAGAACAGAGGCTTTATCAGCCGCTACTTTATGCAGAGAGGAACTCAAAGAAGCAAATTCGTTGACACACTTCCTCTTCTTGTCCACACCAGTGTCTTCAGAGAGCATAGGAGGAGGCGATGTCGTCGAACTGGTGTCTTCTTCTGATTCTTCGGCATCATCTCCGTCCTGATTTTCTTCAGCCTCAAGGGCTTCAGATACAGATGAGGCCAGATCAGCCGGAAGAGGCCCTGCCTCTGGAAGAGGAGGGCGCGAAACGAGAAATTGGTGCTCCTGCACATGAAAAAGTCAGTAGAGTAACAAAGGCAAAGAAAAACATAGCTCGAAACAAACGAATTTCGACAACAAGTGAACAAAAAACAAACAGACACGTACCTCGGGTAGGGGGTGCACAGAGTCGAAGTAATCAGCGGTCAAATCAGCAACCGCATGATCCTTGGTGAGCTTGGTGAGGCTCCTGACTCGCTTGTCGACATCTTGTTTCTCTATCAGGTCTTCAGAGACGCGAGCAGGATCTTCCAAGCCAGAGTAGCTCCAAAGCTTGGTAAGGCGATGCTACAGGGGTTGAACTCGACGTTGCACGAAGAACGCCATGAGTTGAATACCCGATAATGCGCCTCCTTTGCCTCCTTTCAGAGCTTGAATGCGAGATAGAAGAGGAAGAATCTGTTCTATTTCTGCATCTGAGGGAAGCGAATCCCACGATGCCAATTTCTTCACTTCCTTGGAGGCGTCAAAAGGGGGTAGGCCATACTCGTCTTCGGGGGAGGCTTTGCGATCTTTGATATAGAACCATTTGGTCATGGTGCAGCAAAGGAAAACTCGAGATATTGCGCCTCAGGGCGCACACAGAAGTTGTCTTGGCCATGGTGTTCTTGGTCGCCAGGTGCTTCACGCGCATCTATCACTCCGCGCTTGGGGGCTATGCGCGAAAGGAGAAGGGAGCAGAGATCGACAATGGCGGCGGCGGAGAGAAATAGCTGGTAAACAGTAAAATTCCCCACTACCCCTTTATATACCTTCTCAGAGAAGGATCGTGGGCTGAGACGTGGCGCAAAGAGCGGAAACGGCAGCCCACTAACGGTCAAAAATTGCAAAAATTACAATGCTGTCCACAAAACGGTTCGCACTCACACAGAGTGACGTACTCACTGACGTCATAAAGAAGGTGATATGAGAAAGGTCAAATTCAAACAGGATGGCGCCGACAATGCAAAAATCAATTGATGAGACTATACCCGAAGAACATTCGACTATAGCCTTGGGGGCTACTACTTTCGAAAGTGTTGAATGCAACATCAAATCTAGAGTGCTGGACGCATACTCGACGAAAAGTTATCATTAAATTATTTAGAGTTGAAGTATGATGATGGACTACATTATACTTGAGCCTATACTCAAAAAAAGATTTGTTCGACTATAGCCTCGGGGGCTACTCCCATCGGGAGCGCTGAGCGCACACCCGACGATATTTTTTGACAAGTACTAGAACATGAGAAGTGAAGGAGTATGCGGTGGAACATTGTTACTCCCATCGGGAGCGAGTTTTTATGGTTATATAACCCGAATATTTTCAGTCAAAATTTGACCGCGGCATGAGATTCTCGAGTTGCGTTATCGCAACGAAACTCGAATGCCATGATTTATCACGAAGGTAAGACCCCGGGATCCATCCTGTGTGGCCTGGTATACGCACATGGATGCGCTCTGCTGGTATGTATCTGTGTCTACGACGCGAAGAAAATCCTGGTGGACGCACTGGGTACCTTGAGAATCACTGGGATTCATTCTTTGTAAGTCCTAAATGCGGCAAAAGAATGGGTTTGACCGGTATCCCGAATTCAAGTCCAAGGGGATTGAATTTGAAGTAGGTGACAAGTATCTGTTCCGGCAGTTAACTGACCTCTTGATCCGTCGGAGTTGTCAGGCTTGTTCATCAAAACCCCTTGCAAAATATTATTATGAAAATAAGTCGAAAGACCGAGTCGAAGATTTAAAGATGTGAAGAAGTCGAAGAATTGATCAAGTCAAAGATTTAAAGATTAGAGATTCAACCCGAATCTGCAATTCTGGTAGAATCTCAGGGGCTAACAAGGGTATAATTGATAGAGCCCGTTAGTTGAGTACCCCTGAGGCCCGATAAGCTAGGCCCAATTGTAATGATAGTCGAGATACGAGTTCTTACCGTATGTCGATATTATAATCTGTATCGGACCCTACCCAATCCTCGAGACCTGGCCACCTATATATAGGGGCCAGGAGGGGACGGTGTAGGCCAGATTGAAAGCAAGCCAGGTTCAACTCCCAAGTTTACTTTCGATATACACTTATTTCGATTAACCTTACATTCGAGTTCATCCGACGCCCTGTCTCCCCGATCCTAAGTCCTTCATCTAGGACATTTGTCGAGTTAACCCTCGTCATCTGTCGTCCGCAAGGCGATGGGTGATCGTGCTCGGTGAAGTGACACGGAGTAGGCGGCAGGGCATTGTCGTCGGCAAGGTGGCGGATGAGGATGATCGTTGATGGGAGAGGTTGTGCCGAGGTGTGGTGTTGGGAGTCTCGTCAAGATCGTCGTCCGGGAGATTTTGAAGAGTCAAGTGCGTGCGAGTTGGCACGTCGAGTCTGTGTCGTGTTGCTGTCCGGTGCTAGGTGCGACCGAGGGTCTCAACGTGAGAATGTAAATGCTCCGTATGTTGACAAGGATCAGTTAAAGGGGAGTCTCTTCAATGAGGACCTGTCTCCACATGAGGCTGGAGTGGCTGAAGGTGTCCACAAGATAGCCGGCATGTATGCGTTAGGGGTGGCCGAAGGTGTCCGCCTGGCAACGTGACTGGGAGTCTAGATCATACATCGAGTTGATTCGTCATGACGCGAGTCTGCAAGGAGTCAAGACCAAAAGAAGTACAAGAAGACGACAAAAGTTAAGATTAGGGAGAGATTGTTGATAATAATCTTGCCTTAATTAGAGTTAGTCGATTGGCTTATTTGCCATGGTCCAGATATACTTCCTCCGTCCCGGTTTATAGGCCTTGTCCGTGTCCCTAGATCATTATTTTGATCAACATAATATAAGTTATATACTATAAAATATATATCACTGAAAATTTCAGACATTATACTTTCTAATGGTATAATTTTTATGTCATAAAATTTAGATTATATTTGTCAAAATAACGACCTAGGTATGCGTGCAAGACTTATAAACCGGGACGAAGGGGGTACTAGTATTAGTCGGAGCTTAATTAGTAGTTTCCTAATACTAGTACTATACGAACCAGGTCACGTGAGTTTAATAGGTAGTCGTACAAGTAGACTTGGTGTCCGGATCGGTTTAGACAAGATTTACTAGGACGTGTAGAACTAGTGCGTTTGAGTCTTGGCCGTGTATAAATATACACCGGGATTGTTAAGCTTGTAATACTGAAAGTTGTAAGGCGAAGAAAAAGAGCAATAAAGAAAAAGTTTAGAGCGTGTGATACGTACACTTGGCAAATTCTAACAACATGCTACACGCAGGATGGTGGCAGAAAGGAAGATGGATCAACACACATGATGTTGGGCGTGAACCTTATCTTGTTATGCGAGTCTAATTCATATGTGTTGCACCTAGACGCGGAGGGAGGCGTTCAGAGCGCCGAACGCACTGAAGATCGGTGTGGCAAATTCGGTATGTTAGGCCGATGAGAGTGAATATAAAGGGGATAACGTGGAAATCTGACCGATAGGATGAGGCTACCCTATTTGACGTGCTTTCGAGTGCCCCCAATGCATATCCTTCTCCTTCTTCTCGACGACTATTGGTCACCCCAACTTCTCCTTCTCGATGTGGTCGGGCATGAAGAAGACGAAGCTTTGACGACTTTGCCAGAGACGGGGACGACATGACTAGCTGCGCCGTCTCTGGCAAAGCGAGGCCTAGACCTCACCGAATACGAGAACGACGCAGCAGGCAGTGGTGTTGCTGGTAGAGGAAAGAAAGAAAACTGAGTTTAGGGGTGTAGGTCCAACCTAATCGCACTTCCTGTGATAAAAAAGATTATGAAATAGCTGGATGCTGAGCTCGTTATGCTTGTACCAGTTTAAGGTCCCGTTTGGAACACGGGAATTTTGCAGGAATTCAAAAGGATAGGATTTGTGTAGGAAAAGTTCCCTTTGTACCCTTTGGAATGTAGGAATGGGAACTTGAACTCCATAGGATTTGATTCCTTTGCTTTACATTTCACAGGAAAAATAACATCCGGTCTAACCTGTTGGAAAATTTCCTGTGGCAAAATGCTTGCTTCGAGGCCCTTCCGCGACCACTTTTCGCTCGCTCACGCACCAAAAACATAACTTGTACTGATACATACCTTGGTACATGGCGACCGAGGCACATGGACAGGGATACCCTATACTTCGCTCAAATTTTTGTTGCAAATTATGTTTACGTCGTGATGTCTGGGAGCTAGATCATAGGAGTGATGGCTTGAAAATGGCTATACGAGAGCATGTGTAGATGGAGAAATAATGATCAGTACATGACAACGGTATTGTTAAGCTATAAAATCCTATATTTTTCCTATCCTACAATCCAAATGGCTATAACTTTCCATTCCTATGCTTTTGAAATCTGTAGGATTGGAGGGATATGAAATCTCAATTCCTATGTTTTTCTATTCCTCCATTATTCCTATCCTTTGTTCCAAACGGGGCCTAAGGTTTTTTTTCACGTTTTTGAAAAAATACCGGTGCCTTGTAATATTGGATATGTTCTAGGCTTCTAGCCTAGATGGATGGAACATGCGCGTTCACGTGGGGATTAATTCGAGCAAGGATAAGATCTGCAGCAGATCTAAATTAGTTGCGCGCACAGTCGACGCCATCGTGCCCCCCGCGTGGAACACAACTCGATTAAAGAAGCTATCGAAGATAGGCATGCACATGGCTTGTTCGCGCTATTTAAAAGTTATATGAAAACATCTAAAAAGAATTGTGGAAGGAGATATCGAAGGAATAAGTTATTCAAAGAAAATCTCTGTTCTCCATTCCCCGTGTCCTCCTCTTCTTTACCCGCGACCGCATGGGAAGCGCGGCTCAGTGAGTCACTGCCCCAGATCTCCACACTCTCGTCGCCTCATCTTCTTCCCCAGTAGTGTCCCCGGCCATCTAAAGAAAAGTAGTCTCCCTGCTGTCAGCCGGAAATGAGAAGCTCGAGATCCATCCTGGCCACGGCGGCGGCGCTGCTGCTGCTGCTGTCGCTGGCGGCTGCGGCGGACATGTCCATCGTGTCGTACGGGGAGAGGAGCGAGGAGGAGGTGCGGCGGATGTACGCGGAGTGGATGGCGCAGCACGGTAGGACTTACAACGCCCTCGGCGAGGGGGAGCGCCGGTTCCAGGTGTTCAGGGACAACCTCCGCTACATCGACGAGCACAACGCCGCCGCCGATGCCGGGGTCCACTCGTTCCGCCTCGGCCTCAACCGCTTCGCGGACCTCACCAACGAGGAGTACCGCTCCACTTACCTCGGGGTCCGGAGCAAGCCGGCGAGGGAGAGGAAGCTTAGCACCAGGTACCAAGCCGACGACAACGAGGAGCTGCCAGAGTCTTTCGACTGGAGGGAGAAGGGAGCGGTTGTGGAGGTCAAGGACCAGGGAGAAGAGTGTAGTAAGCATCCTCGACTTAATCTGTTGCTGCTGGTTCTCTTTTTTTGTCTGCAACTATTTGCATTGTCATCACAAGCCATAGCTCCCAGTCTATTAGTTCCAACAAATGTGTTGCTCTTGATGCTCTGTTTCTACCTACTACTTGTATCAGTATATAATAAACATAAGCCAAAATCTTGGCACCCACATAGATATGAAGATCTGATATCAGTTCCTCTTTTTCAGAGAGCAGCTGGGCTTTTTCAGCAATAGCAGCTGTGGAAGGAATCAACCAGATTGTTACGGGCCAGCTCATTTCCTTGTCCGAGCAAGAGCTGGTTGACTGTGACACTAAATACAATGCGGGGTGCGATGGAGGTCTAATGGATGATGCATTTGTGTTCATGATGAACAATAAAGGAATCGGCACGGAACAGGACTACCCTTACGTTGCCAAGGCCAACCAAAATTGTGCTGCTAACAAGGTATCTCTCGCCTCTTCGTTCTCTTCTAACTTTTACAAGAACATGTTCAAAAAAGAATATTACAACAACATGCACCATACTGATACCGGTATGATCTCGCGTCGTTGTTTTGTGGCATTTTCAGAGTAAGACGGCTGTTACAATTGATGACTGCGATGACGTACCCATGAACAGTGAAAAGAACCTGCAGAAGGCAGTTTCAAACCAGCCAATCAGTGTCGCAATTGACGGTAGTGGCAAAGAATTCCAACACTATGAGTCGGTGAGCTATTGTTCTAGAATTCTGATTTTCCCTTACTAGGCAACAAAAGGTTGTTACCTCTTTGTTTCCAAAATACATGTTTTATCTTCTGAATTAGAGAGCTCGGCAGTGTCTGCACAGGGCAGTGTGAATATGCTAGGTCCTCCCACCAAATTGATGTGATTTCTCCTCCTAAATTAGACTATTAATTTGTAAAGAACAAATAGAAAGAACTTTAGACTATTAGTTGTGTGCAACTGTGCATAGATGATTGCAAGTTGCAACTGCGACAACCGGGGTAATTAAGCTAGCCTCTTTTGTGCATTCCTATTACTACATTCCTCTCGTCAAAATCAGCAAAGCAGGACAAATGGCACTTTTCAAATCACTGCATTGGTAGTCATTCTATGAAGCATTCGTTCTGTACTACATTTTCTTCTTTTGATGAAAGCTTTGTCAGTTAAAATTTGGTACCAAGTAATACAACCATAAAAGTTTACCCTTGGCTTGTGCTTTCCAAGCTTCACGCGGTTAATTCGCTTAGTACTGATTATCTGCTGTCTCTAGGGTATCTTATCAACCTGCGGATCAAACGTTGACCGTGCAGCCACTGTTGTTGGTTACGGTTCGGAGAATGGCAAGGACTACTGGATCGTGAAGGAGTCCTTGGGCACTGGCTGGGGTGAGTCAGGCTATGTCCGGATGGCGCGTAACGTCAACGAAACAAATTTTGGCACATGTGGCATCACTTTTTGGCCTTGCTACCCAATCAAGAAACCGGCGAAGCCTTTGAACATTGGCCGTAAGCCTACCCTGGCCAAGCGGCACGGAGCTTTCCCTGCCAATGCAGCTATGGACAAGAAGAGCGGTGCGTGAAGATCCACATCATGACATCAGCCCCGCCATCGTTTGAAACTGTGTGTGCGTCTAATCATTTGCGGGATCAATAAAGGAATGCAATAAGTGAATTTACTTCACTTTGAACTTTAATGGTTTCTCAATTTTGCTTCGTGAGACTGCTATATATTCCCTTGTGGTTTGCTCACCCGTTGGCTTTGAACATGCAGGAACAACCTGCGATACAGTCCATATCCTCTAGAAATAACTGAACCGACTATTCTAGCCTGCAGAACGGTCATATCCTAGAACAGGCTAACAATACACGGTCCTTTGGCACTGGTTGCCTCGTGGCTACGTGGTAGCGTGCGTTTCAGACAAGGCCTGAGAGGTTTCTGGCTTTATGGAGGGCTCTTTTATTTGTATGATTCTGAAAACATTTGAATAGGGAAATCACAGAAATATGATACAATTGCGGGTGGAGAACAAAATGTTGTAAAAACATAGAAATTTTAAGGAACTAGTGTAGGAGTAGGGCATGGCGAAGTGTTTGTCCCGGAACACGCACTTATGGTGTCAGGCGTCTGCACTTTGAATGTACAATTGGTGTAGAACTGGGTGAGGGACGGCAGTGGCAGCGGCGATCCGGGCTGGAGCGTGTGATTTCAGCAGCGATGAGGGGGAAGGAGTTGCTCATGGAGACGCTGATGAGGGGGAAGGAGTTGCTCATGGAGTTGTCACCGTGTGTAGAATCCGCGTCATGCCATAGGAGACATAGCAATAGCATGCCGTCGCAGCCCGCCAACCACGGGCTCAGGTAGGCGGAGTGCGACGCGTTGGTGCCATATGTGTTGCTGTCGACTTGTGTTTACCACTTTGTTGTCCCTCCAATATCTCACACTATGTAACTATCTAACTATGTCACTCACATTGTTTGTCAGAAAACACACACGTCCGAGCAAAGAAACCCAATTAGCTTAACCGTTCAAGACACACTACAACTTGGTTATATTGGAGGCTACAACTTTTTCTTTGCTTTTTTACTCAAAGCAAGTATTTATAGAAAGGAGTTGCCATCCATGCCATGCAAGTCATGCCGTGACACTAACCACTACTAATTCACTAACCTATGACTCATCCAACTCCAACAAACTTTATCATGTATGTAGTGTGCTCATGAGATCTCGTGAGAGGAATAGAGGATGGTAAGAGCTTTGGCCTATTAAGCCATAATTCCCCCTTTCAATGGAAAAGTTTTTTTTGTTGGAAAAAGAGTTATATCTCTGTTAAGTTTGCTGCGTCATGCCGTAGGAGACGCAACAATAGCATGCCGTAGCAGCCCCCCAACCACAGGCAGGGCCGGCTCTATGTTTTGCAAGGCCCTAGGCGAAATAGATGATGTGGGCCCTCAAGGCTAAACATATCAGTATGCCATATATAGCACATGTATATGTGCCCATATTTATGATAGAAAGAAAAATATCAAAATAATACAAGTATTGCCCTTATGATTACCTTAGACAAGAACCAAATTCCAGTGACTCCATACAATAATGTTTCAATGCTTACAAAAGCTTCTCCGGGCATTTTAGATGCACAATCGTTGAGGAGAATATTAAGATTTATGTTGTCTAGGATATTCATCTCAATACATCACATAGCAAGTTGATATTCTCGGTCCTTGTATTCCTTAATTTTACTCCCTTTTGTGATTCCGTAAATTTATATTCTAAGTATTATTTTCCAAGCAGTAGATAAATATTTTTAGGCAACAATGTAACACCTAAAATTATGAAGGAAATTAGAAACTACTTCCTATGCTCACTTATAAGACCTTTTAGATTTTTTTGAAAATGCATATATCTATATACGTTTTAGTATGTAGGTTCAAGCATTTCGGTCCGTATCTAATTCACGTTTAAATATCCAAAACAAGTTATAAGAGTGAATAGAAAGGAGTAGATATGTAAAAAATATAAAACAAGTTATAAGAGTGAATGGACCATAGCTGTACGGTTGTGTACTCCGAGCTCACACTACAGATGGTGCAGTCTCGATGGATCGATTTGCTATGGTGTAGTCGCGCTTGGCATTTATTATTTCCATCTTTGATCAATCGATTCACCTGTCAGACTGACCACTGTTACATGCATTTCTTTTGATCTATTTTCCATTCTTTCTCTTGAGCCGCTGCATCAAGCTAATACGGAGTTTATCCTTTAGCGGACAAGCTGGGTTATGTATAGCATAGACCATCATGGGCCCCCTTCAGGCCTGGGCCCTAGGCCGTCGCCCCACCTTGCCATGGGTCAGAGCCGGCCCTGACCACAGGCTCATGTAGCCGGAGTGCGACGCGTTGGTGTCACTTGTGTCGTTGTCGACTTGTGTTTACCACTTTGTTGTCCCTCCAATGTCTCACACTATGTAACTTTCTAACTCTGTCACTCACATTCTTTGTCACAAAACACACACATCGTAGCAAAGAAACCCAATTAGTTTAGAGTTCAAGACACACTACAACTTGGTTACATTGGAGGCTACAATTTTTTCTTTGGCTTTATTACTCAACGCAAGTATTTATAGAAAGGAGTTGCCATCCATGCCATGCAAGTCATGCCGTGACACTAACCACTACTAATTCACTAACCTATGACGCATCCAACTCTAACAAACTTTATCATGTATGTAGTAGAGTATCACTGAAATCTCCATGCTTGTGTTATGGAACAACTCTAACAAACTTTATCATGTATGTAGTGAAGGTTGACCCTACACTGGTCAGGTCTAGGTGGGCTAAATATTTTTAAGCCCACTAAGGCCTTGTTTGGTACTAGAGTATTTCCAAGGTCTTATCCCAAAAGTATCTTTGGTCCTAGTGTATTAGGCTAATTAATTCCCAAGTTCCTCAAATTTTAGCGTATTTTTGCCAACATTCAATACTCTATCGCTACCTAGTGGATAGGGATTGGGAATTAGTGCGGACTGGGTGAACCCCTATATTCACCCAATCTTCTAGGGGCTTATTCTCACTAATCTTCACAAATACTCTAGAATCAAAGAAAGCCTAAAGGATTTTACGATTATAAGGGAAAATATACACGACAAACCATTTTAATTTTTTCCTTTCTTAAACACGTGCACCAAAAATTATTACATTGATATATCTTATTTATCGAAAGCTAATATAATTGGGTTCCTAAGTGGGTACCTAAAATTGAGTTTAGGAAATTTTAAGACCAATATGACACACACACACACACACACAATTCAAATTTGACTTATTTTGTAGAAGTCGACCAAATCTATCTATTATATACTAAATGTAATATAAGGGTTTCAAGGCACCAAGTTGATCCACATCATTGAAATTTTATTAACCACTAGTTGAATGCCCATGCGTTGCTACAGACGTATATTTCACGATTGCCAATCTTTAAAAAAAAATCATTCAGCTTTCACGTCATGCCACTTTTTCTTACCTCAATCCATATGTTGTCGCATGAGGCTTAAAAATTGATAGAGCAGGAAGTTGATGATTCTTGAGCATTATGACTGCTGGCACAACTATTCAACTTTTTACGGTGTTTGTCGCATGTTATAAGCTTTCCGCATGGGAAAATATGTTGCTACTAGAAAGATTAATTGCACGAGTATTTTAAATAGACAGTGCTCAACATGCAAACTTCGCAAACACCGAATAGCTATGTTCTGGATGTCTCTTTTGCAAAGGAAGAATCATACTCCTATATGAGAAAAAAAATCCCCTACCCCCTCGTGTTGTCTCCTCTAGGGGAGAGGGGGCAAAATTCCAACCTCTGCTGCCGCCTCCAACACCCTACATGTCTCTGCTCGACCCCCCTTAATAGGTTAGTTCCGGAAAATACATAAAAATGCCACGAAGTGTAACAAAACACAAAGCAAATGGTGTATAAACAAGCATGGAACATCAAAAATTATAGATACATTTGAGACGTATCACTTGTTGTGATTTACTTTTTCGTTCTTCGTTATTGCCTATCATTTTTATAACAAGCGATTCCTTCTGGAGTTAGAGTTGCGGCAAGATCAGTTCACATTGATCACTATGTTGTAGGTGCGGAAAGGATGAGACTGACTTTCAACTTTTCTTTTCCTATCATTATGTCCATGCAGTTTGGTTTGCTTCTCCTCTAGGTTTGCGAGTCAAAGGCTTAATACAGCCAGGGATTGACCAAGTAGAAGATGCCCTCTATCACATGATGACTACCTATAAACATGATAACTTTATTGCAATGATTTTAAACATACTTTGGTCTATCCGGAAAGCTATGAATGACCTTCTTTTCAGCGGGAAACTTAGCGCACCCTTCCAGGTTTTGCACGTTGACGAGCTATTCTTAACACAGGTGAAATGGAGCTTCTGGACCAGGGCGGCTGGACTCTGCTCGTGCTGCAGTTTCAAATGCAAACTCCCTTGCTTCTTTTGACATAAACATGATTTTAAAGAGCCCTAATACTTACATTGACGCAGCTTGGAAAAACCCCTCTCCCTTGTCTTCTTTCCTTGCAGGTACAAGAACTAAAGCGGAGATAGGGACTTTCATGCAGTGGCCCAACCAAGGAAACATACAAGTTGTTCTTGTACAAGCTACTTCCATGGTGGATTCTACTTTGATGGCTGAAGCTAAGGCTCTAGAACTTGCAGCTCACATAGTACAGACCATGAAGGTGTAAGGGTGTGTTCAGTTCGGGAACAAAGTGGAATGGAATATAATGGTTCCATTCCACTAGAATGGGTTGGTTCCATTCTCGTGTTTAGTTGAGCTAAAAATGTGAAATAGAATGATTCCGTCCGATGTTTAGTTGAGACAAAATATGTGGAATGGAATGGCTAAATTGTACTGTTTAGACAATCATATTATGCTAATAACTTTCATATATTACCAAAATTTACTGTTTGTATAGCTGTATTGCAAGAAAAATAAGATTTTTCTTCTAATTTTTCTCCCAAAAAATAAAAAATTCTCCCAATGCCCCTGTCTTGCTAGCCGCCGCCTGCCCGCCACCGGTCGTCGCTCGCCCGCCAGCCGTCGTCCGTCAGCCCAGTTGCCTGGTTGGATTGAGGAGGGGTGAGGTCGCCTGCCCCCGCCGGTCGTCGTCCGCCCGCCGGCCGTTGCCCGCCCGATGTATGGCCGTTGCCCGCCTGCCGGCCGCCGTCGCCTGGGTGGACTGTGGAGGGGTGAGGTCGCCTGCCCGCCGCCGACTGCCGGTCGTCACCTGGGTGGAGTGAGGAGGACACGATGAGTAAGAGGAAGTGATTAGGGGTGGGTCCCATTCAAAGAGCGATTAGGGGGTGGGTAGTTTCCTTTTTCCCTAGTCAGAGAGCGATTAGTGGGGACGGAACGAGCACATTCCACCGATTCGGTGGAATGGCTTGGTTCCGCATCTAGGCGGAATATTCCATTTCGAGGAACCGTTCCATTCCAGTGTTTTTCCGAACCGAACACAAGGATGAGCTCTAGGTGTGGAACAGTTCCATTACGTTCCACTTCGTTCCACCAACCGAACACACCTTAACATCTGAACTTCCTCACAGATAGTCAAACCTTGGCGGAGGCGGCAACAAGATGATACCCATCAAGGTACCCTAGACACTGGACAATCAGACAAAATCTGCACCAGTTTGTCTTCTACATGCAAGGCATTGATGCTGAGTTTTCAAGATAAAAAGAGAGAAGAACATGATTGCTCACAAGCAAGCTCAAGAAGTTTATCATCTGTCCAACTTTGATACCTGCTCTTACAGTTGCTTAGGATAGTTGAATGATGAACCAGATAGGTTTATTTGAAAACTAACTGCGTCTCATATATTTACTTTTAAATTGATATATGAAGATCTCATGAATTCTGATAATCACTTTCCCTCTAAATACTTGTGGAAACTTAAAATCCTATTAAAGACAAAAATATTCATGTGGTTTCTTAATAGAAAGGTTTTATTTACAAAAGAAAATATGAAGAGATAATGAAAAGGATGCAAGAATGTTGTTTTTATGATACAGTGGAATCATTAGAACATCTTTTTGTTTCATGCCCTCTTGCTAATATTGTTTAACGCATTGTCTTTAGTATGTACAATATTCCCCTCCGACTAATATTAAAAAATATGTTTAGAAATTGGCTAAATGTGATTGACAGGAAAACTAAAGCAAGAATACGAATTGGTATATCTGATTTGTGTTGGTCAATTTTAAAATGTCGGAATAATGTTATGTTTAACAATATCGGTGCTTACAAATTCTTGCAGGTTATTCGTGTGGCTTTGCATCGGATCCAAGAATGATCCATCTTGCTCCCGGAGGACGAACGTGAACCGATGGTCGCTCGAGATTTCTTCAACCAGGCTGGCTGGCAGTATTCTAGGAGATTGACGGATGCTTAGCCTTGTTGTTTTGCACTTTTTCCATTGGTTGAAATTAGTATCGACCTTATGTGAGTCTTGAGATGTAAACTTGTGCTACTTTAAAACTATGCAATGCAGAAGCTGGGGTGTTTATCCCTCATTTTGAAAAAAGATAGTTGCTTAGGATCAAGGCATGCTGCATCAAGCTGTCTTGTTAAATCTGCTTTTAGCTCTCTAAATGTGCAATCTTGCACATTGATGTTAGTGTTTTGTCTATAAATTTGCAATAAAATACTTGTTTGCCAAAAAAAATTGGGCAACATGTGTTGATAATAATCTTGCCTTAATTAGAGTTGGTCGGTTGGCTTATTTGCCATGGTCCAGATATACTAGTGTTAGTCGGAGCTTAATTAGTAGTTTCCTAATACTAGTACTATACGAACCAGGTCGCGTGAGTTTAATAGGTAGTCGTACAAGTAGACTTGGTGTCCGGATCGGTTTAGACAAGATTTACTAGGACGTGTAGAACTAGTGCGTTTGAGTCTTGGCCGTGTATAAATATACACCGGGCTTGTTAAGCTTGTAATACCGAAAGTTGTAAGGCAGAGAAAAAGAGCAATAAAGAAAAAGTTTAGAACGTGCGATACGTACGCTTGGCGAATTCCAACAATTGGTATCAGAGCGAGGTCGAAGATCCGAAGCTATGCTTGCCCCGGGGAGGCGATGCTACTAGAGCCTCGGGGCGGGCGATTGTCGGTCGGTGGAGCGACCGAGTGAAGATGGCAAGTACGCCGTTGACAAGGGTATAATTGAAAGAGCCCGTTAGTTGAGTACCCATGAGGCCCGATAAGCTAGGCCCAATTGTAATGATAGTCGAGATACGAGTTCTTACCGTATGTCAATATTGTAATCTGTATCGGACCCTACCCAATCCTTGAGACCTGGCCACCTATATATAGGGGCCAGGAGGGGACGGTGTAGGCCAGATTGAAAGCAAGCCAGGTTCAACTCCCAAGTTTACTTTCGATATACACTTATTTCGACAAACCTTACCTTTGAGTTCATCCGACGCCATGTCTCCCCGATCCTAAGTCCTTCATCTAGGACATTTGTCGAGTTAACCCTCGTCAATTGGCACCGACAGTGGGGACTCTGGGCGTTGGAATCATGAATTCGACGGCTTTTTCGCTTTTAGCCAACAACAGTGCAGAATTCGATGAAAATCAAGAGATGGAGTTAACAATTAGAAGTTTGAGCATCTTCGTCGGGCCATCAGGTTCATCTCGCCTTTCAGATCCGACGAAACAAGATTCATCGGCAAGCGAGCCTGAAACAGTAGCAACAATGGAATATTCTGAAGGCTCTTCCAGCAAGGTAAACTCGCCGGTCAGCTTAGAAGAAGTACAAAAAGGAAAAATCGCAGAAGATGACGAAGCAATGGAAAATTTCGATGTCGGGGTTCAACTCGAAGATCTCATGATCTGCCTCGACGATGTCTCAGACAAGTCAACAGATACGTGGAAGACAGGGTTAGAGCTTTCTGAAGACAGTAACTCCATCTTCTCAAGCTTCAATAGCAACATCGGCAAACAATGCCAAGTGCTCGCCATTGTAGGAGACAACTCAGAAGAATTCGACGAAAACAACAATCCAGTGCTAAACCTAGCAAATATCGACAGAGGAGCAAATCATGTAGCAGAAGGGCAAACAGCAGAATCCCTCGCAACAAGGGAAAAAATTCGGCTATCGGTCGACGAATGGAGAATAATAAGGAAAGCTGTGGAAAACGGCACATCAGTACCATCCAATTCCAGCAAGGACATGCTCCTGGGGTATCAGTATGCCCTAAGGCAGCAAGCAAAGCAACTAGCAAAAGACAAAATAGAGATACAGAAAAGGAAAGACTCAGCCATCGCAGTCAGCAACGCCGCTCGCAGAGCACGAAGCGACGCGTCACATACTAACGCAAGAAGAAATCGTCGACACGGTTCAAGATACGAAAACCTCGAGTACTCAGAAAGGCAAAGCATCTCCAGAAACCTCGACTCGTCTTTCCTATCGGTCGACGAGCAAGGGAACATTGTACCAAAAAACCCCAAAGCAGCACTAGTGGCAGCACAAGCATATCTGCTTACAACCCGACCAAGCCCAGGGGATTCCACGGAACATATGCATAGAGCAGCATTGAACGGACTAAATATGGTGGGCCACAAGCTATCAGCAAAAGGAGAGGAAGCGCATCACCACAAAGAAGCGCACAAGCCAAGGTCACCTCGCCGTCACAATAGTCCTCGGCACAAAAGCAGTAATCAACGATCTCGATCGCCATCACCAAGACAACATGGAGGAACCCGAAGATCTTGATCTCCAAACGGAAAGCGCGACTATGAAGACGACGAAAAAGAGATGGGGGCATCATGCTTTACCCGTAGGGTTCGCACCACACCAGTACCCAAGGGATTCAAATTACCTCACGATCAACAAAAGTATGACGGATCACAGGAACCACAATCATGGCTCTCAGACTATCTGCAAGCAGTACAAATATTGGGGGGAACTAAAGAAACAGCAATGCAAAGTTTGCAGCTACACCTCACCGGCGCAGCAAGGTCATAGTTGAGCAAACTAGAGAAAGAAACTATTGGAAGCTGGGAAGACCTCACAAAGCAATTTACAAGCAACTTCAGGTAGACATACAAGCGGCCAGCATCAATAGAAGAAGTCAAAGCGTGTGTGCAACAACGCGACAAAACACTATGGGCATACATCCAAAGATGGAGTCTTATCAAAAACTCAGCAGTCAAAGTTTCAGACGAAAGAGCAATAGACGCGTTCATCGTTGGATTAAGGCGAAGAGACCTAGTCGAAGAGATGGGAAGAATTAAGTCGAAAATAGTGTCAGACCTCATGGACGTAGCAAACAGATTCGCAGATGGAGAAGATGCATGCAACAACAAGTGGATGCGATCCCCAGAGGACGATAGAAGAAACAGATATGGAAGTCAAAGAAGACGGTCCCGCAACTACGACAACTACGACTCTCATAGCCAAGTATCCGCAGGGTACAAGGACAACAACTATCAAGGAAGTGATCGCAGAAGCTCGGGACATCGAAGCTACGGAAAAGAAGACTATAAAAAGTTTCCCACAAGAGAATCCAGAGAGTATAACCCGTCGCCAGAAGACATGCTCAATGCACCTTGTCATATACACTCAGCGTTCGTCGATGGGAAGCGAGTATCCAGGCATGCAATGAAAGATTGCACAACATTCTTGAAGCTACAAGAGGCAGCATTAAACAAGCAAACCGAAGCAAGGCGACAAGGATACGAAGGAAGCAACAAACCTCCCACAAATCAGCAAGGGAACAATGGAGCTCCTCAAGGACAAGACCAGCCAAACCAGGGACACGATGACGACGAATGGTACGTTCCATCTAAGGGACACATCACAGCAATGATACAACCTGTGCCCAAGTCGAACAAAGAAGAAAAGAGTATTACTCGACAAGTCAATCTAGCAGTCATTTCACCTCCAGCTGCAACAGAGTATTTACACTGGTCAGAGCAACCAATCGAGTTCAACAGGGAAGATCACCCTATAACAGTGCCTCGGCCGGGAAACGCGCCTTTGGTACTCAAAGCTCAAATAGTCGCATATGATGTCGACAGAATATTCATGGACGCGGGAAGTGGAATCAATTTGATATATGCAAAAACGCTCAGAGCAATGCATATATCACTAGAGTTCTTGAAGGCAACAGACTGTTCCTTCCATGGAATCGTACCAGGAAGCGCCAATTATCCACTAGGACGGATAGCACTCAATGTTTGCTTTGGCAACTGACAAAACTACAGAAGAGAAAAGCTAGACTTCGAGGTCATGGACTGGCCATCTCAGTATCACGCGATCCTCGGATGACCCGCGTTTTCGCGATTCATGGCAGTGCCTCACTATACGTATCTGGTACTCAAAATGCCAGGACCAAAAGGAATAATAACAGTAAAGGGAAGCTTCGAAGTCTCAGATCTCTGCGACAGGGAGTTCCACAAGATGGCGCAAAACTTTGGCATGATAGCCAACTATGCAGAGAAGGCGAAAAGCACGACTACGAAAGGCGTCAAGCTACTCGAAGGACGCATCGCGGAGCCAGAGATGAAGAAACCACGAGTAGAAGCATCAGGAGAAGATAAAATTATAGAAGAATAAGAGAAAGCCACGACGGCATAAACATCAAGAACAAGAAAGTAGAGTAGAAGAATAAGGCTGAAAAAGTCACGAGTTATACCAGGGTCAATGCCCTCTAGATCCAGAACACAGGTCATAGGCCGGATATCTTGGGTCACCCCATGTATCTTACATTACAAGTATAATAAAGACAAAATGTTCCTCATATTTGAGTCTACGAGTCTTTCAAAAGGAAAATGCGGTAAACGCATGAGTCATACAAAAGCGCTTTGAGAACAAATTTCAGACATAAAGTCGCAAAATCAGATTCTCTCGCATTCCATATATACACAAGTATTACAAGAGCGGGTTCTCAGAGTCATCTACACCTAAGGGATCTAAATAGTGATACTCGCGGAAAAATGCGGCATCTGCTTGTAGCAGCCTAGCTACAAGCCTCCGAGCAGGCTGTAAAGTATTCTCCACATGTACTCGCAGACTAGCCCCACCAGGACCCAAACTCAGGGACATAGAGCTATAATTGAGTCTTGGGTGCCACTTGCGTATCCACCCAAGAGCAAAATTGGCACCTGCCACTAAGTTCAGCTCTATCAATCTATGAATACGTTGGCTGGATCTAAAAGTATTAAGAAGCTGTGGGAAAGTTGCAGGCAGAGGATTGCGAGGAAGCATAACAGAGTGCATAGTTACGAGAGCTCTTCTACAGCCATCAACTGACTCGCCAATATGCTGGGCGCGGTCCTGAAGCAATACAATAGCACCCCGGCGCCGAGGACCAGACCACAAGGTCTCAACACCTGCTGACATCTTTTCAAGAGCCGCGTTTCGCTCGGTAACTCGACGATCTTCAGCAGCGAAATCCAAGCAAGTGCCTATGATGGCAAGGGATATCATAAGAACAGCACTGGAGCAAAAAGGAAAAAGATAAGTCGAAAGAAAGCTTACATCGCAACATCTCGCAGGCTGACTCAATAATGCCAAGGACAAAAGAATTGCACTCCTCATGATGCAAAATCTTCGCAGTCAAGCTTGACACCTTATCATTAAGAATAGATATCTGCTTTGTCAAACCACAAGCTTTGCTAGCTTTGCTCACAACTATATGTGCTTGGCGTTTGGCCAAGGTCAAGCGAGCTTCAAGATCAGAAATCCTTGAAGAATACTCCGCACATTGGCCGCATCGGCGAGGAGGCGACGAAATCTTAGAACCGAACGTGCAGGCAGAGGAAGGAGCATGGTCGCGATTCAAAGGATCATTGATGTGCATCGACTGGAAGTCAAAGGAAAAGAAAGGAGAAACATTTCAGAAGGATAGCACAACATTTCATAAGAAAAGAAACATATTTACATAAGTGCAAAACCCTTTGACTAAGGTTCTCGGGTTGCACGCGACTAAAGGTTTTTACATTCAAAGGAGAAATTGAAATCTACAGAGAAGCCGAGTCTATGCCACCTCGGCATTTTGCTCCGTGGCAAAAGAAGGCATGACAAATTCATCGCCAACAGTCGACAGAGGCGCAGGTTCTTCCGCCGCTGGAGGTGGCGCAGTAGATGCCGCAGAGGCTACCGAAGGAGAAATAATTGCCGCCAGTGCAGGCGCCAATTTCTTCGCCTTCTCGAAGAAAGCCTTCAACTCATCGCGGGTTCGGCCATGGGGAGAGCTCACCTTCTCCCAGTCGAAGTCCGCACCAATGCAATAGCACCCTCAGCACCACACTTTAGAGAAAGTCCCTTCAGCTGGAGAGTGGGGTCTTTAGTTGTATCGAAGGCCTTGGCAAGTTTCTCTAAGTTATCCTTCGGAACCTCTGCCTTCTTCTTCGGCCACAACCCGACAAACAGCCGCGTCAGAACGTGGCTCACCAACTCAAAGATCTCCTGGATGGATATCCAGTTTGCCTCGAGTAGGTTGACCGCGGTCATCAGAGAATCGTCACCGGGTTGCAAAGTCGACGAAGATACCCCGATAAATCCTGCACAAGAGAAGAGGACAAAGGAAAGAAGGAAATAAAAGCGTCAGCAAGTATAACAACGCAACAGAAGTCGAAATAGAAGACAAGGCGAAGTATTTACCTTTAGCAGCAGCAGACATCATGCGAAGACGCTCTGTCACGGCTTGCTCTCGCTGAGCATGTTCCTTGTTGGCATCGGCCAAAGCTTTTTGATACGTCTCCAACGTATCTATAATTTTTGATGCTCCATGCTTGTTTTTACACCATTTGCCTAATGTTTCGTTACACTTCGTGGCACTTTTATGCATTTTCCGGAACTAACCTATTAACGAGTTGCCACAGTGCCAGTTCCCTGTTTTCTGCAGTTTTTGTGTTTCAGAAGTGATACACAGGAAATATTCTCGGAATTGGACGAAACAAGTTCCTAAAGTCTTATTTTACCCGGAAGCTTCCAGAGATCCGAAGGAGAGTAGGAGGTGGGCCACCAGGGCCCCACATGCCAGGGCGGCGCGGCCAGGGCCCTGGCCGCGCGAGCCTGGCGTGAGGGCGCCTGGTCCCTCCTCTGACATCGCCCCTTCGCCTATAAAGACCCCCCGACGGAAAAAATCTAAGTACCCGATCACTTTTCCAGAACACATCGCGATCCGCCGCCGCCGTCGACCCGAAGATCGGGAGGGTCCAGAAGCTCTTCCCGGCACCCTGCCGGAGAGGCGAATCGCCACCGGAGGTCTTCTTCATCGCCATGCTTGCCTCCGGAGCGATGAGTGAGTAGTCTACCTTGGACTATGGGTCCATAGCAGTAGCTAGATGGTTGTCTCCTCCACCATGTGCTTCATGTTTAGATCTCATGAGCTGCCCTACATGATTGAGATCACCGTTATGTAATTCTACATGTTTGGTTTGTTGGGATCCGATGAATATTGGTGTTTATGATTAAGTTGTTGTACTGAATATTATCTTTTGTTATCTCTATGTTGTTTATGATCTTGCATGCTCTCCGTTGTTAGTAGCTATCTTGGCCGAGTAGTTGCTAGTGACTCTAAGAGGGGGTATTTATGCTCGATAGTGGGTTCATGCCTCTATTTAACCTGGGGGAGTGACAGAAACCTCTAAGGTTGTAGATGTGCTGTTGCTACTAGGGAGAAAACAACATTCATATGCTCAAGGGCATATGCTTTGTTTACATTACACACTTTGCTTAATGCAATTATCTGTTGTTCGCAACTTAATACTTGTGGAGTTCTCGGATTGATTCACCATAAGTGGATTATTAGTCATAGATGCAGTTGGATGGCGGTCTATGTATTTTTTTTGTAATGCCCAGAGTAAATCTCATAGTGATCTTCTTGACATATCACGTTTATCTCTATTCTATCAATTTCCCAACTGTAATTTGTTTACCCAGCATGTGTTATTTATCTTATGGAGAGACACCACTAGTGAACTGTGGATCCCGGTCCTATTTCCATCATATTGTTATTACCTGTTTACTTTACTCGCACTGTTTACTTTATTCGCATACTCTACTGTTTTCCACTCGATACGCTCATAACCTTTGTTTCAAGCATACCGGTGAGATTGACAACCTCATTGCAAGTTGGGAACAAAGTACTTGGTTGTTTGTGTGCAGGTTCCGCGTTGCAGCTAGCAAGCAAAGCTTGGACGAGGCGCCATATATAAATTGTCCGAAGCTGTCGCAAACTAGCAAGCATCACCTTCAGTCGTCATTGTCTGCTTTTCTCCTGAACGATAAACCTTGGTTTCTTAACTGAGGGAAAACAAGCTGCTATACTCATCATACCTTCCTCTTGGGGTTCCCAACGGGCTGGTCATTCACCACGCACAAGGACCTCTGATCTTCCATATCAACTTGGAGTATCAGCCTCTTTTCTGGCGCCATTGCCGGGGAAGAGTGGAAGACTTCTGCGAGGGGAGTTTTCGCACACACATCCTTTACTTTGTTTTATTGTTTTGCTTTACTTTATTTATTTTACCTGCATCGTTTTATATCAAAAAACCCAAAAAAATTAGAATCCTTGGTAGTTGTTTTTACTTGTTTACTTTCATTTTATGAGATTTATCTGCACAAGTTGTGTGACTTTACTAGCACAAACAATAGTGATTTTATCTGCACTCCTATTGCACCACCTGCTACTGCTGCAAACTTTTATGAGATTAAGCCTGCTTTGTTGAACCTTGTTATGAAAGAGCAATTTTCTGGTGCTAGTACTGAAGATGCTGCAGCTTGCTACTCGTGTGATGGCGCCAGAAAAGACTGTGGCGTTTAGTTGACGTGGGAGCAGTATGTCCTTGTGCGTGGTGATGACCAGCCCGTTGGGAACCCCAAGAGGAAGGTATGATGAGTGTAGCGGCTAGTTTTCCCTCAGTTAAGAAACCAAGGTTTATCGATCAGGAGAAGAGAGACGATGACGACTGAAGGTGTTTGTGGAACCTGCACACACACAAACAAATACTTTGTCCCCAACTAGCGATGAGGTTGTCAATCTCACCGGTTTGCTTGAAACAAAGGTTATGAGTGTATCGAGTGGAAAACAGTAGTAATATGCGAGTAAAGTAAACAGTGCGGGAAAAGTAAACAGGTGATTGCAATATGATTAAAATAGGACCGGGGTCCACAGTTCACTAGTGGTGTCTCTCCATAGATAAAATAACATGCTGGGTAAACAAATTACAGTTGGGCAATTGATAGAATAAAGATAACGTGATATGTCAAGAAGATCACTATGAGATTCACTCTGGGCATTACAACAAAATACATAGACCGCCATCCAACTGCATCTATGACTAATAATCCACCCTCGGGGATATCATCCGAACACCCCAAAAGTATTAAGTTGCGAACAACAGATAATTGCATTAAGCAAAGTGTGTAATGTAAACAAAGCATATGCCCTTGAGCATATGAATGTTGTTTTCTCCCTAGTAGCAACAGCACATCTACCACCTTAGAGGTTTCTGTCACTCCCCCAGGTGAAATAGAGACATGAACCCACTATCGAGCATAAATACCCCCTCTTGGAGTCACTAGCAACTACTCGGCCAAGATAGCTACTAACAACGGAGAGCATGCACGATCATAAACAACATAGAGATAACAAAAGATATAATTCAGTACAACAACTTAATCATAAACACCAATATTCATCGGATCCCAACAAACCAACATCATAGTATTACATAACGGTGATCTCAATCATGGAGGGCAGCTCATGAGATCTGAACATGAAGCACATGGTGGAGAAGACAACCATCTAGCTACTGCTATGGACCCATAGTCCAAGGTAGACTACTCACTCATCGCTCCGGAGGCAAGCATGGCAATGAAGAAGACCTCCGGTGGCGATTCCCCTCTCCGGCAGGGTGCCGGGAAGAGCTTCTGGACCCTCCCGATCTTCGGGTCGATGGCGGCGGCGGATCGCGATGTATTCTGAAAAACTGATCGGCCCTTTAGGTTTTTCTCGTCAGGGGGTATATATAGGCGAAAGGACGATGTCAGAGGGGGTCCCACGCGGCCTCACACGGGGCTGGCGCGGCCAGGGGGGTGGCCGCGCTGCCCCTGTGTCTGGGGCCCACGTGGCCCCTCTCCGTCAGGTCTTCGGATGTTTGGGAGCTTCCCCGTGAAATATGACTTCAGGAACTTGTTTCGTCCAATTCCGAGAATATTTCCTGTGTATCACTTCTGAAACACAAAAACAGCAGAAAACAGGAAACTGGCACTGTGGCACTTCGTTAATAGGTTAGTTTTGGAAAATGTATAAAAGTACCACTAAGTATAACGAAACAATAAGCAAATGGTGTAAAAACAAGCATGGAGCATCAAAAATTATAGATACGTTTGAGACGTATCAAGCATCCCCAAGCTTAACTCCTGCTCGTCCTCAAGTAGGTAAGTGATAACAAAAGAATAATTTTTGAGGTGACATGCACCTACACAAACTTGATCATATATGTAAGCATTGATGAGCTGGGATCAATAGAACTTAAAACATGGGCATGAAAGATATAATCATGACAATAAGAACTTAGCAACCATGTTATAAACATGCAAATGAACACAAACAAAAGATCATGATAATGAAACAATGAAAGTCAAACGTGTGTTCAAATCATAAGGAAAAACATACAAATGGTTTTCAGCTTGTCCTTCAAAGAGAGCAAAACATAAATGCATAGGACACCTCAAAGTTTAAGAGGGCGACTAGATACAAATAATTTAAGAACAAGTGAAACCAACAATATGAGCCAATCAATGAACCTTGGGACAATGCATATCACACTAAGAATGACAACTATGCTCTCTTAATGGTGCATAAAGAAAGAAGGTGGTGACTCAACATAAAAGTAAAAGAAAGGCCCTTCGCAGAGGGAAGCAGTGATTGCAAGTTTTATAACCTTCAAAAATTATGGTACTTACCGGCTTTGAGCTCTCATTGCCCCCATCATAAGCATCTTGAATGGTTAAAGTTAATGCGAGAACAATTATGATGCATATGCTTGACAAATCATAAGTTGAAAACCTCGTGTCCCGTGAATACAAGTACCCAAACCATGCTAATTTACTTAGAGTCCCAAGCAAGGCTCTTGTCATTGTAAGTATATGCATATCATTGAGAACCGCCAATGGGGTACCTCCGTGCCCGATGACATGGAACAAGCCCACACCAAAATGACAGGACAAGCAGACAATGAACACCTCGACATCTCTTTTATTTGCTATATTGTTTAGCTTTTTATTGTGAGATGCGTCGTCGAATGTTCACCATGGGTATGCTGCAAATTTCCACCATGAATTATGCATGGCTTAGATTGGCGGCCCGGCGTTTCCCTAACACATATAAAAACTCCATGATCCTCACAAGATTCCCAATTCATTTCACACAGCGGGCATCCATAAACAAAAGATCACGATATCAACTCAAATAAGAAGTGCAATGTTGAAAGCTTGCCCCATGACAGCATGGCTGGGCTAGAATCCAACTTACAACTTGCAAGAATAACAACTCAACATAAAAGACCACAATGTCAAATTTTTAAGAACAGGAAAAAGTAAAGTGTGCCTTCCGGTTCGTGAGAGCTTTACTAACCGAATTTCGCATAACACTGGTAAGAGTTTAATTTGAAGAGAAAATAAAAGCAAGTCAAATTTACTTGGAATAGCAAATTGCTAGTAGGTATGTATGGTGGACACAATGGAAAACTTTGGCTTTTAGGAGTTGGATGCACGAGTAGAGCTCATACTCAGTACAAGGCGAGGGCTAGCAAAAGACTGGGAGCGACCAACTAAGAGAGCAGTAATGGCCATAATCATGCAAAGCGACAAAGCGACATTAAAAGAAACATACGATGGCATCAAAAGTCTAAAACTAAATGATCATGAAGGCTAATGGCGACTTTGTAAGAGTCTAACATGTGTGAGCATGCGCCAAGTCAACCCAAATAAAGCATCAAGGAGAAAACCAAAATAATGCTTCCATACAATAAAAACAACGCATGATTTTTTCAAAGGCTCATTAAGCAATCTCAGTTATTTGAGACAAGTCATGCTACAGCAAAACCACTAAGCATACTATCAAAAAGACATCTAGCATGACATGAAAAAGCCTAAGCCGCAGTCTACACAAGCTCCTTCTTGTACCACTATTTTGCACAAAGCTTTTTCTCTTTTCCAACACCATTTGAAATTTTTATAGACACCTCTTTTGATGAAAACCAATAAAGACCAGAGGAAAAAATACACCTTGATGAAAAGATATGACAAGATCTGAACGCGAATCAAGGCGAAAACGAAAACCAAAAGCAGTAGCAAAAAAAATAGAACGCTAGAACAACTCCGTTTTCACTCTTATAAATTCATCGAGCGTTCTACGCAAATGAAAAGCAAGGCAATTTCTCCAAAGGAAATTTGTTGGGGTCCAACCATTTATTGCAGCAAACAAACAAACTAAACCAACTAAGAAAACTAAAACAACTGACGCTCCAAGAAAAACACATAGTGCATGAAGCAATAAAAATATAGCGTCTTGAAAGGTGACCTGATTTTTGCCGATGAAGAAGGGGTGCCTCGGGGGCATCCCCAAGCTTTGACGCTTTTACTTCTTGGATATTTCTTGGGGTGATGCATGGGCATCCCCAAGCTTGAGCTTTTGTCCATTCTTCAACTCATCTCATCATTCTCCAATCCCTACACTTAAAAACTTCCTTCATACAAAACTAAACACAATTCTATTAGCAACATTAGTGCAAGCATAACATATAATTAACCTCTTTTTGCTTCAGGTTTCAACTCAAAACCACCACATATATAGCAAATACTACTGCTTGCCTGGTGAACGCTTTCGAGTGCGTCGCGGTTCGCGTGGTTCAGGAGATCATGAAACATCAGTACTCTCCGTCGGGGCCTACCCTAGGGACTCACCAGGGAGAAAGACCGCTCCAGACCAGGCCACAGCTACCATTCACGCTTGCAGCTCCGGAGCCACCGGGGTCACCGGCGTACGTCATCTACAAGATTGGAGGTGATCCTGGCGATATCCAATTCCTGTTTGAACCACCTAAAGAAATCCCACATGGATATGTGTGCACATACGTGCCGGACTGCAACAGCCTGACGCGCACGAACCAGATTGCAACCGCAGGGATTTCTGGGGCAGGTGTTTCTGGAGTAGGGATTTCGGGAGCAGGGATGTCCGGGATGGACGCTGATAAACAGGCGTGGCTAGCTAAGTATGCCACCGGAACGAGTCATGAGAATTTAGCCCCTGCAGCTCAAACGGTGGAGCAAATCAGTACCATCTTGAGAGACCAGTTCGGCTTCGTGCCGAAGAGGAGAACAATCGGCTATTCCAAGCCGTACCCCAACGAGTATGATCTGATTCCGCTTCCACCCAAGTATCGGCTCCCTGAGTTCTCAAAATTTAATGGTTCAGAAGGGTCTAGCTCGATCGAGCACGTGAGCCGATATTTGGCACAGTTAGGCATGATTTCAGCATCGGATCAGTTACGCGTAAGGTTCTTTGCGCAATCTCTGACAGGACCAGCTTTTGGGTGGTACACCTCGTTGCCACCAGATTCGATCCGGACCTGGAAGCAGCTGGAAGAACAGTTCCATATTCAGTATCATTCAGAAGCTACCGAGGCTGGCATTGCCGATCTGGCGCAGGTGCGGCAGAAGCGGGGAGAAACGGTAGCCGAGTATATTCAGCGTTTCAGGACTGTCAAGAACCGATGTTATTCGGCTCGTTTAACTGAGAAAGAAGCAGTCGAGCTGGCCGTGTTGGGTCTCTCAGCACCGATCAAGGATCTGGCTTTCCAAGTAGAATACAATTCACTGGCGCACATGGTCCAGAAACTGACAATGTATGAGCAGCGCCACCCTGAGTTGTACCAAGACAAGTTCAAACGTCCGATAGGCCTGGTCGATACAGAAGAAGAGGATCTTGTAGAAGACCAGGAGATAGCCGTGGCTGAATGGGCTCGGGGAGCAGATCCTGTGTCCTGCAAATGGGTGAAACAGCAAGGGCCTGCAAAAGGGTTCGACTTCGATGTAAGCAAAGCTGAGCAGATATTCGATTTACTGCTGAAGGAAAAGCAGCTGAAGTTACCCGAAGGCCATAAAATCCCTACGGCGCAAGAGATGAACGGGAGATCATACTGCAAGTGGCATCACTCGTTCACCCACACCACCAATGATTGCAAAGAGCTACGTCGGCAGATCCAAACGGCGATAGAACAGGGCCGTCTGATCCTTGGGTAGTTCGCCATGAAAGTGGACACAAACCCGTTTCCTGGCATCAACATGGTAGAGCACAGCCACTCCACGAGGCGTCAGCTAGATTTCTCGTTCGATATTAACATGGCAGGGCCTGTGTACCACCATGGCAAGTATAAGGAGGAAAGCGGCCACTCCCGGGGCAAAGAAAAGGAAGAGGCCGGTCCACGCGACCGGCCCCGTTATGACGATAAGCGGTATATAACCGAGGAACAAGTGAGAAGCGTGCGATATCAGAAGCCACACTCCACGCATCTCCTTAACAAGTATGAGCGTCAGTATGACCGACGTCGGCAGTACGACAGAGATGATGAAAGAGATCGTCGGACCGACGCATACGATGGGAGATACCGTCGGCATGATAGAGATGATGAAGGATATGAGCACCGCGCTAGGGGAAGGTCAAAGGAAAAGGAAGGCGTGGATAAACATTGGGATTGTCCTTTCTTCAAGTACTGTTGGGATGCGGGAATGAGCCGATTGCCTACAGTCGACAACTGCCCGGAATGTGGACAGCAGAAGGATGACACAGGTCCAGTTTCAGTGTTCAAGCGTCTAGGGCCTCTCCGGCCTCAGAACAGACAAGAGGAGTCATCTCGAACAAAAGATCTCGAGGAGTCAGAGGATGAAGAAGAAGATAGATATCACCAGCCAAGGTGGTGTCCCGATGGACTCAGACACACCCAAAAGCGTAGAGTTCAGCGGCTACGTAGCTTGGAGGAAGCCGAAGCGCAGTACCTCCACACTTTAAGGAAAGCCCGGCCTGATCTGGCCGTGAAAATTCAGCAAACCTTGGAGACGGAGGCCCGTCCAAAAAAGAAAGAGTGGCGCCCCAAACCAGTAAAAGCCGATGCGAAGACATCGGCTGGCACAAACATGGTGTTCATACTTCCGTCAGAGTTTTGCGCTCCAAGAACCGAAGAACTACCAGTGGCACAGTTTGACTGCGGCCCACGGCCGGTTATCTTTGAAAAGCCACGGGAGAAGGGCTACAAACATCTGAAAGCCCTGTACCTGAGAGGTTATATCAATGGGCAGCCTGTCCGCAAGATGTTGGTTGACACCGGAGCGGCAGTCAATATAATGCCATACTCCATGCTGCGGCGTTTGGGACGCTCCACTGCAGATCTGATCAAAACCAACGTCACGCTAAGCGACTTCAACGGCCAAGCTTCAGAAACGCAAGGCGTTCTGAACGTGGATCTGACCGTGGGTAGAAAAACCATCCCTACGTCGTTCTTCATTGTTGACAGCAAAAGCACCTACGCTGTCTTGCTGGGAAGGGATTGGATTCACGCTAACTGCTGCATTCCATCCACGATGCACCAATGCCTGATACAGTGGGATGGAGATGAAGTGGAGGTCATTCATGCAGATGATTCGATCGAGATCTCAATAGCTGGCATGAACATTTGGGACGCAGAAGACCAAGAGCTGATCTCTGGAGTCAGTCTAGAAGGCTGTGAGCGCATTGAAGCTACAAAAAACGGGGTGAGGCTGGTCTTATCCACTGGCCTGACAGAGTAGCAAAGCCCACGATTGTACGTGGTAAGGCCGATCCCTGCGATCGGCCACAAAAAATAAAAAGCAGTGATCTTACGACAAGCATGTCATGTAGTCGTAGTAGGGAGATTCCCTACCATTGTAGAGCACAAATAAGTTGTAAACCTTCCTTGAGTAATGCAATCAAAAAGGGGGCCGATTCCGGCAATCGGCCCAAATTATCTTTGTTATCCTCACCAAACTTTTGGCCTGTGTTCAGCATCGATTTAGCAGGTGACGGAAAGCTGGGGTATGGGTTTACATCCGCTGATGAGCTAGAGGAGATTGACATCGGTCCTGGGGATAAGCCACGACCGACATTTATCAGCAAAAAGTTAGATCCAAATCTGCGGGGTCCGATGATAGCTTTGTTGAAAGAATATCCAGATTGCTTTGCCTGGGACTATACGGAGATGCCCGGGTTAGACAGGAGCATCATTGAGCATCGGCTCCCGCTTAAAAAAGGGTTTCGGCCATTCCAGCAGCGAGCACGACAGATGAAGGCCGAAATTTTAGAGGAAGTCAAGAAAGAGATCGAGAAAATGTTGAAAGCTGGGTTCATCAGGCCATGCAGGTATGCTGAGTGGATTTCTAGTATCGTACCTGTAGAGAAAAAGGATGGCCGATGGCGTGTTGCCATAGATTTTCGGGATCTCAATAGAGCCACTCCAAAGGATGAGTATCCGATGCCGGTAGCAGAGACATTGATCAACGCAGCTGCTGGTCATAAGGTCTTGAGCTTTATGGATGGCAATGCTGGTTACAATCAAATTTTTATGGCTCCAGAAGATATACACAAGACTGCATTCAGAGTCCCAGGTTCGGTGGGGTTGTTTGAATATGTAGTCATGACATTTGGACTGAAGAATGCCGGCGCCACATACCAAAGAGCCATGAATTACATTTTCCATGATCTGATCGGCAAGCTGGTGGAGATTTATATCGATGACGTGGTAGTCAAGTCTGCTTCAGTACAAGGACACTTGGACGATCTGCGACGCGTCCTGGACCGAACCAGAAAATTCGGGCTACGGATGAATCCAAAGAAGTGTGCCTTCGGTGTGACGGCCGGTCAGTTCTTGGGTTTCTTGGTCCATGAACGCGGAATTGAGATCGGCCTGAAAAGTCAGGAGGCAGTGCGAACAATGAAGCCACCTACCACGAAGAAAGAACTGCAGTGTCTCATCGGCAAAATCAACTTCGTCAGAAGGTTCATCTCCAATCTGTCAGGAAGAATAGAGCCGTTCATGGGACTGGTGAAAATTAAATCTGATGAGGAGTTCCGCTGGGGGACAGAACAACAACGAGCCTTCGACGAGATCAAAGAATATCTAACGAAGCCGCCAGTGTTGGTTCCACCGCAGCAGGATAGGCCGTTCTACATTTACTTGTCGGTGGCTGACACGTCCATCGCCTCGGTGGTGGTGCAAGTTTATGATGGTCTGGAGCGAGTTGTGTTTTACATCAGCAGAAGGATGCTGGATGCAGAGACAAGGTATCCTGAGATCGAGAAGTTATGCCTCTGCCTATTTTTCACCTGCACCAAGCTGCGACACATCTTGCTGTCAGCAGAGATTATCATCATATGCAAATCAGATGTCATAAAACATATGCTGTCGGCTCCTGTGTTGAAAGGCCGACTCGGCAAATGGATGTTTGCATTATCGGAATTTGATATCCGGTATCAACCCGCCAAAGCGGTTAAGGGACAGGCGTTGGCCGATCTTATTGCTGAACGAATCAACACTGATATAGCAGCACTGTCTGTACGTGCATGGGCTATGTTTTTCGATGGATCGGCTTGTGATGATGGTTGCGGCATCGGCATTCTACTCGTGTCGCCCCGGGGGGCAACATATTCCTTCTCCATCAGGCTATCTACCCCTTGCACCAACAATGTCGCTGAGTATGAGGCAATACGCAAGGGAATGGAGTTGCTCATTGAAGCCGGAGCAGAAGCAGTGGAACTTTTTGGAGACTCCAAATTGGTGATTTCCCAACTCACGGACGAATACAAGTGTGAGAGCGAGTCACTCTTCCCATTATGGTTGCAATGCCGTGAGCTGATGGCACAGTTCAGGTATCTAAACTTTAACTGGATCCCGCGGTCGCAGAATACCGAGGCGAATGATCTTGCACAGATGGCTTCAGGCTACAAGGACATAGCAGATGGAACTGATGTTCAGGTACAGTTCCTGGAGGCGGACGACTGGAGAGCCGATATCTTCAATTACTTGAAAGATTCGGCTCGGGGGGCACCTAAACGGATAAGGTACAAGGCCATGAAGTATGTGCTTATTGGGGATGACATGTTCTACAGGACTTTGGAAGGGTTACTGCTCAAATGTCTGGGGCCAACCGAGGCAAATCGGCTTCTACACGAGGTACACGAAGGCGCCTGTGGAACTCACCAATCGGCTCACAAGATGAAATGGTTGATCAGGCGATCAGGGTTTTATTGGCCCACCATGCTTGAGGACTGTTTTAAGTACTATAAAGGGTGTCAAGCATGTCAGAAATTCGGGAAGATTCAGATGGTACCTGCATCAGCGATGAACCCCATCATCAAGCCTTGGCCATTCCGAGGTTGGGGCATGGATATCATTGGCAAGATCAATCCTCCATCAAGCAAAGGCCACATGTGGATTTTGGCCATTACGGATTATTTCACTAAATGGGTGGAAGCCGTCCCTATGAAGTCAGTAAACTCGAAGGATGTTATCAATTTCGTGAAAGAACATGTCCTTCATAGATTCGGGATTCCCCAAACTATCACGACCGATGGAGGTTCGGTCTTCATTTCTCACGAGTTTAGAGAGTTCTGCGAGGACACGGGAATTAAGCTGATCCGATCATCTCCATACTATGCTCAAGCAAATGGGCAAGCTGAAGCGTCCAATCAGAGCCTTATCAAGCTGATCAAGAGAAAAATCGACGAGCACCCTAGGCGTTGGCACGAGGTTTTGTCAGAAGCTTTGTGGGCTTATCGCATGTCATGTCATGGAGCGATAAAAACCTCGCCATACCATCTAGTCTATGGACAAGAAGCCGTATTGCCATGGGAGATTACGGCTGGATCGAGACGTGTCACTTTTCAGAACGATCTAACAACTGAAGAATATGCAGCCCTGATGAGTGACAGTGTTGAGGATTTAACTGAACTTAGGCTGTGGTCGCTTGAGAAAATTAAAGAGAACAAAGCCAAGGTAGCTCGTGCATATAATAAGAAGGTGAGACCAAAGGAGTTCCACGTTGGTGATCTGGTATGGGAAGCTGTATTGCCATTGGGAACTAAGGATGCAGCATACGGTAAATGGTCTCCAAGTTGGCACGGGCCATACAGGGTCGACCAAGTTTTAAGGGGCAACGCGTACATGCTTGAGGAGCTGGACGGTGTGAAATTCCCAGTGGCTGTTAACGGTCAGCATCTCAAGAAATATTTCCCAAGCATGTGGGATGATGGACAGTGAAATATGGGGGCCGATACATGAAATCGGCCAGTAAAAAAAATATATCCAGATTAATATTTCCCAAGCATGTGGGATGATGAACAGTGAAATATGAGGGCCGATACATGAAATCGGCCAAATAAATAAAAAAAACAATGCACAGCCATCGACTCTCGAGGTTCAGACTGTTACGAGCAGGTGTCAGGTTACATGAATAAGCTACTGAAGGAATGCCTCGAAGGCACGGAGGGCGTCAGCACGGACACGATCCACCTCGGCGATCTCGGCTTCGTCATCATCGTCCTTGCCCGTCACTAGCTGCTTGCTCAGGGCACGTATTTCTGCCAGATCAGTCTTCAGTTGAGCTTTGAGGCCTTCTGCTTCGTCTTGGGAGCGGGCGATGAATGCTTCCTTGTCATGAATGAGCTTTTTAGTCGCCCGGACCTTCTCTTCGAGATCTTCCAATTCCTTTTTTAAGGATGCAAGCTCGGCGGTGCTGACAGAGGTGTCAGTTTTGGCATCCAGAGACGCCTTTTTCTCATTGAGCCGCTGACATTTGGCTGCAATATCGGCCTTCAGTGGGAGTTGGGCGTGGCGTAGATTGATCCTCTCACGAGCCAACTTCACCCTTGACCCGTAGAAAGACAGAGTCACAACTGGCCAAAGCTTCACCTGCAATGCTACCGGGAGTTGGTCCTTGATTTCGTCAAGAACACTCTTCACCTCTTCAGAACCCTCGACCAACTTCTCGATTGGGGAGGACAGCAAGGCTTTGAGACGCTGGAATTGAGGTAGAACAGCGCTTGCTCGTGGTTCATCGTTGGCGGCAGAGGGAGCTGGTTCGATGGATTCAGGGTCGAACGTCAGCAAGCCTGAGATATCACAACCCTGGCAGGCAGAAGTGGCGTCAGTATGCGTCAAACAGGGAAGGATGAGTCGAAAGAAGCGAACATACCTCTCCTGAGATCAGGGGGATAGCCGACGGCGAGACAATCGGCTCGTGTGTTGTTGCTGAGGGCTTGGCCAGATTGGCAACCGTTTCATCTACACCTTCAGGGATTACTAGATCCAGGCTTGCGGAAGGCATCGGCACTTCCCCGACTTTCCCACTAGAAGTGTCATTCGTCTGCATGAAAGGTGCTTAGCCGATGTGAATAGCAATGAATCGGCATAAAAAAGGAGTGGTAAGAGTATGGAGGATAATTACTTTCGAAGCCTCCTGGCTCGAAGAAGAAGTTTGCAGTCCCTTGCGAGCCCTCTTGGGGCTCACAGCTTGCCCCGCCTCGACTGCTGCTCGGGGGGCAACAGGTTCAGGAACAGGCCTTTTCCTGGAAGCCGATGGTGGCACATCTGGCTGGCTCGGTGTGGTGGTTCTCTCAGAGTCTGCTGAGCTTGAATCTCCTCGATTGGATTGTGTTTCCTCGCTGGAGGTGTCTTCGATGGAGACCTGTAAGAAAGGGAGAGTTGGTAAGCACAAGCATGTTTACAAAGATAAATGAGATCAACCAAGGCATGAATCAGCGTACGTGCGAGCTCTCTGGAGAAGGGCTCCGGCGCCTCAAAGTTTTTTTGGCCACTACCTTCCTCACCGCCGTTCTTGTTTTAGTTGGAACTCGGGAGGCAGCTGACCCGGAAGTTGCTTGGCTCTTGGAAGCCGATTTTGGTGATATCGGCTGGTTCTGCATCACGACCTGTTTCAAAGGTGGCGAGTTTTTGCAGAAAAGGACCACAGGAGCTGGTGGGAGGAATTCGAAGGGGGAGCCATCCTCGTTAGTAGGTTCTGGACCATCTTGTTGCTGCAAGGAGACAGAGCAGGATATTAAAAGAATCGTCGTGAGCTGCATCAAGAAAATTTACAAGTAGCAGTACCTGTTCTACGGGGATGTCATATTCAGCATCGAGCTGTTCCAGCAATGGTCCCAGAGCTCTCCTGAAGGCATGAGTCTTCCACATCGACCACCAGTTCTCAAAACCATCGGTTGATGAAGCGAAAGTGAGGTTGTTAGGAATTGGGATGGTCAGAGCATCGAAGAAAGAATAACACCTCTGACTGGTGAGAGGATCGGGCAGGTCAGCTCTGCTCTCTGTGAGGTGGTGGAGAAAGAAATGAGGAGGTACTTGCCCAAGGCCAAATTGCCGAGCTGCTACGACCGGCTGGTAGAACTCGTATCCAGGCTTGATTATTCTGTTGGATGTGCTCATGCCAACTGGGAGGAAGCAGGGACGGATCACGGTGGAGAATAGCTGCCGAGTGCTAGTGTCATCGGCAAAGTTGTCCAGCCTGAAGGAGATTGGATTTTCAAAATTTTCCGATTCCTCCGTGTAAGGAAAGAAGATAGGATTGTCCAGGCCTTGGAAGAAAATGCTGAACCACTTGGATGCTTCATGAGGGATCAGTTTACTACCTGGCAGGCTATACAGAGCTTGGCCGTAGCTGGTGCATCGGATCTGCTTCCCTTTGGCATCTGGAAAGGTGCAACTTGCCAAAAGGGGGAAGTTTGGGATATGGTTTTGAAAGTACAGCTGAGCCCATAGTTGAATAAACCACCAAGGACCTCCTGTTTTGACTGCTATGTGGGAGGATAGTTTGACAGACATCAACTGGAGATATCGATAGACTTCTCCAAGGAACAGTTTGCCGATGCCAAGTTGAGTGCCTCTGGCAAGTTCATAGGCCAAGGAGAGATAATTCTTGGTTGGGGCAAGGGAAGGGCCACAGAATATGAAATGTTCCAGCCAGAAATTGAGGAAGGCCGTGTGTTCTTTCTCTGTGACAGGGCCCTTAGTTTTCATGTGGCTTCGAAGATAAGCACCCCAGTTCGTGCAATCTGTTTTGGAAGAAAGCTTGAAGGGGACTTTTGGCAGCATAAAAGCAGAGGGGCTGGGTGATGTGACGTCTAGACCAGTAATCATCACCACGTCTAACAGAGTTGGTGTCATGGGGCCATGGCCGAACATGAAGCAGTTCAGAGCATCAGACCAGAAATAGCCGATGGTTTTTAGAAGATTTTCATGTTTCTCAAGGGGAGACAATGACAAAGTCAAGGCATCGGCTATTCCCGTGGTTCCCCATTGGGATTGGTAAGTTTTGGCTACCCTACTGTACCAAGAAACCCAATATTCGGGAGGATTAGGCCAGGCTCGTAAGCATGTCGGCCCAAGAATCCAAATCTAAGTTTTGGCTTACGAAGGGGATTCTGTTTGCCTCGCAAGAGATCAGATGGGCAGGACTAGATTCTGTACGGGGGCCAAGGCAGAGAGAATTTGGGAGAGAAGGATGCGGTAGCGGAATGTCTAAAACCTAAAATTTTAATGATGGGATAAAGCATTAATTCAGGTGTTTGCTATTAATTCTAGCACCGAGCTCGGATTGCGAGGAACAGTTAAGGATTACCTTCAGACCGGAGACCGCTGTGTTGGCGCTGGACGATTCCGCCATCTAATTTGCCGGCGGAGATGGATCTATGCGGTGGGGAATCTAGGGTTCGTGTCGCCGTGAGCCCGATTTGTTCAATGAGGCAATTGGAGATCTGAGTTAGCCTTTTTGAAGATGGTTGCAGGTTACCGTTGAAATTGGAAAGTGACCGCTCAGACTTGTCTAAATAAGCGACCGAGTTTGACCTTGCCAACGTTTGTGGGAAAAGCCGATGTGTTGCCATCGGCTCTTTGGGCTTTGACTTGGTTGATCATATCAAGCGTGGTATGGTGAAAGCCGATTCGTTACTATCGGCTTTTGAAACGTTGACCTATTTGACTATCGGCAAAATCAAATTGGGAAAAGCAAGCTTTGTTGATTCCAAAGACGGTTGTTTACAATGAAGCCGATTGCTTACAAAATGGAGATCTACTACTAGTACTACTACTACTAGTTCCTAATCTAGAAGGCGGCGTCGTCGTCGTCGCCGTTGCCATTGCCGCCGCCGTCTTCGCTGTCATCGGCGCTGCTGCCGGCGTAGTCCTCACCGCTGCTGCTGAAGTTGTCAGCGGGGGCCTCCTCGTCCTCGTCGTCGTCGTCGGTGTCCTCGCTGGACCCAGCGCGGAAGCGCTTCACCGGCGGGTATTCGTCGGAGGAGGTGTCCTCCTCTGCTTCTTCCTCCTCATCGGAAGAGCCGATGTCCTCGCCCCAGGACACGGCGTCGTCGGCGCTCTCCGCCTCCAGTTCCCCGTCGACGAGGAGTTGGAGGTCCTCCTCGCCGTCGGTCAGGGACTCGTCGTCCTCTGACTGGGCGGCGAAGTCCCAGTCTCTCTCGTCCCACCATTGTGGGGCGAGAGCTTCGTACGCCGCCATTGGCGGGTGCTCCGGCGTCGGCTCCCGGTTGACGGAGTCGGAGGATTGGAAGGAAAGGCCGGATGTGTTGGAGGAAGAAGAGGAGGCCATGGCGGAGGAAGAGGGTTTTTTGGCTATTGGAGAAGAATGAGGATGCAAATGGTTCGGATAGATTTAAATAAGGGGAATAGTGGAAGATGGTTCAATGCCATAGCGGTTTTCGAGAATATGGTGCCAGAGTTGTCAAATCGTGTACTGCGGAGAAGTTGAGAAGGCGAGGCATCATGATGAGGAGGCGATATGACGGTTCTGCTCTGCAACGCGTGACCCGATGAAGAAAAAACAGAGTGGTTTTGGAATTATTATTGCCAAAACCAGGGGGGCATGTGTTATCGCCACATTTTGGCCAAATGAGGAGATGGGCCGTAATCAAGATGGGCTTGGAGGCTGGATCGGCCTTGCGCGTGGATTTGGGCTAATTGCCCGTGTATCTGTATATTATGATAGATTACGTTTCGGTTTAAACAAGAGATAGAGTTGTTAGGTTTATTCCAAAGATAGAAAGTCTCCGGACTATAAATGTGTACCTAGGGTTATTGAGAAAGGAGGACGATCACGTTCACAACAAACACAATCTCGGCGCATCGCCGCCCCTTGTTTCGAGGGTTTCTTTCAGGTAAGCGTCGTGCTGCCTAGATCGCATCTCGCGATCTAGGCAGCATCTGCTTATGTGTTATTTGGTGTTGCTCGTACTGAAGCCTTGTTGATGGCGAGTAATACTGTTATCATAGATCTGTTTGGGCTAGCATCGGTGCTTTTGGTTATGTTTGCTTAGTCATGCTGCCCCTAGAGATCTCGCTGCCTTTGCACCTATTTTGGGTGTAAGGGCAGCATCTTGCTTGATCTTTATTTAGTCGATTCAATCTGTCATAGTTGTTCCTTGTTCTCCAAGGATTAGTTTGATATCCGCATGGTTAGGCCTCACAAACGGGTTGAACGATCCAGTAGTACGTAAGGATATGGTTTGCCAATTCGAGAGGAGTTGTTCCGGGAATTGACTCTACGTTGGTTTTTTGGCCTCCTCTAGGGTTAGTTTTCTGTTATCTTTCGTATCTACCAGGCTCAATTACGTGTGGGATGTTCCAATTATGTGGTGAAAGCGTTAAACTGTCGTAGATCGATTTGACTTGTATTGATAAAGCAAAACCCCATGTTATCGTAGATCCAATGCAGATCCATGGGACAATCGGCTACATGAGCCGATTCACAGGGAAACCTGAGAGCCGATCGAGGCTCGTATTTAATGTTTACGTGTCTGCCATGCAGGAAACTAATCGAAGCAATCCATCACCTTCCTGATCAGGTATAGGTCAGGTGGCACGCCCTTGCATCAGCCAGGACGTGTGCCAGAGTTTTGCGGGCCGTTGCCCGAGGGACCAGGGCCCACCAGCAGTTCTGGGAGCCTCCCGGCTCTTCGTGTTGCTCGTCGCTGCTCGCCGGTGGGTTTTGACAGGCAACAGACACACACACACACACACAATTCAAATTTGACTTATTTTGTAGAAGTCGACCAAATCTATCTATTATATACTAAATGTAATATAAGGGTTTCAAGGCACCAAGTTGATCCACATCATTGAAATTTTATTAACCACTAGTTGAATGCCCGTGCGTTGCTACAGACGTATATTTCACGATTGTCAATCTTTTTTAAAAAATTCATTCGTCATGCCACTTTTTCTTACCTCAATCCATATGTTGTCGCATGAGGCTTAAAAATTGATAGAGCAGGAAGTTGATGATTCTTGAGCATTATGACTGCTGGCACAACTATTCAACTTTTTACGGTGTTTGTCGCATGTTATAAGCTTTCCGCATGGGAAAATATGTTGCTACTAGAAAGATTAATTGCACGAGTATTTTAAATAGACAGTGCTCAACATGCAAACTTCGCAAACACCGAATAGCTATGTTCTGGATGTCTCTTTTGGAAAGGAAGAATCATACTCCTATATGAGAAAAAAAAATCCCCTACCCCCTCGTGTTGTCTCCTCTAGGGGAGAGGGGGCAAAATTCCAACCTCTGCTGCCGCCTCCAACACCCTACATGTCTCTGCTCGACCCCCCTTAAGTCTGATGTCGTCCAAGCCCTGTAGTGCCAGGATCAGCAGCTCTCGAGCCCTCTAGCACAATTGCATGGAAGCAGGCTACCATGTGGGAGGCTAGTCTTCGCCGCTGGGAAGCTGCGCAATGTTTGGCAGCGCTGGCCGATGGCTAGGGTACTATTCATCGCGGCCATAGAAGGGACCATGGAAGCCAAGGCGGCGGCCCTGGATGGTGGTGGCGACATTATCCTTGCGATGGGTGGTGGATGTCGGTGCTTGCTAGTCATCACCTTGGCCGATTAGGCGGCGATGTGATGATGGGCGTGGTTGCAGTGTGGAGGCCGCCTTGCCGACATCTGCTCAAGATCTGATGAAGACTATGCCACCCGCATTGTGTTGCTCGCCCATCCGCCAGAAATTCATGTTTGATCTAGGGTGCGTATGCTCCTGCCTCCAAAAAATTATAAAGTCGAAAAAAATCAAACAAAAATTTCGCGCCTACATCTCGATATTCTATGTGTGCACGCCAAGTTCGTAGATAAACTGGTATCTTTTGTGTTATGTGTAAAAAGAAATGTCTCGTGAAGAGTTTTGTTTAGCACCAATTTTTTCTTTTTATACATGGTATATATGAAGTCGGTTATTCGTGAAACGACTTTGCGAGCACATAGAACATCGAGATTTATGTGTCATTTTTTGTCGATTATTTTTGACATTTAAAATGTGTTCAAAACTCATTTAGAGAAAATGGTACCGATGGACCTGGGTGCAAGAACGCCTCATCTATTGTTTGGGACTTTATTAATTTAAAATTAGGGAGCGCCTTTTGTAAAAGAAATGAACGCATACCACGTAAGATAAAGAGTAAAAGAAACTCACTTACCAGAATATATCTGTTTTATTATGTTGTAACGTCAATGTAATGTTGGATGAGATGCATGTCCCTGCCATCAGGTGGAGATCACCATGAGAAGGAAAGATGTGCATTGCCGATTATTTTTTGGAGTTGCGCTCGTCCAATCAAGAATCACCTTGGCGACAGAATGCAGAATTCACACTTTCTAATTTCTATATCTGATCCGTGTGTTGCGCTGCAGATCGAGCAGGTCGGCTGGCCACAACGCATCAGCATTCTATAATGGACTTACCAACTATATCTCTTGTGTGATTGTATGGAAAGAGGCTGTGGAAGTGTGATGATGTTATTATAGCTGCACAAAATTAATTTCCAAATTTTATTATTCGCTGACAAGATTTGGTGAGAGTATGGGGTGACGTTATTTTCTTTCCATGCCTAGCAATCCCATGTTCGTTGGTGACGCTATTTTTTTCCTTTTTTGCTTTCCCTGATTGATGTGTGCATTTAGAGGACACATGGTGGTGAAATTATTTATTTCCTTTTTTGCTTTCTATGATTGGTGCGTGCATTAAGAGGACGTGGCGTCATTATTTCATTCCATATTTTGCCTTCCGCGATTGTGTGTTTGAACGGTTTGGATGCACCAGTTGGATGGTCCAGATCTTCTCAATGTTTGATATCAAAGATTTTTGAGACGACATACCATCACAAACTCCCATTTAATAGTAAAGATTAGACTATTATACTTAAGGCTATGATTTAATTAGTATATTAGTACAACACGATTTCAACTTGTCACGAGTCTGTCCTCTAATATACAAATGTCCAACACGTCTTCTCATACATGAAAATATCTCACGTAAACATGGCCCAGCAGTCAAAACATCAATTAGGAAATACAGACCATGTCACACACGAATGATACAATGAAATGAAGTTCGCACCTACATATCCCCACGATTTCTCCAAATCTAAAAAGTTTGCAATGGTAAAAACTCCAAAGCAAATCGATACTATCTGTTGGCATAGATTTAAATAGAAATCGGGAGACATAAAATATCCGCAGGATTTTGGATGACAATTTTTTACCATTTATGTTAGGTACGGATGTGCTAACTCTGACGTTTTTTCTTAGTTATGTGCGTGATATAGGAGTATTTTGTATGACACAGTGGCAGACACATGAAAAAAATATGAGAGGCACTCGGGAGCATATGCTATGATTTCTAAATTTTGGTTTAAAAACATTTTGAAATATTAAAAAACTAATCAAAAATATTAGCGCGTACGTCTCAATATTCTATGTGCTGGCAAAGTCGTTCCAAGAAAATTCAACGTTTTTTGTGTCGTGTGTAAAAAGATAAAAATTGGTGTTAAAAATGGTTTTGTACGAGACATTTTTTTTATCTTTTATACACAAGCCATAAAAAGCTGCCAGTTTTTCACGCAACTTGGCGTACAGACATAGCATGTTGAGACCTAAGCGTAAAATTTTTGTTCAGAATTTTTTAAATATATAGAAAATTATGTTAACAAGAATGGTCTAAATATCGTAGGGTCCTTGCTCAAGGACACCCTAATTATTTAACAATATAAAGGTTAGGCTCGCATCCTTATTCAACGTCATATAAAAACAAACGGTGTCGGGAATATACCAAATAGGTATATCAGCGACGTAGTCCTAAACCAGCAAGCCAGGGTGGCCCATAGAGGTGGTATGACGGATTGCCTACCAGGTGGCCCAGTTGCTGGAAAATCCATGGCGGATACTGGACGCAGGAGCTTATGGCGGATCCGAAGACAGGCCCATGGCGGGTTGCCTTGTAGTACACGTATAGGACTTAGTCTAGGACTCCATATTGTATCCGCTCCGGTACCATCGTGATGCCCACGCTAGGCGCCTTTATAAGCCGACGTGGAGGAGCCCTTGAGGCACCGAGACTTAGATACGGCCAATCGCATAGCGAAAGAGCCAACCTCATCATTGTAACCGAGCATTTGTTGCCATATAGTGAATTATAGCAGCACGTAGGGTCTCGCCACCGTTGCGGGATCTGAAGCTGGGTAAACTCATGCTACCATCATCCCGGATCGCTCCGCCGTGTTCACCCCCTTCCACAAACCGCCATACACCTATCCCTATGGCAGATCTGTTGACAAAACCATGATAGTTGGCGCCCACCGTGGGGCAAAACGCGTCAGGAGCGCGGATCCAGGCGGGATCCGCCTTCGCAGGCATCGGTGACACCGTCGCCATCGGGCGTGTCCTCTATGATTCTGGCTTCTCCATCATCCCAGCGGATAACCTCTGGGTGCCGGCTAGAGAAGACCCTACTCGACTTACCGTCGTTCCGATCGGAGACATCCATATCTTCATCGGAGAGACGGACCTTACCCTCGCCACAGAAACCAATTTCCGGCGGATTGGTATGGCTGAAACCCCCAAACGGACCGCTTTCGAGCTTGATACGGAGGAGGAATCATCCGATCTGGAACTTTCCAAGTTATCTAGATCGGATCTAAAAACCAATCGCACCCAACCCGCCCTAGCGGTGGAGGAAGTGGTGGATGACCGCTATGAATCCGCCATGAATAATCTGGCATTAGAGACACTACGGTACTGCCTTGTTGCTTTCGCAGGAACCACTTCGGGATCTGCCTCCAATGGAGATGACAGCCCAGGTGAATCCATCCTAGAGGCACTTAACGAAAGTGGTGAATCGGATGACTGGGATAGCAAAGGCTATGACTCTGATCATTATGACGCCGCCATGAGAAGAATCGAGGCGGAGTCAGCTCAGGAGGAAATAGAAGAGAAGCAAGCAGCCGCCAAGCAGGTGTTCATGACCAACAAAGGAGATGATGCTGGGCAAACAACCGGTGATCCGCCATCTCAGGCAGCCCATGACGGAGATGCTGGCAAAGAGCAGGGTAACCCGTCACCAGCCGCCGATCCTACCACGGAACAACTGCCCAAGATTCAGGGCGGACCCAGGCCTCTGCAACCCGCCATCCCCGTGGTGCACCACCCAGAAGACTTCACGACTCTAATGGACAAGGTCTTCTATGGGACTCTAGGAGATCCAATCACCCCTGACTACGTCAGAGACATGAACGATCTCAAGCAGAAGAGGCGAGCAATCCTCAAGGAAGCAAAGCGAGTCGAGAAGATGGGCGAAAAGCTGGATGGCGACATTGCTAATGCTCAAGACACGCTTAAATGCGCAAGAAACATGGAGGAGAAGTACGCCACTCTCATCCAGAATCAAATTAACGAGGGCGGTGACCGGCAGCTGGCACGAAACCTTGAGTTTACCGTGCCAACCGCGGAAACTCTGGCTAGGATGTACATCAAGAATCCACCATACGTGGACAAGAACCGCGATGAAGTCAGGGCCACTCCAATTGAGAACATCGTGGCCACAAAGGAGCTATTGGAAAATAACCAAAACCCGGCATCCCTAGAGACGGCGGTAAAACTAATGACCAAGACATTGGTGCAGCAGGAGAAAGCTACGTCTTCACGAAGGCTCGAATCTGATCCTATGCTATGCCGGTCCAGTACTGCCTCCAAGGCCCGGGGTAACGGCAATCATGGTGCCCGCCATGATAACGAATCTCATACCGAATCCTCAGAGGCCCGAAGAAGAGAAGCTCGTAACAGGGCAGATGTCATCCCAATATCCTCTGATGATAGGCCGCATGGCAAAGGCCATCAAAGAATCCGTCGTTGCCCCACAAGAACTATCCTGCTTATGGATACCACCAAGACAAGGCTCCGCCCCGCCGTAAGTCCAATATGCCGCCACCAAAGTATAAGACGTTCGAAATCCTACAAGGAGGAATTGTCATACGCGACAAGGATGGCAAGCGGGGAAGGAGTCGTGACGCTGGCCGGAGAGACGAGCCGCCACGATGAGAAACCAGTCAAGATGGCAGGTCCAAGCATAGGGAACAATCTCGCCATGACGACGGCGCGCACCGCAGCGGCGACAAGGATAAGCATCGCTCTTCACGCCGCCGCGATGACAAAGGGCAAGGATCCCGCCGCCATGACGATGATCCAGCTCCACGAAGAGCAGAGGGAAGCCATCGCAGTTGCAGAGATCCATCGCAGGATGTCGAGAGTAAAAGGCGTGACCCTTCACCATCCCCACCAAGCAGCCCTGATGGCGGCGGCGGTGGTGGTGGCGGCCCAGCCAGGTCACACCCCTCCTGCAAAGGTTCGCAGGATCAGAAGCCCTACGATGCGCGTACCCACCTAAACAAGATTGCCAAGTCTCAAACAGCCTTCTTCCTCGGCCCAAAGTGCTTTGGACAGCCCGTGATGAGCTCATCCCACATGGGTTCAAGATCGAGAAAAACATCCGCCAGTACAATGGAGTCGACATGCCCTTAACTTGGCTACAAGACTACTTCAACGCAGTGCAGTTTGCAGGGGGATCACCCAACGTTGTTGTCCACTATATGCCCCTGATGCTATCCGGCACAGCACGGCAGTGGATCAATAACTTGGCGGAAAATTCCATCCAAACCTGGTTTGACATGCAGACTGCGCTCATTGAAAACTTCGAGGATACCTACAGGCGACCTCACAATATAGGTGACCTCCAACGGTGTTGGTGAGCAGACGATGAGACCTCCCAAACTTTGCTTGCACGTTGGTTGGATATGAAGAACTCCTGTGAGGGGGTTACTGACGAATCCGCCATCCTCGTGTTCATCGATAATTTGGAGAGAGGCCAGCTACTCCGCCATCGCCTGTTATAAGAACAGAATGAAGGGAAACTAACCCTAAATTCCATGATCACCATTGCAAACAACTACGCGGCCGCCGATGACGACGTCCGCAAATCGTTGAAGGCTTTCGCCATCCAGAACACTAGAAAGCGGAACAATAGCAACAAACAGAAGAATCCGCCAGAAGAGCAGCAAACTCCGGACAAGGTGGCCGCAACCTTCTCTGACAAAGGACAGAGCAGCCAACACGGACGGGGACGAGGTTCCAGCAGCGGCCAGCCGCAAAGCTCCCCAGCTTCCGCTACGGCGCCGGCTGCACCCGTGTCCTATGATGAGTACCGCTACATGCCATGCTTCGCCCATCGGGATGTGATGCGGGCAGGATAACAACCCAGTTGGGAACCCCAAGAGGAAGTTATGATGAGTATAATAGCAAATTTTCCCTCAGTAAGAAACCAAGGTATGTCGAATCCAGGAAAAAGTCAATACTCCAGAAGGTGATGCTTGCTAGCTTTGCGATAGCTCAGGACAATTTATAAGGCGCCTCGTCCAAGCTTTATTTTGCCAGCTGCAACACGGAACCTGCACACAACACAACCAAATACTTTGCTCCCAACTTACGATGAGATTGTCAATCTCACCGGTTTGCTTGAAACAAAGGAATGAGCGTATCGAGTGGAAATAGTAATAGTATGCGAGTAAAGTAAACAATGCGAGTAAAGTAAACAGGTGATAGCAATATAATGGAAATAGGACAGAGGTCCACAGTTCACTAGTGGTGTCTCTCCGTAAGATAAAATAATACATGCTGGGTGACGAGGGTTAACTCGACAAATGTCCTAGATGAAGGACTTAGGATCGGGGGAATAGGGCGTCGGATGAACTCGAAGGTAAAGGTTAGTCAAAATAAGTGTATATCGAAAGTAAACTTGGGTGTTCAACCTGGCTTGCTTTCAATCCGCCCTACACCGTCCCCTCCTGGCCCCTATATATAGGTGGCCAGGTCTCGAGGATCGGGTAGGGTCCGATACAGATTACAATATCGACATACGGTAAGAACTCGTATTCTACTATCATTACAATTGGGCCTAGCTGCACGGGCCTTAGGGGTACTCAACTAACGGGCTCTGTTAACTATACCCTTGTCAGTAGCCCCTGAGATTCTACCAGAATTGTAGATTCAGGTTGAATCTCTAATCTCTAAATCTTCAACTTGATCAATTATTCGACTTCTTCTTATCTTCAAATCTTCGACTCGGTCTTTCGACTTGTTTTCATAATAATATATTGCAAGGGGTTTTGATGAACAAGCCTGACAACTCTGACGGATCAAGAGATCAGTTAACTGTCGGAACAGATACTTGAAACCTACTTCAAATTCAATCCCCTTGGACTTGAATTCGGGATACCGGTTAAACCCACTCTCTTGCCGCATTTAGGACTTATAAAGAATGAATCCCAGTGATTCTCAGGGTACCCAGTGCGTCCACCAGGATTTTCTTCATGTCGTAGACACAGATACATACCAGCAGAGCGCATCCATGTGCGTATACCAGGCCATACAGGATGGATCCCGGGGTCTTACCTTTGTGATAAACCACGGCATTCGAGTTTTGTTGCGATAACTCAACTCGAGAATCTTATGTCGCAGCCAAGTTTTGACTAAAAATATTCGGGTTCTAACAACCATAAAACTCGCTCCCAATGGGAGTAACACTCCTGCATTTCTCATACTCTAATGTGTTACCAAAAAATATCATCGGGTGCGCGCTCAGCGCAGTAGCCCCCGAGGCTATAGTCGAAAAAGACTTTTTCGAGTATAGGCTCAAAATACAGTGTAGTCCATCATACTTCAACTCGAAATAATTTAATGATATCCTATCGTCGAATACGCGTCCATCACTCCAGTTAAAAGTTGCATTCAATATTCTTGAAAGTAGTAGCCCCCAAGGCTATAATCGAAAAATCCTTCATATATAATCTTGTCTATAGATTTTGCACTTGTCAGCACCATTCGTCTTCTTTTCTATATCATCTTCTTTATGACGTCAATGAGTACGTCACTCTATATGAGTGCGAACCGTTTTATGGGCAGCACTATAATTTTCACAATTTTTGACCGTTAGTGGGCTGCCGTTTCCGCTTCGTGCGCCACGTCTCAGCCCACGATCCTTCTCCCAGAAGGTATATAAGGGGCGTAGTGGGAGATTTTACTGTTTACCAGCTCGTTCTCTCCGCCGCCTCCATTGCTGATCTCTTCTTCCTCCTCCTCTCGTGCATAGCCCCCGAGCGCATCGCGTTTAGATGCGCGTGAAACACCTAGCCACCAAGAACACCATGGCCAAGACCTCTTCTGCCACTAGCTGGGTGCGCTCCGCCATCACGAAGAAGGAGGTGGAGAAAGCTAGGACGGACGGCCTCATCTCCGCCCAGGATTCCATCAAGTTCCCAAGCACTGAGCGAATCCCGGAGCCCCCGAGCGGTTATCGGGTAATGTTCCTTGCCTTCCTCCTCCGCGGCCTTTCTCTTCCTGCCCATGAGTTTCTCCGTGGGCTTCTCTTTGTTTACGGTGTGCAGCTCCACCAGCTTACACCGAACTCCCTTCTTCATATTGCTTGTTTCGTGACTCTCTGCGAGTCATTCTTGGGCATTGAGCCCCACTTTCTTCTCTGGAGGTCAATCTTTCGACTTCGCCCCAATGTTGCTCTGGCTAGAAAGCCTGAATTGGGCGGAGCCGTTGTCTATGTGCGCCCTAAAGCGCAGTACCTCAAATTTTCCTTTGCCGCATCTGTCCAAGGGTGGAGAACCAAATGGTTCTATATCCAAGATCGCAAAGCCTCTCCTGAAGACCAATATGGTTTAGCCCCTTTCGAAGCCTCCAAGGAAGTGAAGAAATTGGCGTCGTGGGATGCGCTTCCCTCAGATGCAGAAATAGCACAAGTTCTTCCTCTTCTATCCCGCATTCAAGCTTTGAAAGGAGGCCAAGGAGGAGCTTTGTCGGGTATTCAACTCATGGCATTTTTTATGCAACGTTGAGTTCAACCCCTGCAGCACCGCCTCACCAAGCTTTGGAGTTACTCTGGTTTGGAAGATCCTACTCGCGTCTCCGAAGATTTGATAGAGAAAAAAGATGTCGACAGGCGAGTCAGGAGCCTCACCAAGCTCACCAAGGATCATGCGGTTGCTGATTTGACCGCTGACTACTTCGACTCCGTGCACCCCCTACCCGAGGTACGTATCTTTGTGTTTACTTGCTATCGAATTTTGTTTGCTTCGACTTGCGTTGTTCTTTGCCTTTGTACTCTGCTGACTTATTTACATGCAGGGTCACCAATTCCTTGTTTCGCGCCCTCCTCTTCCAGAGGCAAGGCCCCTTCCGGCTGATCTGGCCTCGTCTGTATCCGAAGCCCCCGAGGCTGACAAGAATCAGGACGGAGATGATGCCGAAGAATCAGAAGAGGAAACTAGCTCGTCGACATCGCCTCCTCCCGTGCTTGCTGAAGATGCTGGTGTCGACAAGAAGAGGAAGCATGTCGACAAATTTGCTTCTTCGAGTTCCGCAGCGGCTGATAAAGCCCCTGTTCTTACTGGAGATATGGAATACTTCGACCTTCTGGCATCGTAAGTGCTTTATTCGAGTTCTTCATTTGCACCGCTCTTGCCTTGTTTCTGTCGTGTTATACATAATTTGTTTTCTTTTTGCAGAGATGACGAAGAGCCTCCAAAAATGCTACAGCTGCTCCTTTGACTTCACCTGTGACTGCTGATGAGCCTGTCGAGCAAGAAGTTGCACCGAGGGTTACCAGGGCTTTTGTCAAGAAGGTTCTAGTAACTCAAAACCTCAAACGCTCGAAGAGGGCAAAAGAACCCGACGTTTTTCTTGAGGCCCATGCATCAACGATTTCTCCCAGTGATGTAAGTAACTTCTGTTGACTTGCTCTCTTTGTATTCATTTATGTTCTTACACGCCCTTTTTCCCAGGCATTGTTGCAAAGATTCGTCGCCTTGGGCACTGAATGTGCTGAGTACTTAAAGGTTGCGAAAGCTTCCGAAGGTACACTTTTGACGTCCGGTCATTACTTTTCGTATGTGCTTATCCTTTGTTGTTTATCTGACTCCCTTTCGTCTTCTTCTGTAGCTGCTCTAGCAACAGCCAATGCTCAAATTGCATCGCTGGAGGCGGAGCTCAGTGCTTCGCAGAAGGCTTATGATGTTGCGGCCGCTGCTAAAGCAAACGCTGAGAAGTCGCAGAAATCCGCGCTTGGCAAGGCGAAGAAAGCTGAAAAAGCTTTAGCTGATGCCAACAAAGAGCATGCTCAGCGAGAGCAAGCCGTGGCAGAGCGTCTTTGCACAATGTCTACTGCTGCTGAAGGTAAGTACTTCGCCTTGTCTTTTATTTCGACTTCTGTTGCACTATTGTACTTGTTGACACTTTTCTTTCCTTTTCTCTTCTATCTTCTTTTTTTTGTGTGCAGGATTTACCGGGGTATCTTCGTCGTCCCTGCAACCGGATGATGATCCTCTGATGACTGCGATTAACCTACTTGAGGTAAACTGGATATCTATCCAGGAGACTTTTGAGTTAGTTAGTCGCGTTCTGTCACGGCTGTTTGTCGGGTTGTGGCCGAAGAAGAAGGTAGAAGTTCCGAAGGACGACTTGGGCAAGCTTGCCAAGGCTTTCGATACAACTGAAGACCCCACCCTCCAGCTTAAGGGGCTTTCTCTGAAGCGTGGTGCTGAGGGTGCTATTGCACTTTCTCTTGCCCATGGTGCGGTCTTCGACTGGGAAAAGGTGACCTCTACCCATGGCCGCACCCGCGATGAGATGAAGGCTTTCTTCGAGAAGGCGAAGAAGTTGGCGCCTGCGCTGGTGGCGATTATTTCTCCTTCAGCGGCCTCCGCGACATCTGCTGCGTCACCTCCAGCGGCGGAAGACCCTGCGCCTCCGTCGACTGTTGGCGAGGAATTTATCATGCCTTCTTCTGCCACGGAGCAAAATGCTGAGGTGGCATAGACTCGGCTTTCTTGTAGTTTTCCATTTATCCTTTTGAATGTAAAAACTTGTAGTCGCGTGCAACCCGAGAATCTTAGTCAAAGGGTTTTGCACTTATGTAAATATATTTTCTTCTTATGAAGTCTTGTGCTGTCTCTGTGAAATGTTTCTTCTTTCTTTTCTTTTGACTTCCAGTCGATGCATACCAATGATCCTTTGATTGGCGAACCCGCTCCTTCCGCTGCCCGCACGTTCGGTTCGACAATTTCGTCGCCTCCTAGCCGATGTAATCAGTGCGCAGAGTACTATTCAAGGATTGCTGATCTTGAGTCTCGCCTGACTTTGGCTAAACGTCAAGCACAGATGGCTGTGAGCAAACCTAGTAAGGCTTGTGGCTATCTGAAGCAGATATCTTCTCTTGATGAAAAGGTTTCCAGTTTGACAGCGAAGATTGTCCATAATGAAGAATGCAAATCTTTTATTCTTGGCATTGTCGAGTCTACCTGCGAGATGTTGCGATGTAAGTTTTCTTTCAACTTCTCTTTCCCCTGTTTCTTCACTGCTGTTTTTGTGACATCCTTTGCCATCATAGGCACTTGTCTGGATTTTGCTGCTGAAGATCGTCGGGTTACCGAGCGAAATGCGGCTTTAGAGAGAATGTCAGCGGGCTTTGAGACTTTGTGGTCTGATCCTCGACGTCGGAGTGCCATTGTACTGCTTCAGGACCGTGCCCAACATATTGGCGAGTCAGTTGATGGTTGCCGACGGGCTCTCACAACTATGCACTCTGTTATGCTTCCCCGCAATCCTCTGCCTGCAACTTTCCCGCTTCTTCTTGATACTTTCAGATTCAGCCACCGTATTCATAGATTGATAGAGCTGAACTTAGTGGCAGGTGCCAATTTTGCTCTCGGGTGGATACGCAAGTAGCACCCGAGGATTAATTATAGCTATATGTCCATGAGTTTGGCTCCAGGTGGAGCTAGCCTTCGAGTACATATGGAGAACACGCTGCAACCTGCTCGAAGGCTCATAGCTAGGTTGCTAGAAGCGGATGCTGCATTTTTTCGTGAGTACCACTATTTAGATCCCTTAGACGTAGATGATTCTGATAACCCATTATTGTAATATCTCTTGTATATGTGGAACGCGAGAGTGTCTTATTTCGCGACTTTATGTCGAAAATTTGTCCTCAAAGCGTTATTGTATGATCCGTGCGTTTGTCGCATTTTCCCTTTGAAAGACTCGTAAACTCGAATATGAGGAACATTTTGTCTTTATTATACTTGCAATGTAAGATACACGGGGTGACCCAAGAGATCCGGCCTATGACCTGTGTTCTGGATCTAGAGGGCATTGCCCCTGGTATAACTCGTGGCTTTTACAGCCTTATTCTTTTACTCTACTTTATTGTTCTTTGATGCTTACGCCGTCATGGCTTTCTCTTCTTCTCCTATATCTTTGTCTTCTCCTGATGCTCCTACTCGTGGTTTCTTCGTCTCGGGCTCCGCAACGCGTCCTTCGAGTAGCTTGTCGCCTTCTGTAGCCGTGCTTTTCGCCTTCTCTGCATAGTTGGCTATCATACCAAAGTTTTGCGCCATCTTGTGGAACTCTCTGTCGCAGAGATCTAAAACTTCAAAACTTCCTTTTACTATAATTATTCCTCTTGGTCCTGACATTTTAAGTACCAAGTATGTGTAGTGAGGCACTGCCATGAATCACAAAAACGCGGGTCGTCCGAGGATCGCGTGATACTGAGATGGCCAGTCCATGACTTCGAAGTCCAGCTTTTCTCTTCTGTAGTTTTGTTGGTTGCCGAAGCAAACATTGAGTGCTATTCGACCCAGTGGGTAATTAGCACTTCCTGGTACGATTCTGTGGAAGGAACAATCTGTTGGCTTCAGGAACTCTAGTGATATATGCATTGCTCTGAGTGTTTTTGTGTATATTAGATTAATTCCACTTCCTGCGTCCATGAATATTCTGTCGACATCATATGCGCCGATTTGAGCTTTGAGTACCAAAGGCGCATTTCCTGGCTGAGGTACAGTTATAGGGTGATCTTTTCTGTTGAACTTGATTGGCTGTTCTGACCAGTGCAGATACTCCGTTATGGCTGGAGGTGAAATGACTGCTAGGTTGACTTGTCGAGTGATACTCTTTTCTTCTTTGTTCGACTTGGGCACAGGTTGTATCGTTGCTGTGATGTGTCCTTTTGATGGAACGTACCCTTTGTCGTTATCGTGTCCCTGGTTTTGCTTGTCTTGTCCTTGAGGAGCTCCGTTGTTTCCTTGCTGATTTGTCGGAGGATTGTAGCTTCCTTCAAATCCTTGTCGCCTTGCTTCGGTTTGCTTGTTTAATGATGCCTCTTGTAGTTTTAAGAATGTTGTGCAATCTTTCATTGCGTGCCTTGATACTCGCTTCCCATCGACGAACGCTGAGTGTATATGACAGGGTCCGTTGAGCATGTCTTCTGGTGACGGGTTGTACTCTCTTGGTTCTCTCGTGGGAAACTTTTTATAGTCCTCTTTCCCGTAGCTTCGATATCCCGAGCTTCTGCGATCACTTCCTTGATAACTGTTGTCTTTGTATCCTGCGGCGACTTGGCTATGGGAGCCGTAGTTGTCGTAATTTCGGGACCGTCTCCTTTGACTCCCATATCTATTTCTTCTATCTTCCTCTGGGGATCGTGTCCGCTTGTTGTTGCATGCGTCTTCTCCATCTGCAAATCTGTTTGCTATGTCCATGAGGTCTGACACTGTTTTTGGCTTGATTCTGCCCATCTCTTCGACTAGGTCTCTTCGCCTTAATCCAATGATGAACGCATCTATTGCTCTTTCGTCTGAAACTTTGACTGCTGAATTTTTGATAAGACTCCATCTTTGGATGTATGCCTGTAGTGTTTCATCGTGTTGTTGCACACACGCTTTGACTTCTTCTATTGATGCTGACCGCTTGTATGTCGACCTGAAGTTGCTTGTAAATTGCTTTGTGAGGTCATCCCAGCTTCCAATAGTTTCCTTCTCTAGCTTGCTCAACCATGACCTTGCTGCGCCGGTGAGGTGTAGTTGTAGACTTTGCATTGCTGTTTCTTTTGTTCCTCCCAATATTTGTACTGCTTGTAGATAATCTGAGAGCCATGATTGTGGTTCCTGTGATCCGTCGTACTTTTGCTGATCATGAGGTAACTTGAATCCCTTGGGAACTGGAGTGGTGCGAACCCTGCGGGTAAAGCACGATGCCCCCATCTCTTTGTCGTCGTCTTCATAGTCGCCTTTTTCATTTGGCGATCGGGATCTTTGGGTTCCTCCGTGTTGTTTTGGTGATGGCGATCGAGATCGTTGATTGCTGCTTCTGCGCCGAGGACTGTTGTGACGGGGAGGCGATCTTGGCTTGTGCGTTTCCTTATGGTGGTGTGCTTCCTCTCCTTTTGCTGATAGCTTGTGGCCCACCATGTTTAGTCCGTTCAATGCTGCTCTGTGCATATGTTCTCTAGGGTCCCCCGGGCTTGGTCGAGTTGTGAGCAGATAAGCTTGAGCTGCCACTAATGCCGCTTCAGGAGTTTTTGGTACGATGTTTCCTTGTTCGTCAACCGATAAGAAGGACGAGTCGAGGTTTTTGGAAATGCTTTGCCTGTCGGAGTACTCGAGGTTATCGTACCTTGAACCATGTCGACAATTTTTCCTTGTGTTACTATATGATGCATCGCTTCGCGCTTTACGAGCAGCGTTGCTAGCTGCAATGGCTGAGTCTTTTCTTCTCTGTATCTCTATTTTCTCCTTTGCTAATTGCTTTGCCTGCTGCCTTAGGGCATAATGATACCCCAAAAGCATGTCTTTGCTGGAATTTGATGGTATTGGCGTGCCGCGTTCTACGGCTTCTCTTATTATCCTCCATTCGTCGACTGATAGTTGAATTTTTTCCCTGGTTGTGAGGGATTCTGCTATTTGCCCTTCTGCTAGGTGATTTGCTCCTCTGTCGATATTTGCTGGGTTTAGCACTAGATTGTTGTTTTTGTTGAATTCTTCTGAGTTGTCTCCCATAATGGCGAGCACTTGGCATTGCTTGCCGATGTTACTATTGAAGCTTGAGAAGATCAAGTCACCATCTTCAGAAAGCTCTAACCCCGTCTTCCATGTGTCTGTTGATTTGTCTGAGATATCGTTGAGGCAGATCATAAGATCGTCGAGTTGGACCCCTGCGTCGAGCTTTTCCCTTGCTTCGTTGTCTTCTGTGATTTTTCCTTTTTGCACTTCTTCTAAGCTGACCGGCGAGTTTACCTCGCTGGAAGAGCCGTCAGAATATTCCATTATTGCTACTGTTTCGGGCTCACTTGCCAACGGATCTTGTTTCGTCGGATCTGAAAGGCGAGATGAACCCGATGGCCCGATGAGGATGCTTAAACTTCCGATTGTCAACTCCATCTCTCGATTTTTGTCAGCTTCTGTACTGCTGTTGGCTAAAAGCGAAAAAGCCGTCGAATTCATGATTCCAATGCCCAAGATCCCCACGGTCGGCGCCAATTGACGAGGGTTAACTCGACAAATGTCCTAGATGAAGGACTTAGGATCGGGGGAATAGGGCGTCGGATGAACTCGAAGGTAAAGGTTAGTCGAAATAAGTGTATATCGAAAGTAAACTTGGGTGTTCAACCTGGCTTGCTTTCAATCTGCCCTACATCGTCCCCTCCTGGCCCCTATATATAGGTGGCCAGGTCTCGAGGATCGGGTAGGGTCCGATACAGATTACAATATCGACATACGGTAAGAACTCGTATTCGACTATCATTACAATTGGGCCTAGCTACACGGGCCTTAGGGGTACTCAACTAACGGGCTTTGTTAACTATACCCTTGTCACTGGGTAAACAAATTACAGTTGGGCAATTGATAGAATAAAGACAACGTGATATGTCGAGAGGATCACTATGAGATTTACTCTGGGCATTACAACAAGATACATAGACCGTCATCCAACTGCATCTATGACTAATAATCCACTTGTGGCGAATCAGTCCGAGAACTCCACAAGTATTAAGTTGCGAACAACAGATAATTGCATTAAGCAAAGTGTGTAATGTAAACAAAGCATATGCCGTCGAGCATATGAATGTTGTTTTCCCCCTAGTAGCAACAGCACATCTACAACCTTAGAGGTTTTTGTCACTCCCCCAGATTAAATAGAGGCATGAACCCACTATCGAGCATAAATACCCCCTCTTGGAGTCACTAGCAACTACTCGGCCAAGATAGCTACTAACAACGGAGAGCATGCAAGATCATAAACAACATAGAGATAACATAAGATAATATTCAGCACATCAACTCAATCATAACACCAATATTCATCAGATCCCAACAAACACAACATGTAGAATTACATAAAGGTAGTCTCGATCATGTAAAGCAGCTCACGAGATCTAAACATGAAGCACATGGTGGAGAAGACAACCATCTAGCTACTGCTATGGACCCATAGTCCAAGGTAGACTACTCACTCATCGTGCCGGAGGCAAGCATGGCGATGAAGAAGACCTCCGGTGGCGATTCCCCTCTCCGGCAGGTAGGGGTGGATATCGAGCCAACTCGACTCAACTCAACTCAACTCGTAAATACTCGTTAATTAACGAGCCAGCTCGACTCAACTCATTAACTAAACGAGCTCCAAACCCCAACTTGGCTCGACTCAATTAAAACTCGAGTTAGCTTAATAAACTCATTAAGCTCGGTAAGAAAATTGAACAACATAGAACCATAGCATGTATATGGTGAACAGACAATAGTCCACAATATAACGTAAACTTACAAATTAAAAAGTTTCTTAGAAGTCCACCATACCTTACAATAAAAGTGACTCCATGAATAATCAATGATAAAAATGATATCACATAGTTTTTTAGTAGTACAAGTAGAATATTACGAGCTAAATGAGTTTAACGAGTACTCATAACTCGACTCATTAAACTCGTTTTCTTAATGAGCTAAAAATGCCAGCTTGGCTTGACTCATTAGTGTCTGAGTTCGAGCTGAGTTGAGCCAAGTTTTTGAGTACTTATTAAGCTCACGAGCTTCGAGTTTTATTTCCACCCCTACCGGCAGGGTGCCGGGAAGAGCTTCTGGACCCTCCCGATCTTTGGGTCGACGGCGGCGGCGGATCGCGATGTGTTCTGGAAAAGTGATCGGGTCTTTAGGTTTTTCCCGTCGGGGGGTCTTTATAGGCGAAGGGGCAGCGTCAGAGGTGGACCGGGGGGCCCACACCACTAGGGGGCGCGGGCCAGCCCTAGGCCGCGCCGCCCTATGGTGTGGCCGCCCTCTGGCTCGGCTCCGTCTCCTCTTCGATGTTCTGGAAGCTCCGTGAAATATCTGAACATCTGGCTTTTGTTTCGTCCAATTCCGAGAATATTTCCTGTGTAACATCTCTGAAACACAAAAATAGCAGAAAATAGGAAACTGGCACTGTGGCATCTCGTTAATAGGTTAGTTCCGGAAAATGCATAAAAATGCCACGAAGTGTAACGAAACACTAAGCAAATGGTGTACAAACAAGCATGGAGCATCAAAAATTATGGATACGTTGGAGACGTATCAGCATCCCCAAGCTTAACTCCTGCTTGTCCTCGAGTAGGTAAGTGATAACAAAAGAAATAATTTTTGAGGTGACATGCACCTACACAATCTTGACCATATATGTAAGCGTTGTGCGCTGGGATCAAAGAACTTAAAACATGGGCATGCAAGATATAATCTTGATAGAAGAAACTTAGCAACCATGTTATAACATGAAAAAGAACACAAACAAAAGATCATGAAAATGAAACAATGAAAGTCAAACGTGTGTTCAAATCATATGGAAAAACATACAAATGGTTTTCAGCTTGTCCTTCATGAGAGAGCAAAACATAAATGCATAGGACACCTTCAAGTTTAAGAGGTCGACTAGATACAATAATTTGAGAACAAGTGAAACCAACAATATGAATCAATCAATGAAAACTTTGGGACAATGGACATTATACTCAGAATGACAACTATGCTCTCTTAATGGTGCATAAAGATAGAAGGTGGAGACTCAACATAAAAGTAAAAGAAAGGCCCTTCGCGGAGGGAAGCAGTGATTAAACATGTGCTAGAGCTTTTCATTTGTGAAACAGAGAGATAAAACTTGGGTTTTGAGAGGTGGTTGCTTTTGTCAATGACTAGCAATGGGGTTCTTACTATCTTCCATAATAAACAAGTGAGAGCGGTTCCGAGTTCTTTGAAAATTTGGCACATTGGTGCTCTTTTATAAAGCTTTGGCACTCCTCCCCACCTTTTTTCCTTTCTCAAACCATGGCTAACCGATTCCATCGGGTGCCCACCAACATTCACATACCATGGAGGAGTGCCTTTTTTTCTTTTTTTAGAATTAGATTGCAATGGTCTGCCCAGCTCCCTTGCAAAATTAATGACGAGCAGATGAAGCTGCCTAGTCGAGGGGTACTTAATTTAATATGGAAGAGAGCAATTCCGACCACTACGTCCCTATGAGCTAAAAACAGTGGCCCAAAACGAGAAGTAGTTGAAAGTTTTGAAAGGTAGCACATGAAAATTTACTTGGAATGGCTTACAAATACCATGCTTAGGAATTTATAGTGGACACAATGGCAAACTTGGTTTTTAGGAGTTGGATGCACGAGTAGAGCTCATACTCAGTACAAAATGAGGGCTAGCAAAAGACTAGGAGCGACCAACTAAGAGAGCAATAATAGCCATAATCATGCAGAGCGACATTAAAAAAAACATAAGATGGCATCAAAAGTCAAAAACTAAATGATCATAGAGGCAATGGCGACTTTGTATGAGTCTAACATGTGTGAGCATGCGCCAAGTCAATCCAAATAAAGCATCAAAGGAGAAAACCAAAATAATGCTTCTAAATAATTAAAACAACGCATGATTTTTTCAAAGGCTCGTTAAGAAATCTCAGTCATTTGAGACAAGTCATGCTACAGAAAAACCACTAATCATACTATTGAAAAGACATCAAGCACGACATGCAAAAGCCTAGGCCGCAGTCTACACAAGCTCCTTCTTGTACCACTTTTTTGCATAAAGCTTTTTCTCTTTTCCAACACCATTCAAACTTTTTATAACCAACTCTTTTGATGAAAACCAATATGGACCAGAGGTCAAAATACAACTTGATGAAAAGATATAACAAAATCTGAACACAAATCAAGGCAAAAATCGAAAGCTAAACGCAGTTCAAGAAAAAGAGAACACTCATTGAAATTATAAGAATGAAAAACGGAGTGTTTTGGCAAATGAAAAGCAAGTTAACTTCTCCAAAAGGAATTTGTTGGGGTCCAACCATTTATTGCATCAAACAAAACTAAAGAAAACTAAAAACTAAAAACAACTGACGCTCCAAGAAAAACGTATAATGCATGAAGCAATAAAATATAGTGTCTTGAAAGGTGACCTGATTTTTGCCGATGAAGAAGAGGTGCCTCGGGGGCATCCCAAGCTTTGACGCTTGTACTTCTTGGATATTGCTTGGGGTGCTGGGCATCCCCAAGCTTGAGCTTTTGTCCATTCTTCAACTCATCTCATCATTCTCCAATCCCTACACTTGAAAACTTCCTTCATACAAAACTAAACACAAATCTATTAGCAACATTAGTGTAAGCATAACATCGAATCAACCCTTTTTGCTTCAGGTTTCTACTTAAAACAACCACATATAAAGCATATACTACTGTAGCAACTTCCCCAAAAGTTCCGTGATCAAAAGAACTAAAAAAGAAAGCGATAAAGCGGCGAACACAAATATTGGCAGAAATCTGTCAAAACAGAACAGTTGACAAAGGTCAAATTTTTAGAGGGTTTTCTGTTGCTCAAATCAAAAAGTGTTCAACTAATGAAAGTTTGGATATAACCTGGGGCATATGCACAAGAAATCGCAGGTCCAAACGATATACAGAGAATTTTCATGAATGTTTATGGTGCAGTACCGAAAACTGTTTCAGGACAGCAACATCCCCAAATCTTAACTCACTCAAATTAGAGGCTTCTCTTGGCACAACAACGAAATAAAAAGGATAAAGAGAGGTTATTACAGTAGTAATAACTTCCAAGACTCAAATAAAAGAAAAAGAACTGAATGTAAAAATATTGGGTTATCTCCCAAGAGTGCTTTTCTTTAACGCCTTTGAGCTAGGCGCAGAAAATGCAAATCAAGTAATATCAAGAGATGAAGCATCAAGCTCATAATTTGCTCTAAGAATAGAGTCAAAAAGCAATTTCTTTCTCTTTCTAGGGAAGTGTTCCATACCTTTCTTGAGTGGAAATTGATATTTGATGGTGCCTTCCCTCATATCAATGATGGCACCTATAGTTCGAAGAAAGGGTCTTCCCAAAATGATAGGACATGAAGCATTGCATTCAACATCCATGACAAGAATATCAATGGGAACAAGGTTATTGTTAACCATAATAAGAACATCATTAATCCTTCCCAAAGGTTTCTTCTTAGCAACATCAGCAATAGGAACATCATAATAACACTTTTCAAGCGGTGGTAAATCAAGCATGTCATAAATCTTTCTAGGCATAATAGAAATACTAGCACCTAGATCACATAAAGCATGGCAATCAAAACCATTAACATGCATATCAATGATGGGTTCCCAACCATCTTCTAACTTCTTGGGAATAGAAGCTTTTTGCTTCAACTTTTCATCCCTAATTTTCATGAGAGCATTGGTAATATGCTTGGTAAAAGCAACATTTAAAGAACTAGCATTGGGAGTCAAAGCAAGCTTTTGCAAGAACAAAATAACTTCAGATATTTTGTAGCCATCAACATCAAAATCATTAAAGGAAATAGAGCTATCATCTCCCACTGACAAGGGTATAGCTAATAGAGCCCGTTAGTTGAGTACCCCTGAGGCCCGTTAAGCTAGGCCCAATTGTAATGATAGTAGAGATACGAGTTTCTTACCGTATGTCGATATTGTAATCAGTATCGGACCCTACCCGATCCTTAAGACCTGGCCACCTATATATAGGGGCCAGGAGGGGACGGTGTAGGCCAGATTGAAAGCAAGCCAGGTTAAACACCCGAGTTTACTTTTGATACATACTTATTTCGACTAACTTTACCTTCGAGTTCATCCGACGCCCTCTTCCCCCGATCCTAAGTCCTTCATCTAGAACATTTGTCGAGTTACCCCTCATCACCCACACTCCGAAAAATTTCAGCACTCTTTTGAGAAAAAGTTTTGGCAGTTTTAGGCTTTTTAACACAAGGAGTGGGAGTTTTCTCTACACCAATCAAAGTAAGAGGATTGCTAGCATTAGGAACAACATCATTAGATGTAGTAATGGTACATACCTTCATTTTTCTAGCCATTTCATCTTCTCTTTCCCACCTGGCATGCAATTCTGCTAGCATCCTAACATTTTCATCAATTCTAACCTAGATAGCATTAGCAGTAGCAAAAACATTGTTCTCTTTCACCTCATTAGGCAACACTTTTAATTTCAGAGGTTCAACATCATGAGCAAGTCTATCAACTTTAGAAGCAAGAATATCAATTTTGCCTAACTTTTCCTCAACAGACTTGTTAAAAGCATTTTGCTTATCGATGAAGTCCTTGAGCATTACCTCAAGCTCGGAGGGCGCGGCCCTAGTGTTGTTGGAGGAATTACCATAAGAGTTACCATAACCATTACCATTGGTAGAAGGATACGGCCTATAATTGTTACTAGTAAAATTGTTCCTATAAGCATTGTTGTTGAAATTATTATTTCTAATGAAGTTTACATCAACATCCTCTTCTTGAGCATCCAAAGAGGCCAAAGGAACATTATTAGGATCAACATGAGTCCTATCATTAGAAAGCATAAGCATAATAGCATCAATCTTATCACTCAAGGAAGAGGTTTCCTCAACAGAATTTACCTTCTTACCTTGTGGAGCTCTCTTGGTGTGCCATTTGGAGTAATTTACCATCATATTGTCGAGAAGCTTTGTTGCGGCGGCCACGGTAAGGGACATAAAAGTGCCTCCAGCAGCTGAATCAAGTAGGTTCCTTGAAGAAAAATTCAGTCCTGCATAAAAAGTTTGAACAATCATCCAAGTAGTCAGTCCATGAGTTGGACAATTCTTTATCATAGATTTCATTCTTTCCCAAGCTTGAGCAACATGTTCATTATCAAACTGACTAAACTTCATAATATTGCTACGCAAAACTATAATCTTAGCAGGAGGATAGTATCTACCAATAAAAGCATCCTTACACTTAGCCCATGAATCAATACTATTTTTAGGCAAAGACAGCAACCAATCCTTAGCTTTTCCTCTCAAAGAAAAAGGAAACAACTTAAGCTTAATAATATCACCATCAACATTCTCATACTTTTGCATCTCACATAGCTCAACAAAATTGTTTAGATGAACTACAGCATCATCAGTACTAGCACCAGAAAATTGCTCTTTCATAACAAGGTTCAACAAAGCAGGCTTAATCTCATAAAAATTTGCAGCAGGAGCAGGTGGTGCAATAGGAGTGCAGATAAAATCAATATTATTCATGCTAGTAAAGTCACACAACTTGGTGTTTTCAGGAGTAGCCATTCTAGCAAACTAAAAGCAGACAAGTAAAGACAACTATCAAGGATACTAATTTTTTTGGGTTTTTGATAAAACGATGCAAGTAAAAATAACGTAAAGCAAAACTTCAAACAAAGTAAAGGATGTGCGTGCGAAACTCCCCCTGCAGAAGTCTTCTTTTTCCCCGGCAACGGCGCCAAAAAATTATGCTTGATGCGGGAAGGATAACCACCCAGTTGGGAACCCCAAGAGGAAGGTATGATGAGTACAATAGCAAATTTTCCCTCAGTAAGAAACCAAGGTATGTCAAATCCAGGAAAAAGTCAATACTCCAGAAGGTGATGCTTGCTAGCTTTGCGATAGCTCAGGACAATTTATAAGGCGCCTCGTCCAAGCTTTGCTTTGCCAGCTGCAATGCGGAACCTGCACACAACACAACCAAATACTTTGCTCCCAACTTACGATGAGGTTGTCAATCTCACCGGTTTGCTTGAAACAAAGGAATGAGCGTATCGAGTGGAAAATAGTAATAGTATGTGAGTAAAGTAAACAATGCGAGTAAAGTAAACAGGTGATAGCAATATAATGGAAATAGGACTGGGGTCCACAGTTCACTAGTGGTGTCTCTCCGTAAGATAAAATAATACATGCTGGGTAAACAAATTATAGTTGGGCAATTGATAGAATAAAGACAACGTGATATGTCGAGAGGATCACTATGAGATTTACTCTGGGCATTACAACAAGATACATAGACCACCATTCAACTGCATCTATGACTAATAATCCACTTGTGGCGAATTAATCTGAGAACTCCACAAGTATTAAGTTGCGAACAACAGATAATTGCATTAAGCAAAGTGTGTAATGTAAACAAAGCATATGCCCTCGAGCATATGAATGTTGTTTTCCCCTAGTAGCAACAACACATCTACAACCTTAGAGGTTTTTGTCACTCCCCCAGATTAAATAGAGGCATGAACCCACTATCGAGCATAAATACCCCCTCTTGGAGTCACTAGCAACTACTCGGCCAAGATAGCTACTAACAATGGAGAGCATGCAAGATCATAAACAACATAGAGATAACATAAGATAATATTCAGCACATCAACTCAATCATAACACCAATATTCATCGGATCCCAACAAACACAACATGTAGAATTACATAAAGGTAGTCTCGATCATGTAAAGCAGCTCACGAGATCTAAACATGAAGCATATGGTGGAGACGACAACCATCTAGCTACTGCTATGGACCCATAGTCCAAGGTAGACTACTCACTCATCACGCCGGAGGCAAGCATGGCGATGAAGAAGACCTCCGGTAGCGATTCCCCTCTCCGGCAGGGTGCCGGGAAGAGCTTCTGGACCCTCCCGATCTTCGGGTCAACGGCGGCGGCGGATCGCGATGTGTTCTGGAAAAGTGATCGGGTTTTTAGGTTTTTCCTGTCGGGGGGTCTTTATAGGTGAAGGGGCAGCGTCAGAGGTGGACCAGGGGGCCCACACCACCAGGGGACACGGGCCAGCCCTAGGCCGCGCTGCCCTATGGTGTGGCCGCCCTCTGGCTCGGCTCCGTCTCCTCTTCGGTGTTCTGGAAGCTCCGTGAAATATCTGGACGTCTGGCTTTTGTTTCATCCAATTCCAAGAATATTTCCCGTGTAACATTTCTGAAACACAAAAACAGCAAAAAACAGGAAACTGGCACTGTGGCATCTCGTTAATAGGTTAGTTCTTGTAACATCCCAAGATTTTATCAAATTTTGGGGGGAAAATTTTCGTTTTTATTTTGCTTGTGTTGATTGAAAATTCACAGAGATTTAAAACTTTTGAGTCTATTTGAAAGCTTTAGTGAAAACCATTTTAAATCCTCTATTTATTTCTTGAAGAACTTCTTTGAGAAAAATAAAGTATCAAAATACTATTTTCCTTTCTTTTTTTTCAAACCTATGCAAGCTACTTGCAAAGGGTACCTCCTAAAATGTTGCTTTGGTCTAAAAGGTTTGCTTTGCAAAAGGGTGGTTTGAAAACAATTTGTAAATAATATTTTATAAAGTGTTATCCTCTTATTTTAAAAGGATTTATTCTCAAACCCTATTTCTATTATAGACTATGCAAGTAAGCCCTTTGGCCAATTTATAAAGTTTTTCTTAAAAATCATACTTTGTTCAGAAAACTTGTCTTCTTACAGTTCTAGATTGATGTGCAGGATCCTAGGAAATTTTACAAATTGATTTGAATCAATTTGAATAACAAATGTAAAAGTTATGAAAGAATTAAGAAAACAGAAAAGAAAAGAAGCAAAGGAGAAATAAAAATAGAAAAGGCCCCGGGGGAAACAATCTGGCCCAGCTCCAGATCGAGCCCGCGGCCCAGGAAACCTTTCCCGAATCGGTAACCTCCTTTCCCCCTCACCCTCGCTGACACCGGGACCCACCGGTCAGACCCGGTCATCTTCCTCCTCCAGCCGTTACCCTTTCACTGGAAACCGTCGCCGGCGAGATTCTCGCCCCGACTTCAATGCCTGCCCGTTTCTTCCCCGCGTCTGTGCCTATAAAATTCCCTCTGTCCCCTCTCCTTTTCCCCTTTTCCTCCCGTGCCCGAGACGCCGCCAGGCCGACGCAATGGCTCGTCGGAGTCGCCTGTACCTACGGACGTTCCCGGACGAAATCGACACTCCCCAGTAAGTTCGTGCCTTCCTCCTCCTCCCAACCTTTCTCCCTGGTCACAGCGCTTCCCTTGACGACCTCCATTTGCTCGTTTGTGCTGCAGAACGATGCATCCATCCGTCGACCAGAGCACCTCGCCGCCCGCGCCTGCTCCAGCCGCCCTCCTCCCCCTCTGCAGGAAACAATCGAGGTCCGCAACCACACCCGCAAGATTACCGCGCCTCTACGAACCTCGTCGGCCACTTCATCTTCACCGGAGACCACCGGAAGCGTCGCCGGTGTCCACACCTGGCCGTACCTCGCCGGAAACCTAGCCACCACGGTGAGCCCTCCTCCCATCTCTCCCCGTCCGTCAGATCTTGATCCAGAGGCTGAGATCAAATCACTTACCGAAGGGGTACGTGGCGATCTAAGCCGTCCAAATCTCATTAGATCCAACAGCCTCAATTCACGATCCGAACGAACCGGTACCGGCGAATCACAAGCCGCCACGTGTCGGCTTCCGAATCAAATAGAATTCAAATTAGAATCTCTGAATCAGATTTAGTTCAAATCTTGTATAAATCATATCCTTTGATTTGTAGGTCCAAAAATAACAAATGATATACCGTTGGAATCCTTAGAACATCTAGAATCCAGCAGTACCATAAAATCTTATATTTTATGGGTTCAATTTGAAACTATTTTCAAATTGGAATCAAACCTTCTGATAGCTTGTTAAATTCATATCTTTAGTTCTACTAATCCAAAAATCACAAATTTGTAGTCTCTGGAATCCTCTCAACTTGTAGAACATAATAGGATCAAGAAAATCCAAAATTGATACGTGCACACACTTTGTGTTTTCAAATTAGTCCAAATCACTATTTTGGTGATAAATCAATTTCTATAACTTATTTTAGAGTGATTCCAATTGCAGTGACTTTGTATTACTGCAAGCTATCTAGTAGCATCACTCCCATAATTTCTTGAATCACTTCACAATTATTCAAATTCTAATATGAGAATTTGAGTAGTTCCTATATAGATAAATTCCATTTCTATTTCAATTAATAATTCCTTCTACCATAGCAAATCTCATAATCATACCTAGTCATCAATGTTATCTGAATAACATCTTGATCAAGATCATATCTACCTAGACCTATCTTGTCTAGTTCACACATATTCAAATTACAATTGTGTTGTTTGAGTAAAGTGTGACACATCTCAATCCTAGATTCTATGCTTGCTATCCTTGTAGTGTTGATCAAATCAACATTATGGCACCTATCTGACACTCCTTGTACATAATAGAAATCTTAAACCATAATCTCAAATGTTATCTACCCATACTCAATCATCTGTTCACCTGATCCTGATTTCATGTGTAGAACTATTCAATTAACAAATGAGTTAATTGAGTAACTCAATGTTTCATGAATCCTTGACCCATACCTTGTCCAACTAGACATATTTTGTCTAATTCATATTATACTCAAATTGCAATTGTGCTACTTGAGTAGAATATGAATGCATCTCAAACCTAGATTTTGTTAATGTGGTGTTATTATAACCCATACCATAGTATGTGTTATACACCATGTTGAATATTGAACCATTTGAGCCATGTCCTCAAATATCAATCATTTATACCCAACCCAATGCCAAGTTAGTTATGGTTCAGATGTATTGAACTATTCAACTCGCAAATGTGCTAATTGAGTACTTCAAGCATTCTTAAAACCTAGCCTAGTGCCTAAGTGTGACATATACTATTTAAAGAATAAATGTTGTTACACTTATTCAAATAGTATTGTGGTTGCACTATCCCACACCTATGTGATCTATTTCACACGAGCTTTTCTGAAACTCATTCATGCTTTATTAAAGCATAAAAACTTCATCAATTGTATTTGCCTAGTCCATTTCTCTCTCAAATCATATTGATCTTCCCCAGCTAAGTTCTCAAATCCAAATCTCACAAATCATGATCCTTTACCATATCTTTGTTGTCATAACATCTCAATAAACCAAATTGTTAAACAAACACTTTTCAATTGTTTGATTTGTTTGATTGTGTTTGTATGATATGTTTATGTTATGTTATTTCTGTGCTATAGTTTGTGCGAAGAGCTACGAGCTTAGTTGAGAGAAGTGAAACGTCGCAATCTTCAGAAAGGCAAGTGACACACATACTTCCACCTATCTTCTATTATATGCATTAGTGATTTCAATACTGTGCATGATATGAAAATTTTCAAAGTGGTTATGAAATGCTTAGCTCCTAGTAGTGGTAGCTATCCCTTAAACCCCACCTGCTAGGATTGCAAACTTGCTTTGCAAAATGATGCCATGCCTTGTTTTCAAATTGATATGAAAATTAACAACCCAATGAATCACCTGGGTGCAATCTTGTGGCTACTCAGGGCCGCACACCTATCTATCAACCCAGGACATGTGTGGTGGTTATCACCTGAGAGTACACAACTCAGGGCTACACACCTGGCTATCAACCCAGGACATGTGTGGTGGTTATCACCTGAGAGTACTTTGTATTGGTTGTACCTAGGAACAGAGAGAGGACATGTCGATCGAAAGGAATCTCATCACCATTTTAAAATAATTAAAACTTGAACAGTGACTACTTAGGACCACACACCTGACTATCAACTCAGGATATGTGTGGTGGTTATCACCTAAGGGTCCTCACCAATCCCAAGACTAACTACTTAGGGCCACACACCTGACTATCAACTCAGGACATGTGTGGTGGTTATCACCTAAGGGTTACCTTGGGGCTTAAATTGAGTAACTACTCAGGACTGCACACCTGGCTATCAACCCAGGATATGTGTGGTTGTCATCGCCGGAGGGTTATTCTAGTTTTAATTGAGTAACTACTCAGGACTGCACACCTAGCTATCAACCCAGGATATGTGTGGTTGTCATCGCCTGAGGGTTATTCATGTTTTGTTGAGTTACTACTCAGGGCTACACAACTTGGCTATCAACCCAAGGCTTGTGTGGTGGTTATCACCTGGGGGTTATCTTGACCTTGAAGAAAAATTCAAAATGTTTTAAAAATGTTTTGATAGGATAAAACTTGCTTTATGCAATTCAGCCATGAGATCCACCAGCCAAATATCATGTAGCATAGTCTTTCCACAAAATGCCACCAAATATGTGTCATTTGCCAGTACGTTATTGTACTGACCCCTCTGGGGCTGCATATTCAAACGTGCAGGTTTTATTTCGAGTAAGGAACCAGGAGTAGGATCTCGAGCTTACATTCCAACATGTCTGCCTGTGGCACTTGATGAAGATGGAAGCTCACTGCAACTATGCTTTATGCTGTGTACTCGTAAGGTTGAAGACCTATGTAACTGGATTTACGTTATAATATTGATGCTATTGCAATGATTACTTATTTTGTACTGTGGTGCTATCTACTGATCCAGGGAATGGCACATATACACAGGAGTTCTGCCTTTAGCAAAAGGCGGGGCGTTACAGAATGGTATCAGAGCATAGTGTTGCCTGTAGGATCGAGACCCTAGGTTTGGAATAGACTAGGAAGCCCTAGGATTCTTTCCTCTCTCTTTAAAAAGAAAATCAATTCAGTTTCTAAAATGAAATCTATATACTTCTCAATTTGAAATTTTCTTGTAAGACTTACCCCATTCATTTGTTTTACACTACTCTTCTTTCTAATTTAGATGACCAGCCTCATTGAATCACTGAAGAAAGGACCAGTGATGATCATGACCCTGAAGTGTGAGACTGAGTTTCCCAAAGCCTTGAAGAACCTCATGTTAAGTATGGGAATGCAAGGAGAAGCTGTTTACAAAGGATTTCCCGTGATAGATGAAGGTGAAGAATATTGGTGGGTGCAACTGCACCTATACAAGAACAAGGAAGATGACCACAAGAAGATGGGACTTTGGATGTTCACCAACTCCGAGATGTATCCATCATTCCTTAACTCAGCAAGATGTGCTACTTGGTCAGCAATAAAGGAGCTTGGAGAAAGACTCAAGTGGAGACTTCATAATACTCAACAAGACCTCAAAGAAGAAAAGGAAGACACTACTACATTGAAGGCAACCATAAGTCAACTTCGAGGTGACATGGAAAAGTTGGAATCTGAACTTAATGATCAAGGAGACCTCATCAAAACCAAGGATGAACAGATTGCCAATCTACAGAAGCAGCTGGACCAGAACAATGGATCTCCTTAGAAGAGTACCAAGAAGCCTTAGTTGGACCTCCATTTAGGAAATTTTAATAAGCAACGACGTGTAATAAATGTTATGGTCATACCGACTTGTGGATGATCGTACCTTCCCGTTTGTTTGAAAACTAGTTTGATTGTTATGATGAATGTTTGTTAGACATTGCTTGTAGATAAATTGTTTTGATCTGTTTTGTTTTGGGTAAGATTTTCTTCTTTAGATCCCTTCTATCAAAATTCTCATCTATGCTAATACCTAAACTTGTCCCAAAACCCAAACCGAAGTATTCACAATGACAGAACAACTACAATGACCCTCAGTTGGAGATAAGGACACAGAGTACAACAACAAGAGGTAGTGTTTCAAGTACAAGAGACTGGAACATTACGCAAGAGGTTGCACAAAGGATGATATCCAAGACTCCAGTAAGCTAGGATAGCTGAAGGATACCACGCAAACAATAAGAAGACACCCCAAGGTGTAGCTAATGTGGAAGTAATACTATTCAACCACCTCATGCAAGAAAGGTGGAAAGGACAAACAGAGCAATGGAAAGAGCAAACAGAGCAATGGAAAGAGCAAACAGAGCAATGGAAAGGATTTTATTTCCTATTAAATGGCAAACCAAAGGATCTACAACTTAAGGATTATTGCCATGAGCTTTGTTGAAAACCTCTAGCTAGGAACGATAGATTTTGTTTTAAAAATTCAAATAGAATTTGGGAACTTGGTTCCAATTTCAACAAAACTTTTGTTTAAAAGCTAGTGAGGTTGACCAAGAGTTAGAATGCGAGATGCACCAAACCAAATACGAGGTAATGATTGAGTGCGACATGGATTCGCGCCCATGACGACTACTCATATTGTTCGCTCTTGTATGAGGAATGGTGAATCTAGAGAGACATACCTACAAGAGAGATGACGTTGTTAAACCATAACCCTAGGAGGATAAGATGTTACATCCCTTATAGTGAGCCAGTGTGGCCAAAATGTAGGACTACAGTGAGGATGTTTTAGTATTTGAATGGCTACACGAATCAAAAATGTTTTGCTCAGTGGGCTTTGAATGCGAAGACTGTTCAACTTTGGCTGCTGCCTGTTCAATTCACCTTCCCGACTCTTCGTTCTGACTTCCCACGCGGCCTATTCGACTACCTCCCTGTGCCTATAAAAGAGAGGCCACTCCTCTCCAGAGAGTCACAACAGAGACAACCACCACTACCTATGAGTTTGCCTCCTGATTCCAAAGCTTTACGCCGCCGAAGTCTACCCCATCCCGACCTGCGATGTTACAAGACAACTCTCCGAACCCCCGAAACTAATCCCCTACCCATGAGAGCTTCGTTAGATCCCTTTTTCTTGCAAAGGAGTTCATCTTCGAGATATGACCAAGTTGTTCAGCGCCTTTCAATGACTATGAAGACGGTTGCTAAAGGAATTCTTAAGGACCATCTGGTACCTGTGGCAAGTAGCACGACTTGCTCCGGTAACTTGAATGGGTTCAACAATGCTGGTTATAAGGCGACCTTCCGTCCCTTAAAGGTGCAAGTACCTCTTACAGAGTCCACCTTATTTACCCCTATGAAATGCAAGAGAAGACTGCAGAGAGATGCCATCCTAATTCATTGGGATGTGTGGTCTCATCATGTTCGTGGGGCAAGCATGCAGTACTTGGCACTAGATCATCTTTTGAGATTCTGTAATGAAAATCAGCAAAAAAGCAACAAGGAGTATGATGATGACCTATATGGATTCTTGGCCTTGGTGAGGACAGACCAAGAAAAGACTGGATACACATCCTTAGACGATGTGGACTACCTTGTTGAGGACAACACGATGGATGATATCTGCTTATCACCAGAATTAGATGGAACCATTGGTATGCCCACTTTTGAACATAGTTGTGGACATCAGAACTTCTGAGAAGAGCGAATTCGAGGAAAATGACACAACGATGAATGCAAGCTGGGAACAAAATGCAAGTGCCTAAGGAAGTATCAAGATACCACCAAGAGGAATTTTCTTTTAAGGGTGGTAGCCACCCAAATAACCTAAACCTACTTACTTTCTAGCCTCTTCCAATCTCGAGGACGAGATTTCTTTTAAGGGTGGTAGTCTGTAACATCCCAAGATTTTATCAAATTTTGGGGGGAAAATTTTCATTTTTATTTTGCTTGTGTTGATTGAAAATTCACAGAGATTTAAAACTTTTGAGTCTATTTGAAAGCTTTAGTGAAAACCATTTTAAATCCTCTATTTATTTCTTGAAGAACTTCTTTGAGAAAAATAAAGTATCAAAATACTATTTTCCTTTCTTTTATTTCAAACCTATGCAAGCTACTTGCAAAGGGTACCTCCTAAAATGTTGCTTTGGTCTAAAAGGTTTGCTTTGCAAAAGGGTGGTTTGAAAACAATTTGTAAATAATATTTTATAAAGTGTTATCCTCTTATTTTAAAAGGATTTATTCTCAAACCCTATTTCTATTATAGACTATGCAAGTAAGCCCTTTGGCCAATTTATAAAGTTTTTCTTAAAAATCATACTTTGTTCAGAAAACTTGTCTTCTTACAGTTCTAGATTGATGTGCAGGATCCTAGGAAATTTTACAAATTGATTTGAATCAATTTGAATAACAAATGTAAAAGTTATGAAAGAATTAAGAAAACAGAAAAGAAAAGAAGCAAAGGAGAAATAAAAATAGAAAAGGCCCCGGGGGAAACAATCTGGCCCAGCTCCACATCGAGCACGCGGCCCAGGAAACCTTTCCCGAATCGGTAACCTCCTTTCCCCCTCACCCTCGCTGACACCGGGACCCACCGGTCAGACCCGGTCATCTCCCTCCTCCAGCCGTTACCCTTTCACTGGAAACCGTCGCCGGCGAGATTCTCGCCCCGACTTCAATGCCTGCCCGTTTCTTCCCCGCATCTGTGCCTATAAAATTCCCTCTGTCCCCTCTCCTTTTCCCCTTTTCCTCCCGTGCCCGAGACGCCGCCAGGCCGACGCAATGGCTCGTCGGAGTCGCCTGTACCTGCGGACATTCCCGAACGAAATCGACACTCCCCAGTAAGTTCGTGCCTTCCTCCTCCTCCCAACCTTTCTCCCTGGTCACAGCGCTTCCCTTGACGACCTCCATTTGCTCGTTTGCGCTGCAGAACGATGCATCCATCCATCGACCAGAGCACCTCGCCGCCCGCGCCTGCTCCAGCCGCCCTCCTCCCCCTCTGCAGGAAACAATCGAGGTCCGCAACCACACCCGCAAGATTACCGCGCCTCTGCGAACCTCGTCGGCCACTTCATCTTCACCGGAGACCACCGGAAGCATCGCCGGTGTCCACACCTGGCCGTACCTCGCCGGAAACCAAGCCACCACGGTGAGCCCTCCTCCCATCTCTCCCCGTCCGTCAGATCTTGATCCAGAGGCTGAGATCAAATCACTTACCGAAGGGGTACATGGCGATCTAAGCCGTCCAGATCTCATTAGATCCAACAGCCTCAATTCACGATCCGAACGAACCGGTACCGGCGAATCACAAGCCGCCACGTGTCGGCTTCCGAATCAAATAGAATTCAAATTAGAATCTCTGAATCAGATTTAGTTCAAATCTTGTATAAATCATATCCTTTGATCTGTAGGTCCAAAAATAACAAATGATATACCGTTGGAATCCTTAGAACATCTAGAATCCAGCAGTACCATAAAATCTTATATTTTATGGGTTCAATTTGAAACTATTTTCAAATTGGAATCAAACCTTCTGTTAGCTTGTTAAATTCATATCTTTAGTTCTACTAATCCAAAAATCACAAATTTGTAGTCTCTGGAATCCTCTCAACTTGTAGAACATCATAGGATCAAGAAAATCCAAAATTGATACGTGCACACACTTTGTGTTTTCAAATTAGTCCAAATCACTATTTTGGTGATAAATCAATTTCTATAACTTATTTTAGAGTGATTCCAATTGCAGTGACTTTGTATTACTGCAAGCTATCTAGTAGCATCACTCCCATAATTTCTTGAATCACTTCACAATTATTCAAATTCTAATATGAGAATTTGAGTAGTTCCTATATAGATAAATTCCATTTCTATTTCAATTAATAATTCCTTCTACCATAGCAAATCTCATAATCATACCTAGTCATCAATGTTATCTGAATAACATCTTGATCAAGATCATATCTACTTAGACCTATCTTGTCTAGTTCACACATATTCAAATTACAATTGTGTTGTTTGAGTAAAGTGTGACACATCTCAATCCTAGATTCTGTGCTTGCTATCCTTGTAGTGTTGATCAAATCAACATTATGGCACCTATCTGACACTCCTTGTACCTAATAGAAATCTTAAACCATAATCTCAAATGTTATCTACCCATACTCAATCATCTGTTCACCTGATCCTGATTTCATGTGTAGAACTATTCAATTAACAAATGAGTTAATTGAGTAACTCAATGTTTCATGAATCCTTGACCCATACCTTGTCCAACTAGACATATTTTGTCTAATTCATATTATACTCAAATTGCAATTGTGCTACTTGAGTAGAATATGAATGCATCTCAAACCTAGATTTTGTTAATGTGGTGTTATTATAACCCATACCATAGTATGTGTTATACACCATGTTGAACATTGAACCATTTGAGCCATGTCCTCAAATATCAATCATTTATACCCAACCCAATGCCAAGTTAGTTATGGTTCAGATGTATTGAACTATTCAACTCGCAAATGTGCTAATTGAGTACTTCAAGCATTCTTAAAACCTAGCCTAGTGCCTAAGTGTGACATATACTATTTAAAGAATAAATGTTGTTACACTTATTCAAATAGTATTGTGGTTGCACTATCCCACACCTATGTGATCTATTTCACACGAGCTTTTCTGAAACTCATTCATGCTTTATTAAAGCATAAAAACTTCATCAATTGTATTTGCCTAGTCCATTTCTCTCTCAAATCATATTGATCTTCCCCAGCTAAGTTCTCAAATCGAAATCTCACAAATCATGATCCTTTACCATATCTTTGTTGTCATAACATCTCAATAAACCAAATTGTTAAACAAACACTTTTCAATTGTTTGATTTGTTTGATTGTGTCTGTATGATATGTTTATGTTATGTTATTTCTGTGCTATAGTTTGTGCGAAGAGCTACGAGCTTAGTTGAGAGAAGTGAAACGTCGCGATCTTCAGAAAGGCAAGTGACACACATACTTCCACCTATCTTCTATTATATGCATTAGTGATTTCAATATTGTGCATGATATGAAAATTTTCAAAGTGGTTATGAAATGCTTAGCTCCTAGTAGTGGTAGCTATCCCTTAAACCCCACCTGCTAGGATTGCAAACTTGCTTTGCAAAATGATGCCATGCCTTGTTTTCAAATTGATATGAAAATTAACAACCCAATGAATCACGTGGGTGCAATCTTGTGGCTACTCAGGGCCGCACACCTGGCTATCAACCCAGGACATGTGTGGTGGTTATCACCTGAGAGTACACAACTCAGGGCTACACACCTAGCTATCAACCCAGGACATGTGTGGTGGTTATCACCCGAGAGTACTTTGTATTGGTTGTACCTAGGAATAGAGAGAGGACATGTCGATCGAAAGGAATCTCATCACCTTTTTAAAATAATTAAAACTTGAACAGTGACTACTTAGGGCCACACACCTGACTATCAACTCAGGATATGTGTGGTGGTTATCACCTAAGGGTCCTCACCAATCCCAAGACTAACTACTTAGGGCCACACACCTGACTATCAACTCAGGACATGTGTGGTGGTTATCACCTAAGGGTTACCTTGGGGCTTAAATTGAGTAACTACTCAGGACTGCACACCTGGCTATCAACCCAGGATATGTCTGGTTGTCATCGCCTGAGGGTTATTCTAGTTTTAATTGAGTAACTACTCAGGACTGCACACCTAGCTATCAACCCAGGATATGTGTGGTTGTCATCGCCTGAGGGTTATTCATGTTTTGTTGAGTTACTACCCAGGGCTACACAACTTGGCTATCAACCCAAGGCTTGTGTGGTGGTTATCACCTGGGGGTTATCTTGACCTTGAAGAAAAATTCAAAATGTTTTAAAAATGTTTTGATAGGATAAAACTTGCTTTATGCAATTCAGCCATGAGATCCACCAGCCAAATATCATGTAGCATAGTCTTTCCACAAAATGCCACCAAATATGTGTCATTTGCCAGTACGTTGTTGTACTGACCCCTCTGGGGCTGCATATTCAAACGTGCAGGTTTTATTTCGAGTAAGGAACCAGGAGTAGGATCTCGAGCTTACATTCCAACATGTCTGCCTGTGGCACTTGATGAAGATGGAAGCTCACTGCAACTATGCTTTATGTTGTGTACTCGTAAGGTTGAAGACCTATGTAACTGGATTTACGTTATAATATTGATGCTATTGCAATGATTACTTATTTTGTACTGTGGTGCTATCTACTGATCTAGGGAATGGCACATATATACAGGAGTTCTGCCTTTAGCAAAAGGCGGGGCGTTACAGAATGGTATCAGAGCATAGTGTTGCCTGTAGGATCGAGACCCTAGGTTTGGAATAGACTAGGAAGCCCTGGGATTCTTTCCTCTCTCTTTAAAAAGAAAATCAATTCATTTTCTAAAATGAAATCTATATACTTCTCAATTTGAAATTTTCTTGTAAGACTTGCCCCATTCATTTGTTTTACACTACTCTTGTTTCTAATTTAGATGACCAGCCTCATTGAATCACTCAAGAAAGGACCAATGATGATCATGACCCTGAAGTGTGAGACTGAGTTTCCCAAAGCCTTGAAGAACCTCATGTTAAGTATGGGAATGCAAGGAGAAGCTGTTTACAAAGGATTTCCCGTGATAGATGAAGGTGAAGAATAT